>OY987282.1:2027153-3227153 GCA_963920785.1 Sphagnum contortum
TAGTAGAAAATCGCTTGACTGCTACGTAAACAGCGATGACATTATGATCTACCATTGTCTCTTCTTCTTTCTTCTTCCAACTCCTAAATTGTCTCGAACCCTAAAATCCGGCAGTCCCTATCCAAAATCCGGATAGAAAAACTTTTTATCACCTACGACCAAATAAAGATTTGTACAATATCTTCCAGAAAAAGCAGTTCCAGAGGCTACAATACTACTTCACAAACATGAGAGAACCCCTGGAGCTTCAGCTTCTTCTTCTGCTTGTTCATGCAACGTCCAACCCATACACGACAAATAAAAGCTTTCTATGAGGAGTTGTGGAGTTCAGTACGATTCTTTAATACTAACTACCCATCAAATCTTTTTCCATGTAGAACAAAAATGTGAAAGAAAAAACTCTTTAGCTGCTGCTGCTGCTGCTGCTGCTGCAACTACAGCAACGAGGGGTTGTAGCCATATCCGTGATCAGATAGCAGAAACTTTTCGACCAAAAAAGACAACCAAAAATTGCGGGGAAAAAATAAAAGATCGTACGAAGTTAATCTTTTCTTCACATAATGAGGTGGATCCCATTCTTTTTTTCATGGAGACAACGAAGATCGAACACGGCACATGGAGCGGTTTGCGCGCAACGGAAGTCGAGGAGTTAGGGGAGCTTCTTCCCGGGAGAGACGGCAACGGTGTCCAGGGAGATTACGCCGGCTGGAAAGTGGCATTCCACAGAGCATGTGATTGGTCGGGACGTGGATTCTAACAGATTCTAGCCAATCCGGTGGCTTGGATTTCCGCTTTGTTGTGGCTATGGTAGAATCACCAAAAGGGGTCCAATTCCACTTTCCACGTTGGCAAAAAAAAGGTACACTTTTCTTCCTTTTTTTTTTTTTTTTAATACTTAAGTCGGTCCCTTTTTTTCCTTTTCTTTTACCCATCCCCAAATTTACTTAGGTCTCTACCCCAAACAAAGCTTCAATTGCATTGGAATTTGGAACCAGCCTTTTCTTTTCTTTTCTTTTTGGCTGGCTCTAGCCTATATAGCCAAAAAGCTATTTAAAAACTTTTTAAGTGCTAAAATCAAGTGGTTTTTTGAGATTTTCAATAACCATAATTTGAAATATGTATGTAAGAAAAAATTTGCCATAGTTCTATACATGCTTCAAGTAGGTAGCCAAAAATATAGAAGTATGTTTTAAAAATTCTGCTTTCATATTTAGCTTGTAGCCAAAATATGGCTAAGACATTCTTGCAAATCATTGCTAATTTGGCTACATAACAAAATTGACCCCTAAAAAAAAAAAGGAACATATTCACACTTGTTATATAAGTCATCTTTTTTTTTTTTTTTACCCACCCCTAAAGTTACCTATCCCAAACAAATCCAAAGCAATGGTGCCTAATTACACTTAATTATTGCTTAAGTTTTTTTTAATATTATTTTTATTTATTTATTTTATTTGTTTATTTAAATTTTTACCCACTCCCAAAATTACCTACCTCAAACAAACTTCAAAGAAATGGAGAACCTAACTACACTTACATAAGTTGTCTATTTAATTTTTTAACCCTACCCCAAAGTTACCTAAACCCAAACAAGCTTCAAAACAAGGGAACCTATAAACACAAGATGCTAAACACTCCTTAACGAGCTCTATTCAATGCATTTTTAAACTTGTCTTTTTGTGTGTTGTGTGGTGGTTTTGTGTGTTGAATTGTGTTACATAGTTAGCACAAATTTTCATGTTTTGTATAAAAGAACATTATTTAGTTTGTTATGCATGTTTGGTTATTCCAAGCTAAATTGAAATTTAATATCTTTTTAAAAACAAAAAGCATCAACAAATACCATAGATTTTAATTTTTTTTTTAAATCACATTTAGTATTATTATTATTATTATTATTATAAGGTCAAAGCAATTAAACCATACCATCAAATCAACCAACTCTATACAAGGTATAGCACCATCAATCATTTTTTTTGCCCTCAACAATGCTTATTAAGGGGATGTTTGGTGTCTTTCACCTCTAACTAGGTGTACTTTTGATGAGTACATAATAAAAATAAATTATCCCTTGAGAAGGTTACATGTCAACTTCTTTGACAATTGTTTAAGGTAGGAAAAAAAAAAGGATCATTCATGAAAAGTTTTATAAAGTCATTTAATACTCATCATGCTATAAGTATGTCACACACACCTTATGGAGTTTTCCAATAAGCAAGAACTTCCTTAGAGTTTCAAGTTGGGTGGTATTCCTCTTGATATTCATTCCTCACTTCTTTGACACATGTAACCTAGTTTCATAATAAACTACAGAATTAAACTACAAAAGTAACTTTTGTGTGTGTTTGTGTGTGTGTGGCTTGAAGAAGTCATGCTTATACTTTATCCATATGGAAAGTAGATTTTTCATGAAACATCTTCATAGAGTTGGAGGAAGGAGTTTCAATTCATGAAGGTAGGCTAACATGGGTACGTAATTTCAAATACAAAAATGAATTTGATGAAAAGGAGAACCTAAAGAACACATCATCTAGGTCCTTTAGTCATCACCCACACATTGGTTCCAAGTTTGAAGCAAAACTTTTACCTCCAAACCTCCTCACCCGGATGCATAGTATGTTCCCTATGAGCAAAGGCTCCCAACAAAGGTGGTCATGGGCCCTTGTTGCACCATCCAAAAGCATTTCCATAAGTTTCCAAAAAGGGTGCCATATAGAAGGGTATTATTGGAATTTGTATATTTTATTCACACAAGAAAGCAAAGAGAAGGGTAGGGAAAGAGTCAGTTATAAAATTTCCCAAGAGAAAGGTATGTAGGTCAATAGGGGTGAAGTAGGTATGTATGTAAGGGTGAGTACAACAAACTTCCATAAATAGGCATAACTATCTTCATTAGGCTATATAATAGTGTAAAGGGAAAAGGTTCCAAAATGAGGAAAATCTCTCCCCCCACCCCACCCTCTTCTTCCCCTCTCTCTCCCCCTCTTTTTCTTTCTCTTATCTTCCCATATATGGTTCCTAATAGTTCATTATTAATTAGGTCAAATTGCATGTTTTTATGTCCACGTAAATGTCCAAGGAAAAAAGTTAAATAGATAAGCTTGAAAGAGGTAGGAAAGAAGTTAAATAGACAAACCTCCCATGTTTTTTGAGGACTTATGCCCTCAAGGATTCAACCCACAAATTGGTGGAGACCCATTGGAGTAAGCCTTCGCCTGTACTCCCCTCTTGACGGTGAAGCTTATCCCCTGCCATTTCACTGGTTGACGACCCTTCTCCCCCGTTATTCAGAAATCATATCTAGCATTCAGAGTCTGGAACTGGGATCTCTCTGATTCTGAAATCATCATAAACCACCAAAAAATGGTTAGTAACAAAATCACATACCCATCCCACAGATGCAAACCTCCACTTCCTATAGAGTGAAGTGTCAACAATTGTGTTGATGAGCCCAAATGCAATGGCCAGTTTCTCACAATATTTACAACCCAAATGGAACATCGTTTTTCTTCTCCAGAGTGCAGACAAAATTTAATACCCAACACATACCTTATGTTGTGCCATCTGCCTGAACAATCTGTTGAGTTCTGCATGGAGTTTTTTCTGACATCCAAAATGATTTCGACCAACTACAAAATGCTCGTGTCTCACTATTCACCTTGTTGCACCTGCAACCACATTGTTTCTTCCACACCCAGTTCCTTCTCTGCTGCTGAATTGAAATCCCAGTTGCCAGCAGCAGCATACATATTTGATAGCAGTATATAGACTGCAGCATTGGCGAGTCCACTTGGAGAACATGTTTTGTGATGTGTTGGCCCATCTCCACATCACGATAGACTCTGCAAAGCAGCAAGCACTGTCATCTACAGTCACATTTTGGCTGATCTCACCATGTCACAATAGACTCTGCAAGCACCAGGCAGGGCCATCTACAGTCACACTTTGGTTGACACAGCAGAATGTTGACCAAATCCCCTGCATCAAATAGATAGCCAGCATGATCAAGATGATCAACAAAGGGAAGTCTACTGGTCTACTATTGCTACTATATGCAGAACTTAATCTCCCTTTAGGTACTTTGAAAAGCCAACTCTTAACAACATTCCTCCCCGTGAAAAAGATTGGGAGCTGCAAGCTGCAACACACACTGGGCCAGAACTCATCATATCTAGAAATGGGGAATTATATTTCGAGTAGCACTGCACTTTGCCGATCAGCTTTGAGGATTTCTAATCTCTCAGCCACTGACACATTTGCTTCAGAATTTTGAGTTGCAGAATTTGTGCAACCATCTCAGCAGCAATGTCATTCCCAATACTCAGAAAGAACCCCCTCAAGAGCTGCATATTCTTGAACTGCCAACAACCCACAGAAGTCCTTGACTAACAATGTATCTAGTTTCATTATATCATTCCTGAACACTTTTGACTAGGAATTCCTATCAGACAAAAAACTATGTGATTAGATTTGCTATGTCTTCCAAAGCAACCAGGCAAACTGGCATTGTATTGTCCACTTAGCCATGAATGTGACATTCCTCTGTGCTATAATTGTGTACAAAAGACTGAGCCAAAAATGTAAATTGCTGAACCTCTGGAATAACCTGAAGAAAAAGGTTCCTCACATGAATGTCCATCCACCAACCTAATTGCCACTGGTGGAATCAAACAACAACAAAACAACACCAGCCCAGTGCCCTTGCAAATGCTCCAGAAGATATATACAGGAGTATGAAGACCATGTGGCAAGCAGCAACCAGTAAAGGGCAGCTACACTTGTGTGCATTGTCATCCGCAAATCAGTTGGATTTCGTGTAGAGTTAGTCTTCAGTATGGAGGAAACAAAGTGCTAAGAATGTCGTTTCTTCTGCCGCAAAAGATCTTCAACACTGTGCAGAAAGAGCCGCTTTCTGCCCCCACGCTGCATTCCTCTGAACTTTGCATCTTCGAGTTCAAAGTCACCCTGTTAGTCAGGAGGAAATTTTAATCAGACTGCAATAAGAGGCTTCTCTTCACACATCTTTGCATACTGTTCAATATGGACTTTGGCACTAAGAAATTAAGAAACATGCGTATAGAGAGGTAGATGATACTACACAAAATAATCCACATCTTAGGCCTGCTTTACACTAGGAGTCAGGGCTGAAAAAAATTTGGGCCAACTTTGAGCATTTTGGCTTGATGTTTGGCCCCAAGTTACTAATAAATGCTAGGACATTGACGTCAGGATATTAACAAATGCTGGAACATTGGCCTCAAGGGCTGCAAATTGGCTTCCCAAATTAGATGGTATCTTTTTTCCAGCCTTGGGGCCAATACAAGGCCATAAAGTTCAGCATTTATTAGTAACTTGGGGCAGATTGAAAATATTTTTTCTATTTCAGCCTTGACTCCTAGTGTGAAGCCCTTGGGAGTGATTTCAACTTTCACACCAATAGGAATGCTTGATTTGAGTTGAACATTGGCCTTGACTCCTAGTGTAAAGTGGGCCTTAGCCCTGGCTCGCAACTTCACAGCTAATTAAAATAGTCACTGGTATCCTCATTCAAACAGCAAGAAGCTTGGGCTGGGAAGATACAATTCACTTTAGTTTGCTCCTGTACACAGAGCATGTAAGCTTAAGTCATAGAGAGGCCTACATACCTGTGAAGGAAAGTGCAACCCGGACATTTCATGTCTGTCCCGAACAGCTCTGTATGCAAACTGCCTCCCACAGTCCACATGGGAGCATATGTATGGCTTCAGTTCCTTATGTACTGCACTGACATGCTGATTCAAGTTTGACTTCTGTTCAGCCCACCAACAACCACATGACCTACTTTAGTATCACCCTTGGACAGGAACCCTGCATCCATGCTGAATGACACAGTTGGGTATTGAATCTTTTAACACCAGTTGACTGGATCACAATAATCAACCCTGCTCAAGGATGCTCACATTTGTCATACAGAGGAGGCTGCAAACATCACATCTTTTTTCGATGCTGCAGCTGCCTACAGAACCTTCAAAGGCTGTTACAACTCCAATTTTGAACAAGTCTGTAGATTTGGATGCATGTGCAATGGCCCCTCTCGTCGACCTCATAGTATAGTACCAGAAAAGCTTGCACACTTGTACATACTGCAAACTACTTGTAGTTCAAATGGACAGAGAATATAATGAGACGCACTGTGGTGTAGCTGTGTAGACAGCCTGGAAAAGAACAGGGGAAGAGGCGTGTTTCATCCTCATGGGTGACAAGGTGCTGCTTTAGACTTGTCCTCATCATGGACATGCCACAGATGTCACATGCTACACTGCTATGAGAAGCCTTCTTGTGTAGTCTCAATTCAGTGACACCTTGAAATGTTTCTCCACATCCAGGTTCCAAGCAAACCGTTGTCATGTCCTCAGCTGACATCTTCCCTAGTCACAGAACATTTCAACAAGACCTCAAAACATAAAACCAAGGCCAGATACCCTAAACAGCAACCTTCAAGTTCATGGCCTACTAGGCTCATCATTTTCAGAGTCTACAGCCCTAGGTCTAGTCAATACAAAGTCCTCTAAGTGTATGATACCAATTTCCTCTCTCCAACACACAAGTGAGGTATTCATCACAACAGTACCAGTGTGATACTCACACATGTGACACACCAACCCAAAGTTGAATAGATCTCTAGGATTTCATTCTCTTGATGTCTGACAACATGAGTCACTATGGGCTAAATTCATAAAACAACATTTCGGTCCCCTCCGAATGATAAATCTCTGCCGAACTTTGTTGACACTGCAGATACAATAAAGTTCTCATTTGTCATAACCTAAACTTCACTGCGCTTGAAGAGCCTGAAATTGTAGCTATGCACCTTATGTGAAGACTCAGAACTACAGGCTATGAGAAGTGGCGTGTGAGCAATGGACACAGTTATGCTCCAGAAAAAACCTCCCTATCTTTGGAACTGGAGAGTAGTGCATCAGACCTTCAAACTTCAACATCCTCATTTTGCTGGGCTTGAAGTATCAAGGGTGAACCTAATGAGCTCATGGCCAACCAAAATGCCAGTGACTGTGGAAATCAGCGGGAGAATGTAAGCCATCAAGTTGTAGTGCTCCAATCCCAGTTGAAGAACAGGGTTAGGGTTTAGGGTTTGAAGCTCAACGATCTCCAATTCTCTCGTAGTGATCATGGCCAACCTAAATGCTGGTGACTACAGAAATCAGAGGGAGACTATAAGCCATCAGGCTGCAGTGTTCCAATCCCAGTTGAAGAATGGGTTAGGGTTTAGGGTTTAGGGTTTGAAGCTCAATAATCTCCAATTCTCTCGTAGTGGCCGCTCACATGCCTGCCGCGAGAAAGCCATCACAAAAAATCGATGTACCTTCTTAATTGAGGGTCGTCAATGTCGTTGCACGGTCATATAATTTGGAAACGGCAGAAATGATATGACCCAACAAACCAGCACCTAATTTTCAAGGGGGAGGGAGGGGGAAGAGGCTTACCGTGGACATGTTCTTGGTGAGTCTGCAAGCACGATGGGAACCGAAAGGCTTTGCCACAACTGGGTTCGGGACAAGCCAGTCGCTTTCCATGGGCATGGAATTCATGACCACGGAGAGCCCAGGGACTTAAAAAGAGCCTACCGCAACCGGGCTCCAAGCACTCTACTCTCTCATTCTCCGAAACGTGCGCGGCGGCGGGAAACACCCCGCCCAAAACTTGTGAGCTTGTTGTTGTTGTTGTTGTTGTTGTTTCCGGAAAATGCTGCTCGTGGCCTCTCAGATGTCGCTGCAGATTGGAATTCATGGTGAATGCTTGGCCGCAACCCTTGTATGGACACAGGAACCTCTTCCCACCATGGGTGAGCATGTGGCGGTTGAGATGGTCCCCTCGCTTGTATGTCTTCTCACAGCCATCGAAGGTACAAGCGAATGGCCTCTGTTCATGACGATGCTGCTGCTTCTCCTCCTCCTCCTCCTCCTCCTGCTGCTTGGGTTGCCACACCAACATCGCCAAGTCACTGGAAGTCATCAGCTGTGTTGATGAGCGTAACATCTTGCGCCCAGACAAGAATGAGCCTCCTCTGCGGCGACTGAAGAATCGGCATTGAAGACGAGGAACAATGCCGGGAAGCACAAGAAATCAAAATGAATCAAAATCCTTTTTGTGAATACGAAGCGCACTTTGAGTCAAATTCTTGGCGGCCAAAGTGAACCAGCACCCGCACCAGCGCACCACGAAGGATGAATGATAAGTGATCAGGAAACAGTTTTCCGTTGGGTTCCAGTTCCCTAGCTACCCATGGTGGTTAGCTCAATTGCTTTGTTTTTCTTCCTACCTACCTACCTACCTACTAACAACCCACAGTTAGGCAGGTTGTTAGTCGGTAGGTAGTAAAAACAGCCCTTGCCCATGTACAAACCATCTACTTACCGAGTAGTTACCTAGTAGTTACCTATTTTCCTACCTATCTACCTACATATGAGACCTATTTCCTACAGAATTGGTTACCAAGGTGAAACCAAAATATCAACTCCAGTTGAGGTTCATCCACAAAATGAGTAATAATAACACACATCCAGTGGATGGAATGTGGCGCATTAGGTTTAGGGTTTTGACTAACCAATGGAGCTGCAAAATTAGGAACCTTTTGTTGGCCCTTGCCTAACTCTCCCAAGGCAAGAAGGATATTGTGTTTAGATCCATTCTAGAGTATATAGTAGCTTAAGGGACTTTTATAGGCCCCTAGGTAATTTAGCCTAAGGTCTATTTTTATATGAGGATTTTTGACAGATGATATTTTGACTTGTGTTGAAATATCACATAATTAGGGATGCTTCACATACAAGAAGGGGTAGTCCTCTATAGCCCTTAATTCTTTCTCAGTGCCCTATTACTTGGACTACGGCCCTTAATCACACACAAACAGAGAAGGGCTTCTACTTAGAGCCCTTGTGCCTAGGTACCCAAAAACACAGGGCCCTTGAAGGGCCTCTAGGGCTAACCTCCAAAACAGGCAGTTGTAAGAACAGTGCAACAGGGGTTGGAGTAAACCCTAATTCTGTTCCCCACCCCTTGCGTGTCTCTGCCACCGCCCCTTGCCTTTGCTGCGCTCCAGCGATGGCGGTCATTGCTGCGTCTGTTCTGCCCTGCAGTGCATCGGCTCATCTTCTTCCTTTCTCGCCTTCTTCTTCTACTTCTTCTTCTTCTTCTTATGTTTCCACACGTAGCTGCCGTGTCGCCGGCGGAGGGCCTGCAGTATCGGCCATGGCGGGATGTGGACTTGTAGTAAGGCTGGGCGCCTTGCGGAGGCGGAAGGTGCTGGATTTGGGAGTTTTGTCTCGCCGTTCTTACTACAGCGGTAGTAGAAGTGGAAGTGCGTTGGCGCGAGCTGTGTGGAAGCAGGAAGTGTTGTGGGCTGAAGCACCCGTTGCGGATATCGGTCGGGCTTCAGAGCAGCATTTCCAACTAGTGCTGGATGTTAGTGGGAATCGAGAGCTCATGGATGGCCATACCAGGCCGGGCCAGTTTGTTCAGGTGTGGAGAAAGATTTCCTCATCTTCTTCTCTTGCCTTTGATGTTCTGTGTTTATGATCTTCTTCTCTTGCCTTGATTGTCCGCAGTCATGCATCTGCTTGTGACGATTATCGTGGCCAACTCTAGGGTTTGAGGATTTCCCAGTGGCCGGTACCTATTTGTAGCCAACTGCGGGAGATCTTGAACTTTGATGTTGCAAACTAGCATGGAGATATGTGAAAGCTTGATGCAACATAGCTTCCAATGGACGGAGATTGCCATATCTATGAGCATATGTGTGCAATGGAGTCTCTGCACAGTTAGGGTTTTACACAGAGATATGTCAAAGCTTGAAGCAACATACTGGAACTTCCATTGGAGGGAAATTGCCATGTCTGTGAGAATATAAATGTGAATGGAGTCTCTGCACAGTCAGGGTTTTGCATGGAAATATGTTGAAGCTTGAAGCAGCATACTGTAACTTCAGATTGAGGGAGATTGCCATATCTGTGAGAATACGAAAGCAAATGGAGTCTCTGCACAGTTAGGGTTTTACATGGAGACATGTCAAAGCTTGAACCAACATACTGTACCTTCCAATGGAGGGAGATTGCCATGTCTGAGAATATGAATGTGAATGGAGTCTCTGTACAGTTAGGGATTAACAGTATTTGGCTCAGGCATATTGGACTTCAGGGCAATATCTTGCTGTCATGTTGTCCTTGTGTTTGATTCTCAAATCTGACTGATGCATCTATGTTGAATGCAGGTCAAAGTTGGAGACAATAAACCAGTGTTTTTAGCAATTGCTTCGCCCCCAAATGTTGCTGCTAAGGGCTCACTAGAATTCTTAGTTAAGTCAGTGGAAGGCAGTGCATCAGGCCTTCTTTGCAGCCTGGGAAAAGGAGACAGGGTGGAACTCAGCCAAGTCATGGGTAATGGCTTCAATGTAGAACAGGTGGCTCCAGCTGAAGATTTCCCTACTGTTTTGCTATTTGCTACTGGTTCTGGGATCAGGTAGATCCTCCAGCCTTAGAACTTCTAGCAACTTTCTAATTTGGTGTTTTCTATATGCACTTTGAACTGCAGATTTGGTTATTTGTAGTGTGACTCTCTCTGCAAGTCTCCAGGCTCCTTTCAGTTATAGAATGGGAGTACACATAACACTGATGTCACTACACTTCCTGCTTGGAACCCAACTCAAGAACTATATCCTCATTAACTAATCAGATAACCTCAGATGGGGTTGTGTTTAACCACTTCTGAGGATCCCTGTTGTATTGAGGTGGATTCTGGAGAGAGGTGTGGAGTTGAGTTTAGTTTTTGTAAGCTTGTTTTGATGTTGATAATTCACTCTTTGATGACTGTCCAAGGTTTAGTAGTGCTTAAAGTGTAGACTATCTTTGAGCTCACAGTTGGTCACTCTCCAGGACAGCCCAATTCGCTCTCTTATGGAGGCTGGTTTTGATGCTCATAAGCGACAAGATGTTCGTCTATATTATGGTGCAAGAAACTTAGGGCGAATGGCATATCAGGTACATGCAGAAAGCTGTATCCAGGATATTTGTAATGAATACAGTTGATCATATGGAGCAAGATCCAAAATCGCATTTGAAATCATGATATTAGGAGTCACAGTCATTAAGTGGCTTTCTGATTTGTAGTTTATCCATTGGCAGAGTCTTGAAGCAATATCCTGATGGTTGATGCAGGATAAATTTAAGGAGTGGGAAGCCTCAGGTGTTGTAGTAGTGCCAGTGCTGTCTCAGCCTGATGATGACTGGACTGGTGAACAGGGTTATGTTCAGGTCATTTCTTCATTTTACATGTATTGTTGATGCTTGTTTGTGAGGTCATACTTTTGGATGACATTCTTAAGATCCTGGATCAAAATCTACAGGCTTAGATTTCATCAGCTGGAGTTTCTCTGGTGAATGTAATGATCCTGTGAAGAGAATTTGGGCTAGAGGGCTACAACCAATTGGTTGTAGACTTGGTTTCTTTGCGCAGAGTCCTCTATTCTAGCAGAGATGACTCTAGCCACTCCATACACTACAACAGATCCATGTTTGGTCATGCATCAGTTATGTGGCATATGTTCTGATGGACACTGGATAAAGCCCTGAGATACCAAGAATTGGATGTGGTTTCAGGCTGCTTTTGCAAAGACAAAGGGCATTATCAAGGCAGCCCAAGCAGGTGCATTTTTATGTGGCCACAAGGAAATGGCTCAGGTATGTGTGACCCATGCCTTGACTCTGTTGACCTTCTGCTCCACTTTTTTTTAAGACTTACGACTGTGTCATGTGAAGAGTGGATTCCACATCAGTAACACTCAGATACAGGTTGGAAGATATGCTATTGATGGGGCCTACAGAGACTGATAGAGCAGAGTCTATGCCTTTCAAGATGTGATGAGCATCAAGCTTGATTGTGAACTGACTTTGTTCTGTTGTGGTGTATGGTAGAGTGCTGAAATTGGCCTGTATTCTGTTTGTTGTAGGATGTGACTGCACTGCTTTTGGCAGATGGTGTGCCCAAGAATAGGATTCTGTTGAACTTTTAGGTCTCTTCACGAGTGTACGAGATCCTCATGCAACTCCCTTATATCCTTTATTTATAATGGTCGTGTTGCATTCTCCTGTACCTTTCTGAAAATCTGTAACTCCCACATGTCTGCACGATTTCCTGTTTGCAACTTCGAGAGAACCTGTGCACTCTTTTCAAAGTTTTGGTTGATGTGTGCAGAATAGGAGTGGCTGAGAAGGACGGGCAAAGAGTGCAGCGAAACTTGAGCATTATTTGGTTAAATTAGGTTAGCACGTGTAATGTTGTCTTCAGAGAAATTCTTCCTCTGCTATTGCAATGTACAATATTTTTGCTGAAATGATTCTTTCATTGATCCAGAGAATAATTGATTAGGCTAAGGATGTTCTAGATAAATCTTTTTGATGTACATCTGTGAAGAGTCTTAACTTTTTGGAAATATGCAAGTAAAAAATGTTTCATAGATGCCCATGTTATGAAACAGTTTTTGGAGACACTCTATATATGTGTTATTTCTCAAAATGAGGAATCTTATTTTTCGGACTGCAGTATAGAAGAGCATAAGGCTGAAGACACCACATTTAGAAGCAATTACAATAAGTTTTTGTGAATGTAAAGATTGAATTATGATGACAAATTATCATGATTTCCCACACAAATTTAATCAGCTATCTACATTGGATGGAAGTGGATATTAGACATGAGCTAGAGTCTTTGTAAGAAGCCTAACAACGAGTGGAATTGATGATACTAATGGCTACAGTGCACTCAACAAAACATAAAAAAGATGGGCAATATTACCCAGGAAAATCAAGGAAAAATGGGAATGCACATAAGGAAACCCAGCAGAAAACCCAGGCATGTGATTAGGAACCTGAGAGAGAGAGAGATAGAAGGAAATGTTCTGTTCTGAAAAGGTTCCCACTTGGGATTAAGAAGCCCTTGAAACAAGGAAAAATACATTTTTCTTGACACGTAGTTTGTAATATAAATTTGGGGGGGTGTTCAAACCCAGAGGCAAGCACTACTTCAGTGGGCTGGGAGAAGCGCTGCTTGGCTTAGCATGAAGTCGAGAACACCGACTGATTGTCACAAACAGAAGCTCTGGGACAGCAGGGAAGCTCTGTGGTCAGTGTGGTGTCTGATTTGTAGTGTGCACAGAGAACCAACCCAGCTGTATGTTTGTATTGAACATGACAAAAATTTGTTTGATAACATGCTCCACATGGTCCAGAGAATAACCAGTTACCATGAAAATGAATCTAGTCTCACCCACGTATATAAAGGGACGCTGTTCAGCCACCTGCTTGACCTCATTAGATTTGTGGTGTCTCTAGGGACATGCCTGTTCTGGCCTGCCAAAGCAAAAATCACCTTTATTGTCAGATATACCACTTGTCTTGACGAGACATAACAGGACTTCTGCTTTAGCTGTGATAAAACCACTCAGGAAGGATATAGAATTTTTGGTCAAGAATGCAGCACAGTCATGAAAGCTTACAAGCCAATCTTCACTGTCCGACTTGAAACTGCTAAAAAACAATGCTGAGATTTTGTGAAAAAAGATTAGTATAACTTACAAAACCTGGCACAGGACAGTGGGTGGAAAGATGGAAATATACCTGAGAAATACGATTTGCATAGATAGTGACAAGTCGTAGCTGAGTGCTACTTAGGCTCCCGAGATATGGAACAAAAGCCTTTCCCAGCACAATGTAGATCTCAACCAGACAAAAGACCACCGTCTGCCCAACAATTCAGCCACCATGTATTAGTAAGCAGCTGTACATTCTACGTTAGGAATGTAGTCATCATATTCTGTTTGCAGTAGCATCCATGAGAGAATGAGAAGATTTATCTAACTTATTTATCTGACTGGTTCTACAGAGCAGTAATAGTAATCAAGTAAGGAAAAAAGAAAACTGTATGTGCACCTTTCGGACTTCTGCATTTTGGTTGCCAAATGCATCAAACAGCACTGGCAAGAAGGAAGGCAATTTTGCCATGAGCTCCTCTGAAGGAAGTCTGCCAACAAGCTGTTCAATGCAAGTATTTTCAAATGTCAGAACTGTTTTCCCAGAAAAAATAACACTGAAGGGAATCTACTTGTAGAAAAAAATGAGATACTGTGAAGACTCGTGTGATGAGATGCCCCACAAATGTCTGTTGCAAAGTGCTTTCAATCACTATAACTGAGAATCTGAGCTGAGAAAACTTTTACACATATGAGGTAACATGGAGAAGTGGATGTACTTTTGTCAAGCAGCTGATACAAGTCACAAGCGCCTTTTCATCTTCAGAGACCAGCAACGGCACCACAACCTGGTACGTGACACCCAGGTATATTGGGGACCCAGAGTATTCAACTGTTAAGCAGGTGGTAATGTAGCCACTTTGCAAGAGGTTTATGAGCTTAGATTGCACACAGTAGGTACAGCCTACACTTCAAGGGGGTCAAATGTACACCAAAAGCACCTAGACCTAAAAGCTTCCTACTCCTTGCAAGAAAAATATAAACCAATGATGCATGTGAAGGATCACTATGCATGTCTGCAGTGAAATTGTTAAACCCACTGACCAAATCTTCTCCTCTGATTTATTACCCAGACAGTAATGTTTTCTTATAAGGTCTGACCAAAGGAAAATTGATGGCAGAAGATGACAAGTAATACATACAGTCAGACTGCGGTACGTGTCAAGCTGCATCAACACTGTGTTCAAGCAGCGGTCGGCAGCAACAACCACCTGCAATGGTCTCTCAGGGTTAACATGTCTGATGAATTGTTTTGCTCCATAGCCCAGAATAGACTTGCTTAGCCAGTTCAACATTTGAACCATTATATGTGAAATCTGTTGGCAAGTTCTGCATTCTAATGACACCAGTCAATTACTACCCAAATCAATGAAACAATGGTCTAGACCCAGCTGCACATAACCATTGCAAGCAAATAATTTACTTTCAAAAGGATCAACAAGTACATCCTTCAGAGCCTGAGTCTCACATGCAAGTTGGACTTCATACCTTGGAGTCAGAATCCCTCACTGAATGGAGAAGCTTCTCTAGCAGCAATTCTGTGGCTTCATCACAACTAGCTCTCTGTAAAATCACAAACAGTAAAGCAATGTTCCATCAACATAGTACTCAGTACTGCTCAGAGAAAATATATCCAGGAGCTACAGATCTGGGTACACAAATGGAGATACATCCATGTGAAATGACATGACAAGAGGATCCTTTTCCTCTTCCTTATATTGCATTGCTGAGCGTAAACAGGTGGATGGACAAGAAATGAACTTAAAAGAGAAATCCACAGAACTAGACATCATGGAACATTGTGGAGAAGGGACCTGATTGCTAAGCATCTCAAAAATGAGAGAGAGAGAGAGCTCCCGAATGCTGGAGTTGGGATCATCGAGAGATTCCAGCACTACTGTAAGTATCTGATTAAAATACTGCACCCAACACACACACACACACACACACACCCCTCTGCCTTAGAATCTACATGAAGAAAGACCCTTGTCACTTTGTACCAGAAAATGTGTTTCCTGTTCTTAATGTAGGAAATTTGAAACGACAGATAAACCAAGTGCCACCAAGCAACTGGAGCATAGGAAAAATAATCCTGTAAGAAAAACAGAACCCTGCTAGCTTTGGAAAAGCACCAACTAGCAAGTTCAATCCAGTAGTTGATTGGAAAGTGTACACTTTTCCCTTGTAAATTTTTGCACCATTGAGAATTTCACCATCACATTCCTACCCTTTTCAAAAGACACTGTATAGAAGAAAAGCAAAAGATCACAGATAGATCCTGAAAAATTCACTCAACAGACGGAATAATCAAGTCAAACTTTGAAATATGTTTCTGGAACTGCTCAGGGGCCCACACTCAAACACTAGCAAACTCCACCTGACTGGAAGAGTTCAGAATACATCAAGTGGTAAGAAAGAATTGGCACACCTGAGACCAAGTGGAAGAGTCATTGGCACGAGAGAGCAGAATTAGTTGCTGCAAAGCTTCCTGCTTCTCCTCTGCTGGCTTACCATTGCCTCGATTTGACATCTGTTCATTTTCCACACAGTAAATGTACTGCAGAATTACTGGCCTCTGAGGATTCTGGTTTAAAATTAGATTAAGAATTTGACTCTGAGATTTGTTAACTCACCTGATGTAGAAGATTGGGAACACTTGAACCAGGACTCTGAGAAGGAGACTTGGAGTTCAGCATCTCCAACAGAACTTCATTTGGGAGCTTGGGATCAGGGGTAGTCACTGTCCCAACCTTTGGCTCTGAATTTACCATACTCTGAGCATTGACCACAGGAATTATACCAGTATATGGATACTCATGCCTTACACCTACATCAGAGTCATAAATACTTTGAGCTTGGTCAGACCACTGGGTAGACATGCGTGGACTGCTCTGGGTTATATTTCCCATACTTTGGGACTTTTTGTAACCAAATGACTCTCCAGGAGGTTTTGCTGGTTCTGGAGACTGATATAAGTTTTTCTGTGAATCAATTGCTGGTGCCTGTCTACCTTCCAGAAGACCAAGATAAGTGGACTCTGCTTGACCAGTGGTACCCCACTTTTGATCACCATCACTGCTATTCAATGACATAGTCAAGTAGGCTGATGCCACTTGTTGAGTGTTACCTACTAGTGATGAAAAACTGCTTCCTTCCACAGGTGTAGAAGGACCATCACCCTGATCATAGCCAGGCTTTGGGCGTATTCGCTGAGTTCTCTGTTGCAGATAAGTCATAAGATCAACCTCGATTCGTGGTGTGTACTGCTTCAATGCACGTCGCAAGGTGCTCTGCTCCTCAATAGGTAATCCAAGAATGAAGTTCATAACAGTGGTTGGATCAAAGCGATACAAGGATATGAGGCCAGTGGTGGCTGTCTGTTTCAGTTTTGGATTCTTGTCACTGGCCAGGGGAGCTAACTTAACTAGCCAAAGTCTGAGAAACCCACTTCCACCTGATGCCTCACCAGTGAGGGAAACCTTAGAAAATGCAGCTATGGCAAATTCTATAACAGAAATCTTGGCCTTTGGAGAACGCTGCTCATCTAGTGACCTTAGAAGTGAAGGGAGCAACATATCAATACTGTAAGTATTGCCTACAGCCTCCAGGGTGGAGCTACCAAGTTCCCGAATCGCCTCTTTTGAATCCACCAATCGTGCAAAGACATGTGGCAGAATCCTTTCCAGATATGCCTCAAAAGGCTTGCGACAAGCTGGTACAAGCTCAGCCAGTGTGGAGAGTGCAGCCTGTGCTACTTTATGATGTGGGTCATCTAAATGCTCAAAGAAAAGCTTCATGACTTTGTCAAAGCTTTGTGTAACATCTTGTAACCCTTTAGGTCCTTGCTGAAGAAGTTTCTTGAGGTATGTAAATGCAGCAACACGTGCAGACCAGTCTGCAGCAGGGCTCAGTCCTTCAGTTAAAGCATCACTCAAGGTCATCAAGCCATCCATATAGCTATTAGCTTCTCCATAGGAATTTGTACCCACTAGCAGCTGATTCTCTTCATTGCTGTTCCTAACAGTTCCTGATGACCTTCCTGATCCAGCCTGTCGAAGAAGGGGCCTCTGATATGCAGGAACTGTATTGAAAGACGAATCAGCCAATAATTTCTCCATTTGTGCTTCCAGCCTTGGAACACGCTTTGCTCCCTTACCATCTCCATAATCTCCATTGGCAAGACTCTGGTGAAGCCTCTCAGTATTCATAGGTATCCTCTTTGCTGACTGTTCTGCTGACACTCTTGGAGTATCCCGGTTCACACCAATTGGTGCTCCACCTCCAGTTTCTCTACTTGTTACATTCATAAGTCCTAATCTATCTGAGCCTCCCAATGCAGAAAGGGCAGTCAAGCCGCTGGCAGTATTGGAACGTGAATAACCGGAAGAGTTTGCTCCAGCCAGCACAATTGCTCGTGAGCTGCTTTGGGTAGATGCAGGTGCAGATGCAGGATGAGGAGGATCACGAGCAGATGGAGGATCAATTGCCAGGCGCACAGGACCTGTTGTAGCAGGTGCATGTATTTTTCTGTAGCTCCCACCCACTGCGATAATTGTTGCAGTACAATTGCACCACAGTATTAGGATTGCCCATGAAAGGATGAATCCAACCACCTTAGACCTTTCCCATAGCATCCTTGGTGTTCTCTAGGGCAACAATCCAAGAATAAGAAGGCACAACTGCAGGTATATTCGTACCTGGATCCCTTTCAGCCATGCGGACTGCTGTGGAGACTGCACCCTTGTCGCTAGTGTCAAAGCCTCTAAGCATGCTCTCAATGGCATTTACCTGCTGTTGGCTCGCTTGC
Source organism: Sphagnum contortum (assembly GCA_963920785.1). Lineage (NCBI taxonomy): Eukaryota > Viridiplantae > Streptophyta > Sphagnopsida > Sphagnales > Sphagnaceae > Sphagnum > Sphagnum contortum. The sequence continues at coordinate 2,045,540 of OY987282.1, forward strand.
AGCACACTTTCTAGAGTCCTGTCAGGGGCCACATCTATTGACTTGCTCACCGAAAGGTTTGACGAGTTGGCTGCACCTACCCCAGCAACTAGATTCATGCTGCTGTTGTTTGTGGTTTTAGCCGAGTTTTCATAGAATGGCAATGTGGACCCACCCCCTGTCATAGGCTGTGTGGCAACAAGGGTTCCTGTGGATTGCCTCAACGGCTGTTGTTGATAAGAAGCCCTATCATGGACAACCAGGGAAGAAAAGCTCTTGTGAAATCCTCGGTCCTCTTCATTTATGAGCTATAAAAGCACCCACAGCAACACATACCAATCTCAGTAATCAGACTCCCAAAAAAGCTCTGCAAAACTTCAGCAGTGAGTGAGTTTCCTCACTGCAGTGCACACTCTCTGATGGGACAATCAGGAAATGGGTGACACTCACTCTTTGGATGTTGGGATCCAATGTCTGAAAGAGACGACGAGCACGATCAGGCCAGCACCTAGCAAAGACCCGATAACACATCCTTGCTGTAGAGCGAACCTGCAACAGAAGAAACTATGAAATGTCTTGGGAAAACTCAAAACAGACACCCCCAGAGCCGTGAGCTTCTTTATGTCTTTTGTAATTCAACTTCTTGTCAGATTCTGAACCTCAAATTTGCATTTCATGGGTTGAAAAGCTGAACCATGAAAAGTGAAAGCAGCTCTTATCAGAATGACACAAAGACAGTGGAGTGACATAGTAATCGCACCTCACCCATGGCATCACCACAACAGCACTTGATGAGCTCCTGGTAAAGCTCAGCAGCACGCTGCATTTCTGATGACTCCGACCATTCCTCCAGCATCAGTAGTGCATACTCACAGCACCTTCACATACAATGAAGACATTAGACTTCTGCCCAACCTTTCCCCTATATCATGTCAGTAGATACAGATTGCTATCAAGTTTTGGCCAGTACCACGCAGAGAGGCCAAAAAGTAAGAGTTAACCACCTTGCACGCAATACTGCATTGCGGTCATGTTTGGCAGATTCAATTATTCGAGGAAGAACACGGGCCACTTTGGAATTCCTGAGCATCTGCAAGACATAGTTGAAGTGAGTTCCTGATATTGCTGGTGAAATGCAGTTTGAAGTCATTCTGCATGCTACAAGAGCAAGATGTGAATTATCTCAGCAGGGAAAGCTAAAGTCTGGTCTGAGAAACCCACTGTTTTGATGCAAGTGTCTGCTGATTCCGCAATGACAAGCACAGTTATGACTACAAGCTTAAAGAGCATCTGCCAAGCAACAAACACCCAGTGAGAGAAACATGGTCAGACAATGGTCTATCAAATAGAACAAAAGCAAACACCAAGCAGAATATGTGTCCAACAGATGGATGATATGACCAAAAAAAATGCAGCAAAATGCCAAGGGAAGCAGTTTATATGTCCAAGTGGAAAGAAGAAAGACTGACCGGTATAAAAGACTCTGCAAAGGTGTCAAAGTCATTTTGCAGCTCCTTGGATAGCAAATTCAACAGATGGCATGCCTGTTCAACCATGTCAAGTTAAAAACATGAACATGTACCCCTCTCTGACAATTTAAACTCTGTTCTTTGCAAGAGCACTAGGCCAAACTGTCTGATTTTTCTCCATGAGGGTTCCATTGGTTCAATTGATTGCATGAACACAATCTAAAACTGGAGGAATTGAAAGTGGTTGAATTAGGCAATACAAGCAGGTCTTCAAGCCATTTTCTTGCCCAACCTTGACAAAGGAGACTGGTTACCTGTTTCACAATGCTGGAGCGGCGATCTGCTAACTGAAGACTTAATGGCCCAACAAGCTGCTTCAATAGGAGTGGAAAACAGGCGTACTCTGTGGCACCTGCCTCACACCAACAATAAAGCATTGAGGGCCACGGAGTTATGTCCCTTGTCATCGATACATTTCCTCATAAACAATCCTAGGACAAGGAATCCAAACTTGTTATGTAATACTGGCTATGTTTGCTACCATGAGCAATCAACAGACATCACAAAGACATGTTCTGGAGTTGCAAGATGGCAAGTCTCAAAGTGCAAGAATGACAAACCTCCAAAAACTAGTCCCTCAACCCTTTGCATGGCTGCCATGCGGATTGACCAGTCCTGTTCTGCTGTGAGCATGCCTGCTACTTTTTCAAACTCCTTTGTCAACTCTCTCTCCGAATAAACTCTCACAGGATCAACAGGCTTTTCAACCATGTCATTGTCACCTTCACACAAAGACAAGGTGGAGAGAACCACACTCTGAGAATGAACCTTAGTTGTGCAGATTGAGAACTGTACATTGCAAAATATCAATTTGATGAGAGGTGTGCAGCCTAGTACTTCAGTCAGTATCCAGAAAGAGTAAAAGATAATCATTTTTAAAATACAGACCTCCACCGGAATCCATAGATAATGATGGCTTATGTTTTGGGCTACTCCGCCTGCTTGGGCTACTGCGCCTACTGCTACCCATTGACAGAGAAGGTTTTGGGTCCTGAAGATGATGGTTCAGCTGTGCCTGTTGCTTTGATGATGCAGAATTGTTGGGAGCAGTCTGGTATAGGTTGGACACAGATAGTTGGTCTGTGAGGGTGTCAAATGAGTGCCTTTTAGACTCAACCTTCTCCAATCTTGAAGTAATATCCTTCAGCTGTCAGAAGACCACATATTCTAGTAAGTACAAGACCACGCTAGGTGGAATTAAGAACAGGTAAGATAAAGATTGTCCCAATTTGTGTGAATTGGTGAAACAGTGTCTGCAAGTAGTTCAAGGATTAATAAAGATGTATTACAGAACACCCATGTGTCCCTATTCTAGGATGGTCATTGCTACCATGGAGAGATACACATCCTGGATTTCCCCTCACCAAAAAAAAAAGCCTCAGATTAAGGAACACCATTTCAGACTCTTTCAAGTGTGTAGTTCCCCTGCATTGTAATCCTATTCAGATTGAGGCATAAGAAGCGCAAAGGATCTCTGCATTTGTGATCACCTGTCCTGTCCGAAGTTGTTGGTGATGAAGCTCATCCATGAACTGCTGTCCACCCTGCCGATACATTTCCTGGATACCAAATACGAAATAAGGCTACAAAATCTGCTCTATGGAGAAATTTTCTCCATTAGGTCATTTAAAGTACTCCAGAATAATATTGATTGAAGCATCGTGTAGTAGGACCCAGAAGTAGGAAGGGAAAAACTGTAAAAACTGCATTTGCACCACACTACCTCGTGAGAGATCATGAAATAAGTGAGAGAATGTGAAAGATGAAAGCCATGGGGCTATTGAACTATTTTCCACATCACATCCATAATACAAGTATCTACAAGTGCAAATAGGTGTCTCACCTCTAAGCATAACATGGCTGCCTCCCTCACCATATTATTGGAATCATCAAAGAGCTGTAACACCTGAATTAGCATCCAGCATGCAACTGAAAAGTTTCAAAGAAGCGCTTGGCTCAAATTCCTCAATCTCTGATCAGAAATGAAATCTGATCTGATCCAAGAACTGAACTCTTGGAGGGAGAGAGATGTCAGAGTAGGAACAGGAAATGAGTAGAGATACATGTCTACCTACTATCATGTGCAAAGGGATGTGCAGGACATCCATGAGATTTGAAAATGCTGATAGATAGATCAATTGTGGGGAAGGCAGGGTACTGTTCTGGTTCTGAAATACCGCAAGCCCTAAAAACATCCATGAAATTCATAAGAGGTGTGTAAGCCAGGGGGATGAAGTACTGATGGTAGAAGCACTCGCTGGAAGGGTAGTTCTGTTGCAGCAAACAGATGTGTGGCCGAAGCTACTGTGCGAGCAAATTCCTCCCGAACCCGCCAGTTTTTATGGCACCATGCAAAATTTCCAGCTCTTTCTACAATGAGAGTTGGCGAAGAGATCTAGGCAGCAAAGGGAAACCAGACAATGTTATGATCTGGACAACCAACAATCTCTCATGGATGGGAATGCATTGATCAAAAGGCAAAGTAATCATGCAGGTTTTGAGCAACAAAACTATAAATACCTCCATAAGTGCTAAGAGGAGGCGACGGCCTGCATCACGCACAGGCTGCTTGCCATCACCCAGACGCTCCACAATGAGGGGCAGCAATGCATTGAAATGCACTTTGAGATGCTCTCCCGCAAGAGCTGCAGCTGAAGCAAGAGCTTGCAATGCACCTTCACATACCCTAAAGTTGTGGTCTTTCAACAAGGACACAGATGCATCCACCAGGTTTCCCACTTCGGTAGGTGATAGGCTCTTCCTGCTCTGTTCCAAAAGCACTTGAAGCCTCTCCACCCCAGCCATTCTTTCCTTAGTGTCCTTGGCCTGGAGCTGCGCTATGGCTTCCTCCATTTGTGAAGGAGGAGGGGGAATGCCCCCGGGGACTACAAAACCTCCCAAATCAAAACACTCTGTACATAATGAAAATAGGAGCAATCGTTCCTACTGCGAAGCAGTGCCTTGAAACCTCGTCACAAAGACAAAACTTTCCACCCCACTCCTCCTCTAATCACATAATACTCTTCTCTACCTCCATCTCTTCCCGGGTCCTCCTCCTCCAAACTGACGACACTTCACGCTCTCCACTCGAAGTTCTGACACAGAATCTGTACAACGGTCGCAGAAAACATCAAAGAAAACGTCAAGGAGAAGCCAAAAACAAAAACAAAGGTACAACTACCACGAGGCGAATGCCGCACACGACAGAAACAAAACCAAATAAACAATGCGAACAAAGAACCTCAAAACATCATCAGTAAAAAATAAAGAAAAGAAAAAAAGCAAAGTTAACATCGATACAAGAGAACATATTCTCTACGACACATAATGCAGGCAGAAAAAGCCGCTCCGGCTCCCCACCTCCCGCCAAGAAACAAAGAGGAGGGAGGGAGGGAGGGAGGGAGGGAGGAGAATAATGACCACCAAAAAACAGAAAAACGGAAGATCCAGAGACAGATTGTTTGTCTACAAACAGACAAAGAGACCAGAAAAGAAAGAGAGAGAGAGAGAGAGAGAGTTCCGTCGCATCGGTTTCTACATCCTGGAGGAACAATCAACAACCATCTTCGGTCGGATCCAAAACACTTTTGGGGAAGAAAATTGCACATACTAGTTAATAATCGATGCAGCAGCAGCAGCAACAACAGCAGACAACGAAAGCTCTCGACATACATTCCAATACCTCCATTGCCGCCGTCGCAGCCACAAAAAAACTTGCAACAAAAACAACAGCAACAGAATGAGCAGAAGCCACACCCTCCTCGCCGCGCGTGCGTGTGCGCAACAACACCAACAACAACAACAACAACAACAACGCTGCCGAACAAAACCAGCGCAAACCAGGTAGCCAGCCCCAGGCAGCAGCAGGCCTTACAGCACGGCTAACCATAGGTAAAGAACCAAGAAAACCACGGGTCACATTCTAACCAACCACCCGGCTACGTAACATCTACATGTACGTATTATTCGTACATATACACGTAAGTATACGTAGGCACTTTGTACGTAGGTTCTTTCTTACTAGGCTTTCAACGTAGATAGTCCAAGACCGGTAGGTAGGTAGGTAGGTAGATAGGTAGGTAGGTACGTCGGTCCCCCCTCAACCGACAAGACATGATTTGAAAAACCGGGCAGTATAAATGAATATACATAATTTTAAAAACCGGGCCGGGCAGTATAAATGAATATACATAATTATATAATCCGGGCAGTATAAATAAATATACATGTATCTGTTTTTTTTTTTAAGTAAATTTATTTGGAAGTATTTTGTCAAATAAGACAAATATGGTTGATTTTTGTGGCTTGTTGATTTTTAATTTTTTTTTATTATGTCTTTGAAATATTAATTCTACACTACTTTGGAATCCAATAAATTATAGGGTGTTATTTTTGTACTATTGATTTTTTTTGTGAATTTGTTTTTTTTTTTTAAAACACTTTAAGAGTCAAGGGAATGTAAAAGATAATTATAATATATATATATTCATACCTATTTCACTTAATTTGAAAATCCTTGTTGTGTTTATAGTTGGACCCAAAATATTATTATTATTATTATTATAAAATTAAATGAAATGAAATTATAAAATCACTAATTTAAAAGTACCTAAGGAAGAAGATTAGGATGAAGAAGAGAATGCCAATCATTCGAGGCTATACTATTCTTTCAAAGGCAAACAAAACATAAACAAAACATTTTTCAACATGTCCATAAATAAATTATATAATTTTACACACCCAAATGCGGTGATGATGGTGCATGGGAGGAGGTTCATCAAATAGGGAGAAACCACCTTTAAAATAATAATAGTAATAATAAATTTATTAATTTAATTTAATTATACGGTAATTTTTCATAGTGAAAGGTTGAAAGCCACCATGGGGGGTGATGATGGTGGGTTTGAGGGGGGCCAATATATTCAATTGTCTAGTTCAATGATTAGAAGCAAATGGGGGGGGGAAAACTATGACTTGGGTTTGAAGTTTTGTTGCATGATTTTATGAGCTGACATGGTATATTGTGCTTGCTTAGATGATTGTTGTCGAATGACACAATGAGCACACAATTCACAACTTGGTGGTGGTGGTGCTCTTAGCAACAACAAGTTGTTGGTTGGTTTGGTTGGTGTTGTCTCTCATGCAAGCAAGTGAATGAGTTCTTCACATCTTCTTCTTCTTCTTCTTCTTGAATCATATACAATACAATAAGAAGCTCGCTCCTTCACACATTATTAAGAATGTATTTGTATTCATGTGAATAATGTAATATTATTGTATTCATGTCTCTCTCTCTCTCTCTTCCACACTTATCTTGCTCCATGGAAGAGTTTGCAAGTTTCAATCTTTGCATGAGAAAAGCCCTTGTTACCAAAGATATTATACCCATGGGACGGATATCTCAGGGCTTCGATCACCATGTTGTGTGAGTAAGTCCTTTTACCGAAGATATACCCATGGGATGGATATCAGGGTTTCAATCACCGTGTTGTTGTGTGAGTAAGTCCTTTTACCAAAGATATACCCATGGAATGGATATTAGGGTATATATATATACCCTAATAGATATATATATGTTTGTTGATCGGTAAAATTATTTGGTATCCTTTTACTACCCTATTCGGGTAAACCCAAAAAAAAAAAACAAGCTGGGTATGGGTATCTAAGCTTCAAAAAAGTTCAAACACAATAAATGTATATGATGGGTATATGTATATATATGCTTTGCAAATTTGGTACGTCAAGTAATGGTAAATAATGAACATTTATGTAAGAGTAAGAATAAATGTTTCATCATTTATGTCATATGTACCATGCAAGTATAAAGCAAGCAAGAAACAATAGGGCAAATAACTAAAAATTACACAAAATATATGGCACATTTTGAAAGTGGAGGAAGGCAATAAAAATTAATTTCCTTGTGCAATTGGCATTTGCAAATTGTGAATATGTGCATTTTTTGATATTTCAAAAAAAAAAAAACATCTTCTATCCAAAAGTTAACAAACTAGAAATGGAAGCAACCAAATAGCTTGAAGAATACATTCTTAAAAGGTCATTCATACATAGTGGTAAAATCATAAGTAGTATTATTCCATCAATAGCTTGATGAATACATTCGTAAAGGTCATTCATACATAGTGCTTTTTATGTATGTATACATGTGACATCAATACATTGCCCTACATGTGGGCCATACATATGGCCAATGTAGGTGCCTTCACCCAAGGCCATTACCAAAACATGACAATCTATTTACAAAGCTATCACTAGTGGGTAAGGTTAATATGCATGGGCCATGTCAACATAAATTAAATTATTTTTTATTTTTTTAATGTTTTTGATAAATACTTGCTTATTGTGTCAAAATTTCTAGGAAAAAAATAATAATTTGGTTTTTTCTCATTTAATCGGTCTTGTTTACTATTTTCACAAAGAAATTCAAGTAATTGTTTAATATGTGCACATGAAAAAATACAATGGCTTGATGAGGGTAGTATGTGCATATGAGAAAAAATAACAACTTGATGAGAGAGAATAATAATGTTTTCTTTTTAAGCTTTGAAAATAGAATATTCAACCTTCCTTAATTTCATTAAAGTGCAATGGGCACTAGTTTCTAACTCATTAATACTCAACCTTTGCTAAATAATATTTCAAACCTTTGTCAAATATTTTTAAAAATTAAACATGGATGTCAAAATAATAATAATAATAATAAGTATTTGACAATGGATTGTTGAACTAGCCCAAGTACTATTAAATTACAATATACATGATAAATCTCACACATTTGATTTTTTTAATTTTTATCAACAAAGCTAACTCATTAACTTGAATACAAAACACATAAATTAAAAGTTTTCAATTTTTCCCCCTTTTGAAAAGTTCCCCTAACCTTTCATATGCTACAAAGCCCTTGGTTTTCCATATATGGAAAAATAGTGTATATAATTAGACTTTGGTCATTGGAAAAATATTTCCTAAAGCACCAAAACAAAAATCTTTAAAAGGCAATCAACATTTTTATGTTTGTAGGTTACATTTCAATGGTTAGAGGCAAGGTGGATGAAAAGGTCTGTGATTTGATGGGAAAGGTAGGCAAGTTGTCAATGACATAAAAACTAGGAATAAAAAGAAAGTTCTAACATTCATAAAATTTAAACATTTTGATTGTGCAATTAAAAAAGAATTTATATATTCAAAAACACATTGTGCCTCTTACATAATAATGGAAAATATATATATAATAAATTCAAAAGCTAATTTATGCCAAAGAGTTAAAATAAATAGAAAAAAAAATTGAAGGGCAAGTGAAATGGGTTGAAGATTTATTTCAAAAGAAAATCAAATTAACACAAAGGAACTATACACCATACATTGTTCCAAGAAACATGACTATTGATGAATGCAACTAAATTTACTTACATGGAAAACTCAACAAAACATATCATGAAGCAATTGAGGTATTTCAAGGATAGTATACCATATGTGAACCAATTTGTATGATAGACTTACAAACTATGTTGGACTACTATTTGAAATGACACACAACCTATTAAAAAGAATTTACAAAGCCACATTTTTTCATGTAAGAACTCTTTGACAATGGCAATGTCCAACCAAAAAAAAAACAACAATTTGCAATTTACACTTACAAGTTAAGGTCAATTTTGTGAACCTTCATGATTTGTTTAATAGTCTTTGACATGACCCTTACATTACTCAATGTAATCAAAGATTTAAGCATGACCTAACAAGACCCATGTGAACATTATTGAAAGCCAATTAAAGCACCTCAAGAAAATAGATAGAAAATTCATAAGTCAATCAAAGATGTGGTCAATGTTCTCTTCAACCTCAACATTACCATGTCTCATCCTTTCATTTAGGATAAAAATTTGATGCCTACACTTCTAAACTTTGCTTCAAATGCATCTAAAGATGAAAAATGTAAAGTTTGAAAATGAAATTTGCTTTTGAAATCAACTTGATGGTAGCTCAAGTTGTCAAATAACTCAAATTATCAATCAAGTCCAAGAGCAAGCAAGTTAACAATTGGCATATGACATGCCTTCCATGTCACTAACCATCCTTTTTGCAAATGTAATTGAAAATTCGGATTAATGTCAATGTCTTATGGCGGTTTTGTTTTCAAATATTGCTTTAATACAAATATTTGATATACTTTGAAATACTTTGTTATAATCTTGGTTCAACCTCATCAACAACTACATGTTTTTTATGAATCTATTCATTTATAAAACAAACATGCATTTAGATGAATTCCAATAAGTACCCACATACCTATAAAATTGTTTTTCATTAAATGTTCTGGTTTTCTACTTAGTTGAAACACAATCTTTATTAACTCTAAAATGATTGATTGAATTTGAATCAATATATCTAGTCATCGAAAAATATAAATACCAAATCTTAGAGGTGCTTTTGAACCAATCACCAAGGTTTTTGTTGAACAACAATTGATGGAAATACTAATGAATTCAACATGATATGGAATTTAAATGTTTTCCCTTTGGTATTTGAATTAAAGACACAAAGTATTCAATTTGATTCAATTTCATAACAAATAATCATAGATTCATAAACTTGTTAAATAACTTAAATAATATGAACTAATACCAAAAACTTTGATGGCCTTGTTATCAACAATTCCAAAGCATGGTTGAATTGAAATTTGAAAAATAATTCTTAGGAAAACCCTAAATAAAAACATAGTAAAAGAATAAAAAATGAAGTTGAATTGTTAATAAGAGTGAAAGAATAGTTGATAAAAATTTGAAACAAAAAAAAATGAATTACAATTAATGACATGCAATAACAAAATAAACACTTGTAATAGTAAAAAACAATAAATACTTACAACTTGAAATATAAAACAAGCAACAATAGTTGAATTTGAAATGATAATAGGGAAAATAGGGTCTATAGTTAAAAAGGAAAAGATAAATGTTGGAAAGTTGTCAAATGCCGATGCAACATATCTACGGTCAAATGGATCTCATAAGAAAAAAGATAAAAGTTGAGAAATGAAATATAAAAGAAAAATGGAGGTCATAAATAAAAGACATAAGTAAAGAAGTGAATGTCAATGCAAAGGTTAAGTGCATGTCAAAAAAAAAAAGATAAAAGTTATTAAAAAATTCAAAGTAAAAAACCAAAGTTGAACAAAAAAACAAAAGTTAAATGAAGTTCAAAAGTGAGAGATAAAAAGAAAGGAAAATGTGATGGCATTATATTGTTGCAACTTTCAATGGTGTTAGAAAATATTTTGCAACAATAACAATATCACCAACCTTTTTTTGGATGACAATACAATCTTAATATATGTAACTACTTTAAAGCTAAAGTTTTAATAATTGATCATGAAAATCATTTATTTACTTAAAAGTTGATTAAGTGGATTGATGTGGGTTTTGAAACTTAAAGAACAAAAGAACTATAAATAATCTATTATAATATTATAATGATATAAGTCTTTATGGTACCTTTCCAATGCAAGGAGAGGTACCATAAATTTGTTAGGCATTAGGCAAAAGGCTAAGTTAGTTTTTCAAATTCTCACCTCATATATGCATATATCTTAATCAAATAACTATAGTGGTGTTGTGCCAACCAGCTTCTTTGGCCAAAGGTGTATTTTACCCCACTTTTACAATGCCCAATTATTATAAATTTGAAGTATATTTTACTTGTGTTGGTAAATATTTTGATGAAGTAGAAAAAATATATTATATATATGGGCATTCCTTAGTTCATCTACATTTTCACATTTTGTAATGCATTCAATTATGATAGATTTTCTTGAATCTTGTTCAATGATTTTTTTGTTTTTAACATTTTCAACATTAGTTCCCTTTTTTGCATTAAAAAATATATATGAGGTTATGTTTTTGGAGCTTCTTTTTAAATTGTGATATGGTTTCTCATGGTGAGATTATTATGAATATAATGCTAAAGGTTTTGAATTTTTTTTTCTTTTTTTAATCTTTGTGAAATTTTATTATAGGATGGTTGTAACATCATTTGTTCATGTTTGTAAATCTATTACATGCATATATATATTGATCATCATGTCTACCTACTAAATCAAATTTATTAGTAGTAGGTAGGAATCACTCAAATGCCACTACTTGCATTGTTTTAAAAAAATGGAAATACCTATGTTGTTTTAGGAAAACATTTAGAGAATTCTTTTAGGAGGTGAGTTGGTGGTTAAAATGATGGCACTAGAATAAATAGCACAATGACTTGTAAGAGTTTTTAGGACACTACTTCAAAGTGTGGGTGCAGTTCATTAGTCCTCGTTCACTAGACTAGTGAATTCATTATTTCTTCACCAGTCCCTATTCACTACAACCAGTGAATTCATTCAAAATCTAGTGAAATCACTTGGCGTATAGGGAACCTTTTGTTGTAATGGGAGGATTTGTAAAAGGAAGGTGAATGAATTTTCATTTTCGTGGGAAGGTGAGAAGCTCCATGAATTTACTTAAAAGGAAAGTTTTTGGAATATGGAACATATCTTTGATGGTGTTTAGATGCAAATGTTATACATATTGCTTTTAAATTAATTTTGATGTTGGTTTATATGTGTGTAATGTAATAGGAGGTAGAAGGCATCAAGTTAGGAATTTTTTTGTTGCAATCACACCTAATGTTATGTTGTTGAATTGATAGGTTATTGCATTCACATCAAAAAAAATTAACTGACATAAAATCCTAGGTGGAATCCTAAGTCACACACAATGTTAAGTGGGCATCAAATTTATGTAATGTGAGTGTTAACTTAACGTCAAATCTTCAAAAAACATAGACCATGCAACAAAAACACAATGTTAAGTAAAAACCCATAAAAAGGGGTCTATAGTCAGTGTTAAGTTCACACTATATTACAAAAACATTATTTTTTCGTTAATTTCATTCACATTGTGATTAAAATGATTGAAAAAATAAATCTATTTAGCTTAAATGATTGATTATGTTTGAATTGACTAAAATCAAAACTAAGCATCGATGTTTTGATCAAAAATTAATTACTTAGTCAAAATGAACATTAATGGGACACATGGCATATATGGCACCCATGTAGAATTGTTGAATTTGACTAATGATTAATGTGAGTAAAATCAATCACCTAAATATGAATGCTTATAATTATAATCATATTATTGTATGATGCACGGTGATATCATATATATATGAATGAAAGTAGATTATGGATGTTGCATAGAAATAAAATATAGGGGATAGTTCAAATGTGACATGAAAAAATGACACAAGATTAATTGCAAAATAAAATTAGATTCTTTATTTTTATTTACAAAAAAAAGGACATAACTTATGTACATGTGCAAAATTGAACTAATATAAATTTTTAATTCAAATTTATAGAACGATTTTAAAAATTCAGATTTTTTATTTTAATTATTTAAGTTTAAAATGAAACTCATTTCATTATGAGACTTTTCAAAATGAGATTTAATGAAATTATCATAATCTAAAAATTCCCAAACAAAAATACAAAACTAATATAATGGTTTATCATTTGCAACTTAAAGTTTTTTAGAATTCAATTAAATGAATATTTAAATTAATTGAATTAAATTGAATAAAAAATTAAATATATGCATGTGTAATTTTTAAAATGAAACTATTTAATTTTATAATTGGATTATAATGTGCATTGTTAAAAAAAAATGTGTTTATATATTTTGCAATAACAATTTATATCGTCACATGAAGCAAAGATTGGATAGTAATGGGCTCGGGTTATGGTTGAAAAGGTAAAAATTCAAACCCCATTTTGGACATGTTGCGATCATAAAATCATCATGCTAGCATGTCATGGGCTCACTATATTATTGATAATCAACCCAAAAACAAGAAAATAAACGTTTTTTTAGCATCAAAAACATGAGTCTAGTGCAACAATTTTTTACCTTGATTTTAGTGTAATCCAAAATAATAATAATAATTCATATATATAGATAGATATATACATACCAAAAATATTTTTAATTTGAAATTTAATATTGTCACATCAACTAATTATTTTAATCATCTTAATAAAAGCAAACTTAATCATATTTGTGTCATAGATGATTAGTCTATTTTAATTCAAACATTTTTATCCACTATGCATTGTGACAAAAATTTCAATCATTAAAACTGACATGAAAACCATGTAATGTAATAACATATCAAATATTTTTCCATGGTTCTTTTAAAGTCCATGTTTAGGTAGCCTACTTTAACCTCTAAGTTCCTTAATATTCATGTGTAACGATTACAACTAAAAAGATGATTACTTCCACCTCTAGAACTAGAACACCAACTAATTTGTTTGGGGTGGTAAAAATAGTATGTCAAAGATCATCGTTTTTTGTCACAACTTTGGTTGTCCCCAATTTTCAAGTAATAGCAATGTTTCGTTTGATGATCTAGTGTGTGAAGATGGGGATACAATAAGGGTGTTACCTACACTAGTTGACGAGTCAAGACTTGTAAGAGCACATGATGATGTTCCTAAAGCTAATTAACCATTTAACACATATTTAATTAATTTTGAACTTTACAATGTCCAAAAATGCAACACACAAAAATTTACACCATTGAAATTTTGAACCTTTCAATTATAAATACGACCTGGTGACCACCAAGTTGTTAACCACATTGAAAAGTTCTTGAAGAAATTCAATTTATATCCCTTATACAAATTAAATCGTGAGGACAATAGATTGTTTAAAAGAATGCAAAAAAAAATTAGAAGATCAATGAAATGCAATTTGCATAAATCAAACAAATGTATTGAATATTTGAAATTCAAATTGAACCTAAGGTGTGGTCACCACGAGGAAAAAAAAGTTGAAAATTTTAGATAAACAAAATTTATTGAATATTCTAGATATAAATTGAACGTATTAAAATTTACCTATTCAATTATCAATTTACTTGTATAGGTTTAAATATATAACAATTAGTGGTAACTTGGCATTAGATGTATGAATGGTTGCTTATAGAATAAAGCACCATTATAGTTGATGACATGGTTAGATGTGTGACATATTAATCTCAAAATGTGAACTTGGTGTTAAGGGACTTATCATTCGAGATCCTAACACCAAATGTGCTTGTAGATTTACATTCCTTGCCTCATTACTCCATATGCATGTATGTTTGCAAAATGTACATGGAAAATGTAGAATATAAATGTGTATTTATGATTTTGTTGGAAATAACCAATGAGAATTTCTTTTATGTTTTTTTCTATTAAAAAGGAGTTTGTCTTTGGAATTTTTAGAGAATAAAGAGTTTCATGTAGTAGCAATAATTGGGAGGTGGTAAATACCTTATGTGGCTTAGTGCCCAATTGTTGCCATTTTCTTTTTGATGCTTATACTTGTTTTTTCTTCTTAAATGTGAACAAGTTGTTGTTAACAATAAACAACAACTAGGTGTAGTTAAGTAGTTGAACTAACAAATTGATTTACAAGTAGCAATCATGGCTTAAGCTTCTAAAACTTCTAAAGAAGTCGCACACTCCAAACTCCTTGTAAATTTAGAATGTTGGCTCATAGAATATTAATATCACTTGAGGATTTCATATTACAACAACTTTGGTTTTAGTTGATGATAAATAATTGTGCAAAGTCGAGAAGCTTAAGGGAATGTGTGACCAAAAGATTTGAAACCAAAGAGCTTTCGATTTCTTTTTAAAGATGTATTGCATGTTTCGTTTGGTGGGCATGGTATAAGAAGGGAATGGAGAAGGCAATTTTTCTATTGAACTCAATCACCTTCTTTAATTGAAAAGGGTGGGGGTTAAATGTCTCTTGAAATGGTTACAACAACAAATTTTGGAAGGACGTTTTTTGATGGTGGACATCCCCCTTTAGCTGTAATTTTTGAGGTTATGGATTCTACATGGCTTAAGGTCTAAGATGATACAATGTTATTTTTGTATCACACAAGAACATGGAACAATTTTGGACAAATGTTTTTACAACTCTCCCAAAAATCATTGTAGTGTTGTTTACTACGTTTAAAAGAATTGATGAAAGTGCCCCCCCTACAACTTGTGCATTTTTTGTAAAAAAAACTTCAATAAGAGCTAGTGACAATATCAATGAAAATTACAATATTCTCTATAATGCACCCCCACCCTTATTATTTTTTCAAAAAAAAAGAAAAAAAAATCAATGATGGCCTTAATGAAAACCCCATACATCAAATAAGTCACACAACAACAATTTTCTTCCCCCATTCACATTTTTAAAAAACCTTTGACAAATTTGGTGATCGTGACAACTATTTTGCAATCATAAAAGTTGTATCACATTGTTGGTGCTGACATAACCAAAACCCAAAAAAAATGACCCAAAAAAGGTGGGTGGGGTGGGGGGTGGCAATGCACATATCACTATTGTTGGAATGATTTTTGTCCTTGTAAAGTTTTTACTTGAAGTTTCTTTTTAAAACATCGCCTCAAATGACATGCATAAAATCATCAAGCATTTCAATGATGCCCAACCTTCCCCCCTTTCATCCATCCCTCAAACCTAACAATTTTTTGTATTGTTGAATGTTGATGGCACCCTTTCCCCCCACCTATCCTTTTTTTAGGGAAGAAAAAACTTCAATTATCTTCAATGATGATGTTAACCAACTTCCTAGTGTAACAACAAATTCTATACAAATAAATGTGTTCCTTCAACCAACCAAATGTCCTTCACAAAATCTTATTTTTAAAACTTTTTTTTTCAAAATTTTAAACATTTTTGCAAATAATATAATTAGAGTCCTAGCTACCAAGTTACTATGGTAAGCAAGTAGGTATGTACATATTAAGTACTTGCTACTTATCACCTATTTGAAGCATTAAAACTACAAAAGAAGAAAATATTGAATAAGATAAT
Source organism: Sphagnum contortum (assembly GCA_963920785.1). NCBI lineage: Eukaryota > Viridiplantae > Streptophyta > Sphagnopsida > Sphagnales > Sphagnaceae > Sphagnum > Sphagnum contortum. The sequence continues at coordinate 2,061,987 of OY987282.1, forward strand.
AAGTTGGTGTCCAAAATCTAGCCTGCAAGTAATCACAATTTTGAGTATTAAAAGGAATGCAACCTTACAAGTTGAGGTTTGTTTTAGTTCAATATGTATAATGCCTATCATAATGGTGATGTTCAATATCTATAAAGAGGTGGGTTTGAAAATAAGCTAAGCTTAAATGTCGATACATAGGTTTAGAGTATATAAATATCAATGAATTACATGCATACCTATGGTTCCAACTTTACAGCAACATATGATGCAAAAATTTACTTGAGCTCAATTTGCCATAAGATTAACAAAAATTTTACATGAGTTTATCTATTTTTTAATTGTTTCAATTTTTTCATTTTCATTTATTAGGTGTAACTTATCATTTTCACTTTTAATTCTGGTATATAATGGCCTTGGTGCCCCTATAATAAAATATTAATAATGATAACAATTATAATAATTATAGTAAGGATAACTAAAACTAATAATTATTCGTAATGTAAGTGGTAATTAATATATTGAAATTTAACATAATGAATTAAATTTGATATTTATTGATATCATAATTTTTTTATTAAAATTGACAGTTGCCAAAAAACCCATAATTTGGTGTTAATGTTTGGTAAGTTTTTTTGGAGGAAATTATGAAATTTTGAAGTGTTGAATGTATTTTTCACACTAATTAGGAACATGGGTGTACCTTTTTGAAGCATTTGCAGTAATTGTTTTTCAATTGTTTTAAAAAACAGTTGTGGCCATGTAATGCAAAAAATCTCCATCAAAACAATTCGGTGATGTGGTGGTTCTAGGAATCTCTTATGGGATTCTATTATTAAGATTCGAGTAATCCTTGTGTTTTTTTAATACAAAGGTATTGGAGAAAAATATTTATAAAACCTTTTAAAAGTGTGAATGCAAGGTTGAGTGGTTCATTTTTGATGTCACAATGGTAATTTATACTAGGTACATCGTGTTTAAATGTTTGTGATGAATAAGATAATTTTGAATTTGTCAATTAACAATTGGTAATACATTAACATGATGATTATGAAAGCAATTTTATGTAAACAAATAAATTCATTCATCATCAATAATGAACTTTTGAAGTTTTAAAATATGGATTGATTGGTTGGTTGGATTATTGATAAAATTAATTAATTCATATTAAATTTAAATCCAAAAATTTTACAATGACTAAATATGCATTGAATAATGAAATTAAAAAATCAAGTGTGAAATCATTTTTTTTTAAGCCTTGATCAAATGGTGGTTATGGAGTTTTGAAAGGTCAAAATTGGAATTATATTCAAAAGTCCGTCTGAAATGTTTTTCTTTTTTGTTTCTCAAAAACATTTGTGCCTACCATATAAAAATGTTTTTTTAATATTTACTTTCACCTTCATTCATATGAATTTTATGAGTTTGTCTTTTAGGATTTCCAAGTAACATTCACCATAACAATTGATAATGGTGATTTTTTAATAGGTTTTGACCTAAGTTCAAAAGGTTCCTTAGTGGGTAAACATTTGGTAATCAAAAATTAAAATAATGATGAAATTTTAGAAATTATAAAGACCATGTTCATTTGACCGCTTAAAAAGAAACTTGCTATGAACTTGAATGGAATGTTCAATTGCCAAAAATGGGCACTTGACACTATGTTCACCCAAGTAATTGTCATATAAACTCAATGTGCATTGATGATTCAATTGCACTTCAAATCAAATTAGATAGTTATTTTGAACACTTTGAACATGAGTGCAATTAGAAACCTAAACCTTGCTAAACATGTATGGTTCGATGAATTTTAAAAAACAACGGGCCACTTTGTGTGTAGACCAAAATCATTGTGCAACGATAGATGTGCACATTTCATGCTTTAAATTTTGATTTAAGGTTGAGAGGTTAGTATGTTATTATACCTTGCACTAAATTACTTAAAACATGCATTGATGATTCATTTAAAGTTGCAAACCTAACCAAATTTCAAGGAACTATGGTTGTAGATAGAGTTGCATTAAACAAGTTGTAAATAACCATTTTTTCTTCTAGTGTTATGACCCATATGAGGGTATTGACATGCTTTCAATTTTCTTTCTTGGTCCATCGCCCAAGCATTTTGATTGTGCAAAAGTTGTGGTTAAATATGTAAATGAATATGACATTTTTTTTTGTAGTTACAAAAGTAATTGTAGTTGTCAACCCATGCCTTTGTTTTGTGATTTATCTTACATGCCCGTTGAGGATTTTGACTATGTACTTAACACATCTTCCAAAATTCCCAAGTTTGATGATAGGCTACATAACATGTGGTTGTATGGACTAGCATTAGAAAGTGGTATTTAGATTCCCAACTTCTTGCCTAAACATTGAAGCTTGAATTTCCTATTGTGTAGGTCATAGAGGATTTGCCAAAGGAGGAATTGTTTATAAAAGATGTGGAATTCTTTCAACATTCAAAATCCCCTAGTTGTATGGGAAGACAAGAAACAAAGGGCTAAACATCCCTCCCCCACCAATGCAAGTCCCAATTGATTTTTTCTTCTTGTTTTGGTGCATAAAGGGAAAGGTGAATTGGGTATGATTTATCATGTTAGTTGAACTAAGGAGCTTTCATTAAGGTTTTGATTTTCATGATCATCAATAAAGTACCCCACATTAGGTTTCATTAATATAAATTCATTGACCTTTCTCAACATTATCATTGTTGATTATATGATTAGGTCCAAGTTTGAAGACATTTTCAAATACATCCATTTAATTAACATGTTAATCATAACAAGTAAAGTTGATCATGTTTGTGACAAAATTCTAATTAATTGAAACACACACGCAATGATGGGTAGATACAAGTTAAGGTGGTTCAAAAGTAGCAAAAGTCCCAATCCCAAAAATCCATATTTTAATTTTTAACATTATAACAAACAAATTGTTAAACACCAATGTTGAGTGGGCCCTCTATGGGGATTAATCAATCATAAAGTCCATATGAAAGGTTTCTCATCTAGAAAACTCTTTAACATACATGTTAGTGGGAAAAACATATTAATCCAACAAAAAATGACTAAGATAGGGACTTTTGAAAATAAGGTCCAAATATAATCATTCAAAAAATGTTAAAGACACAAAGAACCACAAGAACAAAGGCTAAAGGGAAGGTTTAAATCTAACTTTCAAATAAGGAACAAGACAAAAGATTATGTGATTCAAAAATAATAACACAATACCTAAAACATGAACATGAAATGTGCAAAACAAATGTGAAAAAAAATATTTATTTTGCTAACATGTGCAAACATGAACAAAAAAAGAACATGACAAAGCTATGGTGCAAAATCATGTTTAAACTGGTGTTGAACAAATTGAAGGAAATGAAGGGTCCTACTTCTATTTATACCCTTTTGGGGACTTAATTCAAAGAATATTATAAGGAAACTCTTATGTGGGCATAAAGTAAATTAATTTTTTGTGAACCTTCCTAACTAAAATGAATTACGAATTAATTGGAACTTAATTGAAAGTTCATTAAGAGCCTAGTCAATTCGGAGTTAATTAAAGTTAATTAAGATTTAACTATAAGTTAACTAGGACTTAAGTAAAATTTAACCAAGAATTAATTAAAAGTGAATTAAAACTTAACTATAAGTGAACTATGAATTAAATGAAAATGAATTAAATCATAACTAGAAGTCAACTAAGAGTGAACTAAAATTAAATAAAACTTTAGGTACATGGATGAACATTCAAATGAATGAACTCCATGGCATTAACATTTGTGACAAAAAAATCCATAATTATTTGTTGGTTAAAACTTTGGTTGTAATTTTTTTCAATCCATTTTTTTTCATCATGTATCATATATTGAATCCCTATAAAAAATATTGAAATGAAATCTTAATAAAAAATGCATTTCAATGTTAATGCACATTCCAAATTATAATCCATATGTCCACTTTTTAAATCCATTATTATATGATTAATGTATGTTTATTGAATTTCACCCCCCAATAAATGTTCTTACTCAAGTTGGCAATATTAATCCATAAATTTTTTTTTCAAATTAATGATTTTACAATGTGTTTGTGGCATTTGAATAAAGTACATTTTCCAAAAAATCCATAAAAACACAAAAAGTGAGATATTGTAACTTGCATCTACCTTGAATTGTGTGGGCAATTTTGGAGCACAAAACATAAATGTTGTGTAGCTAAATTGATGATCAACTATATTACTCAAAATATTTACCCATTTAGTTAGTAATGAAAGTTAAACCTTGTTAATATATAGTGAAGATTTGGTGTTTGGCTAATGTTAAGTCCATGTTTGTGAATAAAATGGAAGATATTGTGGTGCAAGACATGAGGATGTTGAGCATGCAACTATGTACAAAATTGTCACAAAGTTGAAAGATGAATACAAAAACAATAATCACAATATCAAATGTGATGATTTTGTTATAAAATAACCTTACATAGTTTTTGGATCTTTTAAAGGATGGGGTTCGTGCCCCAAGGAATTGTAGGATTGATCAAAATAGGTAGCCTAATGGTTTGACTATTGATCCAAAAAGAGGGTCAAGAAAACAACTATAATATCTCATGCATGTTTCAAGTAAATTTTGTTGCACTATCCTATTTTAACAATAAACCAATTTCCATTTTGTCCACTACTTTTAGTCCAATTGATCATGTAGGTGTCACATTTACCATTTGGTGACTTTTAATTAATTCATTTGAGATCCTTACTAACCCAATGTTAGTGCATTACCATGATCACATGTGTCTAAGGTTGATGTTCATGATCAATTTCATGGTTATTACACTAAGTGTTTACAAATTAAAATGTTCATTTTTGGACATCACATATTTTTTTTGCATTATTATGGATTAAAATGTGTCTTATGTCAAATTGTTATGTATGTTTTGAAAAAGGATTCAATTGTATGATTCTTATATAATTCAACGTGATGTGAAAATGGACTCACTAATATCATGGTTTGTAATGAAATAACATGAATGGACTTTTCAAATTTTTGATCCTTGCTCCGCAATTTGAAATGAAGTCCTCTAAATCATTTCAATATCACATGAAAATTCTACAAACTTTTAATAACACCAAAAATTGGTGGAAATGGAAAAACATCTCAAGTCATTTTGTTGAGATTAAGAAAAAAACTTCACAAATGTTGTAGCCTAGGTTTTATTGCATGGTCATGTACCAATGATTTTTTGAAAAATGAATACTTTTACAAATACACAAAGTTTACATTTTTGGCAATTGATCCACTTTAACTTGCAAATACCTCACCGATATAAGGTGAGGTCACATGTTTATGATTTGAAGTAGAGCACTTAATGGGCTAGGGTGACCCAAAGTTTGACCAAGCCCAAAGAAACTCTAAATATTGGCCATCATTTTGTATAAATGGTGGCATTGAATCATGTTTCATGTCATTGATATCACAATTGTGAATTTTTCCATTATGTATTAACAAAGATGCATATAACCTATCTTGGCAAGTTTGTAGAAATCACATTTAAGTTCAATGTGGTTTTGCCTAACACTTTGACCCCCAAAAAAAGAAGCACACATTGGATTCCAAAGGCAAGATGGATGGTGAGGGTTTTTGTACCCAATTTCAAGGTGTTGTATTATTTCATGGAATGAGTAAGGATATTGAGAAGAAGAAGGTTGTGTGTGATGTGTGAAAACAAAATTGAATTGGTATTGTTTTACATATGATAATACTATGGTTTCTTTTGGTTTGCATTGTGAAATCACATAGCATATAGGTTTTATACATAGACTATAAATTAGTTTCGTAGAGGAACAATTAGCACCACGGTTGGTTGACTTACGTGGTTCAACTCCTAAGGCTAGTGGGGTTTGGTTGTTTTAATTGGGTTTAATAGGTCATGTTTGTGTATGAAAATAGTTCTAACTAAACAAATATGCTCATGTGTTAAGTTGGGGTTTATGACGTTTTTGTGACATTTTGTCATTTAAAAAAGAATTGTATGATTATTTATTTTCAATTCTTTAAATTACACAAGTTTAAAAATGTAGGTAGGCACAGGTGGCCCTCCCCTCACACTCCCTCCACCCCCTTACCAAAACAAGGGGTGTGTCGCACCATGGCCTTGCCATTTACAATAAAAAATATATCTTAAAGCAAAAGAAGAATTATGGAAACTCGAATATTTCACCAAGCAAAAATATATTAATCTTAAAAAAAAATTCCTCTATAAAAAGAACCAAAATCCCTCAAGATATTAGAACTCTATAAGAACTAATCTCAAGTTTCAACACAAGCCAAAATATCATCTTTCAAAAATCCTCAAATGAAAATAGACCTTAGGCTATATTACCCTAAAACCCTAAACCCTCCCCCCCTCCCCCCTTATTGTAACTAAGGGTTTGTGGACCTAGTTACAAAAAGGGGTTGATTTCTAACTCCTTACCATAACCAGATGGTTACCTTGAGTTAAATTTGCAAAGGGTTTGGGCAATCACATTGCTAGCCACTCTGAACTAGCACCACCCACCAAGTGCACCATACAGGATGAATGGTGTGTTTGGACAGAAAACATGTTTTTTCTGTCCCATAGTAACCCATGACATGTACTCAACTGACTACTCACCATTGATATGGCATCTACCTACTTAGGCTAGTAACCTACCAAGTGCCTTACCTACCTACCTACCTACCTACCTACCTACCTACACCATAACCACTTACATTCCCTATCGGAAAACACAATGTGATGAGTGTTTTTGGTCCCACAAATATTGTCAAATTTTTTTAATAGAAAATTGGGAAATTCTTGTGATGTAAAATTGATTATTTAAAAAAAAATTGGGGAAAATTTAGATAAATTTTCTATAGCAAAAATATTGGTGGAAATTTATTTAATTAATTAATTAAAATCCTATTAAAAAACCATGTGTTTGAACCCCCCCCTTCAAACTTGCCAAAACAATGACATGAAAAACTGACCCTTGCAAAGACTCTTTTTATTCTTGGCCTTATATATATCATAGTACCTTGGCCATTTCAACACATGTCCATCGAATAATTAATTAATTTTGAAATTTTCACTATTTTTTTCACAATATTTTTTTGATTTTGGAAGAAAATAAAAATTGAAAATTTCAACATTTTTGAAAAATAATAAAAATGGTGTCGAATTGGCCAAGGTACTAGGGTATTTAATTTGATTGGATTCCAATTTTAATTACAATTCAATCAAAGTCCTTAAATGTTTGGGGGGGGGTGGGGTTATTATCACAATATCTCCCCACAACTCCTTATCGGACATAACTAACATCTTTTACATCCATAAATTGGATGTGAATTATTTTTCATCCATACACTGAATGGATATGAATCACTTTTCATCCACACATTGAATGAGATGCATGTAGTTTTTTTTCGTTTATGATATAATTGAGGCTTGGATGTCCAATCCGGGAAAGACATGTCAGCAAAATTCAGCCCCTAAAGTTGGGTATGTTTCTAATGAACATGATGTTAACTAACTATGAGTGCTAGCAAGGTATTGAATTTGTTCATAACCGTTGGGTAGGTTATCAATATCAATATCAATAAAACTTTTGCATGTTGATTATGTTATCAATGTTGTTGTGTAATAAATAATAATTTTGGATTTGAGGGTTTTTTCTTGTAATTTTTATGGAAAAATAAAATACATTGCCAGACCTAGATTGCCAATTGTAGCAAGAATCTTGAAAATAATTTGAAATCCATCCAAATTTGTTGCCATTTAATGCTAAGTGTTTTTGGGGATCCATGGAGGTGAGGCTATTTTAGAAATTTAAAATTTAAAAAAAAATTAAAATTAAAATTAAAATTAAATAATTAAATAAAATAAAAACTCCTAATGTGAACTACTCAAATACATAATTTCATTTTTTATCTATAAATGATGGGGATCATATTGGCCTTAGAAGAGCATCTCTACCATTGTAGAGCCAAAATGACACTTTGTTGTTCAAGTGTGGGCAATCATGTCTCCCACTTGATTTTCACATGAAAGAAGTTGATATGTTATATTTCTTAATTTTGTATTTCTTCCAACATGTTCCTTATAGAATCTCACAATGAAATTTCTTTCTAATTTTCTAACTTTTCACATCTCTTTACATTTTTTCATTTGTTTCTAAAGCTTGCACATCTTTCTCTCTCCTACATTCACGCACCTATTTCTATGTGCTTGCATGCCTTTCTTTGGACTTTAAGCAAATTTTGGTTGTGCCTTTTTCTTTAGACTTTTGACAATTTTTGTGTATACCTCTCCACACTCACCTACCTTTCTAAAGTTTCAATTTTTATTTGTGTACTTTGTTATGGTTGTTGTTGCAAGGTCCAAGATCGAAGCTTGGTGTCACATGCTATTAGCACAATTGCACATGGAACTTAATGACAACAATGAAGATGATTGGGTTGTTTAAAGCCTCCTACTCCAAATTAGGCTCAATTATCTTTAAACATGTTTCTAACACAAAGGAAGTAGATTGAAACAAAAAAAAGGAGTTTAAAAAGGATTAAATGTTTGATGAAGCACACATCATGTGTGGTAATTTTTGCCACACCCTTGTATGGTAATAGGCTTCTCCATCGTCATTATCAAATGTAACAACCTTTGTTTTTTTAGTTGCTTGAAATTGTTTGCATACATGATGGGTACTTTGTGCAATGCAAGGATGCATTAAAAAAGATGGGCCTATCTCCTTTAAAAAATGCACAATTGTCATTCACATACTTACATATGGAATCATAATTGATGCAACATATATGTATTGTCATCTAAGAGAGAACATAACAATGGAAAGTCTATAAACAATTGTGCAGGCCATTTAGGAGTTGTTAAGGCACGTGTAATTGAAATAATCAACATAAAAGAAATTGGAACAACAATTGCAAATCAATGCAACACGGGGTGGGCAAGGGATGTTTGTGATCCAAAGAGGCAAACTACCTAGTTGTTTGACAAGGCCAATTTGTTCACTGAGGATAAACATTGTTTTATAATTTTATAAGTTGTAAATCAAAGCTTGTGGATATGCCATTGTCATTTGGTGTTCTTGGTGGCAACAACAATAGAAATGTTATAAACATGTTGCTTTTGATTTTTAACATGTTGCAAGTTGTATGAAATGATTTGAGTTTCTAGGTGAATGGCCATTGCTATTTGGGTTCCTACTTGTTGGTTGATGTCATCTACACAATGTGGTTGGTATTTGTGCAAACTATTCATGAATCATAGGGGGAGAAATGGAAGTGGTTTGCATAATGTCAAGAGACAATTCATAAAGAAATCGAATGGTGTTTTGGTGTGTTTCATAATCTCAATTTAACATAATTTAAAATTCTTGTAAACATTGAGATATGAACAATGTGAAAGACATCCTTCATGCTTTTGATCATTCACAACATGGTCATAGAAGATGAGGAGAGCTTGTTCCTAAAGCTTTGTTTTCACAAATAAAATTTTCATATTTGATGAGGTCTATATTTTGCTAAATATAAAAATAGAATAAAAAAGACAAAAAGTTTGAATATACATTTTGCATTGAAGAATGATTTGACATAATACCTCTAGGCTTTCAAAGGAAACAACAAATGATGTTTTATTTGGAATACAATTGTTTTTGTTAATGTAGGAACTGAATTTTTGTGTGTAATGGCTTTCAAAATTGTGTGAATTAATGTGGATAGTGAATTTGTGCCTATGAATTTTATGTCATGCAAGTCTCAGATGTTCTATAGTTGCACATAATGTTGGCTTTTTTAATTGTGCACTTCTACTTACAATGTTGGATTATTTTTTTGTGCACACTTTTTTTTATAATTTCATTCTTTTTGCTTGCACACCTCTTTTTAAGATGTTAGATTTTTTTGTTTTAATTTTTTTTCTCCATAGTGTTTTTTTTTTTTTGCTTATGTGCCTTTTCCTATGTTCAAATACCTTTCTCTAAACACTTTCACAACTTTCTAAATTGCACACCTTTATTTGTCATGTCCTTATAATTTTTTTTCCAAAAATGTTTCATGTTCTATGAATTTGTACATAAACCAAAAAAATCGAAAACAAAGAAAGATTGTTGAATTCGTTTTACAATTTATTATAACAAATTATTGATACAGGGACTTTTTTCAAAAACAATAGAGATGTTCTTTAAACATGAAATTAAGGTGGATAAAAGGCACTTCTTTTATTTTTGTGATGTCAACAACAACTTGTGTTAGTAATGATAGTTCAAAATTCTTAACCTACAATATTAAATTTATTTCTTTCAATTTTGTGATGTAGACGATGATCGTCCAAAAACAATTAGCCAAATATGTGTATTAAAGATGTAAAAGTTAGAATATTCAATCACCTTTATACATTGCTGGCTACCTATTGGAACCTAATAGAAAAATTGGCATTTTTATAATTTAAAAATTTAGATTTTTTTGGGCAATTACAAAGCAAAACAAATAATTCAATTTTGAAAACACATTCACCATAAAAAAAATAAAAATAAAATAAAAAACTTATTGCAAGACCAAAAGATGGTAAATATTTATTTGTTCTAGTCTATTTAAGTACATTGACGATCATCCATAGGAGTTGGTTTAAGTAGGACTACTATAGGGTCCCATAATATTTTTCTTACCAAATTCCAATTTGTAATTATGTCATGCGAAATGAGGTGACCGACTTTGTTAGGAGTACAGGGTTTGGTGTGGCGGCTAGGTTGAATTAACTGATCTTTCCTTTCGGCGTTCATCACTCCTGCATGGAGAGTAGTAGTCGTTTTCTCTTTGGGATGGGTGTGTTCTAGGTCCTGGGAGAAACGGCGGCGGATGATGATTAATGGTAATGGTGCCGAACTTCTAAAAGAACGGAAAGGTGGTGAATGGTGAGGACGAAGGCTTCGGTGGGAAGCTTACGGCTTCCGGAGATGTTTTTGAGGCGATTCGGGTGACGATGAAGGTAGATCTTGCTGGTTGTTTTTGGAAGAAGATAGATTTTTGGGTTTTAGGAAAAGAAGAAGTAGATGGGCGGAGGTAGAATTGTTCGGACTAGAGGAATGGAGAGGGAAGAAGTGCTTGATGAACACTGAGTTGAAGGAGTACCTACAGTTGAACGATTTAGGTTGGTTGCCTTTCTTTTTCCGCTGCGTCTGGTTAATCAAGTGGATTCGTTGCTGCAGATGAATTTTAGGAGAGAGAGACATCGAGCGATTTGGATCGGAGCTATTAAAGCTCTGTGACTTGAGATCCATGGAGAGCTTGTGCTCTCGGGTGTAATTACTTTGTAAATGTTGAATGAATTTGTTTTCTGGTTGAAGTGTGTGTGTGTCTGTGCGCAAAACAAGAAATCTGGACCTTCGAAGGCCGGTGTCTGGTGGTATGTTCATACTGTGAATCTGTGGATCTTGGGTGCAATAGATAGATCAGGTCCTTTGGGGACTCAAGTGATGTGTGTGCAGGATGTCAGATCAGAATCTGGCAAAGTGGCAACGCCAGGGGTCAGATGGTCATGATTGTAAGTTGGACCCCTCCTTTTTGGTGACAATTAGTTTAGCCCATTTGAAAATAAAGAAGCATGGAAAAATATTTTTCATATTTGTGTCATTTTAAAGTTTTTTTTTCAATGCCATATTCATGAACATATTTGCAATACCTTTTCCACCAATTTGCATCCCATTTTTTTTCAATTGAATCTCAATCCAATTGTTGAATTTAATTGAATTTAATTGAGTTTCAATTAAATTCAAAGTGCATGCAATGTCATTCAATATTCTCATTTGAATGAAACTTAATTTTATAAAATCAATTCATTTTTTTCATCAATCAATTAGTTGATCATCATTGGTATAAATTTTTAATTAAAAAAATGTTCATTTTTTGGATATGTTTATTTTGTATAATGCTTACATATTTACCTCTGCCTTTATCTATCCCTCTCAATTTTGGAATCCTTGATACTTTCATCCTTTGATTTTATTTGTGTTTTTTGGAAAGGCTTTAGGTGTAGAAAGGATTGGAGCCTTCAATTTGCATGTGAAAAATAAAAGCTTAAATAAAAGTGAATAAAAGGAAAGGATTGTCATGGACTTCTTTGGAACGGGGAAGGAGAAAAATGAAAGGAAGGATAAAAAGAAGAAAAGAAAAAATGTGTAAAAAATGGAAAAGATGAAACATTAGAAAAAGTGAAGTTGGAAAAAGAAGGAAGGGCAATCAAGGAAATTTTGAAAATTATTGAATGAATGAAAATGTGACAACATGGATGAAACATTGTTCATGGATAATATTGAAAATTAAGATACACTTGTTTATTTCAACAGGTGAAATGTGATCATATGAATGAAACTATCTTGTCATATGGAATTTTCAACACAAAATAATCGTATTAATGTGTATGAATGAAATATTGATAATAAATGAAATTTGTCATACATGCTAGTGGCCACACGATAAAATTGCTTAGAAGGGATGATTACATGAATGGTTTTCATATGAACCAAACCCAAAGCTACAAAGGATGGCACAACCTCAACCATGCTTACCAAGATTTAATAATAATAATAATAATAATAATAATAGTGATATGTAGCAACATCAATCAAATCACAGGAGAAAAATAGAAAAATTCCCCCGAAAAAAAATGTCTAAACAAAAATTTGATGCTTACACACTTGTACACTTCCTTCAACTCAATTTGGGTCAAGGTGCTCTAGTATCAAACAATTCACTTTGGCTTTGTTTTGTTCGCATTATGTTGGTCAACTTCAATCCCATTAAACAAAACACGAGCAATTTTTTAATTATTCTTTTAAAAAATTAAAATTCAATGGTATGGGGGATGTGGTTCTGAAATCTAAAGTCAAACTTGCTGATCCTGTTCTCAAGAGATAAAATCAATCAGGAAAAGTGTAGGATTATATAATTTAGTGTTGGGATCGAGACTTGAAATCATGCAAAGCTCTAATTCTAGGCTAGAGAGCATGGGCACTTTTCAAGCAAATTTTCAATTGTTTTTGGGCAGAGGCAGAGGAGGAGATGGGAGACCAGGGCCGTGTGTAGTAAACAAGCAAAAATGCTAACAATATCCTTTTTTGACAGAAGATATAAGGGGGGAGAGATCAAGGCTCGTGGTGATGGTGGTGGTGGTGGTGGTTGTTGTTACGTGTGTTGTGTAAAGTCTTGTCCACTTTGTTATGCAAGTTAAGTGAAAATTGAAATGTATCCTTATTTGACAAGAAGATATAACAAAAGAGAGAGAGAGAGAGAAAGAGATCAAGGGTGGTGGTTGTTGTTGTTGTTGTTGTTGGGTTGTGCAAAGTTTTGTTGACTTGTCTTCCTCGTAAATTTTTTTGTTTCATTTTGTTTTGTTTTGTTTTGTTTTTTCCATCTCACTGTTGTTGTCACAAGCTACCTAGAGTCAGTGTCATCTGTTAGGAATAATGCAAGCAGCGCGAATGTTTTAGCTTATTATATATGATTCAAAACATGTGTGGGCTCTGCAAGGAATGACAGGTAATTGAGAGAGACAGAGAGAGAGAGGTATATATTGCAAGTGAATGAGTGAGTGAGTAAGTGAATGAAGTGAGTGAAGGTGAGGTGATATGAATCCATTTCCATCTCAAACAGATTGGGACCACCACCACCCACAAACAAGTTAACTAATTTTCCTCCTGTGCAAGTTGTTTAAGCTATTATTTCCTTCACAAGTTTGCTCGTCATGAATTCTCATGTCATACTTTAACTTACACCAATTGTTGGATGAGTGGGATGACTAGGCCATAACAAAATGCTCATACTACCAGTGTCATGATTCATGTCTCGTGACTCATGACTCCTGACTTGTCTAATTGACCACGATCCCCCAAACTTATTGCAATAGCACACAAAACCCTCATTTGCACTCTCTTCCTCAGTTTTTCATTGCAGGACAGATTTGCCAGATAGATAGCTTGCCTGAACGAACACCCACAACCAAGCAAGTGTAGAAATTTCAAGTCCCAAATTTGGGGTTTAGGGGTGGGGGAGGATCTTTTTCCCACCAGTTTGCAAGCAATAGAGTTATGGGTACCTCAAGTATGCCCCAGTTTTTGCCAAGCTTGATGATGGAATGAGAAGTCAGGATGAAAACTGTACATAGGAACCCCAATAATACACCCGGGATCCAACAAACAATTTTTCTCTCCTCATTTGGTCCTGAGGGTGGAATTTCATCCCCTGTTTGGGATCTGCCTCACTTCAGCCTTTACTGCTTCTCATATTCTTCATCAAATCAAGAGCCTTGTCAGAATAAGATCCTGTGAATCTTATGTACTGATACCCAGTTTTATGAAACAGGACCCAATTTCACTCACTCAAGTTGGGGGATGAGACAGGGTTTAGGGTTTCAAACTACAGGCCAAGGACAGGATTTGACTTTTTAAGGGATAGCTCCTTTGGTTCAGTTTGCAACAAAGTATTGTGAAAAACAAGTAAGGAATTTTCCTTTATGGTGACTGACAGACAGAGGCTGAAGAGATGCTACAGAGCCTGGATGTAAGTGCTGTGAAGTGCTGTAATTCTGACAAAAATTGATAACCCACCAAAGAAAAACCACCAAATCAAACAAATCTCTGGTGGGCAATTGCAGTTGCAAAAGGAGTTTGCAAAAATGCCACAATTTTGTGTCACCAACATATATCGGGTCACAGCTCAGTGTGAAGCAACAAGCACATGGGTACAGAGTACAGAGCTGTTTTGCTTGGAAGAAATCCAGCAGTACACCCAGACCCTTGTAACCAATACAAAGACCGAGTAAATGTGGACAGAAATCCTATCTTTCCAAAGTTTCCACATGCACCATTAACTTTGGTTTGGCATCCACGTACAATATGGACTTCCATGATAGCTTTTCTTTTGCCAATAACTGTCCTTTCCACAAATAGAAAGGATAGTAAATACAACCTTTTTGTACTAGAAAAACACTGTTGGGTGACAAGCAAATCTGGTCAGAAAAGGAAAAAAAACTCACCAGATCCTTGGAAAAAGCTCACTTCCACTCACTACTCAACATGACAAAATTTTCCTCTTGAAAATCCGGGCAAAGAGACAGTCAGTCAGTGAGTCAGTGTGCTAAATCTCTACAATCAACAACAGTAGAATTATTATTGTTCATGCAGCTACACTGACATTAGTTCATGTAACAAATGAGAGAAGGGTATATTCTTCACCTTGAGCTTCAAAAGTAGTACTTACTTGCAGTTGTGGGAGGCTTCTGCTGGAATTGAATTGGGTTTTTTAAAGTGAGGGGTACCTACTATGTGCTGCATTGAAGGATTGGGTGACAAAGTTGGAGGTAACAATCAGAAAAAATGTCCACCTTCCAATTGGAATGGCAGTAGGCGCCACAGAAGGCAAAGAACACACTGAAAATTTGATTATCCATGCAAAAATAGTTCTCTCAGATGTGTTGGATATACTACAAAGAAGGAAAATGTCATCCTTTGCAGCTCAAATCTATTGGCCTTTCTTTTTCCTTTCTTTTTTCTTTTTTGCTCTGGGTTGTTTACATGGGAGTCGATGAATTTGTCAACATTCAAATTTTTCCCTCTTCCAGTTGCATCTTGGGCCCCATTTTCTGTCCCATCAAAAGAGTGAGGGCCCAATGGAATGATTGAGTGGGGCAGCCCAAATCCGTAGTCTGGGAGCAACTGTCTAATCTTCTAGGCAGGTCCAATAAATGGGCTGACAAAAAGTGTCAAACAACCAACATTCAAACTTTTAGCGACCATTATGTCATCATCATGATCCCTTGTTGCACACTCCAAAACTTTAGTCCCCCAACAGGATGAATTTATCAGAAAAAAGGTGTTTTGAAAAGCAATGTCGGTCATTAGCATGTTAAGACACCCCTTCTTCACCAGCTAACATGTCTGGTATTGACCACCTACCCTAACATCATCCCCATTGTCTTTTATCAATTCCCAGCAACAATGGGTGGAGATTGATGTCAAACATTAACTAATATACTAAGGTTTTTTGTCACAAGACTGACAGTAAATGGGAAAAACTCAGCCATGATGCTGGCTAGCTCAACAAAACCAAAGAGAGGAGGGGACCAAAAAACCCAAGAAGAAAAGAGGACCAAAAGAAAGAGAAAGATTCAGACACAAACAAAAAAGGAAGAAGAAAAGAGAGATGAAAAAAGTTGGAGAACTTTGAGAGAAAGATCTTTAAGAGACAAATCACAAAACACTGAAAAACACTGAACCTAGAGCTCTTTCACTGACATGATCTATGTTCTGATGATGCATTTTCTACCAGAAATGAAAGTATTTCCATCTCAAGCCTGCCATCTGGATGATTTTGTTAACTGAATAAGAGGCCAGCTCTCAGCAGAAGACATTGTAGCATACAGCATCATTATGGGAGCAGGAAGTGCTGAGCACAAGTAAACAACCTTGTTTCAGAGGAGGCCCCACTGCTTTTGTGGTTTCAATTTTTGCATGTATTACCTGCAATTCCGCTCTGCTTGTCAATCAAAAAAGGATCCTTCCCCATCAGAATGTTTAGGAGATTGCACAAGCACTATTACAACATCAAGTAAAGGATTTTAGGGCTTATGGGTTTTAAGGTTTTAGTCTCCTCTCTGCTTGTGGACATTGGGTGTCATTACAGTGGTCTGGATACTGAGTGATTTCACAAAGTTCCCACTCTGTTGGCATAACACGCAACTACAGATGTACACTGCATATGCCCTGTGAACTCAGCTTCTTTTAGAGAGCTGTCATGCCCCATAAGAGAGGGCATTTTCCAAAACACCAAAACATTGACACAGTGAACTACCTTAAAAAATATAGACTGGCATGTAGAAAACCCTGCTTGTCAACTCTGCTTGAGCTCATCTCTATCATTAAATTTCTTTCTAATCAGCACCAAATCACTCACATCAATTGGCCCAAGAAGGACCACAAGGAGAACCAAGCAGTTGCAATTTCCACCATTGGCACTCAATGAGACCAGTCTCAACAGGAAAGATGGCACCATATATGAAAGGAGTTCTCAAGAAATTCGTCTTCTTGTTCTATCTAGTAGGTTTACATAGGATGACAACACGATTGATGATCAGAAGGAGAACCCAAACTTACAGTGATCAAGGCCCTCACATTGTCAACATGATGAGACCTGCACCACCACTGCCACCATAAGGAGCCCTTCCTGAACAGCCTTGCAGGACTACCTGGTCCACTGGCCAGCCCCATGACAAAAGTCACTGGATTTTCTGGCATCAGATTTTGATTTGCCTCCCACTGCAGTCAGCCACAGCACAAGACCCTCAGCAGCACTTAACAGATCTTGCAATCTTGTATCTCTTGCAATCTTAGCATGGCATGGCCATCCCATCCATGTGAAGTTGGGACAGCCTTCATCAGCCTGCTGTGAAGAAGAAGGAGAGCTACTCTTTCTTCCCATTGATTTGCCAGCCTCACCAAAGACTCTGTGGAATTTGTAGCAAGGGAAGCAAACACAGTTATACAAGATCATCATACCTGAAAATCCCTCCCCCTTTAGGTTCTCACAAGCTCTTGACACTGAAACCCTAATAGCTATCAACGCAACTATCTGTGCTTTGAACCACACTGGAGTAAAGGTTAGCCAGGTTCTCCTCCATGTGCAAGCATGTGCTAGAGAGTTTTCAGCTATCAACACAACTATCTGTGCTTTGAACCACACTGGAGTAAAGATTAGCCAGTTTCTCCTCCATGTGCAAGCATGTGCAAGAGAGAGAGAGATACAGGCAGAGGGAAGAGGCAGAGAGAACAAACCTGCATGCAGACACATCTGGATGCAAACAAGAGAGAGAAACAGAGACAGAGATGGACTGTCGTACCTTTCCATTTGCAACTTAATCTCCCTTTGAAGGAATAGCAATTCTCCTGCATAAATCCTTCTTTGTTCATCTCTTCTAGCAGCACCATCCCTTGCACCATAACCCATTTGCCATCCGAGAACACAACTGCCCTGCAGCTGCAAAACCCCAATTTGCAGTTTGGGTTTTCTTCAACCCTAGCGATCCTGCAAAAGCCCTTACGGTTGTTTGCTGATCTTACTTCCTTTTGCTCTCTTGCAAACTGGGCTAATTCCTCCACCTTCTCCTTTCTCTCGCTCTCTGCACATTGCGCTTGGCTTTCTCCTCGAGAGCTTCATCTCCTCTTCCTCCTCCTCCTCCTCTCTCAGAGCTTGTGCAGGGAGCCAAAGTGAAGGCAACAGCAACAACTAAGCGCTTTTGGTGGCAGAGACACCAAAAAGATGATGCCAGGGATGTTGCAGTTTCCAACCCTAGTGCCACCCACTGTCGACCATTCCGACGATTGGGTCATTCTCCACAACGATGAGTCGCTTCTTGCACAGGAGGAAGCGGAGCTGGAAGAGAAGGTGCAAGATGGATCGATCACGCTAGCTGTGATTTGTTTGTGGCTATGTTCCCTCTTTGCTTGTCAGGTTTTGCGAGATCGGTCATGTCAGGAGGGGTGATATGGATCTGACAAAAGACGTCGGGTGGGTGGGGATTTGTGTGCAGTGGAGCGAGATTCGAACTGCTAACGAAGATGTAACTCCCATAGGGAAAACGGCACCGGAGAATGATCAAGAGGACTATGAACCCGACGCTGAAGACGAAGATGCTGACAATGTGGAAGAAGAAAGTGAAGGTGAAGAGTTTGAGCAAGAAGCCAACTGAAGAATAACCAAGCAACCAACCAAGAAACCAACACTCACGTGTCTTTGGTGGTGGTGGTGAAGAAGAAGAAGAAGAAGAAGAAGAATGTGGTTTCTTTCTTCATCTGCTTGAATGTCTCTCTGTCTTTATGTCTTTGATAAGCTAAATTGAAATTTTCCAGCTACGACAAATCTTGAAGCTTCTTATTCTTGTTCTGCTTCTTCTTCTTTCTGTGTGATCCGAGAATGACAAAAGCAGAGACAAACAAACCTCCTTGAGGTCTGTATGTCATCATGGTGGGTTGCAAAAACCCATTGTTAGGACACCCGATTGGGATTCAGATGCTGTATTTTAGGTGTAAACTTCTTCTTCTTCTTCTTCTTCTTCTGCTGCACAGCTTGCTTGACTGTACCCTTTGCAGAGTTTGATCTCTGAATCACAAACACAGCACTGGATTCTTCACAATATAAATTATGTATTCCTTGATTGGGAATTTTCCAGCACTGTAGGGTAAGAGCTTTTCTTGGATCTGCAATTTCATCAGAGCAGGGCATAGCCTTTACTCAAGCTGCTGCTGTTGCTCTGCTTTTGTCTTGACAATAGTTGTAGAGAATTGCACTTCATATCCCCATCCTCTGGTGGAGTCCGAGTGCACATTTTCAAGGTTTAGAGTTTAGGACTTAGATTCCTAATCCCAAAACGCTAAAAGCTTTCCATCAAAAGCTTAAGCTTTTAGGGTTTAGGGTTTTGATTGTTTAGGGTTAGTTTATAAGGTTTTAAGGAGTATAAATTTTCAAGGTTTGGGGTTTAGGGTTTGCTGAACCCAAAACCCTTAAACCTTTCCATCAAAATCAAAAGCTTTTAAGGTTTAGGGTTATGATTGTTTAAGGTTAAGTTTACAAGGTTTTGAGGAGTACATTTTCAAGGTTTAGGATTTAGATTCCTAAACCCAATACACTAAAACCTTTTCATCAAAATTGAAAAGCTTTTAAGGTTTAGGGTTTTGATTGTTTAGGGTTAGGTTTAAGGTTTAGGGTTTCTAGTCAATGCAAGTCTTTGAATGTGATAAACACTCATAGAGAAGCAAATACTTCCCATTGTTGGAGATGATCAAAGGTTGTAGAATTTAGGGTTTGGGTCTTTCCACTTTTGCATCCATTGTAGAGAATTGGAAATCTAGCTCATCTTCAAGACAGAGAATGCCATACCCTAATACATTTATGCCAAAATTTTCAAGGTTTTCATGGTGTCTTTGGGTTTTGTTCAAAACTTTATATCAAGAATGTTAGGGTTGTTGGGGAAAGCTTGTTGGAATGCAAATTTTAGGGATGATATTCATCAAAACAAGGTTAGGTTAAACAATTTTAGATTTCATAAATCATCCTTTGATTAGTTTCAAATTGCAATTTGTTCAATTGATTATCAAGTAAAGAAGAATTGAAAGGTGTTTTTTTGGAATTGTTTTTTCAAAGTTTCTTTTTTCAACAAGATAATCATGATCACATTTTCAATACTATTTAAATTAATCTACGTTTCAATTGTCCTTAATTCAATTCACTATATTTTAATTACATTTGAAATTTTGAAATTCAATTCAATTCAAAATGCATGCAATGTCATTCAATATTTTCATTTGAATAAAACTTAATTTTCACAAAATCAATTCAATTTTTTCATCAATTGATTGGTAGTAGTAGTATTTTGTAATAATGCCGAGCCCAAGTAATATTAATCAAAAAGTTCCAAACATCATGAGTTTTCAACTTTCCTTTTTGCATGAGCAATACAGATACCAATTATATTCCATAAAATAAATGACATCTATTTTTTTTTTCCATATTTGACAAAATCTAGTGAATAAAACAAAAACACACATAAACATGGAGTTCATCAAGGAACACAATAAAAGATTTATAATTCATTTTGATTTTTCTTTTTATGAATGGCGGTTTGTTATTAGGTGGATGGGTCATTTTGATTGACCTCATACATTGGTCATAAGTGCATTCAATTGGGAGGTCTAAACAACCATTTGTTAAGTCAAATTATGAAATTTATTTTTTGACAATATCAATATGGGGTGATTGATGGTCAATAAACATAAACACAATGTACATAAAAATATCAAACAAATTGAATTTCGTTAGTTCAACCGTTGTTGATTTCACTGGCTTCCCTACATAAAAGTAAGTCCATTTATGAAGGAACTCCATGACAAACAATGAGTTCACTATCATTTATATAACCTTGATTCAAACAAGTTTCAAATCAACATGCTCACACAACAAGGAATTCTTGCTATTTCACCCAACATGAGATCACAAAAATGTCAATATTCCCCAACTGTATCCACAACTACAGCTTGCATAAGCTGCACATATATATTAATGAAAATATATTAATGTTATGATCTTATGTTAGTTTGATTGTCACAAGTAATCCACCACAGTAAAGAGAGAGACCCAAACAGAAGAACAACCACAGAATTGATGATTGGTTGACATTGAGTATTCAGCTCGAAACAGAGGGAGGATAATAAGAACTGAACAACAGCACCTAGAAGCTCAAAGACAATTCAAACAGGAAAACCAAAGTAAATATGAGCAACTACTCAAGTGCAGAAGAGAGC
Organism: Sphagnum contortum; assembly: GCA_963920785.1. Taxonomy (NCBI): domain Eukaryota; kingdom Viridiplantae; phylum Streptophyta; class Sphagnopsida; order Sphagnales; family Sphagnaceae; genus Sphagnum; species Sphagnum contortum. Next base: position 2,083,332 of record OY987282.1, read on the forward strand.
AAAAAGTTTACTGGGATGTAGCTTCTGGGTCGCTCAGAGTCTTTTGGCAAGGGAAGTTTGCGATATGCAGCCTCTAAGGCCTGTGAATTGAACAGTTGATCATGCTGTCCTGAGGCATTTCCTCCCCCAAGTGCTGGAATCAGATTGTCACCAATGGCACCCAGGTCACTCATACTTCTTCTCCCTATCAAACCTGGACTAGGTGACCGCTGCTGCAAAGATGATACCACTTGCCCTGGTGCAAAGTCTGCATCCCTTGATAGCTGGCTGAACTCTGCTAATGTCCCAGGTCCACCAATCTGCATACAAGATTAGTGTCACAATCTCTCAGATACAAATCCTGTGTGTCTGAGCATAAAAGTCTAAGTACTTCCTGGAGATTGCAATACTAGAATAACTTTGACTGTGGAGTTGGACGTAGCTCACTGAAACATCAAATGTGTCAGCATTCTTCAGGTCATCTTCACTGAGGGGATACATTTCTAACACAGATGCATCACTGTTTGTTTCCTCCAAAGGCTTTGTTTGTTGAGGTGAAATCTGTTGCATTGCTTGCTCCACAGCTCTTACACCTGTTTCTGAGCAAATCATGTAGCAGTCATTCATTATGCTCTGAACTTCCCTGTACAGTTGGGACATCTTGAAAATAAAAAAAGGAAGAATCTTCAAACGCCTGAGATCACTACAGTTTACAACCCCACTTGGCAATGACAGAGAGGTACAGAAGTAGACTCCATCCACTAACAAATTAAGAACAGCAATGGATTACACCTACTGACCATTCTCACTAGAAGATGTTGTGGATGAAAGGGACAGTTGTCTGGGGATCTGGTGAGCAGAAGACTGGGGTGTGAGCACTGCAAGTTTTGAGGTGGGATTGGTGGTGTTGAAGCTGGGGAAAGGGCCTGCGGACTTGTCACCACACTCAATGGTGGCTGCTGCTGTGGCATTGACACCATTTGGGTTGGTAGCAAAGTAGAATTATGTTGTTGCTGTTGCTGTTGCAGACTTTGAATCTGGGCCTGCATACAAAATCAAAATCTCATTGAAGTCCAAGATCGATTTTATGGCAGAAATCAAGTTACATTGATCCTGAGTAATCTCATATGGTAGACCTCAAATCACATTAGAGTCTGGACAATGGGTTGTAGAAGAATTGGAAACTTGAAAAATCAGATTGTGGAAAATCATGTAATATCACAATCTTGATCATGTCTCAGTGGTGTCTGACCTGTAGTGCTTCTTGATTGACATGAATGAATGGCGCTAAGTTTTGACGGCATCAAATTCCATTCTCAGTGCTGTATGTACAAGCAAGAAGTCAAGTTTCATGATGAAGCAGAATCTGAACGAAGCAGCAGCAGTTGGTCCAACCCGGGGGGGTTTTGATTCTGACGAAACATGTTCTGCCCTGGAGCCAGAATGGCATGAGGATCAAACATGTGTTTTCCATTCAGATCTTCACAAACTCTTAGGATTCTGGCATTCTCATCCAGCATGCTTTCAAGACCTGGCCCAGACGGCAGCACGTTCCTCAGAAAGGCTACCAAGTAGAACACTTCTTCATCTGGCACCGCTGCAGCTGTTCGCCTATCCCATCTATGTGCAACACAACAGTAGAAAAAAACAACAACTCATTCTGAAGATCCAATCCCATGCCTACATTGAAGCTTTCTGCAACCATCAAATCTGAAATGCAGAAATTTAGTATTATAGGTGAATGGCAGGTCACATCAGTTATTCTTCTGTTGTTTTTGGGCTTGGGAATTTTGAAGCCCGAAAGCAACAGAATCCCCTCTGGACTTGCCAAGATTCACCGACTCAAAAACCTGAACTAATTTGAAATTGTGCAACAAGGTTATGCTTGGTAATATGTGCCTTATTACCTACACCTACAACAAAAGTTATGCTTGGTAAGGTATGCGTAGTTATCTACGATGAAGGCTCTGCTTGGTGAGGAACCTCCAAATACAAAGGAAAAATTAGATCAGGTTTAGGGTTTAAGATGCAAGAAAGAAAAAAAACTTGTCACGAGAATAAGTTCACATTGTCTTACTTTTTTCGGTTCACTAGATAGACGACAATGGGTCCGCCGTACTCCACAGGAACAAGCTGCTGGAACACCAAGGAGTCGAAAGTGGTCATGGAAGACGCAGGGATGAACATGTCTAGCCAAGGGTGCGGCACGTCCCACAGTTGCTGTGCACGCAAGCTCAGCTCCACATCGTGGACCCGGTTCAAAAACTTGAAGTAGGAGACGTCCGTGCTGAACAGGAGCGACCGGATGAAGCGCAAAGGAGCCAACATCTTCTAAACTCTCTGCAGGCACCACCAAAGGTACAACAACAAAAACACAACAGAGCTGAGAATCGTCAGTTCCAGGTTTCTAGCATCAGATCACTGACCATCATGCTGCTGCAAGTCTTCTTCTTCTTCCTCAGCGACTACAGAAGAAGATCATGAAGAACAAAAGCTGATGAGCTCGGGTCTACGAGGTGTTGCAGAAGTGTTTTTACGTTCTCTAGAGCCGGACGAACATCTACAAGGTTGTAACCAACGGCAGCTTCCAAGTAGTACAGCACGCTGGAAGCTGCTGCTGCTGTAGGTAACATGTTGCTGCTCATGCCGCTCACAGCTTGATCTGCATCGGGCGAGAAAGGGACCGATTTCAAGCCATTGATCGGGTCCTGGTTGTTCATCACCACAAAGCCTTCGATGTAGTCGAAGGTGCGAAGCTGATCCTCCATCTCGAAGATCAGCATCCCCTGGTCTCATCTGAAAACCTCATCACAAGAATCCAGCACCAGTGCCACCATGTCCACCAATTCCACCCAAATTTGGCAATCCAAGACCACGGCTCCCTGGGCCAGTAAAAGAAACCTAGGGACATGTATATATTTTGTTTCACCTAAATTTCTTCTACTAAGAAATCCTTCTTCATGATTCATGTGGCTTGCCATCCTGCAAGGGTTCTTTCAATCCCAGGAATAAATATTTTGTTTGCCCTAAATTTCTTCACTAAGAACATCCTTCTTCACTCCCAACAAAACAAAGATTATAGAGCTCTTATTATATAATTTATATGGAATAATATAAATGCAATGTTGTATTGATTTGCTATGAATCAATGTCAAAACAATGGTACTAGTTGTTTTAACACTTATCAAATGCAAGATTTGATTTATATTGAATCAATGTTTGTTATTTGCCCATTTGATATTGTAGCATTTCATAGGATTGTATTAATGTTGTGACAATGAGTACCATTGTTTTAACATTTTTAAGTGTTGATTTTATGTGATATGCAACAACATTGAAAATTCACCTTTATGAAAGTTGTAACAACGACAATTCAATAGCTAATCAATTTGTGTTGTCTCAGCATTGATAAGATCTTATTCATTGAATGTGTGTTGAAAAAATGTAAATTATGTCAAAACAATCCCAATGCTAACTCAATACATATTGTATCAATTATCATATTAGTATTGAATTTTCGACATATAATCATCAATTTGATGACTTATTAATGTATGTTGTGTCAATGTTGGTCATATTTTTTTCATTGGACTAATATTGATAAGATGTCAAATATTTTAGTATTATACCAATGCCATTTCAAGACATGTTGTTACAATGTCACCTTAACATCATATCAATGATTGTATCAACATTGAACGTTGAACATATTGTTAAGGTGTTGTAAAAGCACTCATACAAAGAGGGGGCAAGTTTGTGATGACGTTTTAATTTTGGTAGTAATGTGACAATTTGATCTTAGTTAGATGGTAGAGACAAAATCGTTAATTTTTTTGGGATTGTGTTTAGCAAACTCCACAATCACATTTGCACCTCTAGGGTTGTGTTTGTAACAAAGGTGGGAGTGTTGGATTGAACTCTGAATTGATGTAGGGTGACCGTATGTGACGCGCTCCTTGGTCCCGGGGTGAACCCACTTGAGGGTTCACCAATGTGAAATTGCGGAAAGTTGAGACCGAAAGGCACGCTTCTGACTTCCAACTCTAGAAAGGGGTAGAGGGTTGAGTTGGAAGCCCCGGAATTAGACTAGGAAGAGGGACTAACTTAGCTTGTGTGAATCTGCATCCAAAAATCAATCACGGAAGGTTAGTTTAGCATTTGGGACACCCTTTGGTGTTGGGACAAGCCACAGGCATTTGGACACACAAGACTCACCACGGCCCGGACTTGGGAGTAAGCCACCACCTTACTCCCTATAGTATTTTCTGCAACTCGTAGTGGAGGCTACATCCAAATGGCACAAATTCCCGGGACTCTCGAAATGGAGTCCTGAAATTGTCCTGACGGGACTCCCTGAACTTTGAACGGCCATAACTCCCAACTGCAGAGTTGGATCGCGACAAGGTCTAAACCAAAGTTGTAGCCTCGTCGAGATCTTTCCAACGCCATGTCGCACATTTAAATCAGATTTCGGGAAGGCCCTTCTTTTGCCCATAACTTGGGTTGCAGATGTCCGAATTGCCAATGCAAAGCCATTTTCGATATCTACGTTTCAAGACCTTTCCAATGACACCAAGAACACCCCAATGCGAGGTGTTTTGCCCCTTGCTATCGAGCTCTAAACATTCAGGAGTCCCGGAGGACTCCAAATCCCAACTTTTCCAAGTGTTGGGCTTCACCCCCACACTTGGCCAAAATAGGGGTGCGATAGTATGTGTTGACTTGCACAACAACGTATGCAAGCTCTTGATTTTGAGCAATTTGAATTATAAAGCATGTAACATCGAGTCAAATCATAAGATGTTATAGGTTGATAGTTGACATTAGGTTGTGTGTAACTTCATAAACCACGACTACATGCAATAAGTGAGTTGCAATTCTTTTTACATCTATAAAGTTGAAGCCAGTTGTGTGCTATGTTGTTTTCGTGTCTTCAAACACTAGATGATAGCCAAATGTTTGGCTTCCCACGCCAACTGTAGTCAATGTGTAGTTGTTGTTGTTTGCTCGTGATAGACATTTAATTTACAAGTTAGATGAAGTTTGGATGATTTGGTGGATAGGGAGTTTATGGGGAAGATTAATTGTTCATGTAACTAGTCACCATAGGAATACCCATTCACCCCATACGAGGAGCTTAGACGTTAAAAGATCTTGAAAAACAAAAAATGACTTTAGGAAGTTTTATTGAATATATCTAGGTGAGTGAATATAACATTTTTTTTATCAATACACGTTGGTTTCAATGCATAGGATAGATCTTTTGGCAAGACGTTTTTGAAAATTTGTTCATATGTAACATGGGCTCATTTGAAACATGGTTATGTAATCCCATTAAATATTGAAAATTGGGATATTTGTGGGTTGTTCTAGTCTTGGAAAACCCTAATGACCTTAGAGTAATTTTCATTGAGCTGGATAGCCCTGATTATGTGATACATTTTGCATTGAAGCTTGGGTCAAATGTAGATTCAACCCAAGCCCAAGATGGTTATAAGGGAGGAATAACTAGCTAGGGTTTATTCCATTACATCACATTGGAATTCATTTGTCAACAATAATTGTTGTTAGTGTTATTGGTGAGTAGGTTTATGAATTTGTTGTGTCAATTGTAAGATTTGGTTTGAATGTGTGCATTTATGAATAATTTAGTTCTATGACAATTTGTCATTATCTAGGAGGATGTTTGTGGGTACAAACCCTGATATTAAATATTGGGATTCTTGGAATGAAAAATCTATTATAGATTGAAGGAGCATGTAGCCCATCCCATACATTCCATAACCCAAGGCCAATTATTAATAATCAATTTATTGGAAACCCACGTTGTAGCCAACAACTAATAATTTTCCCAATGTTCAATATGGATGAGGGATTTACCATAGAAGACATTGGTGAACATGGGAGTTATATTGAAAAGGACAATGAAGAGGATGATGACCTAGAGGAAGAGTATTGTGCCCCACCAAGTGAAGGAACTGGGTCTAGTGGTGAAGAAAACATCTCGAAATAGTTTCAATATGTGCAAGCTTGGACTTGCAAGTAATGTTTATGACATTAGACATATGTATGGACGAGTGTTTGTTGAGTGTATATATGTGCTATTGTGTTCATTTTATGGATGTTGTTGAAATGGGTAGAAGTGGGTTAAAATTGTGGGGCTTTGTAATACTAAGGCTTGAGAATTTTCAGCTTACATGTCAAGTATTTTGATGGGCATTTTGTCTTCTACGATATGCACATGTGCACCTTGTTGGCTTGGATGTATTTTAATGCCAAATAACATAGGGGTTGATTTGGCTAAAGGCTAGGTTAGTTATGGCATTGAATTATCCATCTACGGGATGTTTAATGACAGGTTGAGGTGAAGTTAAATTTATTTTGCTCCTTTTTCTAGTGGCCACCTACAATTTCATATTTGGGTATCCAAGGTATTCATGAAACCAGTTTGAGTGTAGATGTTGACATGTCTTTATTATTATTGAAGGGTGGGTTAGGGCAAGGAAAAACATGCTAAGGTTGCAAGCCTTACGATTGATTAAGTAGGGGAATCTATGGGATTATGTGCAATGGATGCAAGTTCACAACCTTCTCAAGCTACAACATATGATGGTAATGGAGCATTTCATAATCACCCATCACCTACACAATAGACCCAACCTCCTTTGCTTCTAAGACAACATTAGTTAGTTTCCACCATTTGCCCATCAATATGCACTTATTGGGCCTACACATCAGAAGCAACCTCCACCAATTATGTAACACCATTAGCCTCTGCCACCTATACAACAATATTAGCCCGTTCAACATGCACAACAATATGAACCTCCACCATCTATGCAACGATACTAGTTGACACCACCTCCCATGTACCATACCTAGTAACACCAAATGCACTTCCCTATCCTATTAGAGACTAAAAACATCCTTATTACCTAATAGATTTGGGTAACATTACATACAATCCTCTACCAAGTTCCACTCGAAACACCTAGCCACAATGGACCCCACTTGTTCCAACAAATGACAATTGTCGTGTAGAATAAGCTACAAGGTTTTCACAAACTTTATCACCAACAGATTTGAAGAGGACATTGCAAGCAAATGTAGTTCGGAAGGTGAATCGAGCAAATGCAAAGAAAGCCAAGCTAGACCAATCTATTGCACCTAGGTCAGTTACAACAAAAGTGTTAAACATTGTGAACCCAGAGGGATTGCCTTTAGTACTTGGTTGGAACTAATGACTATGTGCATTGAAGACACATGCATTTAGGAAGTTAAACATGACAAAACCCATATATACTTAATTTGATGAAAATTTGCATGAGGGAAGGATTGTTTGGACAAACAATTTAACTACATAGAACTTGGCTTGGATTTCAACCATATGTGCATGATAGCTTAGTGGCTAATGAATATAAGATGAAAGGAGTGATTTTATGTTCACCATTCATGTATGTAATCCCTAGCCCTTGTGACTTAGCTACAAGTTTGCAAGAACTTTGTAGCTTGGATGTTCATGGTTCAAAATTAACGTGTTATGTAGGTGGGCCAAAGCCAAGCAATTATCCACAAGATGTATGGCTAGTGTTGTGTGATTATTGGGTAAGAAAAAACTTTACTAGCAAGCAATTACACCTGAGCAATGCTTGGGCCTATGTGAAAAATGTATCAAAGGCAAATCACATAGGGGTTGTGCAACAAGAGGTGTGCATTGTAAGTGGGGACTTTCTTGGGCCTTTCCACATGTTAGCTCCAATAGTTAATCATTTTCTATTAGGTTAGTCAAATGTGCACCCTAATGTTTGCATGGATTTGTTTGTGTAGATGTTTGTACATGGTCGACAACCATCCTTGGAAGAAATGCATAGTGGGAGTATCGGCCTCCCACCGTGCAGCACATTATCTCAAGTGGGTTATTGAGAACCCTAAAGGGTTTTTTTACAATTTACAACATTCTAAATGGGTATGATGCACCAATCCATAGAGTGAGGTAGTTAATGGTTGTGTAGATGGTTGTGTTTTTAGGGTCTACTAGAATGTTGAGATTATTGTCTTAGTATTGTTGATGTGGTGAATTCAAGATGCCAACAAGGGATTATTGGTGGATCTTGCTAGGAAGGTCAATGGGATTATGACCTAGGGAACATGGGTGGATCATAAGTAAGATGATTTTGTTGCTTCAATTGGACAATTGTAGTCTTCTATTGATACAATGATTAGTATGACCAAACATTTGGTTGAAAAGATTGTGTAATGTATCTCAGTTGTAAGGGGTGTTGACACTGCCAAGAACGAGGTGGCAAAGGGTAGACATTTGGAAGATGTTACAACATCTATAAATAAAACTAATGGCAATGTGAATATGGGGTTGAAAGAAGGGGTTAAAGGAAGGGGTCAAATTGTCAACACTAACAACATGTGTTCACATTAGCAGTTTAGGCAATAAAGGGGATAAAGTTGAAGGTGTGAAAATGTAAGGAACAATGTTTGCTTGTATTGTTGGTGTCTCAAGTGCCAAAAACACTAAAGTTGTGAGGACAACATTAGGAGCCAATGGAACACGACAATAGGCATGAAATCCTAAGAATCCTACATGTAGTGCACCATAGGTTTAGTTTGTTATTACCAATGTGTAAGAATCGAGGACTCTGAATACAATGGCCATTTTGACAACTAGATGAAAGTACACATGAAGTTCTATCACTTCTTGGTGGTAATAATGATGAATGAGTTACAGTGACATTGGTGATTGTAGAAAACGATATCATATTTGTTTGTATCCTATTGTCTTGGGCACTTGAATATGTAAGGAACTACAATTGTGTGTGGCCCCAAGCTGACTAAGCAAGTTAGTGGTGGGCACAACTTACCACAACCCACAAGAACTCAAGTAATTAGCTTATGATGGGATTCTAAATTTGACCAATTGATGTCATATTCCTACAAAAAATTTGATGAGGTTTTGACAATGATAATTTTTCCATTAAATGCATCTAGATTAGTGTGGATTAGAGGTGGTAGAAATGTGCCACACTAAAGAATTGGTTTATTATTTGCAATTTCATATTAGTTTTAAAGTCATCTTGAAGGACCCAATTGCTAAACAAAAGGTTGTAACTACTATCATGTCTAGGCTGAGCAGCAGCAAGTTATATGGGAAGGAAATTGAAATTAGTTATGTGGATGTTGCAATGCAAGAGGTGTTTGAACTTGACACTCATACCTATGCTAAAGCGACAACAAACAAATGTCATACATATACCAAAATCTCAAAAGGTACAGTGATCCTTTGGTCAAACAAGTTCGTGAAGTTTGTGAATGATGCACCTGCCCACAATGCAAATGTTGCATAGTTGTTATGCTTGCTTGGGTGTTTTTGGTGGTATCAATGTACATCATTTTCACTTGGATTGTGTAACTAGGTTTTGTATGACCACTTGCAATAAAAAGTCACCTTGTTTTGGCCAAGTTCATATGGTGTTGCATGGTTTTTTTCATTAAAAATGTTTTGATCAAATAGTTAGGTCATGAGGAATCATCCTCTAAACCCTAACCTTAACTAAACATAACCTTAAATTAGCCCAAACTAAATGTTAGTGCGTACCAAAGTTACAATGATCTTCAAACCAACCTTTCCTAGTCTTAGCCACTACCAAACCTAACATGAATCATGGATGAAAATAACAAATGAAATATGGATGAAAAAAAAGATGAAATTTGATGAAAATAAAGTAAAATGTAGATGACAAAATGGATGAACACATGGATGAAACAAATGAGTGAAAAGTAGGCTAATATTAATGAAATTTTTGGATGATGTATTGGATGAAGAATTTTGATCAACCATGGATGAACATTTCAATGTTGCTCGGATGGAACCTTAATTGATACAAAATTTGGGCCCAATATTATGATTACACATGTCAATTGATTAAAAATTGAATCATTATCCATGTGGTAGCTTGTGGACAATCTAATATTTGTATGTCATATAATTAAAAATCATTTGATGTATACTAATTGAGACACGTGTCATATGTAGGAAAAAAGGATGCCAAATCATTTAATTAATTACTTCAATCAAACATATCAAAATCATGGTCAGTGAACACTGGATGGAAAATACAAGTATAATAATGTTGTATACGACTAAAATAAATAAACGACATGTGGTGAAAGTGACATGTTTGATTCAACTACATAATCATGTAATCATATGTGGTATTTATGACTAGGACACCCATCATGGATCTAATCATATATGCCACCTTTTGGTATTGTGTCATAAACTTTTTCCAATTATTTTGAGATTTTAAAATAAATATCAATGATGTAACCAAAGGTTTTTTTATGATGAATTTCCACCATTTCGTAGATATACAAAAGACCATCAATATCAACAAAGGATTTAAATTTTTTAAAAACATATTTATTTGTAAGAAAATTTACATTTTTTAAAAATGATATAATTCTACAAATGGGTTTAGGACTTTTAATCAAAATATATATTTTTTGTAAATTTAAAAGTTTTTTTAAAAACTTGAAATTGCATGTCATGAATAATTTTATTTTATTTGGTTGTTTAAACTGACCTTTTTTTTTTGTAAATTCAATGTCAATTCAAAAACACATTCATTAAGTATTTTAAAATTCTATTTTTCAATCCATAAAATATGTTCAATTCTTTTAGAATTGCAAGTTTTTATTTTTCCCAATATGATTAGGTTCAACTTTTATTTTTATTTTTGTGATGTTGTTAAAATGGTAATCATCCATAAGAAAATTATCACATTTGGTTATAAATAAGTTGTGTAGTTGGAAACTTGTTTAAATCCTCCAATATTATGGTTACTATATTTTATTGTAAAAAAACTATATATATATATATTCACAAAAAAAAATTCAAAATTTTTTTTTTTAATGTTGTTGCCCCCCTAAATTGGCAAAAAATGGCCATAAAAGAAAGATGAATTAAATAGTCAATATAGCCATTTAATTATCAATATCATATTTGTTTAACAAGATGAATCATACACTGATAGAAAGGATTAATTACAACAATTTGAAAAAAAATCACAACGTATTATTATTATTTTAATAATGTACAAATCTAGTTTAAATTTTTTTCCTTTGTAAAAATAAAAGCAATTTAATTTGGTGAAATTATAGGTTTAAATAATTGGATTACCCCTTCCCCCCTTTCCCCCCTCCCCCACAACATGTTTTTCTGGTTTCAAATTTTCCTAACTTGGCAATTCTTGATGGAAAAAAATGGAAAAAATAGTGCAAATTCAAGGAAAAATGTAAAAACCAAAAACAATTGTTAAAACATTGAGTTAAAATTTTTGAAAGAAAAAAGGTTATTTTTAATGAATAAAAGTTTTAAAATAATTCTAATTCCAACATTAAACACAAACAATTTCAACATGAAATTTATAAATCTTATCCAATTTTTTTGAAAATTTTAAATATATATTAATGATGTAATTGAGTGTATTTTTCATGGTGAATTTCCACCATTTTGCAAATATAGAAGGGCCATCACCATCAATAGTTTTTTCTTAATTAAAAAACTACATTTTTACTTTTTATTTATTTTTAAATTTCTAAACTGATATAATTTTATAATGGGTTGTATGACTTGTAGCCAAAATATAAAAATATTATAACAAACTTGTGCCTCCATATATGGCTTATAGTTGAAACATGGTTAAATTCTTTTATGGATGATTTTGAAGAAGATCACAAAACAGAACAAAAAAAGATAAAAATTCATTAATGTCATTATTATTATCACCATTTGTAATGCATTAATTTATATTGTTTTTTAAATCAAAAATTTTAATTCATTTTTAAACACTTAAACAAAAACTTGTATTTAAAAAAGTTTAAATAATTTGATAAATCATGTTTAATTTTTTTTAAAAAAAATATTGATACTTTTGCATCATAATAATAATAATCTTAAATTTTTTAAATTCTAATCATTGTTTTTAACATGGATTTTTTCAGACACCCATAAACAATAATGAGGAAAACACGAGGGTTTATTTTTTGAGTTTTTTTGGTGTGGCATCATGAACATTTGTAATAATAAACCAATCCATGTGCTTAAAACAAACTAGGGGAAAAACATACATTCTAATTTAAATAAATGTATAAAAATTTAATCTATGAATTTTTAAAAATTTAGAAGTTTACAAACATTTTGACTTAATCAATAACCCATTCAAATGTAAATGTGAGACTTGCTAAGTTTTTATATGTCCATTTAAAAAAATTATGATGAGTGCAAAATGAAATTCATGAATAATGAAATTAACACATTTAAAGTGAATGATTCAACTCATGTGTGAATGTTAATAGTTGAAAAGATCCGAAAAAAATCACTAACCCATTCAAATACAAATGTGAGGCATCAAGTTATTGTGTGTGTTTCAATATATATTAGTAAATGCAATATGCAACATTTGGGTAATGATTGTAATAAGTTCAATGTGGATCATTTGACTCATGTGAAGATGTTGATAGTTCAATAAATGTGAAAAAACTCATTAAACCATTCAAATATAATTACAAAATATTGAATTGTATGTATTTTATTATATTATAATAAGCACAATATGCAATTTATGAATAATGGTGTTAACATATTAAAATTGAATGGTTCAATTCATGTACACATGTTGATAATTGAAAAGATTTGTGAAAAAAATTACTAATTCATTTTAATATAAATGTGGGGTTTGAAATTGTTACATGTGATTTAATAAATTATGGTAAGTGTAAAATGCAACTATTAAATAATGGTTTCAACATGTCAAAAGTTGATGGTTCAACTCATGTACCATGTGGGTAGTTGAAAAAATGTAAAAAAAATCATAAACCCATTATAATGCATTGTATAAATAAAGTTAAAGGCTACTTCAATTTCCATGTCAACAATTTGAAGTTATCAAAAAATTAAATAAGGTTCAAATTATATTCATAAGTGAAAAACATAATGAATTCAATAATTTTGAACAATATTGACCATTAATTAGTGCAACAAACAACTTGTAAATTTAAGATGACCAAATGTAGTTAAAATGTAATCAAATTAGACAATAATCGCAATGTGTGGGGTTGGAAAAATGACAAGATTTCTTTTTTTATTATTGTTTTAATGAAAGTAATGCCAAGGGTAATGAATGTAAATTATTCCTACTCTCAAGAATGGTACTATCATTCACTTGCTCTATTACAATTATTCAATTAATAGTGAAAAAAATCTACTTATGAAGTAAAAATAATAATTAATACCTTATTCTATTAAACTATTTAAATAGTAAGCAAGTAGTAGTCCATGATTAAAAAATGAAAGAAAAAAGGTTTGTCTTCATAAGGACAATTCTAGTATCTAGACATGACATTACTTTAGCTAGTGAAACCCCTAGCAAAGGAGTTAAACAAGAGAGCAAATGAAAGGGGATTGGAAGCTAATTACCTTCTAGACCTCTAGAGTATTTTCATAGGTGGATAATTTACTTTAGTGGATTTGCAAGTCTCCAACATTTGTTTTCTCTTATCTATAATGCATATAGACCTTCTATGGTTACTACCTACCATTTTGCAAAGCTTGTAAACCCTCTATGGCTACTACCTACCATCTACAATAGGTTTCCACTCCTTTTAAACTTCAACTTACATGTTTATGTTCTTGTTGTTACCATCTATTAGTAGGTACCGTTATGTGGCAAAAGTACTTCCTACTCCACATGCTAAAACAAGGAGTGGATATCATATTAATTTTATATAAGAAACATAAAACGAATATATGAACACAACAAAACTTTATATGGTCCTAATATGAACTATTTTCCCTAGTTTTCTATCATATTATTAGTAAAATCGAACACCAATAAAACACATTGAAATCTAACAACCATTTTCCATTACAAGATTCAAAGTATAATTTGCTTCCATATTCTTTTCTTCTTTTTCTAATGTCACACACACCTTTTCTCCCAAGAGAAGGATTGTTTTGAAAAAAAAATGCAATCTAGAATAAAATAGAATGTCTCTTCGGAGACATCTAATAAAATTGGAACGATACAGAGAAGATTAGCATGGCCCCTGCGCAAGGATGACACGCACAAATCAAGAATTGGTCCAAATTTCCTTTCTTTCATTCTTCCTCTCATTGTGTGCAGCTTAGGCCACGGCAACTCAGCTCTCTGGGCACATTGACTTAGTCCGTGGACGAATGACAGCCGGGACAAATTGTGGGGGAAGTGGGGAGGAGGCGGGGGGGGGGGGGAGTCAGGAGAGTGTCTCGAGTCTGGACGGGACGGTTGTGGACCCCAACTGTTGCTAAAAAATTGTGGGGGGGGAGCTAAGGATGATTTTGTGTGGCAGAAAGTTGAGTTTTGCACGCACATTTTGTAAGCAAATGGTGTCAATGACATTATAGCGTGCGCAAACAATCTTTATTTTAAGATGTGTTGTTACATTAGGTGAGGGTTCGTCTATGTGCGCGAATGTGTTGAGAATTGGTCATGGTGCTAGAGCTCAAGAGACGGAGCGATGGTAGCAGCTTCAATGCGCGCGACTTGCCACTCTTTGCCCATAAAACCATGCCTAAATTCGAAGTTGCTTCGGGGACTTCAAGCCCAGGTACGAACTGATTAACAGCCAATTGTGGGGGAGGTGGGGAAGGGGGCAATGAAAGCTTCACACCCATTGTTGTGTTGTGGAGAAATCTTGGCATTTGTATGTACAATGCAAGAAGAATCAAAGAGGAAGGCGATGAGATGAATTATTGTTGAGCAGAAGAAACAGAAGGAAGAAGTTGATAGAAGAGGGAAGGCTTTCAGGATTAGGGTTTGGAGCTCGCAAGTCCAGAGTTGCTTACCTGAAGTATCACTGAAGCTGCTGCTGTTGTTGCATATGCATGCATAGTGTAGGAAGAATCAGAGATGAATTGATATATTGTTGAGGTAGGAAACAGGAGGAAGAGGGTTGATACTTTAGAATTTGTGGAGATTGGAACATCCATTAGGGATTTCACTGGTGCATCATCAGCATCAGGTTTACAAAAAGAATTTCAATACTTGGCAACTTTGAAGCAGTTGCTTCCACAACACCTCTCTGCCTTTGTTTTGCTTCCTTGACTAGTCCAAGCTCTGCATTCAGCTCCTTAAGCTCAGCAATTTTTGGAGGTTGTGGTTAACCTCAAGCTCACTTCTATTTCTTTGAAGAGTGTAAGCTCAGCCTTTGTTGCTGAGCAATACTCTTTACAAGCTTGGCTTCAACTTCCTTTAACACATTAAGCTCCGCACTCACCTTTTTAAGCTCAGCTTCAGCTGTTGAGCTCTTTGAAGCTGCTTCCCTCAAGATTATAAGCTCTGTCTCTGCCACAACACGTGTAGCACTTGCCTTCTCCAAAGACTCGTTTGTTGCAATAAGCTCCTTGAGAAGTTCATCTGATTGTTATTCTTCATGTAGTTCGTCTAGTAGTCTGCTTCTCTCTTGTCTTGCATTTTCAAGATCTTGGGTGTAGCTTTTGTTTTGCTCTGAAGCTGTTTGCAAATCCACCTAAAAACTGGTAATCTCTTCTTGAGCACTTGCAAGTTCTACAACAGTGGTTCCATGTTGCCCTAAAGCATCCTTTAGCTGAGTCTGCAAACCCACAACATCATTTTGCACTGTTGTCAATTCAGCTTGCAAATTGTTGATTTCTTATAAAGCACTTGCAAGTTGGGCAATGGCGACTCCATGTTGCCCTATAGCATACTTCATCTGAACTTGCAACCCTACAATCTCATTTCTTGCATTTTGAAGATCTACAACAAAGCTTCTATACTGCAATAGTTCAGCCTTTAGTCTGTTAATCTCTTGCTTGAGTATAAGAGTGGAAAATGACGAATGCCACGGTTTTCGACGCTAAAGCATGGGAATGGAACAAGGACTCGCTGATGATCATGGAGATGTAAGCGGTTGAACTCCAGGCGCTCTGTACACGCTACAACTTCAAGCCTACCAAGACCGTCAAGGCAGCCGTTGCAGCAGCCATCATCAACCATCTCATGGTCCCTAGGGCCGATGTGGTGACGAAACAGGATGTACACAATGTTATTGAGGTCACTATGGAGCATGTTGCAAAAAACATTCTGGCTCCAACAATGGAAGCTAAGATTTTGACCGTTACTGGTCAAATCGAAAAGCTACAAAACAAAGTAGATGCGATGGCTAAGAGCTTTGATACCATGCAGGACAATGGGGAGAAGTGGAAGGAGGTCGTGGGTAGGAAGGTTGACAAGGTTGCCAATACGGTGGACCGGGCAACGGATGTTGACCTGGTCAAGGCCAGGGAGGCAAACATCCGAGTCACTGGGTTGACCATGAGCAAGGGGGAAACCTCAAAACAACTTATGGAGTTGGTGCAAACGGAGCTGCTCGATAGGCTGAAGGTTGTTGACTGTGTGCAGGTGCAGAAGGTGCATCGACAGATGCTGTTGGGGCGACTGGATAAGACCACTGACAAGGCACCGACAATCATCATTATGCTGGCATCGGTACACAACAAGCTCACAGTGCTGCACGTTCGCAAAGGCCTGCAGGGCACTTAGCTTGGGCTCGATGAAGACCTGACTCTCGCTCAGTAGGCCCAAAAACGAGTTGTTTGGGCCACCTTCAAGGAGGCCAAAGAGGTTGGCGAACGAGTCTACTGGCGTGGACCGATCTCTACATCAACCACAAAGTCGTAAACTTTCCTACTACATAGGGGGGTAGGGGCTAGAAAGACTTGTGCATGTGCATGTGGAACATCCATGGGGCCGCTATCACAAAGCTAGAAACACATGAACATCTGCTTGACCTATTTCAACATGTTGACGTTGTTGCTTTGACAGAAACACATCACTTTCTGAGTGATATATTCTAGGTCTTACCGAGGTTCTGCTGTTTCGATGTTGCCAGGCCTGTGACTACACAGGGTGTCGTTCGAAAGCACAGTGGAGGCATTGCGGTACTAGTCAGGGAAACATGGGCAAATAGTACTATTGTTTGGAAGACTACAAGGGATGGGACTAGGATTTGGCTACGCTTGGGCAATGCTTTCTAAAGGCCTCTGTTCCTGTGCATAATATATGCTGCTCCACAAGGCTCGCCATATGCGGACAATAGCCTATTTGAACACATATGCCAAGAGGTTGGAGAAGCCATGAGCTTAGGCAATGTGCTTCTTGTTGGGGATTTCAATGCAAGGACAGGCACAAACATTGACTTCATTGATTGTAGTCAACTAGCAGATGTGCTACTAGTGCCACAGGCCATTGAGGACACCCTGCCCAATGATATGCTGGAACGCCAGAATCGCGACACCATCACAGCTGGCTAACATCGTGAGTTCCTGGATCTCTGCAGAATTACTGGGCTATTCATCCTTAATGGCCGCACACCAAGAGACATATCAAGGGAGTACACATGCCTATCCAATAAAGGTTTTAGCATTATGGACTATTTTCTTACGACAACTGACCAATTAGAGGGTGTCAAGCACTTAGAGGTTAATTGCGATGAAAAGTACTTAGGTCACAAAGATGCGCACTCTGATCATAGACCATTGGTACTTACAATCACATAGTGGCAACCCCCTCTTGTTCAGCAAAAGGCAATCAAACACCTACCACGTTTCAAATATGACATTGCCAAAGCAATAGAGTTTAGCTAGAGTGTACATTATAACATCGGTGTCTGGGCAAGCCCAGATGTACTGATGCATCTAACGTACAAACAACAGTCAATCTGTTACAATAGTGCATCACACAATCTGTAGAAGAAGTGTTTGGAAATAGACAAGTGGCCTTAGGAAAAGCAATAAAACATAGCCACAAACCCTGGTTTGACACAGAATGTCGCCAGACCAAAAGCTAGTTTGCTAAATTGTCACATGCACACCCAAATAAGCAGGTCAGACTTAAGCAAATGAAACAGTTGTACAAAAGAAAGAAATGTGCTTATGATGTGCTCAAGGCTAAGTAACTATGTGGTTTAGCGAAGGCGGATCCTGTAGCATTGTGGAAGTGGTACTGCAAACGCACTGAGGGTGTCAATGGCATCACCAGCGAAGCATTTAGGGATGGCTTCCAATAACTGTTGTAGCCTCCGGCGACAACAGCCACAACAGGAGCTATGGTAAGTGCCGTTATTCAAGCCCAGGTGGTCTCCTTTCCACCCAATGGTATTGATTACGAACAGTTGAATGTTGACATCACACTAATTGAAATACATCAAGCGTTCAAAAAGCTAAAATGACACAAAGCTTCAGGCATTAATGGCATCAAACCAGAGTTCCTTTTGGATGCGGTTGTTGCCCTGCAACAACCATTATTGATTGCTTTTAACAAAATACTACGTGAGGGCTATTGTGAATCACTCTCTGTTGGGATCATACATGCATTGTACAAAGGGGGTGACTATAATCAGTTTGACAATTACAGGGGGATCACAGTAGGACCAGTCTTAACCAAGGTGTTTGTAATGATTTTTGAGTCCCGCATTAGTCAATGGGTGGAGATAGGCTGGTTTTAGAAAGGACTTTAGGACAACAGATAACTTGTTTATTCTTCGCACTTTAACCGAACAAGTCAGTTTTCAAAAAAAGAAGCTATACACTTATTTTGTGGACTTAAAAAAAACTTTTAATACAGTACCAAGGGACTTGTTGTGGCAGGTGCTGGAGGGACTTGGCATCAGTGGGCGGATACTAGAGTGTTTGCGCTCCATGTACTGTTAAGACCAGGCCTGTCTGCACCATCCATAGGAGGGGCTCACGCCCATTTTCCTCTGCTGCATCGGAGTGAAGCAAGGATGCCCCTTCAGCTCGCTCCTGTTTGGCCTCTTCATAGATGGCCTAGAGAAACAACTGAATGCTTTGGAGGGTGATGCACCACCAATGTTGGAACACTAGTTGTTCGCTTGCTTATGTATGCAGACAACTTAACTCTCATGTCACACACTCCTGCTGGATTACAGAAGCAACTGGATGTCTTGCAAGCCTTTTGTTGTGAGCGTCAGTTGATTGTGAATGTCAAGAAAACCAAGGTTGTTGTGTTTGAAGCACGCAAGTTTGTGTGTTAGGCTTTTCACTATGAAGGCAAAACTATAAAATAACTAAAGTCTTTCAAGTATTTAAGTGTTGAGCTGCATGGCACAAAAGGTATGCAAGCTGCAATACAGCAGTTAGCAATGTCAGGGAAAAAGGCAATTTTTGCATTGCAGCGCAGATGCGCAGAGCTGCGCATCTTTGATCTAACATTATAATGCTAGCTATTTGATGCATTATTTAAACTAATGCTTAGCTATGGATGTGAAGTATGCACTACTACATATTGTGCCTTTTTGCGAAGGGCCAAACGAAAAACCTGAAGGGTTTACGAAGCAAAAACAATCTGCCATATTTGTGATGCGACACACATCGCAACTTGTGGTGCACCACCCATCATTAATTTATAATGTACCTTTAATCATCGTAGCACTTTTGCAACATATACGATAAACAAAACTTTGCGACCCGTTCAGTTTCCGTCCACCCTAGCGATATTCCACACTTCGCAACATTTAATCATACTCAAAACATCGCACATTTTACAATACACAAAATATCATTACACACTTTGAGAGTCACAAGACATCGCAAGCTTGCGTTATTCGGCGCCTCGCATTTTGCGTTTGAATATGTATCGCAAACCTCATCACAAATTTTTACAAAACTTTTCGATGGTGGACGTATCGTAAGTTGCAATGTGCGTTAGCTTGCAAATTAGTGAAAGGGTTACTGGAGAAGGAAGTTTCGCAAAAGGTTTCGTAATGTCATCTGATTCCCAAAACGCCATAAAAAAAATTTAAAAAAATCTTTTAGACCAAATGGAAGCTATAAATCCACTTAACCATTATTATAATCTATTTTGCCTTGGTATGATTTTTATTTTTATTTTGGAAAATACTTGTAACACAGCAATCTAACTTTGTCTTTTTTCATTTTCTCAACTCCACTTGAAGAGTTCTCTGGAGAAAAAATGATTGTATAGAAATAAATGGTAGAGAGAAAGCTAGTAGTTGGGAAGCTTGTGGATCACTTTGTTTGGGGTTTGGGCAATGTGTGCTGAGGCGGATGGATACCTAAGCACCAAGCAGAAAGACAGACAGAAAAGGCAGGAAGAGAGGAGAGTTTAGCCAAAGTGGAGTTAGGGTTTCGTTCAGAAATTGATGAGAGTGAAACCTGGTTTAATCTGTCTTCACAGAGGTGCTGCACTTCTTTTCGCGCTTCATGTTAGTGTTCCTTCTGCCTAGATCAACAAGGTTGAAAAGAGAAACTATCAAGAATGTTTTCCATGTTGGAAAATGATGGCAAGCAATTCAACCCCCCTATTGTAACCTTATGTTTTTTTGTTCCCTTTTTCAACGTTTTGTTCCATACCTCCCGTGGCAGCATCTCGCTCCTTGCTAGCATTAGGGTTCCTGAGGGGTTGCCTTGCTTTTCCTGCTCGTAGTCTGTGTGCAAGACTCGGTTTGTGTTGGTGATCCTACTAGCATTTACGATGGGGTCCATCTCGACGAGTCCGATAAATCTTACTTCTTGACCATCATGCACCCGACATTCCTCGGGATTATTTCTTTCCCGTTTCTTTCAATTTGAGGTTTAAACTGGCAAGAACGTGAATGATTTCGACGCTTGTTGTGGCAGTCCCTAAAGAAGAAATATAATACCTCGGATTGAGCATAAAGTTCTTTCGCCGTTATTGTTTGTGGCCGGACTTTACAATTGTACTCCATATGACATAAACCTCCTGCTGTTACTGGTTTCTGCTACAAGACCCCTGTTTTTTCTCATTCCATGTTTCTGGCCGAACAAAAGAATTTTGTGATTTATTACCTTGTTTGTTGTGTATGGGGTCCATGTTTTGACATTATGTTCCGCCGATGTGAACATGCATTCTGCTGGTACGTTTCGACCTAGGATCCTGTCTGGTAGTGAGTCTTTGTGCTTGAATCCCTGGTCATAGGACTCGGACGGCGGTTTGTGCCGAATAGCGTTTAGGGTAGGAGGCGGGGCGATTCAGAAGTTTTCGAGATATAGCTTCGTCTGTGGAGCTTTAGTTGTTGGTCGCGCCTTTCTTCGTGTTGTGGTTTTGGGGGGTTTATTTCCCCTCTTTCCCTGGACCCCCTTTTCATGGTAGCTGCTGGCCGACAAGGGATACCAACAAATGGACAACATCTGGGTGTCATGGAACCCATTTCCATCGCCGGTTCGACGGAGATGGATTGCATCAAGACCAAGGAGCTTGAGAAGGTACGTGAGAGGAACAGAATGGCGAGAGTGTTCCAGGGCCGGCTTTATATTTGTTGTGTTGTGATTTGGCGTTTATGTGCAATTTTATGTCTTCCGGGAAGATCCGCGTTCGTTCGAGATCCGGATGCATACTCTCTGTAATAGGTTACGATTTGTTCGATGTTGGAGTTGCACTGGGAGTTTTAGAATATTAGGGGAGAGCCGTGTTGGGGTGTTGTGGCGGGCTCAAGGTTTTCGTCTCTTTGTTGATTTTTTCCCCAAACCTTACTCTCATTATCGTTCTGTTAGGGTTCGGATTTATGGTGATGTTCTCCAGTATTCTGGTTAGCTCTTTAAGGTTTTCCCCTTGTTGTTGCGTGTCCGTTTTACTGTTCCCTTGGTATACAGTTGGGTTGGTAATCAGTTCCAATTCTTTGGTCAGCTTGATTGTGTCAAAGCTACAAGTAAGGAAGTTTGTCCAGCGGATGGGATGGGTTGGGAAGTGGATCTGGGGTTCAGGGATAGGGCATAGAAAATAATGGTCAATTGTCATGTGCACTTTGATGGCATGATGCCCTTGTTGGATTCAGGGTCTGTTGTTTTTTCAGTATTATAGTGAGATACACAAGTGGTGTCTCTGAATATTGGCTTTTTGCATGAAATTTTGGGTTGTCTTCCAAAATACAAGAGCCCATGGTTTTATCTTGGGTGGGACTGCAATTTTTGGTGAGTGTAGGGCTATATGAGAGCCAAGAAGAAGCGGTGCAACGAGAAGAGGTGCTTGGCCGCCTTGACCAAGTGAGATAGAAGTCTTTGAGCTCTACCTCTGATGACGAGCCGAAAGCAGGGGGAAATTGTATTGAGCTGTATCAAAAGTCTTTCAGTTGAATCAATTGTGTATGGTCTTCTTCACAAGCAGGCTAGAGTTGTTGTCTTGTGCTGGGAGTGAGCATGTAGGATTAGGATTGTCAACAGTCAAGAAAGCAGGGTATCACTAGGATGCCTTCACTGAAACTCTCGAGTCTTGGGTGGTAGATTGTTCTGTGTATCTAAGGTGGTGCCGTATGAATTTCTGAGACTCAGATTTGGATGCCACAAATTGTGAAATCATGGGTGAAGCAAATAAGTAGGAACAAGGGTTTCAACAAGCAGCTGGTTCAAGAATCAAATGCAAAGATCTTCACATTTGGTTCTTACCGACTAGGGGTAATGTTTTTCCACTCATGCTGAATATGGAAATGGATAAGCTACTTTCAACATACAAGAAGGGTGTGCAATTAGGGTTTCACATGTTCTACTCATGTGGTGATTTGAAGGAATGGGTTGACTTCAATCATGAGAATTGAGAATTTCTCAGCACTTATGAAGATGTTGGGTTTTAAGAGGCTCAGCAAAAGCCCTATGAATTTGTCACCTAGGTTTCAAATTGTCTGTGCTTTAGTACTATTTGCAGGACCATCACTGGTTTTAAGTGTGTACCAATCGTGTCATACTTTTGACCATATGAAGGTTGGAGAAACCATTTTGCCATCTTCATTCATGCAGGTTCTCTGAAGTATGATCCTTAATATTGGAATTTATAAGCAATGTGGGACCGCTGTGGACAACAGTTGTAAAGTTGAGGAAACAGAGGTATCTTGAGCTTTTTCTTACACGTTTGACATTTTTTTGTTGCAAGTTCACGGTCCAGGGGCTGACATTGATACACTTTGTGTGGGGCCTCATTATGCTACCCGTGAGGTGTGCTATTTCCTCTGGTTCTGGGGTCTATTGGGGCCTAGATGGTATCTTGTGAGTTGACTGTGAGATCTAGAATCTTGTAATTGCATAAGTTTTGTACTCTTTCTGAAGAAGTGCCTGAAGATGATGATGAAGAAGAAGTGCCTGAAGGAGCAAGTGGCAGAGTTAAAGGGAAATCTAGCAGTGCTGTCAGAGAGGTTGCAACAGGAGGGGCAGCGAATTCCTAACATGACACATCCTTTTATTCCTATTGGCTCTGAGGATGTTGCTTCCATTCGTAAAGAGGTAACTTTATCAATGTCATGTATCTTTAATGTCTTTGTATGTTCCAGTAGGAGTGGTTTTTATGGTCTTCAAGAGAGGGGCTGTAAAAGTGAAGTTGAAGCAAAGGGGACAGGTTGGCAGGCGACGGGAGTTCACATTTCCTGTGAAGGACCATGTGGAGTTGGGGCTTGCTCTTGATCTCTTTGACTTTGAAGCTGCATCTGAGGTTTGTTCTGCATGGCCATACCCTTTTGAATCTAGCTGAATGCCACAGTGGTACATCAAGCCTAGAGACTTTTATTTTGGGATTCAGCAGTCTGTCAAGTTGTTTTCAACTACTTCTGATCAGTACAGCTAGGATGTAACAGGTCAGTGGAACAAAGTTTTATTATCTCAAGAATGAGGCGGTGTTGTTGGAGTTGGCGCTCATAAACTGGACACTTTCTCAGCTCCTGTCCAAGGGTTTTTCTTTTTTTTCATGAGCACATGACTAGGGTGTTTGTGTCTAGGCATCTTTACCAGGAAAGGACAAGTGCTGCAATTCAACTGGATTTTGGAAAAAGGAGGATTTGCGTCACATGGAAATGGCTCCTTCTCAGTTGATTATTCAAGAGTAAACTCCCACCATCTCATCTGATATGTGTGCAACATCAGAATTCTTGTTGCTTGCCATTGTCTTCTCTCAAGAGAGCTTATAATATGGTGTAGTAGGAGTGTAGTCCAGATGTATTTGTATTCAATGCAGATCTGAATTCACAGCCAATTTGTTGTCTTGCTGATATCACCAAATTATTATTGTTTGAAAATATGCAGGTCTTGAACTCAAGATGCAAATGATGTGAAAGTGTTAACTTGGCAACTAGGTCTTGAGGAAAGATAGATAGATAGCCTTTTGAATAGCAGAAAGAGTAAATGAAAAGACTGATGATGATTACAAGACAGAAATCCAGCATCTTTCCTCCTGCTGCATGCAACTTTCTTACCTTGTTGGTGAGGACACAAGTCAAGTACACTTTGTGCTGTGACCCATATATGTCATTAAACTTTTTCTGTACTTTAAAGGTGACTAGGTATATCACCAGTCTTGATCCTTGGATGTGTTTGTCTTGGTGATTAGTGGCAGAAGTTCTGATCATTGATAGCACTAGTTTTCCATAACTATTCATAGAATTTTGTTTGTTTTGGATGTGGTTGTATTCTTGGTTGACATGCTGAATGCCATTGCTGTTGTGGATTTTGTCAGGTGCACAACGAGGAATTGGGGCTTCTGGTGAAGGTTGTGAATATGGTCATCAGCATTGCGATCTGCCTCTCTTTAAAAGCTTGCAGCATCTACTGGTGCATTCTCCTCAGGTACACTACTGAACAAAATATTTTCTTCCTGTCTAGGATGCTTCTTTACCGACTTGAAAACTGTACCAGAACATCATAATTTTGTCAATGTTTCAACATAAATAATAATTGAGACATTAGACATTATTATTTTTCACATGAGCAGTATAATTGCTTATTTAGGTAGGTACCTTTTTAAACAAAAATAATAATCATGCACCTGAAGTGCATGAAACAATATTTTTGTTTCAATAATACATGATTATTATGATAATTCGATTTAGAACAACCTGAATAATTATCAAGTACCTGAAGTGCTTGACATATTGTTCTTGTTGAACATATTATTTGTGGTCCAATTATGCATGATGTTTTTTACTTGGCTTGATACCCCCTTCCAAGAACAAGGGCACTTATCTCTATTCAACCCCCATGGAACACCTTACTTGTTCATTACAAAGTTGGAAACTATGACACGATTTTACAAAGTAAATTGATTAATTGTCATAGGAAGAATGAAATTACTCAAATTTCATCTTTTGATAAAATTATGTGATGGTTTTCAATATCTCAAATTTGTATTTTCATTAAACATGTTTCACTATTTCAAGGATTGTTTAATGACGAAACTGGCCTTGAGGTAAGGTATGAGAAGTCGTCAAGACATCAATGAACCATTGAGTATTCAACATGGTAACTAGGTGGTTAGTTATAGTACTTGTACAGGGAGGAGTAATGAAAATATATGTAGCAGCAATAGAGGCGCTCAGGAAAAAAAGAAAAACATGATGAAACTCAGTTTATCACCAAAATTGGTGGAAAAAACTAGTTAGGGTCCTAGTTATTTCGCTTTGTAAAAATTTCATTCCCAGTTACGTGTTTGATGCCCTATTATGTTGAAATTGGCCGTTCTTGTCCCCCAATTAGGAAATTATATAAAAACTCTTATATTCCAAATTGACTTTGGGCCTCTTGAGAGTAGTGAAATTTTAGGATCATTGTTTTTGGGGGGAGGGGGGGGGGTGTTTGTTGTCCCCCCATTGTAAAAACCTTCAAGATTTTTCGTAGTGCAATCGGTTGGCACTTACTTCTGGAACTCCCTGCTTTGAGGGTGTTACACTACATGAAATACACCTAATTTTTGTATAGGAGAAGGGCCTTTCTTGAGAACCTTTTGAGAATTAGTTATTTGTATTATTACCAAAAGAAGAACAAAATTCTCACCCTAATTTTTTCAAATTTCTTCACAAACCTTTCAAATATGTTTGAGAATTTGGAGAATTTTGATACTTACCCACATATACTTAGATGATAAACATTGAAAAAAAAAACACATATATATTACCCATGTCCTCATCCTATCAAAAGGGTGAATGATGGTCTTTTACCTTTACTTGGGAATGAGAATTCTAATTAGCCTATATACCTTTTTCTTTACTTGAATTAGATCTTTTAAAATCAGTTTCAACAACAAATTGCTATCGACATTGGTGTGTTCTGTATGTGTACTGTGGCATTTTTGGTGGGTGCAACAGAGTTGGTGATCTTGACGACTTGTCTAAGGTCTAGAAATGAGATTAGTTCTGGCCCTTGGACAAAAAAAAAGGGTTCAAGTCTTTTGTCAAATCAGGAGTCACTTGCTTTGTTTCAAACATCTTTAGTTTGTTCATATTGTTCGTTGCTTGTTTTTTTTTCTTTGTTATAGTTTTCTTTGCAGCCAAAACGTGGTGATTTAGACATGAATCGGCATGTCAACAATGTGAAATATGTTGGATGGGTGATGGAGGTAAACTTCTCTTAGCTTGTTTTCTCAGAAGTCAAATAAAAGATATTTGTTTCTTTTACTGATTGCTTACATACATACTTCAGTTTGTGATGACCGATGGTGTGTGACAGCTCTTTTTGAGAGCACTTAGCTTCAAGAGTAATTATGCTTTTCTACTTGATGTTTGGGAGAATTGGTGTTATTTTCTGTTATCTAAGTGCCATGCTCATGTAGGATACTTGTTTCATTGTTTGGCTGGTCAATAAGAAATGTGGACACAAGGCCAATTCAGAATGTGGCTTTGGCTGCAGAGTGTTCTAGTTGCAGTTTTTGAAAACTATGAACTTTCAAGCATGACACTCAAGTACAGAAGAGAGTGCAGCCAATCTGATGCTTTACAATCAATGTGTAGTTTTACATCCTGTACTGCAAAGCTAGAGAAGGAAGCTGAAGTAGAGGTGAATGGAGCAGGTTGTTCATACATAGCTAGATCTCAAACATCAATTCCAGATGTTGCCAAGTGTGTACCTCCACACTTACAGTTTACACATTTGTTGTAGTTGCAAGTTGATGGTGCAGAAATCCTCCAAGGTAAAACATAGTAGAGATTAAAGAAGTCTAAACACTTGCATTGAAACTGGGTGTTTTTTGAAAGGTAGAGAAGAATATTGTAGGACACTTAAGTCTGTCATGATATGTTATGATAGGTGTGTTATGGAAGGGAAGGTAAGGGATCTAGTAACATTATTTGAGAGTTGTGCAATTCAACACTTCACAGAGCCACCTCCTCGATACCTAAGGGTTGCAAACCCTTTTACATTGTAAATTTTGAAATTTTGATATAGATATATATTTTTGCCTTCCAAAGTGACTCCAAATGAATATAAACCCTGCTTCTAAAATAAGAATACAGTGCCATTCTCTTGCAATACACAGTGGATCTCAAAACCATTTGTGAGTCATAATTCTTCACAACATTAAAAAAGCCGAAAGACCAAATATACCATGTCACAGACATCGCTACACTCTTATGGGTAAAATCATTCTAGAATAGGTTTGTGAAATCATAGATTTCGCAAACTTTTAAAGGCATTTTGAGAATCCCAAAATGTTTGTGTTAGATCTTACATCGGAAACATATAGACTTTTGAGTCGATTCGCTAAGTTATTACGGTGATGGGTTTGTTGCAAATAGTTTTTGATGTAATGTTAATCGCAAACTTTTAGCGGCATTTTGAGAATCCCGAAATGTTTACGTTAGATCTTATATCGGAAACCAATAAACTTTTGAGTCGATTTGCTAAGTCGTTGCGGTGATGGGTTTGTTATAAATAGTTTCTAATGTAATGTTAATCGCAAAC
Organism: Sphagnum contortum; assembly: GCA_963920785.1. Taxonomy (NCBI): domain Eukaryota; kingdom Viridiplantae; phylum Streptophyta; class Sphagnopsida; order Sphagnales; family Sphagnaceae; genus Sphagnum; species Sphagnum contortum. The sequence continues at coordinate 2,111,089 of OY987282.1, forward strand.
TTTTAGCGACATTTTGAGAATCTCGAAATGTTTGCGTCAGATCTTATATCGGAAACCGATAGACTTTTGAATCGATTCGCTAAGTCGTTGCGGTGATGGGTTTGTTGCAAATAGTTTCCGATGTAGTGTTAATCACAAACAATGTATAGAAGCAGTTATAATCAAAAAAGTTTTACGATTATATCAAGTTCGGGAGTTGTGAAGACCTTGCGATGGTATGGGTGCGAATGTTATGGTATCGCAAAAGGTTAAGAGTTTGCGAGGAATTATGGTTCGCAACATCGGGCTTTCGGAAATTTCTTTCTTTGTTGTTTGCGATGATATTTGGATCGCAAAATAGCCCCCTGTTGTTGTAGTGATGGTTAGACCACATGGCACGCGAACAGTTATATGTGGTTCATTGGGCTTTTCTGAAGTCGTTGTTGGGGGTCAGCACCACGACATCCAGTTACGTCGTGCTGGTAGAATCTAACAGGTTTCCCCTAAAAAATTTGGTTGCAACAGAAAATGCACTTTCTTTCACATGTCAGTTCTGAGGTAGACTCATATTGCATGCTTAGGCTAGCTTATGATGAACAGCTGCAGTTGCTTGTAGCCAGGCAAAAAATCTTACTTAGAAATCAAAGTGTTGTGGGTAGAAAGAGCCGATTGCCTGCTTGCTCGCTAGCACAAGTAGATGAACGACTGTCGACGTACAATTTGTGCATCGATAGCGATCAGTTGCCACCGTGTGCTCGCCCCAAACAGTTGGTTGAAAGGCAATACATTGTACACCATCAAGTGGCTACAGCTGACTCCAGCAGGGTGACAGCCTTTCTGGGGTTGAATAGCTCAACACAGTATGGGTACAAAGAATACCTCTCCAGGGTAGACAATGCACAACTTAGGAGAAGCTTAGCACGTTTTCGTTGTGCGAATCACAAGCTACAGATTGAGCTAGGAAGGCAAGTTAAGCCAGTGCAGGTGCCGATGTAGCAGCATTACTACAAATTGTGCAACTTGGGTGCGGTTGAGGATGAGGACCACTTCTTGTTGGTTTGCCCTGCCTATCAAAGTGTTCGAGAGAGGTTTAGAGGTTCATTGCCACTAACTACCATCACACCTTTGGCTGAATTGTTGAGCTGTCAACAGCAAGGCATCCTTGCTAGATTTTTCGTGCAATGTCAAACGGTTAGATCTGAATTGCTTCATTAGACTTAACGTCAATTGGATCTTTGGCCCGAATGTTGTTTGGCCCACTTAATGACACTAAATTGTAAGTAAGTAAGTAAGTAAGTAAGAATGATTATAAGTTTTCTTTTCATCCTTTTAATTCCCTTCGTCACAAGACCACACAAGGCTCATATTACTCCCATGCAAATAGGTCTTTATCTTAATCTTTCTTAGAAATCTCATAGGTAATGGATTACAACTAACCATTATTTACATGAACAAACTAATCCCATTACTTTTACCAAAAAATTAAACTAAAGAAGGCCAATGATGAAACCCCCTTAAGAAAATTGAAAGATTAATTTCCAAATCTTGTTTGTCCCATTTGCAGTTATATCCAAATTCCAACATTATTACGATACATGGCCAAATTCACTTTGTGTTTCACTAGATTTTAAATGCATTTCAACAAATTTACCATAGTGAAAGTGGCAAACTTGCTAGTGAATTGGGACTAGTTGTTATGAACACAATGAATTCATTAATAGTAAATTAAATTCAATAATAACTAATTCATTAGGTTAGCCTTTTAGTTCCTAAACTCTTAAAAGTCTAATAGTCTAGGCTAAGCAACCTCACTTACCAACCTAAATTAGGTCGTGTATCTTAAATTAAATTGCAAATGTTACAATTTCGTCCTCTCATTTTCATGGCCACTTTGACAAACAGACTCCTTACCATTACATTGATTTTTTAAATGTGGAATTAATAGTTTGTCACCACATTTTAATAAACATTTGTTCCATCCTACTTAAATCACCTATTTAACCTACCTAGCCTATATAAGCCTCGGTAAATTAAGTTAACTTAAGGCCTATCTAAGCATTGTTTAGGTAAAAGATGGTAAGTATCTATCATTAAGAATTAACTAGTTACTAAAATGTAGCCTAAGAATTTTCTACCTTTAACAAACAACCCATTGGATTAATCATGTAGGCTTTTTCTTCAAACTAAACCTTTGTTATGGAAGTGTAACAAAACAAAAAGGTTATGAAAATAATCTATATATACATATGCAACACATGCATTTCACAACACAAGATCACAATGATTTTATTTAGAGGGAGTGTATTCACTTTATAACATTATTGTTATATTGTGGTGCTACGAACTATATCATGCACAAAAGTGTAATTTAACAATTTTGGTGAAGGTAATGAATTGAACCTTCTCTTGTACCACAAGTTTGTTTGACCTGATCCCAAATGATACAATGCCACTCCATGCAACAAAATGAACCATGAAACTATTTTTACAAACATCAATTAATGCAACATATGTGATAAAACTTTTGAACCCAACTTCCAAATCCAAATTCAACTTTATATTTATACATCTCCAACTACTTAAAATAACTCCAACAATTGTTAAAAAAGGTCACCAATGCCACTTTTTAGATAAACCTTTTGTTATTTGGCAAGAAAAAAATTTCATCCATGAAAATGATGTTAGGGTTTTTTTAAGCCCTTTGTTATAGGACATTAATGTTTTTGAACGATCATCCATAATCATCAACAAGTTGATTGTTGTTCATTGGTTGACCACTATGATTGGTCTATGTGTTATTTATATTATTAATTAAATAAAATATAATGTAAACTACAATATTTATGGGTGGGTGAAGGGTACACACTTATGTTAACATTGGATGTTATATATAATCATTATGAAAAAAATAGTTTCTTTTATTGAAAAATTCAGTAAAAAAAACCCTTTTTGGATAAGCATCAAAAATATTATTCATTATTTTGAATAAGTCAATTTTAATATGTTTGTTGTGATAGGGGTGATTTTTTTATTAGTAAAATAACAAACCATTTCAATTGGTAAATAAAAAACCATTGACTAATAAAAGAATGCATTATTATCAAGAATACTATTTTGTGGTAGGTAGCTAGGTTATATAAAGAAAGTAGGTGATGGTTTAGCCCAACCCAATTTAGTTTAACCTACCTACCTTACATAACCTAAGTTAATATAACCCAACTTATTTAACCTAATCTAATCAACATACATTAACCCCTAGGCATGTACATAGGTTATAAAGATTAGGAATTGAACCATTGACCTTCTTAATGATAAATCAAATTTTTAACCAATGGACCACATTTCAAAAGGTGACAATTTTTGTTTTTTTTAAAATTTCACATGTTGAAATTTCACATCAAATGTTGTACACTATTTATGTAAGTAAATAAAAAGATTAGGTAATTACTAACAAATAGATAAGAAGATTGTAAAAGATAGGAAATAGGAGGTAGGTACATAAGTAAAGGAAATAGGTAGATAGACAGGTTGTATGATAGGAGGTAAGAAGTATGTATGTAGGTAAAGGAAGTAGGTAGTTAGATATTAACGCACTCCCAACCTCCTTTATAGACTCAAATGTGAGTTTAAGGTGAAAACAACGGAAGAGTAAGGAGTTTGGGCACGTTCCCTGGCTCACAGCACTTTGAGGGTAGAAGGACGTGTTAGAGCTTCAAGATAAGGACTAGGAAGAGTGACAAGCATCAATCATTCACACAAACCTGCATAAACCAAACAACAAATTGATTATTGCATAATTTGAGCATTTTTTGTGCTAGGACGAGCCTTGAACAAATTTGAACTCACAAGACTAACCACGACTTGAACTTGAAAATACCCATCACTTTCCCCCTTATAGTATATTCTGTGCCTCTACACGAAGCTCACATCCAAATGACATTTTGTCCTGAGACTCCCAAATGTGTGATTGGAACAAACAATTGAATGAACTAGTCATGTGATTAGAATAGAGAGATTTTCAACTAATTATTCATGTGCTTGAAATTTCAAGAACATCGAAAATTAATTATAAAATAATAATTAAAATTTTTTATTATAAAAATAAAAATAAATTTAAATTAAAAAAAAAACTTGCTAAACTAGTTATGTGATTGGAATGAGCAATCCATTAAACCAATCATGTGATTCCAACATAGGAACCTACTAAATCAGATGTGCCTAGAACATAGTAACCTAGTAAATCACTCATGTGTTTGGATGGAATTTCAAAAGCAAATGAGAAAAACAACCTACTACTAATGTAAGTCATATGTGCCTTGGAACCAAGCAACCCACTAGACCATTCATGTGTTTGAAAAAAAGTAGCTTTGCTAAACTGATTGCTAAAATTGATCGTGTGGTTAGAGCAAACAACCCACTAAACCGGTCATGTGGTCCAAGTGGAAAGAGATTTGGAGAAGCGCAACCCGCTAAAGAGGTGGTGGGGTTAGAAGTTAGAACGAGCAACCCGCTAAGCCGGTCACATGCTGGATGAAAGCAGCAGCGGGGTTAGTGATGAAGTAGTGACGAAAGTCAGTCGCGTCTGATGATGTGACTACGAAGTAGTGTTGCTGCTGCTGCCGCTGCTGCTGCAGTTGCTGAGTACCTAAACACCGCCTTCGCAGAGTACATCGGTAATGCGAGGAGCAGGAGGACACCAAGGAAGAGGATGAGGAGGACGAGGAGGAGAAGAACAACGAGGACAACGACGACGACTGCACTTGTTGCCAATACTGCACTGCATTACACTTCACTACTTTCTTGGTCTTTTTCTTCTTCTTCTTCTACTGCAACAATATAAGCATTTACTGTTTCTTTCTGTTTCCTCCTTTGCTTGGAAATTACAGTCTAGAACCAACAACGATCAGAGCCTGGAGTTGGGGAAAAAAAAGGTAGCGGAGGAGTAGGAGGAGGAGGAGAAGAGGCAAGGAATGGAGGGAAGAAGCAACAGAGAGTCGGAGAATCAAGATCCTTTTGTGTCCTTATTATCTATGATTGAGGATTTGTACTGTGTGCGAGATACTTTCTTCCCGCTTGATCCGAGTATAAAGAAAGCGCGGCTGGATAATTTGATGCAGCAAGCGTTGATTGTTCTCGCTGAAATCGCATCAGGTGCTGCTTCTCGCCTTGTTGTCTATAATGTTTCTTGTTTTTGGAACCAATTTTGTTTTGTTTTGTTTTTTCTGTTTTGGTTTTTGGAGAGTTTTTGTTCGCTTCTTTTACTACTTTGTTTTGAGGATAAAAGGCCGGCGTGAGGAGGAGTTTGTAGTTTGTGAAAATGCCGAAGAGCTCAGTCCAGGGCTTTGCTGGAAATGTTTAGAATGCAGGAAGCAACCGGAGCAACGAGCGCAATGGGAGTATTTGCGAGGGAAGGTCCTTGATGCTGGTCCTGACTACTGCAAAGAAGCTGAAGATCATCTCGCAAAATCTGTACTCACATTTCTCCCTTTCCATGAATCTTTCTTTCTAGTAGAGATGAATTACATTTGCTACTGACAATAGAATGGTGCAGGATATTTTGCTATTGATTCTCAAGGTATCAAGCTTTGGAGTGGAGTGAACAGGTGAAGCTAGATCCATCCAGAGTGGATGCATGGTGTTGTCTGGGCAACTGTTTTTGGAAGAAAGGAGATCTCTCACAGGCCAAAAACTGCTTCAATTATGCACTTAGCAAGGTCTTCTTCAGTCCCTGAACACTTCAGTGATTATGAATAAGTTACAGCTCTGAAGTTCCTTTTGATGGTCAAGTTTTCCCATCCAGAATTGCTCTTGATTTGGGAGTTGACAAAGAGGAGATACCTGGGGTGAGATGTGGACAGGGGCTGAACAAGAAAGCTCTCCAACAGCTATCTATGCTTGAGCGGCGAATTGCCAAAGGTAAAGCTTATTACTCTCATCAGGGTATTCTGTGACTACGGTGCAAGGTTTATGCCCTGCTTCTATAATGATTCAGACCTATGACTATCTTGATTCCAGTTGATATTGTTGAAACTTTACAGCAGGATAAGTGGCATTGCTGCTGATTGTTGCTCATGAAAGTGTCTCATTCCCAACCTGTGTCGTCTTTGTTCCTATTGTAAAAGTGTGCCCTAATTTTTGTAGTGTATTTAGATGACTTTTGTCATGCACAAGAACTCAGTGAGGATCTTCCAGGATCTCATGAAATGGAAGGCATCTTCTGTTGTGGAAGCACACACCCTCTGAAAAGTAGGGCAGGCTTTTATGCTGGAGAAGGGTAGGGCCCTTGGCCCTTCCTTGTTTTCTGGTTCCCATCACTTGGGCTGCCACCCCTGTGCCCAGGCACCTCAAAACGAGGAAGTGCCTCTGGCTCTACCCTTCTCCTATACTTTCATTGTTGTTCTCAGTTGATGTGAACTAGTTACAAGCATGTGTCTGTTGAGCTCTTATGAACTGCTGGCAAGGATTTAGGGTGGCCATCTTTGCCATCTTAGATCTGGTAATGACAAATCAAAGCCTCTGTTTTCTTAGATCATTGCTACATGACATTCACCCATGCCACATATTGGTATAATGACATGGGAGAAACTTCCTTGTGGTCACACAGCATGTATTTGTCATTTTATTCTTCACTTCAGCTGTGCCAACATTGTGAATGTAGAGTTGGAAGCAGTACAGTGTCTGAGACATATATACACTGTTGCTAATAAGCAAACTTTACAAAAACTGTCAATGCAGGAAGTCCAGATGAGGCAGAGACAATAGAAGAAAGCATTCGACATGCTAAGCAAGCAGTCACTCTTGACATAAAGGATGGCCAGTCTTGGTGTATGCTTCTGATCTCAAATGACCCTCTTCAAACCTGGAATAGAGTAGGATAAATGTCTTGCCATGGCAAATGAGATGAAGCTTACCCACAAGTTTGTTGCATCTGGAATCGGGATACTATTGACTATGTCTCTTGGCTGCTTGCTGATATCATGGTTGAGTCTTCCTGTTGCTTCTGGAAATGCAACAGAAACTCAGGATGGAGAATTTTGAATTCTCAGTTAGGTTTCAATACTGAACTTAATCCTGGCAAATGATCCTAAATTCATGACTCACATGGATGTTTTGGGCTGCAGACACTCTAGGGAATGCTTTCTTCACAAGCTTCTTTGTGACGGGTGCTTGGGATCAGAGTAAGCTGCATCAGTCCCTCAAAGCTTATCAAAATGTGGTGAGTCCTTTGGTGTCCATATCAATCATTCTTGTGTCTGTTGACTTAGTTTGATTCAGTGCAATGTAACAAGGGCAATGATGTCCAAGTCGCATTGAGAGTTGCTCCCAGTGACAACAGTTGCTACTTAGCCAAGCATTTTTGTCCAATTTTGTAAACTTGGTTGGATCGTCCCAACTTGTTGTAGACTTTCTGTAGGTTGTAGAGCTTCTGAGCCCCCTGGTAGATATCAGTACTAAAGCACACCTTTGCAGCATTTCAACAGAGATGTAAAATGTTTGGGTTTAGTGGTTGCCAACAGGTTTGCTGGTTTTAGTAGTCAATCCCATCTGCAGTCCAGCTCTGAAATGTCTTAAACACATATGATGACCTAGAAAGCAACTGTGTAATGAGTCATCTGCAGAATTGCTGCAGGAGTACATCAATTTGGACCATTGTCTGTTTAGGCAGTCAAGCAGAAAATCTTGGAATAGGTTTAGGGTGAACTAGGCTGGTTGCAGTCCCTTGCACCTGGATCAAGGCTTTGTTGTATCCTACCCTTAAGATACTACAGTTTGGGTACTACTCTGTTTCAAACTCCGATGAAATTGCCAGCTTTGAGACAGCAATATACATAGCAATAACTTCTGGTTGAATTTATGGTAGTGCTGATTATGGCTGAATTTTCAACATCAAAAGTGGCTTCCTGGTTGACTCATGTGCTGATTATATTATGTTCTGGGGTGCATGTCATGTAGGAGAAAGATGAAATGGCAAGTGCGAATCCTGATCTACATTTTAACAGTGCAACAGTGAGATCTTTGATTCCATCAATCATCCACTTCAAATTGCATGTCAGTCTGATTGATGATGCATTTTGCAAACTCATACCATCCAAGTTTTGAATCCCTCACCAATTGATGGAGGTATTGAGTTGGGGCAGGTCCATCAATATTTGGAGGATTATGAAAGGGCTCTGCAAAAGTTTGAGGCTGCTAGTATCCGTGATCCAGGGCTGCATGCTGAACATGAAGTTAGTAAACTAGTAAACTTGCTCAGCAAACTTGAAGATCTCACTGTCAATAAGGTAAGCTGTCTCAATTCTTGGCTCTCCATGTCCATCCTAGGGCCTTAGAAGGTTGGCAGTCTTACAGCAGGATGACATGTCTCTCATCCTTAGGGAAGATCAATAAGATGGCAAATGCTAAAGATATAACAATTACCGTAGTAGCTGCATATACCACTGCAATGATATTCATGGAAGGTTATAGATTGCATTATGAGCCCAAAAATGACCAGCAAGGGATGCTCAAACTGCTAAATTGTCAATGGTCTTTCCATAGCTATGATTTCTATTACAGTTATGGGAATCAAAGAGGAGGCTGTGTAAAGCAGTAGTCTGGCAGGAAAGAATGCAGCAAGAAGGTCTAAATTTCAAACCATAAACAAACTTGAAGTAAAAATTCACACAATTCTGGTTGGCTCTCCACAAGGGTTCCTGCAGATTTCTGGTTGTCTCAACCATATTGCTATCTGAGCAGAAATACTTTGGAGAGAGAAATTCCTATTGTGTTGTTTGTCGAATTGGAGATGGCTTTTGGCTGGCATATGAATTTGTGGTTTAGATTGCCAGTCAATGTTAGGATGGGTGTTTCCCCAGTTCTACATTTGATATTTGGTTTTATTTGTATTCAGGGGCGAATCAAGCCAAAGAGATTAGCATCAATTCTATCTTGCCTTCCTCCAGATACTTGTAAGCCTCTTTCACTATTCTAAGATGGATTTCTACTAGCTGGCAACAATGACAATGTGACTTGAAGACTTGGGGAGGATTCCATGGAACAGTGTTTGGGGGATATTGGTGCAAATTCAATCAAAAGCAGACAGTGGCATCATATTGTCAGAACCAGTGCTGCAAGTCTGGTTACCCATAGAGGTTTTGGTTCTTGATGTTGTTACATTGTCTCACCAATTACCAAGGACACCTTGTCAGATTTTGTAAGGAAAAGAGATGAGTATTTAATTATTATGTTCAACAGAATGTCAGAGCAAGATTAATTTTTAGCAAGAGTAGCATCAAGAGGAAGAATTGAAAATATGATCAGAGCCTCAACACAACAATGAGTACGGTTGCTTAAATTGTTTAAACTCAAAACTGCCATGACTTGATGAAAGATCCTCCAAGTTTTTTGGCTTCCTGAGGTAGGCAATGACAGCAGTTTTGATCTTTGTTGCCATGCACTCAATGTAATATCTCATCTGCTCCCAATAGGGAGTGATAACCGGCTCATGTCACACTAGTAAGGGCTGATAATGGAAAACTGGTACTTTCTCCCAACCTTTGCAGGTTATTCAAAGGGAAAACCTTAGGATTTAGTGGATCAAGGGCATGAAAGAATGGAAACTCAAGACCAGGACTTCTTTGGGAAGTTAAATCTCTCTGTCTGCCCTTGAAAAACTGGAGGTCAGTTATGTCTTGGGGGTTGGAATGGGAACAGCTGTTGGTGCTCACAAGCAAGTAAGAGTTGGAGCCTTGCAAGAAGGATTTAACAAGGGTGTGGCACTTCTAGGGAAAGTGCTACAGACTGTCCCTCATGAGAATTCAGTGCCCCTGTATGTTCCTTGCTCCCATGTTCCGCCCCATGCATGTTATTTATTGTAAGAAGATTCATAGCAACTCACAATGCTAGAACAGATTACTTTAAGCTGATGGCCACACATTGCCTCTTGTAGCTGTGTGCAGTGTTGTACCCCTTTGCCATGCATGGTAGTTTTGTAAGAGCATTTGCAGTAGGTAAAAGGTTCTGGAAAGAATTATTTGTAACCGATATCCAATGCCTGTGTGCTTAGCTCCTGCCAAAGTAGGAGTCTTCATGTTAATATCACACTAATGTTTAAATGCATTTCATTTTTGGCTTTAGCACAAGAAAACTGGAGGTAAAATCCTTGATATTTTAAGACCAAATGGCATAGGCACCAGTGTTAAGCAGAAGCCAGTCATCAGGATAAGGTCTAGTAACAGAGCAGTCTGTGTATGTCTCTTCGTGTTGGAGTTTTTACAGCATGTAATGGACTGAAGCAATGTTGTGCAGTTACTATTTAGTGGCTGATCGAGAAGCCAACTGCTTTGCTCTCTCTGTGTATGCGCTTCGTGAGGGTGCGGTAAATGTCTTCTTCATTAACGTTATTTGGAAGAATTGATGATGAAATGTCAGGTGGTGTTGAAGTGACAATTTTGACTTGACGATGTTTTACTGTCAACCTGGTTGGAGTCTTTTAAGAGTCTTGGTGAATCTGCAGATTAGGGAGGGTAACACTGTGACCTTACTGGAACCTTTCTTCCACAATGTGTGCGTGTCATGGCAGGGCAAGGTGAAGATCTCTCTATTTTCTTCAAATGGCATTCTTCATTGTTTTCAATTCTTGGGTTCACATGTTCATATCCTATGGTTACATTTAAGGGTCTGTCTTCCAATTAGCAGAGGGCCCTAGGGTACCACTTTGGGGTTCTCAATAGTTTGTTGCAAAGTGATTTAAAAGTGAAATCATCTATTTTTGGTAACTTTCTCTGAGAAGATCTGCATAAAAGCCTCATTGAGTCTTTGTGATGCAGACATATCAATACAAAGCAATACGTGTGGATCTGCCTCAGCAGCTTCTGTTGAATGGTCGGCCTACCTTAGTACAGGATGCTGTTTGCTCAACACTGCAAGCAGAAAATATTGCTCCTTGAAAAAAATTGTCTGTTTCTTTCATCAGGTGCAATGACCAACCATTTTGTGAAGTCCAATTGCTCATTTGGCTGGATGGTTCAAAACTGCTAACACTGCTAGAATATTTTTAGTAGTCTGTAGAGCTTAAAATTAACGCCCATTCTCAACTTGAGTGTGTCATCAGCTTGACAGTGTCCTGAAAACTCTCTCCACACTTGACCTGACAGTCAAAAGTGTGTTGCATGGAAGGCATCGGTAACTACACTAGTCTACCTGATTGCTTTGGTGACAGCTGGCAGAAATGAAACCCTGACAGTTAACGTATGACTTTTGCCATGTAATGAAATCAGAGGCCAGCCATACATGTTTATGTATTGTATGTATATGTATATATACTTATGCTCTTCCAACTTAAGATAGTTTCATAAACATAATAGTTCATTCATATGTAGGGGTCACCTTGTTGGAACCCCTACAACAGCCTTAAATTCACCTTTGGTCTACTTCCTTGGGGCTACTTGCTGATAACTAGGATCTGCTGAACCTCGCTTTGTGACAGGGTTTTTGGGTCCATTGACAGTGCTTACACCCTATGCTAATTGAGGGAACCCTAGGTTTGATTAAACATTTCCAACCCTACACCACAGATATTATCTTTGTTGTTGTGGGATAATCTGATCCTTGGGTCTACTTGTTGAGGTTAAGGGTTCATTTTCCTCACCTCTCCTCCTATAGTTCTTTTTTCAATCATGATTTCCTTTTACTGACCACAATTTGAATTTGAGCATGTGAAATAGCTTTGCGTTGAATATCATTGGAGTTGAAGGTGATCAACAACTGCACAAGTGTGCAGCAACTTCAACTCTAGTGTTGGCTGCAATTCAAATTCAAGCCAATCATTTATTTTCCAAAGCGTTTGTTATACAAAATTCAAGTTTGCTTTCTCACACCTTCATGTTCTTTCTTTCTTTCTTTATGTTCCAACTTGTGGTTGGTTCCATTTATTTTGAAGGCTTCATGACTCTGGTTAATCATCAACAAGCATCATATACATATATATTGCCTATATATGGAAAGCAATTGTGGAATGAATCAAACAAAACAAAATGTCAAACCATGTTCCCATCTAACTTTCAAATTCAATAGGCACACCTGACCTTCAAGTGGGGCTTGAAAAACTCATTATTTGGCAACATGTGTTGTGGTCGCATTAGGGTAGAGATGTGGACCAAACCCTTGCCAATGTGCATAATTTGATCAATGACTGAATGCCTGACTGAATGCCTGGCAAGAGACATTTGTGTTCAATTGTTTTCACACTTTCAACCAATGACTTTGTACTTGTGTTGGTCATGGGTGTAATATTATGCATTTGTTTGGAAACAAAGTACTTAATTTCTATAAAGTGTTTGGTGAAAGGGTGGACAAGGGAACATAAAATTGCACACAATTGCACTCTTGGAGTACCATGTCATAGTGCATCAAATCCTAGTATTTAGCCTTGGGAATAATATTTAGTAATTGTTTAAAATGAGTGTTTGGTAATAGGGTGGATATTGTCACATAAAATTGCACCCAATGGTCATATCTTACATGTTTTAGTGTTTGGTGAAGGTGTGGTCTAAGATAGATTCACAAATATTGCCCCTTGTTATGGGAGGAAATCTACACTTTGAAAGGATCCAATAACACCATAAATATCCTAAACCCCTAGTTTATAATGAACGTTCAAATCATAAGCATAAAAGGAAATAACAAGCCTAAGTATCATAGGACACATTGTAACATTGGGATCTTACAACTCAAATCTATTGAACATCCTAATGATCAATAAGGAGATTCTTACACTTCACATTTCTTACCAAAACAAGAGTATTACAACTTTGATTAGAGAATACCAAACTCATTCCAATAGTTCAATAACGAATTCACTCTTCTCAAATGACTATTTGAAATGTGTCTAACTTACTCAAAATTATAAAGGATGACCTACAAGACTTCATAGAACTCTTTAAGTCCTAATAGAAGAGGGAAACATAGATGTGAAAATAAAAAATTGTATGATGGGTGCAGTTTACATAGACAAAGTGTACAAGGAAAAAATTGTAGTATGTTTAATATTGACATATACAACAATTTGTAGTTGTCCCACAAGTTGTCTCACAAGTTCGAAGGAATGCAAGCAAAGTATTGAATTGCACATTCCAATGTGTTACACAATATATACACAATAGATACACATTAATAATGTGCATAGAGACAATAGATGAAAATTTAGATTAAAAACACTTTGCATAGTTTTGGAATATCATTTTTTTTTAGTATAGTGAAGAAGAACATTCGTTTAAATCTTGTTTTGATCTAACTAATTTTTTTAATTCTTGGGAAGAATTCAAAAGTGCAAGGGCATACCACTTGTGGGGCCTAGATGGGAATCACCCACTTGCTAAAGGTTAAGGTCAAGAAAACTAAGCTTCCAAATGTTTAATGTACTTTGTAGGAGAAGGAATGGTTTGTTGGATTAGCTAGCTTTGGACTAAGAAGATGTCCTTCCTTGTAAGAAAAGAGGTGAATTGTTGAATAAATTAGATCTAGCTTTGGACTATGAGAATTTATCTCGTCAATATGGATCACAACTAAGGCAAAAATCTACAAAAGTGTAGAGGAACCTTGTTGCACATGTGAACAACACATGGATAGATGAGCACTTGGAAGAGGACTTAGATGTAATGAAAAAAGGGGTAACATCTTTGAAGAAGGCTAACAAGCATTGGAACATCCCTTTAACATCTCTTTTGAACCATCTAAATGACAAGACTAGAAGTAGGAAATATGGCCCACTAGGTGTGTTGACATTTGAAGAGGATCAAGTTCATGTTTCTTGGATTTTAAACATGCAATAATGAGGATTGTCTATAACATTACAATGTTCAATTGAAGTTGAAGATGGTATAACTTACTCAAAAGTGAACCTACACCATATAGAGGTGGTGTACATGGGAATTCTTCATGGTTTTGGGTTAAGTACAAGCATTTATATGTTACAATTCATCTTGCAAAAGGACTTAATATTCATAGGTAGAAGGATTAACCAATGACTTTTGCAAATCTTTCTATTTGAAGCTATAAACCTTATACATTCAACATGGCGTAGCCCACACTTGGAATTTTGATGAAATAGGGATTTAAGCAAGGCACCAATTAAAGGCAATTTTTTTGGCAAAAAGGGGTTCATATTAGGTCCACAACACAATCCCTAGGTCTAGGGAATGATAGTTCATTATAAACTATGTTGTAAATATTGTAGGAGGAGTTCTACCATAGTTTTACCTATTTAAGGGAGAAAAAAATCAAAGGTAACTACATCAAGAATTGAAAACTAGGGACATGTATGGTGATGTAGAAGAAGGCATGAATGACATTTTATCAATTCAAGGAATTTATGTCATTTTAAAAAGATTTGTTCCATGTGGTATCTCTTAGTCTAATCATCATTTATTTGTTATAAAATGTTATCGTTCACATGTAGCTCTAGAAGCAATAAAACAAGCACAATAGTTTGGGTTGGACATATGCACATTACCTTCACTTTCTTTTCATGCCTTACAACCTTTTGATGAGAGGTATTTCCAACCTTTCAAAACAACCTTTAGAAGAGAAAGAGGCAATGTCATGGTTAGAAATTAGTATATTGAACCACATACGATAAAGCTCATTGGTTGGTTAAATAAGGCTCTTGACAAATAATAACAAAAATATTAAAAATGAATTCAAGGCTATAAGAATTTGATCATTTAATTCCAAGACAATGGATGACAAGACTATACTAATCAATGCATACACAACAACACCTCACACATGATATGAAGAAGATGACAACTCGGAAGCATTTAATGACAATCAACAAGGGGGAGTTCATGGAATTACTAAGGAGTTAATGAACTTAACAACTATAGTAAAATTTATTGAATCAAGAAATAATGTTGAGAAAATGTGGAATCTAAACAAAAATACGACATGAAAATGCTTATGAACCTTATAGCCATAACAAAAATAGAATTGACAAAATTAATTATAAACCTTGCTATAATTATTTGTGAATTGACACTTCCAATCCAAAATTATGCATCTCCAACTTAATGATTCTTTTGTTGAACTCATAATTTCTTTTCCATGCCACACTTGCCTACATGGAAACAACAAGGCAAATAACCATTAGTGGATTACAATCAATCCCATGTTGTAACAAGTAATGAATATTTGAATATTTTGTGACAAAAAAATATGAACAAAAAAGGTAATGGAAAAAAATAGAAAGGAAAGAAGGAACGCAAGGGAGTAGAAAAATGCAAGGTGATTGGTTCAAAAACATGTAAGAACAAGCTTCAATGTAACCTAATCTGTAGTTGTCAAAAGGCTTCAACCAAGCATGAAGAGAAATCAAGTGAGCGGAGAAAAATAACAAAGATTAATAGGGGATTCAACTAGGTTTTTGAGAGAAAACATGCATGTAAAAAAAGGAGAAAGTGATTAAAGGGGTTTGGCTAAAGACAAAGAGAAATAACAAATGCATGTAGAAAGAAAACAAGGATCACACATGGGTTTCCACTTGGTTCTTGAAAGAAAACATGCACATAGAGAGAGAGTGATCAAATCACAACCAAGGACCCCAAAAAAATTGTGCATGTGTAAAAAAAGAATAAAGGTCATTAGGGGGTTTGAGAGAGAGAACATGCACATAAAGAAAGAGTGATCAAAAGCCTTAACAAGGGATTATGAAGGTTTGTGCACATGAAAAGAAAACATGGATCAAAAGGGATTTTGAGTTGGTTTTTGAAAGAAAATGCACATAAAGAGATAATGATAAGAGAGGTTTAACTTACAACCAATCAAGATTTTCTATTTGTTTTTGAACCAAGGAAGTTTGGGTTCCACCTTCAACGAAGAGAGCAACCAAGAAGGAGAGAGATCTTGAATTAGGAAGGTTTGGGTTCAACCTACAACTAAATTAGAAAATGTTTAAATATCAAATGAGGTGGACTTAAGTTTGATTGAAAGAAACCATGAGAGATTATGCACACATATTAGCTGGGTTTGATTTATTTTTGCAAATAGAGAAAAAATAAATCAACAATTAAATACTGAATGCAAATAACTTCTTGGTCTAATATAGTGAAAGAATTTTTGAAATTTCCATTAAATTTTGGGGTGAAAACACACAAAACAACCAAAACCTTTGGTGAAGCCTCCAACATGTTTAGGATTTTAGGTTTAAGCAAACAATTTTTCACCCATCATTGATGTGGATCTTAAAGCCATTTTGAAATTTGTCAGGTTGTTCATCGATGTTTGATGAAAAGTTTCGCACAAATAAACACACGAATTTTGCATTCACTTAGTTTGATCAAGGTTGTGGTCTTGTCCATGTATCAAGTGTACATAATTTGTTCATTTCATGGGTTGCAATGTTTATTTAAGGAATTAACATGTGTTTGGTTGAAATTTTTATTTAGCAAAACATTTCCTTTCTTATATGCATCTATATCTTGCTCAATTCTTGACCAAATTAGGTGATTTCAATAGTCATGGGTGCACCTACAAATTGTTTACAACTTATTTTTGTCCTTAAATACCCAATGAATTGAAGGTTTGGCTTTAGCAACTTTAGAATTCTAATGTGTTTACCCACTAGCCTATCTACCTTATGCCACTACTCATCCATGAAAAAGTTTGCAAATGACAAAATTGATAGGTTTGAGTGCTCATGAAAATCCTTTTCACCAAAAGGATTTGTGTAATATTTGACATGTCCGTGTGACACATTACAATTGATGTAACCTTGTGACTTAGAACCCTTATTAAACACATTGAATTATACTTTCATTAACCATGTTTGTAGTAGAACTACTACAACTAAAGATTAGAGAACCACCATAGCCATGAAAAAATGACCCTTGAAGGCAAATGAAAATGTTCAATTTCAAGTTATTTTCCTAACCAATCCAAGATTTTTTCAATTGAACAAAGAATTGTCACGCGGAATAACTTAGTCACATTTATATTGAAAATGTGTTAGTGTCTTGTACCCAAAGAAGTTGAAGGGAAAAAATTATGTTTTTGGCCATTTGATTGATTGTTTGTATTCTGAAAATTTTAGCCCTAGATATCGATCACATGTGCAAGTTATAATCATGTAAAAAGACATACCAAGCTATGAAGGTTATTGAATCATTTCTTGGTTTTGGACCAAAGCATTGGTGCACAATAACATAACTTATATGTTATCTTACTATGGATTGTTGAATTTCCTCAATTAAACTTGTCATGTGTAGATTTCATTTTTGATAGATAATGAAAAAATTGTTGGAATTGTCAAATTAAACGTGACATATGTAGATTTCATTTTTGATAGATAATGAAAAAAAGCCTATTAGTAGTCTTATGTTCAAAAACTTGTCAATTTTTTGTTCCAAGGTTGCATCCAAGGACATCACATCTTTAGGGGTATTGTTATTATTTTACATGACTTGGTTGAATTAACAAATTGAACAAGTGGCAAGGTTATGGGTGGGATTGTGTGTTTGTTCCCAAGAAAGTTAACAACTTTGTGGTTACATTTGTTGGCTAGATGTTCTTCACCTTAAGGCTCAAAGTTAAACAGTGCTTGGAGAGGCAATATTGAACTTGTGCATAATGATGATGTTTCCCTTTGTAAATATTACTGAATTCTAAGCATTTGGTTGAATGTTTGTAGCATTTGTTTACTGATATCAGAAAGGTTTCTTGAGGGATCCTTCCACATGAGATTTCTATGTAAGGCCAACATTTCTTATTTCTAAGCCCAGGAGAGTTCAAACATGACCTTATTCATATTTGACAGATTACCTACTTTGGAAGATCCCTGAATCACCTATTTCATGCAACAACAAGAATAAAGGTGATAGCAATGACTAATCCAATGCTTGCATTGCCATATGACCATAGATGAGCTAGAATTAGATAATGTCAAAAAATGACATGATATGAGAACAAGTTCACATAGAGATTCCCCCTCTCACATGGGCTCCAGCTTAAAACAGAATACAGAAATATCATTGGCCCATTGTATATCTGCTACTTCCTATCATACATCACCATGTAAATGAAAGTACACAGGTTTCTCTGCTTATGTGTTTCAACAACTTTCTCCCTCTCCAAGTTCTTGAGAAGTATTACAACTGCTCAGATGCTAAAATTCAGAAGAAATAAGACTTTTAGAAGGTGAACCCAATACTTCCTGGCATGCTAAAACTTAATATGGAACACCCAATATATCCCACTCTGGTACATGCTAAAACTTCTTCATAAAGAGCACCTAATATGTCCCATTCTAGTGCAAGCGCAGCAAATAGTGGCCTACAGAATTACAGCTCCAGTGTTTGTTACTAAATAAGACATTACAAACTTGTAACTAAAAAGAACTTGTTTGGAGAAACCTACCTGGATACCCTGTTGATAATGCAAAGGCAACTGCAACATCTAAGAGAAACAAACCATCCAGAAGTTGTGATACACATCCTAACATTAGAATTTTGGCAAGAAGCTTATCTGAAGAGGTAATTAAATGCAAATCAACCCAACTCTTCAGCCTATCCTAATATGCTTGCTTTTGTCTCTTATCAACAGTAAATGGAAGTTTCCTCAAGCTGGTAATGTTTGTGCAGTATTACTACTCACTCATCTTGTATAGCAATTTGCAGATGGCGTGTTGGTGCAGCAAGGTGTGCACTTTTTTCCACGCTGCAAGGAAAAACTGCACCAACATACCCTGTGGTCTTTCCAAGAAAAGTGCCACCTGTTACATCTTTACAATGTTATATAGCGCACACAAACTCCCCACTGCTGTCAACATCAGGATCTCCATCACCTTCCAAATCCATATCATCGCCGTCTAGTGCTGCATCACCAAAGTAGTGACCTAACCCACCAGCAGCAGGCACTCTTGCTTCACCGATTATCCGCATGATCTCTTCTATGCTCTGTGGTGGATGGTTTGGGTCCTCAAAATCATAACTCCGATCAGCACGATCCACAAGGTCTGCAGGTAAGTTGCGCAGGAACCACTCATGGTTTTTGATCTCTTGTATGCTGATTCTCTGTCTCAGCAATAAGTGAGTATATTAGACTTTTTCCCACTTCACACTTTTAATATTCATGCTCATTTGAAGATCTCAGAGCTGCCAATGAAATGCTGCTCTTCCATTTGCACATCATAATTTGCCAAAAAGCTGAAGAGTCAATATTTACCATTTCCAAAAAATGGAATGTTGTTGAGAAAAAATTAAGTCCTTCCTAACTTGGTGGCAATGCAATAACTACCACATCTCACAACCAGGGAAAAAACAGGAGCATCGAATTTACCTTAGAAGGATTGGCCACAAATATTCGGGAGAGAAGGTGACGACATTCAGCAGAAATATGCACATAGTCAGGAATGGTGTATTGCACACTCAGAATGCGCTGCATCAACAACCACCCTTAATAAGCAAAAGCAAATGTCTTATAACCTCCAGCGTAGACATACTACCCTCTCTATGAGTAAGCAAAAAACTGATTCACATAGCTCTGACATAAGAGCTCACCCCAATGGTCTTCCGAAAATTTCTAGGGTCCTCAGGATCCTCAAAAGGATAAGCTCCAACCAACATGACATAAAGAGTCACACCACATGACCACACATCGGCAATCTGCAGGGACAGAACCCAAATTCCATTATTGTGCAGAAAGAGAGTGAATGACACAGCAAAAGGACTGATTTCTACAAATGGAGTTCTCCACAAGCCACAAATGCTTCTATACTATGGATCAGAAAGCATGTACATCAATGAGCACAGAAAAGAAAACTAAGAAGCCTGTTAAGGACACAGGTTGGTAACATCAGAGGTTTGTAGAAGGTTGGGTAAAACATTAAAACATTTTCTTGGCTTTACCTTGCCGTCATACTCCTTCTTGGATAAGACTTCTGGGGCAATGTATGCAGGAGTCCCCACTGTTGATTTGGGTTGAGAATGTAACAGTGCTGACTGCAACCCATCATTACACCACAAGAAGCTTTAAAAAAAACACAATGTAACAGTGATGACTACAACCCATGATTGCAACACAAAAAGCCCAACAGAAACAATCACCATATCCAGCTCCATGTTTCATAGCCTTTCAACCCACAATGTAAATAGTAAGGTCTGAACCTATGTAACCAAACTTGCAAAAAAGAAACTATACAATACAACTCCTCAAAAGAGAATTGAATGCCTTACTGCAAGAAAGTGCCTTACCTTTGAGTAGCCAAAGTCACAGATTTTGAGCCGGGGTGCAGGGCTTCCGTCAAGGAGAGTGTTTTCCAGCTTCAAGTCGCGATGGCAGATTTGCTGTCACATAATAAAACAAAAACAGTGGCAATTTGAGGGGGAGAAACCCTCTCTGCACATACTTTTGTGATGTGTGACTTATCCTCCGCACATGGGCAGCCTGATCTGATCCTGAAAGCACCAGCATCTTTGCAGCATGACCCCATGCCAAAAAAAAAAAAAACAGACCTTGGGTGTACCGAGAACTAAATAATTCTCGTTCTTTTACAAAAAGATCTGTAAGCAAAAAGGAGGGCATGGTGCAGACAGGTGGGTCACATAGTGGAAAGTTTGAACATACCATCGAATGACAGTAGCTGACTCCAGATATCAACTGCTGAAAAAAGAACCTGGCCTGAAAGACAAGGAGCCTGTTAAGAGATTACAAAAGAAAAGAATTCTTGTCTAGCTGACAATTTGTCTCATTTGCTATGTCTAACCGGGAAGAATTAGCAACTGAATCCAAAAGCAGAGGCAGCTGCAAAGATCACTCACAGATCGATGGATGAGAGAATGTGTTATTACATAACAAAGACACTGACCTCATCTTCACTAAAGCGACCAGCATTGCAAATGCGCTCAAAGAGCTCCCCTCCAGCTGCGTACTCCATGACAATAGCCAGATGAGTAGGGGTGAGCATCACCTGCATGAGCATCATCAACAGAAACCCTTACAGACAGTCAGAGAAATTGACGTGCAGAAAAGAGTGTCCTTTTAATGTCCCCAAACTACAGCAAACTACTATTGGGTCCAAAAGTCTCTGCAGCAGCAAAAAGCTTGCTTCTCTTACCCCTCCCCTCCCCCGAAAAAAAGAACCAGGGTTTTCTGAAATCATGGGTGGACAGGTGGGCGGAAAATTTACTTCTTTGAATCGTACGATGTTTGGGTGCCGCAGTGACCTGTGATTGATGATCTCTCTTTGCACATTCTCATCAATCTGATGCAAGGAAAGACAAAGACAAAGATTAGGGTTAAAACCTTACCAAGACTTCAGTCACAAGAGAAAACTACTAACCCTTGGAGGTGAGCCGGGAAGCTTCCCTTATACATCTCCAAATATAAAAGCAAGAGAAATACTAACGAAATACTGTCTTCAAGAGAGATAATTTCACCACACACACACGTTTCCGCAAGCACGAAAAACAACAACCTGTCGAACAGGAAAGAACCTTACCCCAAAAAAAAGAAAAGAAAAGAGAAGGGAGACCTAATTTTATTTTCTTTGTTTCTGGTGTTCATCGGGCACTAGATATTCACCTTCTCCCCACGCTCGATGTACTTGACGGCAACAAGCTCGCGCGTCTTCTTGTCACGCATCAGTCTTGCCACTCCAAAATTGCCCGATCCTATGTCTTTCACCAGCTCATAACGCTCCACATCATTTATCCCCATGATCTCCAAGGGGTCCATTTCTCTCCCGATGATCTCCTCCTCCCCTCCCGCACCCTTTCTCTCTCTCTCTCTCTCTCTCTCGCTCTCGCTGTGTCTGTCTATCTTCTTATACCGCCACCCACCTCTTCTCTACAACCAACCTCAAAAAAAAAAAAAAAAAAAAAAAAAAACAAAATTCTACCCAAAAGAAAGAAAAACCACGAAAACACCCACACACACTACTATCACAGGCACTACTATCTGTCACACAAACAGCAACACACAACAACACAGAGAGGTCGTCGTCGCACACGGCCAACAAAAGTGGATCAAAGATCACTAAAAAATGCACCAAATCACACACCGAAAAGCTCTCCTGCAAGCTAATTTCCACACGCACTTAGTACGCTCGCGAATCCGCTTGCGGAAACTAGGATAGAAATTGTAGTATTGCAAACAAACGCACATCTGTCGCACGCGCATGCGTCGCTCTTTTCTCTCTCTTTCGTCCAGCAAAAAGAGGGCGACGCAAAACGCTGCTGCAGCTCCGGTAAATGCCAGCACATCACTTTCCGAACCTAAATATATCGACACGCGTCCCACGTTGTAACCGAGCCTCAGGTAAGGCGGACACTGTAGCTTCGTAAAGACGACAAACCTGGAACCGAGCCTAATAAAGTGATATGTAGCCAACCAGAGAGCCCCAAGTGTCCGGATTGGGTTTGGTTCATGCAATACCGAGCCTACGGCTTTCCTTGAACTTGAGTTTGCTATGGAGGGGTGAATCAGAGTACAAAGTGGAAAAGAAAGGGTTTTAAGTTACCAGGTACTTACTTACTTACTTACTTACTTACTAACTAGGGGTTAATAGTCAATACTCTTTATTTAAATAAAAATAGAAATAAAAATAGATTTAAAGTTGGAAGCACATTACATTTGGAGACTCTTGATTTAATTTAAGTTTTTTTGGGGGAAATTTAAAAAAAAAAACCATGTATGTAAGTAATGAAAGAAAAGTAAATCAATGCTTTTAATTAATTTAATTAATTTAATTATTTTAAGTGATTAAAAAAATAAGCCATGTCCTTGATGTCCCCTCAAACATTTTATCAAATAAAATACATAGAATGAGGGTTTATTTATGTGATTTGTCACCTTGAATCCTAGCAAAAAAAACATTAGTTGTATTGGTGTGACTTGAAGCCTTGTCCTTACACCTTACATATTTGCTTTCCTTTACAAGGCAAATGTTATATAAAAGACTATTATTGTTTAGATTTTTTGCTAAGCCTTTTTTGTACACCATTAGTTATTGTCTCGTTTTCTTACTTAAATAAATAAATAAATTACTTTGTATAATTGCTCATAATGTAGGACCCATAAGATTGTTAATGTGAGAATAAAGGTGCGTTCACACTTGGTATTAAGGACTCAAATATTACGTCCACGAACACCAAGCTAGTCAATTAGAACCTAAACCTATTTACCACAAAGATTTTATGTTAAGTTAAACATTCACTGAATATTAAATAATCACCCATTTAACATTTGATTGCCACCTAAGAGGCCACCTAGACTTTCACTTAACATGGACTTAACATTAGGTGTGAATGCACATTTAAAAGATTGTCAAAGGTCTCAATTAGGGAGTGATATGAAAATCTCTTTTCCTATGCAAATTTTGAGAGTTGATTGTGCATCAAAGTTAAAGTCATGACTACACATAGATCATGTTGTACAAATTTTGCTAACTTCCAAACCCTTTTGGTCATATTGTGATTTTTCTTGAGAAATTATTATTTTCATAGCTTTTTCTTTTTGGTTTGATAAAAGTATTGGGAATGATTTTATTTTATATTATTTATATTATTTATTTGGTGGTAGTTAATTTTTTTTTTTGCTAATGTTCTCTTTTTTCTGACCAAACCCAACCCATCAAGAATAATCAAACTAGTAAATCCTAGGGAACTAAATTTTAAGCATACACATCTTGGCATTCACTTTTTAGTATTTGTTTTCTTCTTATATTAAATCCTTTCCAAAGTCTTTTAAAATTTTGAAGTAAAACATTCCCATGAAATATATGAAGTGTTCATGGTGCACCTTACTTACTAGCATTTTTTCAAACACAAATATATTAAAACCAAAAAAACTTAAGAAAATGTTTTGCTATTGCATGTTCGCCATGGCCCCAACATGTTGAAACATTTTATATCATGATATGTTGATAATTTTTTTTTTTCAAAATTAGGGTTGGGGCTTTCTTAACTTCCACAACAAAAAAAAGACCATTTTTTTATAGACCAAAGTTTAGACTAGTGTTAGATGTGTATATGGTTTTAAAAATACTCACTGTATACTTGTAAATGACAATTTGAAATTTATTTATGTTTTGTGTAAATGTAAAATGGTTCATTCACATCCATGTACTATAAATGCTTTTAATTGGATGTGTAAGTGTATATGTAAAATCATGTAAATCCATTTTTAAGCTATGTAAAACCATTTAAGTGTACATGTACCCCCACCATGTTAATCCATGCAAATTTAAGTAAAAATTAAAAATATTGAAAAACATTGTGTACAAAACACCAACATGGGTGCTAGTGAACAAGTCATTCTCAAAGTTTTAGAATTTTCCTAATGTTGAATCAATGAAAATGACCATTTTCAAAAATAAAATAAGATGTGAGATGCATCACAACTAATTAAACTAGTTAATATGAATCACAATAAGTAACCAACTTCTTGCAAAAGCCTAAGCTAAAATAATGATGAATGAAATTAAAAAATGAAAACTCTACTCAAGCCATGAGGTGGGCCAACATGCACTCAAAACATATTCCCCAATACTGTAGCATCACAATTGTCTCATATCCTTTTCCAAAAAATGTGGGCTTGTATCTTTTTAGGTGGGCTAAATGGAAGCACTTCCTCAATACCTTGTTATAGTAAAAGCTTCTATAGAAGAGCATTAGAGTGTGAAGGGCTAATCAAAGTAATGTATTTCACATCCAAGTTCAGTTATGCACTCTTTTGCGACCCCACCCATCAAACTGAAATCAGGACAGCAAGCTAAGGGGGACTGCTAATAGGAAACCACCTGGACCAATCATCATGATGAGCCAATCAGAAACACAGAGAAGCTGTTAGATCGTATTTATTACGCTCTTTTCTGCAGGTGCACAGCGCTGCTGTCTGTGGCTTTTACAAGCCACTGCAACATGTGCAATTATGCGGAGCCAAAACCATTGTCCTGAGCCAAACCGGCGTATGTTTGGATTTTTTTCTTCATCCAATTTTACTGTGCAGGATCCCCCCATACTGGGCACTGTTGGAGATGCTCTTATACATAGCTTGTCAAAGACATTAAAGTAAGGTTGTGTAAGTGTAATTGGCTTTTTTTTTTTTTTGACATTTCCTCATGTAAATGTTAAAAAATGATTTACATGATGAGCCTGATAAGAGTAAATGTCAAAAAAATTGACATACAAATTATAAATTATTTGTAGGTATTCCATTTTACACAATGGGTATATGTGTATTTGCACTTATCTTCTCAACACTGGTTCAAACCTCATTCTTGAATCTTGCCTTCTAGCAACTTGAATCCACACCCCCCAATTAACAAGTTGATTACCATAGTACCTTCGTAGTTTCAACACTAATTATATTATTTGCAAGAATGTTGAAATTAAAAAAAATAAAATTACTCTTTGCAAAAGAACAAAAAATTTGTGAAGGAAAATCGAGAATCTTTAGAAATAATTTTATGCTTCAACATGAAATATTCAAAATAAAATAAATTATTTGACCGACATGTGTTGAAGCTGCCCTTGTACTACAATATTGAAGCCTTGAGTGTGGTTTTGGTTCTCTTTTGCCACTGCATTATTTCCCATGAATGCAAAGGTTTTTATGTCACATCCAATGAAAACACATGGTCTAAGTTAAAGTGTGTAACAATGTCAATGTCATTATTGTTATGTTGAACACTAAGGTCATGAAACTTAGGTTCACTTTAGATGGGGTCCAGGGTCCAAATTCCTAGGAACCAATTTGGACTCATTTGAAGCAAATTGAATCCTTGAGTTGGACCAGATTCTAGAGTGCAACTTGGCTCTTCAAGGGACACCACTTCTTCACATTGTATCAAACTACTAATTTATTGTGTCATCATCTTGGTCATTGCATTTCACTTTGTGTGCATTCAATCCCATTCTTTTTCAATGGATGTGTGTAATGAAGGCCTTCTTAATTGCAGGTTAGATTATGCGGTTCATTGTGTGTTTTGATGCAATAGAGTCATAGTGATGGGAACGAAAACCTACAACTTGCTTGGGTTTGTGGGCACCTCTTGGCCTTTTCAAAGCAAATTGCCAAAATGGGCTTTTCTCTTGCTTGATGTGGGTTGCTTTGCAAATGGAGCAAGTCCTGTAGCCTAGGGTCAGTTTCCACATTGACAAAAACGAACAATTTCTTTTCAAAAACATCGATTCATTGTTAAGTGTTTGAAATCATTATTATTTCAATGAAAATGATTAAAAAGGCTTTAAAACATCTAGTTAGTTTCTTGATCTTTTCTGTTCATTATGAAAGCTCCCATGTTGTTTAATTCTAAGTGGGTCACTAACACAATGTTTTTCTTTATTGCAACGTTGTTAATTTGAACAACATTCCATTTGATTCCAATGGTTCAAACTAGACTTATTGTCAAATATGCACTCAAAAAGTACTAAAGACTATTTCTTCTCATTCCATTTTTCTTCTCTGGATATTACATTATTCCTTATGGGTTCAATTTGATGAAGCCTATTCTTTTGTGTAATACTTCGATGCTTTCAATTCCTTGAGTAGTTAGGTTGCTTTGAGAAGCTTGTAAATCCTTTGATCCTCTACCAACATCATCTACAACATCTATCCAAAAACATTGATGTACCAGAAAACAAAAGAAGTATAACAAGCAGGCCTGCTCCCCTCGGTTCTCAGTAGCCTGAGGTTGTAGGCCTAAAAATCAGGGTTGGTCCTTGGGAGCAAACCTTCCGCAGCAAAAAGGTTTTTTATTCATATCACACAAGGTCTCCTGGCATGTGATTGGCAGAAGGGTCCAACTGATGACTGAATCTCTCTTGCAAGGAGATGCTTTCAAACACAAGGCCAGTCCCCAGTCCCAAAAATATTTTCGAGCCTTAGAGAGCTAAGAAGGTACCTAGGAAGAAGACTTATCCTTTTCGCCTTCAGCCTCTAGTAACATCCTTAAAGGCACCTCCCTCACCTGCACCTGTTTCCTTTGACTATTATGTCAAAGACATCGCACTGATTGCTGCCATTAACCCAAAATCAAGCTCATGAAGCTTTTAGAGTAACTCTCCAAATCCAGATTGACAAGCTGTCGATCGATTGGGGCTTAACCTCTCAGGAATAACCAATCTCCTGAACCTTTCTTACCTAGATTGGTGTCGTGAGCAAGCTGCTCCCGATATCCTACAACACATATAGCAGGACTTTTGGATGCAAGCCTTGGAACCCCAATTCTGGCATCCAAGAGTGGGGCATAGAAATGCTCCATGTTGTTGTTGCATGCAATGTGGCTGGGGTGGTCTCCCAAGCATACTCTGACTTCTGACTTGTTGTGACAAATCATGTTGGTGAGAAGGAACTTGCTGAGTCACATGCTCCATGAACAAATCATGCTGCTGAGAAGCAACAAGCTGAGCCACATGATCTCTGGACAAACCATGTTGGTAAGAAGGAACTTGCTTAGGCACACGATCCAAGGACAAAGCATGTTGGATAGAAGGAATTTGCTGACTCACACGATCCATGGACAAACTATGTTGGTGAGAACGAACTTGCTGAGTCTCATGATTGGTGGACAAATCATGTCGGTGAAAAGGAACTTGCTGACTCAAATGATCCATGAATCGTTTGGGCAAATGCTGGTGATGGAATTGGACTTGGGGTGCATGCTTGTTCATTTGGACATTTGTTCCAACATAGTTTGTGACTTGAATGGAGTAGTTTGCCACATGATCTCTGGACAAACCATGTTGGTAAGAAGGAACTTGCTTAGGCACACGATCCAAGGACAAATCATGTTGGATAGAAGGAATTTGCTGACTCACACGATCCATGGACAAACTATGTTGGTGAGAACGAACTTGCTGAGTCTCATGATTGGTGGACAAATCATGTCGGTGAAAAGGAACTTGCTGACTCAAATGATCCATGAATCGTTTGGGCAAATGCTGGTGATGGAATTGGACTTGGGGTGCATGCTTGTTCATTTGGACATTTGTTCCAACATAGTTTGTGACTTGAACGGAGTAGTTTGCCCTCCACAGTGTCAAAACTGGTGACTTTGGTGGATTCTGTAAGCTTGATGATGAGGTTACAAGAGGAGCAGCAACGTGAAAAGCGTTATGATGATGTTGTTGGTTCTCAGCAAATGAGTGTTGTGGATTTGAGCCTGGACCACCACCCATTGTGTTTTCACATGCTCTTGCAAAGCTTCCTTGCACTTGTACTCTGGTTACAGGTGCACTTCCTGCCTTCTGGGTGGCAGGTTCTGCCCACCACCACAACACCAAAAGAATTGGTTGATTGTCAGAACTGATTTCCAGAAATGTCAAAACAGTGTAGCCAGGGGCATACCAATTAACCTGATACTGAAGTTTCAGAAAGCAGATAAGATTGGGATCTAGAAACAAGCTTGCTGTAGTCAGGAAAGAATAAAGAAGATACACACTTGACAAGGCACCAACCTTTGGACCTTAAGTGAGAATGCTTAGTCTTAGCTTTAGTAGCAGCCCTGATCTTACGAGCAGCTTCTCCACGAGCGTGCTTCTCCACAAGAGCTGCTTGTCTGTCTTCTTCATTCAGCCATGGCTGTAACGCAACACTCAAAACTCAGGTCCCCTATGATAAGATTCTCTCCAATGGGCAGATAGGAAATAGGAAAGAGCAAGGCAGCATAGAAAACCCCTACTTGCAGGCTACTCTTTCCTATGTCTTGAGTCATGCACCTAGTGAAAAATAAACAGGAGTCAAAAACCTGTCGAAGAGTGCGAAGTTGATACAGGTTTCGGCCCTTTATCCGAAGTGGGTACATGGCAGGTAAGGGCTTTACACCTGTGCTCCAGAAAACCTCAATCTGCACCCATGGATTTGAAGTCAGTGATACTTTTCACAACTGATCTGGCATCAGGTTCACACACAAGATACAGAGCTTCCTGCTACAAAACACATGAGAGATTAAATCAGATCCAGATGAAACACACAGAATCTAGCAATACCAAATGAATTACTGCAGGCCTCAAACAAGTCTTGATGCAAGACTTGTTGATTTGATGGGTCAGTACTGAGAGAGCATTGAAGTCACAAATGTGATGGAGCCAACTTGGAACTACTACCATCCACACATCTGGAACTGGAACTGGAACTACTACCATACAGAGATCTTAAACCCACAGAAACCAACATCAACCCAGTTATGTGACAAGACAGCTACACTATTAGTTCACAGAGCTCAAGTGTCTTATATCTGCAGGGTTGAAATACCTATGAAAATCTTACAGTGAAAGTGTGCTGTTGCTTTGCAGCACCATAGCTATCACTCACAACACGGCCAGCCACCATGCGTTTTCCCAATGCTGGACCAGCAGCACACCTGGAGATGAAGTTATATCTGTGCAAAACCCAAACAAAGTACAATTTTAAAGGAATTTCTTCTAGTGTCTCCAAGTAAACAGGATCACAAACTTCACTAGGAAAAAAAGCATGGAGAGTTTTGAACCGTGCTAAGTAAGAGAAAACTACAAAATAGAAGCCAACCACTTTCTAGCAGATATTTCCAGAGCATAATGTGTGCTCAATCTCCAGGTTTCTGCACCCAATGGGTAGAGCTAAAATGCCAATGGATAAAGTTAAGAGCAAATGTTGCAGAAGTGCTGTTGGTAGTTCATCAATCACCACAAGGTGGCTGAACTTACGAGTCATACACCTGTTGGTTGAATAGTACAACATCACCTTGAACAACATCACCTGGCATCAACATTCCAGATTCGTTTAGAATTCAGTAGTTACATCCACTACTGGGATGAGCCAGAAAGTCATGAAGCAGCATGCAACATGAAGGAGATTTACCTGTACAATCAATGCTGAATGTTGACCTTCTATATTTGGCTTCGCCTCCACCATCTTTCACCCTAATTCCAACAAGAAATACACAAAGCATTTCAGCAGCATTTATGTGAAATTTTTTTTGTATAATGTTGGTATTTTCTCTGAGCTCTTGTTGCATCACCAAATGTGCAACAGGATTTCTTTTGCTACTCACACCATATGTTCCTGAATGCGCTCGATAAGAGTTGCCTTAATGCCAATCATGCGCAGCCGACAGTATCGCAAATATGTCTTCAACTCATCAACCTTCAATTTCTTCAAATCACCCGCCTCTGTACACAAAACACCCCCACCCGAGTTATGAAGAAAAACACCTCTTTGTTTCTAGCTCTACCATCAATTCATCACCGCAATGCTGCAGCGGCTCCTGTATTCACTCTGTCAAGCTCCTCTTGCTTTTATAGCTGGATGCCAAAACTACTATCGAGTATCTCTCTCTTTTTCCATATGTACACAAAACCTCATAGCATATGACAATGTCATGTCAGCAGAAGCTTTCTTCACCTTTTATGACATCTAATACATTCCTCAGAAGTACCGTGTCCTCTGGACTTAAGCTATTAGTCTCTGGAACTCTTGGTGACTTTCTGGCAATTCCATAATCATCATCCTCATCACTGTTACTGCCACTGTCATCACTGCTGCTGCTGCTGCAAAAACACAACCAACCAATTTTTAACATACAGAAGAACGTGGAAATAACCAGGGAGCCACACTACGTTCTTCAACTCTCAACAAATCCACAATGTGAACATCCTGAATTCAAAATTTCATTCCAGGAGATTCTCCCATTCTACATGTGAGGAGGAGGAGGAGGAGGTGAAAAGAATTCCCTTCCCCTTCCAGACCCAAGATCCGGAATCAAAAGCAAACTCGGATCCTGAAATGACTCTCACCTGCTCAGCTCGATAGTTTCAGGCTCCTTGGACATGGGCTCCGTTTTTCCCTGTGAGCTGCAAGACTCTGCAGTCATGATCTCCATCAAGACCTGCTTCTCAAGAGCCTCTGTGTTGCTTGCCACCATGGAAACCTCAGTTGGTTCTCGCACCCTACCAACAGCAGCAGCAGCAGAAGGGTTTTTGTCAAACTCCTCTCCTACAGAAGAATTCCACTCCTGCTTTGCACGCTTTCTCCCAGCACCATCATCAGGAATGTTGAGATTCCAGGGGCAGTTCTCATCACCTTCCTTACTCCGTCTTCTTCTTCTTCTTCTTCCCGCGATTCGCTCTTTTGAAGCATCCTCAAGGCCAAAATTCTCCTCACTTCTCCTCACGATTCCGGATCCATTGCAAAGGACTTTACCACCCTCCCGGCGGCTTCCCGGAGCGCGAGTTTCGATCGCCATTGTGCGAATTTCAATACTTTCACAACCCACAAACAAGAATGCGATCAATGTACAACATCCAGAGCACCTCGATGATACTTACAAAACAAAATCCTGAAAGCCATTGAATCAGAAGAGTAATACAACAACAAAACCCACTGCGACAAACCCAATTCAATGTGCAAAACAACAACAAAGAACAGCGAACAAAAGCAGCCAACAACGACGACCCAAGAAGACTTTTTTCCGGCAAGTAGGTAGGAGCTGCGAATCTGGTTCCAGGACTTGGATGCTTAATCGGAGGGATTAATGATTCGAAAACGGCTTCAACGGTCATGTTCGTGAAGAAAAGGACTAGATTCTAACACGCCAATCTGGTTCAAACAGATCCCTAAATCATGGATAAGCGAGAAACCCTAAAAAAGGACGATGAAGAGAGAGAGAGAAGTGAGGCACAGGCAGACAGACAGACGCATTCCACTCTCACATGATGATGTCGTGCATGCTGATGATGATGATGCGCATGCCATCGTTTCTGGTTGTTTCTCTCAAATCCCACTTCAAAAACCATCTTACCCCTCCTCCGTTGTCGGGAATGCGTACAACTGCTTTGTGGGTGTTTCGGAATTCTACGCGGGAGCTCAAAGATTGCATAAAAGGGGCATACTAAGAAAGAAAGGGGCAGAAACCTTTGGAGAAGAGACACGCACATTCGACAGAAATCTATTTCACTCGTTCGCTCGCTCGGATCCAAAGCTGGAAGATGGTGGTGGTTGTGGTGGCGGTGTTTCCGAAATCGCAAACGTATTCTCCGATCCTAACGCTGAGTTGACCAGAGACTGCATTCTCAAAATTCTCAATGCTGCTGCATTCGTCATCGATGCAACAGTCGCCAAGAAGAAAAACCTCAAGCCCTAATACAGAAATTCTGAATGCAGCAGCAATTGCGAAGAATTGAAAACACAGTTCAGGAATTGAGATTTCAAGGAGCTCCGAGATTCCTTTCGCTACAAGGGCGCTTCAAGGGTGGCGGCAAGAGAAAAAAGTTCATAGTTGGATCGAAAACTAAAATCTGCATCTCCAGCTGCTTCGAGTGCTCACCATAGTACATTTCTCGACAAAATTTCAAGCTCCTACAGAAAGACACCAAAATTTCACATCACAGAGACCATACACCTCTCCTCCAATCTTCACGGAAAATACAAGGTTTCTCTCAAAGCCCAGTTGACACCCAAAAGCCTTCGTCTCAAATCTTTCATCCAAGAATCTCGAGTTTTGCAGAAACAAAATCTCATACCAAAAAACCAGAATCAGAGAGAAAAAGCTCAAGTAGACAAAGGTTTGAGATCAATACAATGTATTAAGAAACTATACTCATCTTTCTGCTCCTTTCGCAGTTTCTGAGCATTTCCAAGTTCTGAAGAAAATGTTTTCTTCTACTGTTTCCTTCTCAAGTAAAGGACATGCAAGGACTCTAGAGAGACATAAATTCCGCTTTCAGGTTATTGTTGTTGGGTATGGCAGAAGAAAAACTATGGCAAATTGTTAGAATCTTGTTGTAGTCATCTTCTTCTTCCTCTGACAGTTTTCATCTGATGTCACTGGATCTTCTGAAACTGCTGGGAAGAAGAAGATGTAAGACTTGCTAGAATCTTCTTGTAGTAGTCTTCTTCTTCGTCTTGACAGTCTTCATGTCACTGGATCATCTTCTGAGACTGTTGGGAAGAAGAATTAGAAGATGTAAGACTTGCTGCAGCTGGGTGCTGCGGATCGGAGCTTGGGTGGTGACGGGCATTGCCGAAGCAGTAGATTTCAGTGAAGGGCATATCGAGAGATGGGTCGATGTCGAGAAGAGAAGCACCAGAGAGAGAGAGTCTGTTCGTGAGCAAGTACTTGCGCAACGCGTTCTCGTCCTCGAACTCGTTCTTGTTGTATTTGCATTCGTTCACGAAGAACCTACCCATGAAATTGGACATCTCGATGGCTTTCTCGCTGCGCGCGATCTGCCATTGTGGGTTCCATTCCCAGGGCGGTTTCTCAGGATGCCATTGGGTTCCGTAGATCGGCGCCTTCTTCCCTTCTATGGTCGACACAAAGGACTTCCCGTTGCGGTCCTTATCGATAGTCAAGACGGCGATCTCTTCCGTGAGCGCTCTGTAGCTCGCGAATGTCTCAGGGTGGATCCCTAGTCCGTGATTGTTGAACGCCAATCGTCCCACAGGAGAAGCAACCTGACAGAAAATTCCCAAAATGCAAACCATAAGAGCTTCACTCGGGGAGATCAAGCTCCCAGAGAAGGAGAAGGAGGAGTGCGGGAGGAGGAAGAACTGGAACTGCAAGGTTTGTACCTCTTTGAAGAGATCGTCGCTCATGCTGCCGAACAGTCTGCTTTCCCAGCCGGCGTCCGTGAAGTGCAAGTTGATGGGGTAGTTCTCGGCGTCGAAAGCTTCCAGAATGCTACTGCTGGTTGCATTTGTTGCTGCTGCATCCTTCTTCTTTGCTGCTGCAACATGCTCTAGCAATCGCTCGAAGCCCAAGCATGTGGCCCACAATGGGAAGTAGTTCCCATTCTCGTTCTCTTCTTGCACATGCCACAAGATCCGCTCCGTAGTACGCCTGCATTGTTCAACATACAACAACATCAAGATGATCTTCTTCCCCATGCTTGAGCTTCCTCTAGCTTCTCCACCAGAGAACAGAAAAAGGGACAATCGATCGATGAGCTTGCTTACAGGTACAAGGATCCGGAGGGATCATCATGTTCATCAGTCTTCGTTGGGTTGTAGCTCACAGCGCCGCCAGTGAAGAAAATCCCGTTGATTCTGTGCAGGATGTAGTCAAGCTCATCGTCCGTCGAGTCGTAGAAGACGGGTACAACACGAGCTCCGCCCGCTTGGATCCAGCGCACGTTTGAAGTCACGATGGACTGCTTCCCGTAATGCAAGCAAGCCGGTTCCGGCAGCGTCAGAACCCCGATGACGGGTCGATCGGTGCTGATGATCTTCTTCTGCTGCTTCTTGGCTCCAGCTTTCTCGTACACCCAGGAAGAAGAATCCACAACCCGAGCTGCTACCACAAGAATCTCCAGCATCACCAACAACAAAAACACGACCACCCTCATGTTCATCATCATCCGCTTCATCATCTTCACAAATGGGTATCGTATTTTTCCGCACGCCAAGTCGATGAATCAGAAAACTAAACCATCATCATCTTCACAAATGGGTATATATATATATTCGTTTCTGCTCGCCAAGTCGATCAACCTGAAAACGAAACCACAAGAACAACAGGAACAAGAACAAGCTGCTGCTGTTGCACCAATGCATGAGCAAGAGAGCCGTGACGAGAAAACTGGACACAAGGAGCTTTGATCCTCACTCACATTTGATCGATCTTTCCTGAGTTTTATGTGGGATATATTTGTGCAGAGCTTTGTCAAGATTTCTGTAGAAAAAAAACATTCGTGAATGATCATAGAAAAAACCATAGAAATTAAACAAAATAACATAAGAATCTTCATCTACTAGCGGACAATCTGCACTGTTTCTGCAGTTGTTCTTTTTCTTGGTTTTTGGGTGAGTGAATTTGGTCACCATCTTTCGACAGATGCATTAGTTTTGTGCATCATATCCGTCTGCACAGAGAGGCGACTGCATGCTTTTTGAGTGGCAACATATATATATATTTACATAGCCAAAAACATATTATCAAAAATGAAAAGTGCTAAAATCAAGTGGTTTTTGGAGATGTTCAATAGCCATAAATAGACCAAAATTTATTGAAGAAACCGCCAAATTTCTATTCATTGTTCAAGTATTTTAGCCAAAAACATAAAAGAATTTTTAAAAGAAAATTCCACTTTCGTATGTTAGCTTGTAGCCAAATTCGGCTAAATCTTTCTTATGGATCATCGAGATTTTGGTTATACAAAGAGAAAAAAAAAACAACTGCTGTGCGTGCATGCATGCATGCAAAGCAACAAGAGAGACGGGCCCAAAACGAGCGATCGAGCGAGCGAAGCGCACTTTGTATGACGTTTACAAATTTGGCCTGGAGCAAGAATGTGGTGAAGACGCGGCGGGACGAGCCCGGGTGTCGACGATCCCTTTCTTTCTTTCTGTCTCCTCGTCCGGAGAGAGAGATATTTGCCCACCGCACCGCACCGCTTCCACGAAATGCTGCTTTTCGCAACTTCGTTCTCCACCTCACGATCTGGTGTGCTGCGTCTTCCACGAATTTGCTACTATTCAAGAAGCAAAGCAAAGCAAAGAAAAGAAAAGAAATGAAATACATCAATTTCCACGTCAACAATTTCTTAGCAGTAAGCTAAGCTTCTTTGGATTCTTCCCTACAATTTTTCCCTACAATTTTTTCATTCAAAATAAAATAAAATTGGAAAGTAAAATTCGTCAACAATTATTTCTATCCAGATTAATTCTTCAATAGTTTCCTTTTCCATTCATGGAATAGCTTCTTTGATCTTTTGGTAGATTCTTCCACTCTTTCATAAATTTCTTCCATTCTCAATCAAATCTGTTGACTTATTTATTTATTTATTAGTCATATATGTGTCTTTACTTTTGTAAATGGGTCTTGTGATGTAGCCATAGTGGCCTCATCCAGAAAATAATTTAGCCAAATTTGGTTACAAACCAGTTATGAAAGTTGTAAAAAAAGCCAGCATCCTTCTATATTCTTGGCTACCTATCATAAAAGTTTGATGTTTCAGATTTATTTATTTTCTGATAATCTGACAAATTTGGGCCATATTTTCCGTGAAAAATCCTTTGTACATGTAGGTCAAAAACCATATTTTCCAGGTCAAAATTTGGCAAAATTTGCCAATAAAAAAAAGCACATGCACTTACATACATAATGAATTCCGATGAAACAAATGTCTTTCTTATGCAATAACATCGAATTTAATCAAACAAAATTAGTTTATCTCTTAGTTTTTTTTTTCCCCACAATGATTCTTGATTTGAATTGTTCCATTTTTCATGATTGTTCTTCAACCCATCCATCATGAACAAACACCAAATTTTCTCAAATTTTTAAAGAAATTTTCTTGGCACCATTGAAGATTTCTTGGCACTTAAATTGATGGGGTCAGAGGGGAAATGCTTTTTCTTAAATTTTAGTTGGGATTAGATGTAGGGGTTTGTTTTTTCTTTTTTCTTTCAATTTTCCAATGTGGCAACAGGTGATGAAAGTCCCAAGCATTGAGATTTTCCAACAACTTTTGTAAGTTTTTCAACCAAAAAAACACAGAAGTTTCTTTCTATTGTAAATTTGACTAATTTTGCTAATGTTTTTTAGAAACATTTGCCAAATTTTCCATATCACAAAATTGAACCAAAAAAAAAACCCTCATCCCAAGATATACTTAATTGGCAACTTTTTTTAAAAACAATTTAAAAAAGGAAAAAAATGACAATAAGCTGGGCCTCAAAACTAAATTATTTTTATCCAAATGTGTTTTTCCTCAAAGGATTAATATTTTTTCTTTAAAAACAGAGAATTTAGAACAGAGC
Organism: Sphagnum contortum; assembly: GCA_963920785.1. Taxonomy (NCBI): domain Eukaryota; kingdom Viridiplantae; phylum Streptophyta; class Sphagnopsida; order Sphagnales; family Sphagnaceae; genus Sphagnum; species Sphagnum contortum. The sequence goes on from OY987282.1 coordinate 2,147,779, forward strand.
ATTTTTCCCTTTAAATGTCTGAGGTGATTTGAGGGGAGTTGATTGATTCTATGAATTGCTCTTTCTTAAATTTTAGTTTTGGGACTTTGCTTGGTTGAGACTTGGACACAGAAATCATGATGTGATGAGAAACACCCTTTTGGTGTCTATCTTTGTATCTTTGCATCTTCTTGGCAAATGTTAATTAATTAATTTATTTATCATAACAATAAGAATTTCCTGAAATTCCAGCATTTTCAAAAGACCTGGACATGTAAATGTAGAATAAGCAAAATGACCCATGTACACTAAAAAATTCAGCATTTACTGAAAATAATTTAATTATTACCCAAATGGTAAAGATACTAGGATTGGTATGTGAGAACATTGAACCACCCCAGTTACAATTTGACATTCTTGTAAGAAGAAGAAGAAGGAGGAGGAGGAAATATTAATTAATTAATTTATTGGCCATGCCTACTAAGGCAAGGATATTGTGTTTAGATTCATTATAGAGTGTATTAGCTCAAGGGATTTTGGCCCCTAAGTAATAATAGATCTATTTTTGTATGAGGATTTTTGAAAGATGATATTTTGGCTTGTGTTGAAACTTGAGATTAGTTCTTATAGAGTTATGATATCTTGAAGGATTTTGGTTTCTTTTAAAGGAATTTTTTTTTGAAGATTATATTTTTTGCATGGCTGGAAATATTTGAGTTTCCATAATTCTTCTTTTTTTGCCTTAAGATACTTTTTTAATGTAAATGGCAAGGCCACAGTGTGACACACCCCCTTGTTTATTTGATACCATCTTCTTCTTCTTCTTTTTCTCCTCCTCCTGGCACCACCCACACCACACATGTTCCAACCACCGCCATTGCCCATACCCAGTAATCCCTGAAGATGAATGCATGGTGGACATGTGTGTGGTTCGGGAGATGATCAATCAAAGCAGCCAATCTCAAATACATGATTCTTGTCGGAACTTATCATCATCACCACCTTCCTTCTTCTTCTTCTTTCACATCACCAAAATCCTAAACCCTAAGCTCTAAATGTCAAACATCCTGAAACCCTAAACCCTGAACCTGTATTGTGAACATACCAAAAACCCTAAACATTTTCTTCTTGCACATCATCAAAATCCTAAACCCTAAGCTCTAAACTTCAACATCCTAAACCCTAAACCTGTATTGTGAACATACCCAAAACCCCAAACATTTTCTTCTTGCACATCATCAAAATCCTAAACCCTAAGCTCTAAACTTCAACATCCTAAACCCTAAACGTGTATTGTGAACATACCCAAAACCCTAAACATTTTCTTCTTGCACATCATCAAAATCCTAAACCCTAAGCTCTAAACTTCAACATCCTAAACCCTAAACGTGTATTGTGAACATACCCAAAACCCTAAACATTTTCTTCTTGCACATCATCAAAATCCTAAACCCTAAGCTCTAAACTTCAACATCCTAAACCCTAAACGTGTATTGTGAACATACCCAAAACCCTAAACATTTTCTTCTTGCACATCATCAAAATCCTAAACCCTAAGCTCTAAACTTCAACATCCTAAACCCTAAACGTGTATTGTGAACATACCCAAAACCCTAAACATTTTCTTCTTGCACATCATCAAAATCCTAAACCCTAAGCTCTAAACTTCAACATCCTAAACCCTAAACGTGTATTGTGAACATACCCAAAACCCTAAACATTTTCTTCTTGCACATCATCAAAATCCTAAACCCTAAGCTCTAAACTTCAACATCCTAAACCCTAAACGTGTATTGTGAACATACCCAAAACCCTAAACATTTTCTTCTTGCACATCATCAAAATCCTAAACCCTAAGCTCTAAACTTCAACATCCTAAACCCTAAACGTGTATTGTGAACATACCCAAAACCCTAAACATTTTCTTCTTGCACATCATCAAAATCCTAAACCCTAAGCTCTAAACTTCAACATCCTAAACCCTAAACGTGTATTGTGAACATACCCAAAACCCTAAACATTTTCTTCTTGCACATCATCAAAATCCTAAACCCTAAGCTCTAAACTTCAACATCCTAAAACCCTACATTCTGAACACTTTTATTGTGAACATCCCCAAAACCCTAAACATTTTCTTCTTGCACATTCTTCCTTTTGTTGGAACACTGGAGGATTTTCATATGCAATTTAATTATTGCCAGATAATTTATGTATATCATTGCGAGTTTTGTGAAATGGTTTTTTAATTAAGGTGTACTAATTAAGTGACTTGCACATGGGAAAAGAATTGAACAACTGAAGTTTTAGGGTTGAAGGCTTTGGGAAAAGAATTGAACAACTGAAGTTCTAGGGTTGAAAGCTTTGTTTGACAATACTAAACATGGTGAAACTTTGTCCCACGGTTAGGGTTTGTTGTCTAGGGTTTCTTTGAATGTTTTTTAAAGACTAAGCTTGTTACATGGATTGTAAAGGTTTTTAATTTTTGCTATTTTTACTTAACTTCCATGGAACCATATATAAGGTTTAGGATTGAGGACTTTTGTAAAATGTTAAACTTGTTACAACAAACAATATGATTAAATTTTGTACCATGTTAAGGTATAAGGATTTTTTTCTTGGTAAATGAACTTGTGACAATGAGTCCAAAGGTTTCAACAATATTAATCATTCTTAGGTTTAGGGTTTTATTAACACTAAACTTGTTAAAATGGATGCAAGTTTTGCAATCCATTTTGTTCATAGTGGTACTTTTTGTAATGTGTTTCTTTGCAATTGGGTTTTGGATGGTTGCATCCATCTATCTTAGTTATGGTCACAATCGTCTGTTGAAAGGATTTTGATGACTCTTAACAATGAGTTGAAAAAAGGATCATGCATGAATATACAAACACAAAATAGTTATGAATCAAATGTCTATGTTTGAGAAGGTTTTGTAAGATGCCTTATACATCTTGCCATGCCATTTGTTTCCAAAACATTAACATGCAAAATAATTGAATACAAAATTTGTGTGTAAGTAACATCAAACAAATAAATCAAGTTGGTTGTCAAATTAATGGTCATTTAGGAAAATGGCTGTGAATGCATCATTTGATCATTTTAGATTTTACATATGACTAATGTGGCATGTGCCGTTGGCCCAAGTATTACCATGCCCTCAAATGATATTTCCTTCCAAAATCTAGTTATTTGGAATTAATTTGAATTCTCAATGGTAGAAATTACTTTAAAATCAATAGCTCCCACATTCTAAATCCAAATCTTACCAAATAAATTCCATTAAATCCTATTCATCAAGATCTTTCCAATAACACCAAAAGCATATTCCGATTGCTCTGAAATTTTCAGCTACGGCTTAATTTGATTTTCGGTGAAAAAATCATTCAATATTCAAGAACTTTTGCATCGCAAGTCCAAACATCATGGAACCAAGCCTATGCACGCCTCGTTGAGAGCTTTCCAAACACATCAAGACCCAACCTGAAGCATCTCAGTTCGGTGGATCTCATAATTATATAACAAAACAAACAAACTACCTTGCTTCATAGATATATAACCTATCAATGTAAGTATTATATAGCATCATTGGATGAACCAATCATCAATATTTATGTTTTTGATCCATTTTGTCCTTGATACCTAGATTTAAAACTTGGAACAAGACTAAACAACCATGTTGACTTGTTAGAATGGTTAAAAAACATCAAACCCTAAATTGAAGGAAAGAACTTGAAGGTGAGAAATGTTTAATTTTGAAGAAGTTGTTTATTATAATAATTGGTTTTCATGTTTAATTTTGTACAATACCCTCCATATTGGTTTTAGAAATAATTGAGAACTTTAGACAAATAAATAATAGATGAGATGAAATCAAGTAATCTCATCTTTTTTCGAGTAATTTATTTAAAGTTATAATGTCCAAAACTTGTTTTCATTACAAAGTAGAAGAGAAATCTTGTAATTATTTCTATAGTTTGTTGATCATGGTGGATGTATGTCGATATTTGGCTCCATAATTGTGTAGTGGTGTTGGATTTGGGATGTTTTTTGACAATTAATGTCATCATAGCAATTGTCCATGGGATTTAGATAGTGGATTATGGCTTGTCACAATTGTTGATGCACATGTTCTTTCTGTTCCTTGTTGGTGCTAAGTGTGTAATGGTTTCAACAAAGTTCATAAACTTCAACAGAAATGTGGTTTAATTACAAAATTTGGTGAGTTTGTCCCTACTACTCTATGGGGCATGGAGATACAGGTTAAATTATCCAAGTTCATCCAAAATAGTATGCACATGCAATTTTCCTGCTATGGTGGAGATGCTATGAAAAGTTTTGATTTCATTACAAAAGTAAATAACATGATTTGATTATGCACTTGTTAACATGGATAGAGAGTGATTATGTTATCAATTATAAGTTTGGTGGTTTTGATTATCTTTTGATTATTTATAATAATTCATTAGGTCAACTATAAGAAACTAAACATTTGTACAGAAAGATTTTGCACATTTTAAGACTTTTGTAGGTAAGTTTGGATTTAGTTACTAGGATGTAAATGAGATAAGATGAGCCAATGGCATTACTTTATATAAAAGGAGTACATCTTTTGCCCAAAAATAAAATTTTCATACAAGTGAATTTTTGAGCAAGTTTTTTTGCAAATTTTTATAATTAATGCTTATAATTGTCCAAGTACATAACATGTTTTTTTGTTCATAATTTTGAAATAAATATGAAAATTTGAAATTCCTTGTAAATTCAATGTTTCATCATTAATAATAATAAAAATTTCAAATCATAACCAAAAATTGATTTAAATTTTTTTAATGTTTTTTGTATAATAAGCTACAACTTTTCTTAACATATCATGTACATTATACCCCATTTATACGTGGTAAAGGACTTTTGAAGTTCTAAAATTCTAAATCAATTTGGGAAAGTTTTTAAAAAATTTTAAAGTTTTAAATTTCCACATATTTTAGGGTACTATGAGTGTTTTTTGAATGTGGCAAATAGGTCTTTATCTTCTTAATTTTTTTCCCATCAATTTTGTTTTATTATATGAATTCTTGTGATAGTCCTTTGCAAAATTGATTCCTTTTGACATAATAGATGTTCACTTTTAAAGGTCCTAAATTAAAAATTAAACTTAAAATTTTATCAAATGAATTTTTGATTGTATTTCATGATAGTCATATGAATGAAAAGGAATAGTTTGCCATGATTGCCATGGTTTTAAATGGTAAGACATAAATATTTCTTCACTTTTCACTATTTTTCCTTGTTATTCGACATCCATTGTGATTTAGTTTATTGTGATTGCACCCACTGGGGTAATGTAACTTCAATGTTATTTATTATTGAATAACCTTTTGTTTTTCATGCTTACTACAACAGGTTACCTTCAAATAGATTAGGTTCAAGTAGTATAATATCTTTCTTCATACATGTGTATACCATTGCACTGGTTGTGGACAAATTTCAACGCATAAATTGTTAATTAGGAATTTGATAAAAAAAAAAAAAAACTTGTCAAAAAGGCCATGCATGTGTCATGTCCATAGCTATTAATGGTGTGATAAAAGACCATCACAATCTTCGATAATAAACTAAAATGTTTTTGTTGCAAAACCAATGATGAAGCATGTTGAAAAAATATTTTAATTTTGTTGGTATAACAATAAAGATCCACAAAGTATGAACATTACAAAATTGCAAATGTTTCAACATAGATGGTAAAAAAATACCAATAAACATTGTCAAAAAGGCCATACATTAATCATGCACAGGTAATAGTATTTTGATTTAAAATAATCAATATTAACTTTGATAATACAATGAAACAATTTTGTTGCAAATTTAATGACAAACCATGTTGAATAATGATTAAAAATAATCATAAATTTGTTAATAAAATCATAAATATTTCCAATATACACTCACAAGAAAATTGCAAATGTTTTATCAAAGAGCCTACATGAAAATACCAATAAATTGTGTAAAAAAAAACCATGCAAAAGTGGTGCATAATTGATAGTGTTTTGATAAACAATTCATCATAGTCTTTTGATAATAAATTGGAACATTTTTGTTACAAAATTGATGATGTATCGTGTTGAATAATCATTCAGAAATTATTATAAATTTGCTAATAAATTCATAAGTATTCCTAATATACATTCACAACAAAATTGTAAATGTTTTGTCAAAGAGGGCTTGAAGATAGGAATAAATAATGTCAAAAAAGCCATACAAAAATCACGAATAGTTGATAATGTGCTGATAAACTAATAATCACAATCCCTAACAATAAATCAAAGTAATTTTGTTGCAAAATTGATGATATACCATGTTGAATAATCATTCAGAAATTATTATAAATGTGGTATTAAAATCAAACAATATACATTCATAACAAAATTGCAAATGTTTTGTCAAAAAGGCCATGAAAATACAAATAAATAATGACAAAAAAGCAATGCAAAAGTCATCCATGGTTGACAATGTTTTGATAAACTAATCATTAAAATCTTTGAAAATAAATCAGAACAATTTTGCTACAAAATTGTTGATGAACCATGTTAAGCAATTGAAAAACTTAAGTGTCACAAGATTAACTAATTTGTGTGGAAACTCTATCATAATTTGTGATACAACAGAGCCTAAACAAAATTTAATCATAGCCTAGAAAAAGAGTCAAAGAAAGAAGTGTCACAATTTTAGGATCAAATGAAAATGTGTGATAAATGTGTGACACATGCAGGACATTATGTGATTGAATATGGTTCCTAACATAAAACAAGCATTGTGAATTTTCATGATATTCAGTGAAAAAAAATCATCTTGGCATGGAAGTTTTGTGCCAAACCAAGATCATCACAAATGTTGATTAAAAACAGTCAATTTACAATCGGTGAGAATTAGATTTTATTGGGCTTAAGATCCAGATGCACAGAATGTTCCAGTCCAGAAGCTGTGCTACAAAATTAGGATCTTTCAGTGATCATTGATAGTTTTCATCTACTAGAGCTTCTTTGTCTTCACCACCTTTTTTTGTTCTGAAGACTTTCAAGGAAATGCAGAGCTCTTCTGTGGCTACTTACAGTTGATCTGAATGAAACTGTGAAGCTTGCATTGGGTCCCTGCATCTAGAGAGACCTACCTCCATGAACCCACTTCTGGAAGCTACTGCAGCAGCTGCAAGTGAGTGTATATGGTTGACTCCTAGAGTGATGATGATCAAGAGATCTTGAGAAGAGGAAAGTTGAGAGAATTTTATTTCAAAAAGAAGAATTGCTGCTTCAACACAATTACAAATGTGCAGAGATACATTTGTAGTTACTACACGAAGAATGGCCAAGCACTGAATGGAACGAACTGCCGAGTTCCTACTACCTTGATCACATTTCCACTCAAAAATACACACACACGCACACAAACACGCTACAATTTCATAAGTTCGTGATCAGGTTTTGAAGAAAGTTTCCGCCGATGATTGCAGTTAGAAAAGATCTGAAACAAGCTGCAAATCACACCTGCAGTAAGCCTCCATGAGTTCATCGAGGATGATGCATGGAGAGCTTGGGAGCCTGATCCTTAGTCGCATTTGCCGGGAGCCGGCTTGCTGTGATCTGGGGAGGGGGAGCTATAGACTGGAGACTCAGGAGAGCTGTACATTGGTGATGGAGAACTGTAGTCTGGGGATTCTGGAGAGGATGGTGATGGAGAGCTGTAGACTGGGGATTCAGGAGAGGATGGTGATGGAGAGCTGTAGACTGGGGACTCAGGAGAGGATGGTGATGGAGAGCTGTAGTCTGGAGATTCTGGAGAGGATGGTGATGGAGAGCTGTAGTCTGGAGATTCTGGAGAGGATGGTGGTGGAGAGCTGTAGACGGGGGACTCAGGAGAGTATGACGGAGAACTGTAGTCTGGGGATTCGGGAGAGTAACTTGGAGAGCTGTAGACTGGAGATTCAGGCGAGGCTGGCGATCCCCAGCTGCTGCCGTCGTGGTCTTTGGGCTGTTTGTCATCATCACCACATCCCTTAGCATCAGAATCGCCATGTTGATGATCATCGTGATGCTCCTTGCCATGGTCGAAGAGTCCATGACCGTCACCAGAGTCATGATCATCGTGATGCTCCTTGTCATGGTCGAAGAGTCCATGACCGTCACCAGAGTCATGATCATCATGCTTGTCATGGTCGTCAAAGAATCCAGTACTAGCACTCAAGTCCTTTTGGGAACCCTTCAAGAAGCTAGCCCCGCGTGACCCCTCCGCCTGCTGCAGAACCCCACTACTGGTACCCACGATGGTGACCACCATCAGCAACAGTACCACGAATTGTACTCCTGTAATCTTCATTTTCATCTCTCACAGATACGATCCTTGCAGCTCAAGAATCAAAGTAATCAAACAGCAGCTGCAGCAGGAGGTAGCTAGCTAGCTGTTGACAAATTTGACAAAATAAGATCACACAAAGCTTGCTAATTACAACAGGGCCAGCTGCGTCGACAATACCAATTACAGTCTAAAATCATCTGCAGACCCGGTGACACCCGGGACTAGAGAACAACTTTCACTAGATAGCTCGAGTTGAGGATAGACTTGCTACTGCACGCATCTGATGGAGCAACAAAGTAAGGCAGATCTGGGTAGTTATACTAGAACCCACCCAGCCACCCACCCAGCCGGGAAGTTCAGCTACTCCGGTGCTGTGCACATCATGAGCAGGTAGCTAGCTAGCTACCGATGTTCAATGAGTGATGAGGAGTAGCACGCGGCAACATATTTGCTTAAAATAAAATCCATCATCAACACCCAATCAACAAAATTATGGCAAGGAGTTAGTGCAGGGACAAGAGTAATGAGGAAGGAGATGGCGGAGCAGCTGGCACGGAAACAAATTCGGGGGAAAGGCGATCCAAAAACCCCATTGCAGCAAATGTGCGACGCAAATCTGCTCCGACGTTCCGACGTCGGAGACGGTAAGACGTTAAAGCTCCCCATGATCTCCACTATAACTGCGCTCTGCAGTAAAGCTCAGCCCACCTTCTCCTCCCCCCGTCCCCCTTTTGCATGCATTCATTTAAAAGCCTACCAAAATGGAGCCTATCAAGGGAGTGTTGTGCGGTTATTTGAAAAGCTTTACCAAAACAAGAATCACGACTGGTCAAGAACCTCCGGTTCTTTGTTCGATTATTTGATTTTTCCAATTTTTAAAAACCATGCTAGTAGTAATTACATGAAACAGTTATTTGATGTTTCCAAATTTTAGAAAATCTACTGTTAGTAATACCAGAACCAGTTATTTTCTTTTTTTTTATAATAATTCTAGAATTCGTGCTAGTAAAATACCAGAAGCAGTAATTTGATTTCTTATTCTGAATGCTAAGAACCGCCTTGATGACCGCCGGGGGTGTGTTCTTGTACATACCTCCGTACCTACCTACCTACCTACCCAATGGCTAGTACCTACCCTTCTTTGTCGGCTCTGGCTGCCTGCCTGTAAGGGACAGAGTGTACAAGAGACACCTGTACGGAAGGATATAGGTGTCATTCGGTCCCCCGCCCCCGCCTCATTGATTTTGAGGAATGTTCAGCTGATGAACGTTTAGCTGACGAATGAACTCTGTGAGTCATCTTCTTTTTGCTGAGCTTCATCCAATTTTACCGGTCAAATCTAATAAAATCTGGTTTTACACATGACTGGAACCGGGATCGCGAAAACGGTTCCTGGTCTAGTTAACAGCCAGTTAACCTCTGGTTAGCCTTCAGTTCTAGTCTTTCTTTTTTCTTTTTATCAAAAAAATCGATTCCAGTTCCAGTTTCACAAAATGGATATTAAAACCAGCAACCTGGTTCCTAAAAGTTCTGGTTCCAGTTCAAAAAAATCATATCCAATCTGGTTCAAATTTATTGACTAGAGCTGGAACCAGTGGTTCTGGAATTGCCAAATTAGATACTGGATCAACATTGAATTTGGAACAATTGTTAGACTAGTACAATAAACCCCCTTTATAATCATGCCCCCTGGTGACCATTGTTTTTGGTGACACTAATAAAATTGTGATTCAAATGTGTATAGTCACATTCCATACAAACCCTTACAACATTGTGACTATAGGGAAGAAAAAAAACCCTTGCCAAAATAGCCCTTTTACACTAAAATAAAAGTCCCAATTGTTTAAATTTTTTATATGGGTTATTTTAAACTTTACTGTGCATTATCAGATTTTAAGAGAGATGTGATTTTTGCATGTTTTAAGTTGTTTAAGTAGAGGCTAGTCATCTTGTTGATAATGCGTTGAATTATTAATTCATCTTTTGGTGTTGTGTTAGGCTGTTCTACTATGAAGGTTGCTAGTGCATTGGCATGTTGCTTTGCTTTTTTACGAGTGACTTGTTGGGGGTGTTGATTCCTCAACTATTTCCTCATCAATATCAATAGATGATGGATTGTCATCCTCAACAATGCTAGCTACCTCTCATTCAAGTTGTACCAACTCTTCAATTTGTGACATCCTTTTCACAATGTATGCCACACAAGTATGAGTTTCAATTTCAAACAAAACATCTTTGCACACAAAAAACCCTAATGTTGCACATTGATGTTTCTAATCCTTGCACAAAAGCTTTTGGGTTCTTTGCACATGAAATAGTAAGCTTGAAATCTTGAGTATAAGGTGTACACTGAAATGTGCAATCATGGATAGAATGAAAAATGGTGTTCACTCAAAGTTTATCACTTAATTGTTGTTCCCAAATTTCCACATATTACCTATGTATGGTATCATATGGCGTTTGTTTTCAAGCGGCTCAACCCAACCCCCAACCACTGCCTAATGATAAAAGAATTGATGTTTAAAGGCATTGAACCCTAAAAAAATGTAAACATATGTTGAACTTGGTTATCATGTTTTTAGATAGACATGTGTCCAAGCTGCACTTGAAGTAGGGTTCTAGAAAAGTAGGAGTTATATGCAGAATATATATGTGATATGTAATCCATATTTTAGTTCAAAATTAATGAAGTGTGGCACATAATACATTAAAGTGAAACTATGATATATACTTGTACATTGGCAAGTTTTGGGATTTAGGGAAATTTAGGTACATGTTATAAAGTTAGGTTTTAAGGTCTTTCATACCATAGGTTTCCAATTTTGTTGGAATTGTCATTCAAACTTAATAAAATAACTTGCATCATTTGAAAATTGAATTAAAACACGAATTGAATGTGTTACCCCCATTTTAAATAGGTTTTCTAAATAGATATATATAATCTTATTTTTTAAATATAAGTTTGGCCTTATATTCTAACTAAATTATTGCATTTGATTAATTGCATATAATTAAAACTACATATTCTTTACTAATTGAACAAATTAATATAACACAAAATCTTTAAGTAAAAGGCCTTGAACACCTTCGAGAAATATTGGACACTTGTCAAGCCACGTCACCTTATCTTCAAATGGAGATCTCAAATGAGATCTTTAAAATAAAGTGCACAAGTTTTTTACTAGAACCCTATCTGTAACTAATAATTACACATTTTGATTATTATTTTATTCTCTCTCTCTCTCTCTCTCTCTCTCTCTCTCTCTCTCTCTCTCTCTATATATATATATATATATGTTTCAAAACCACCAAATTCAATAATCTCATTGGTTTGAAAAAATAAATCTTCAAGCCTACATGTAACCCTTTTCTACTGAGCATTGAAAACCAATGGTCTCTTGTTAGCAATTCCATTGGTCCTCCAAAAATTCTCACAAACCTATCAAACCATATTAGACAAGGTTAATGAAGATAGTTATAAACTTCTATGGTATGTCGAAATTTTCATCATTGGCAAGTTTTTAGTATAAATGTGTTTCAAGGTTTGGGAAGGGGTATTTGAAAACAATATTAGTACAATGAGATGGTGGCAAGAAGAGTTGTTGCTACAATAGATATAGCATGTATAGTTAGAGCCATTGATGTAGGAAAGATGGTGAAGTCGCAATATGAAAGATGGTGAAGTCGCAATATGAAGCAACCACTAATCTATCTTTGCTTGTAACATTTGTGGTTTTTGTTGCAATCTTGTCTCATCCAACCATAGGTAAGGAGTAGAATTTTTTTTTAAAAACATGCATCAATTTCTTGAACATGGTGTACATTGTCTTTTATTAGAGGCAAAACATTAATGAACTTCTACAATGGCCAATGGATAATTAAGGATTTTGGAAAGCCATGGCCAAGTATAAGGTTTGAATATGTGATTTGCATTTTTCTATTACTATAACTTTGGGTATTGAAGATGACTATGTTGTGTGTAAATGTTCAAGATGTTTACAAAGTAGAAAAGGAAAAGATGTCATTGAGGAAAAGGTTGATGTTCATCACATTGAACTTTGATTTTAACATTCAACATCCTTACAAGTCATTGGTGGTAGCCATTAGGAAGTTTTAGGTGGGTATAAATACACTTGTGCAAGTTGCATGGAATTTTGTGAATGATGGATAAGTAAGTTTCTGCAAGAGCTTGGCCTCTGGTCACCTAACATCACATGCTTATAATTAAGTTGTAGCTCAAGAAATCAAAAGGGTTTGTATTTTGTGAACAATTGTTTGCACGATGTTCGTACCATGTTAAGATCTTAGCTTCTTGCATATGTGTTATTGGCCTTTAATGGCAATGCCAATTGAAAAGTAAGGTGTGAGTTATCAAGATTTGTTGGGCTTTCTAATTGTTGACTACCCATTGTGAGGTCACATTTTTAAATTGTTGCAAGTTCAATGTAGGAAAAATTTCCCTTTGCTACGTAGACTATGATCCATGTGAAATGTTTCTTGGTATTACACATAAGGTCAAATTGGATTGGCAATTGATCATTGTGTTATACTATGGACACATGCAAGGTGCGCTTAAGTCCTCTTTGAATTTCATAACCTATTTTAAATTATTACGGCTTCTTAAGAATCATTGCTACTCGTATGAAGGGAAATTCAGCAAAAATCATTTTTTACAATGTTTGAAAATAAAACTTTTGTCATATTCTCAAAAAGGGTTCCCCACTACCATTTGGGTGAAGGCATACTTGGGTGGTACCACCAAAAACCACCCACCCCAAAATTATAGAAATTTTTTAGGCCTTAAACATCTATAGTCAAAATCAATGCAAGATGTTTTTTTGTTTTTACTTCATTCCATAGACCTTGTTTCTCAACTTCAAACTTGCTTTGGAATTGTCGCAGATTTTATAAATGGCACTTTCTTTCTCCTATGCATCTAACTTGCAACAAATTTAATGTATATGGGGTTGCACACATGAAGCATCTTCCATCCATGTGACCACTTCACCCAAAAAACAACCATTGTCAAATAGGCCTTCTCCTCCCACCAATGGAGGATCCATGGACCCTTTGTGTGTCATTTTATGTTAAGATGTGTGTAATGGAAATGAAACTAAATCTAGTCTTAAAGCAAACTAGTTTTTAAAAAATTCTAATAATGACTAGAATTTAAAGTTCCATTAAAAAAAATTCAAAAAATTCAGAAAATAAAACTAAGACCAAAGGTTCTTTTTGAAATCATGAATCGAATAACATTAAAGTATACCACATATATTACATTGAAATGGATGAAACCAACATGGTTCAATTGTAGCACAAATTACATCAATGTCAAATTACCCCATATATATCACATATATTTTACATTGAAATGGACAAAATCAACCACATGGTTTACCTCACAAATGTGTTATGCACAAAACCTTATTACAATCAACCTTTTTTGAATGGAAATTTTTCATTTTTAAAAAAATGAAAACTTTTGAAAGGGTCCATTCATGGTTGAGGTTACTAAAAAGGGAAAAAGGACTCTAAGACTTTTGACGGGCTGTTTTTTGCAAATAATATTAATATGTAACAAATTTAACGAAAATAATTAAATAGTCCAAAATAAAATAATTCATGTGGCACTGGTGATTTTTCACATGTGTACATTGTGCATCAATATTTTGGTTCAATAATAGAAACATAAAAAATGTTGAAGTGAGTAATAAAATGGTTTAGTAATAGAATTTTTTTAAATTAATTGCATGATATTATGCATCCCTTTTATTCCTTTTGAAAAAAATGTACAAACATTTGGTATAGATACTTTAAGGATTGAAAATGACATTTACCTAATATTCAAATTATCTTATTAATTTAACATGACATACTTTTATTTATTGACATACAAAAATTTAGTACAATCATACTAATGTAATATGAACAAAAAATCAAAGTTGGACTTTGGAGTCATTTAAAAGCTGGCCATTCTTTTTTGGTACCCAAAATGTTGAATCAAGTGATTTTTGAGATTTTTAATCCCAAATATTTGAAAACAAATCACCAAAATTTGATACATGGATCAAAAGGTAGCTAAAAATATGGAAAGATGTTTTGTATTATTTTACTTGTAAATTTCATTTATAGCCAAATGTGGTTAAATCTTCCTATGGATGCTCATCACTTTGGTTACATTGCAAAATTGACCAAAAAAAACACTAATTGCAATTTTAAAAAACCATGATCTTTTACATTATTAATTTAATATTTAATTTTTTTAATCCTAGTTTAATATTTCTTTGTGTTAGTTGAGGATTTGACGTGCTTTCGTCCAATTGTGTAAAAGAATATAAATAAAAAATTTAATCCAATTTATTACCATGTTGAGCCAACTATAACTTGGCATAATTCCTTGATAATTTATGTAGTTCAACTATTTTTGTAAAGTTGGTAAATGTGGAACAAGTGAACACCTAGAATGTTCATAACCTTAAAATAGTCTAAATTTAAAAACAAAAGGATTTTGAAAGCCAAAAATTTACGACACAATTATTTAGTTATAAGACTAACACACCCTTGGGCCTATCAAATGGTATTTGCAATAAGTACCTTGTCAATTCCTCATGTTCAAATGGAATGTAATGTAAGGGATTCCCTCACACCACACATTCGAGGGTTAAAGTGAAGTGCAGAACCTTTGGAATGGGATTATGATAAGAATGTTATTGCAAGCACACAAACAAATTAGTTTGCACAAACCAAATAAGGTGGTTAACACAAGTTGAAACCAATTGGTGCTAGAACTTAGTCATATACAATTCACTTAACTCACACAACCCAAACTTTTAAGAGGAGGCACCACTTTCTTCCTTATAATATATTCTATGATAACAATGGGAAGTACATCAAAATGGCCAATATTCCTAAGATTTTCAAATGGGACTTTAGAGATTTCCCAAAATTTTCAAATTACAAGTCCCATGATTTTGTAGGCTCATAATTCATTCATATATATGGTTTGACAAAAAGATTCAAAAGGAAGAGTTATAACCTTAAAAAGATATCCTCAATACCATATCATATGCTTCAAACCCATGTCATTTGATCCTTATTTCTTGAATTTTATAAGTGAGGAGTCAATTTGTTTGTTTGATTTTTGATCATTTATTTGATCATAACCTAAATTTCAAACCTCCAAATAAAAAATGAAAACCCACTTTCGATATTTACATTTCAAAACCTTTCCAACAATATAAAGAAGGTTCAATTTGGACAAGGTTTTTCTATCTACAATTTTGTTTCAAACATTTGAAACATTCTATGACTTCAACTCCCAAATCAATGATTCCCAAAATGGGAATCGAGTTGGGAGTGTAAAACTCACCTCCTTTGCCCTTTCCAAGATGTTTCATTGGTTCACATCCTTTTATATGCTATTAACTTTGATTGTAAGCCCAAGGTTAAAGTCACAACAAATATTCATAATCTAACAGTTTCAAGAATTTATAGACTCCCATTTGGGGGTTTAGAGATTTTTTGTTAATTTAGTCCCCACTATTGACAAAATATATCAGAAGGAGGATAATGATGACTCCTCATAAGCTTAAACCCTAATGAATCATCAATGTGTGTGTTTGTGTGTGTGTGTGTGTGTGTGGGTGTTTTTTCTTTCATTTTGGCTCCAAGTTGCATTAAATGCATTATTTCTTAGTTTGTGCATATTGATTTCATTTTGAGCTCAATTTCATGAACTTGTCTTATTTCGAAACTCACATGTCCTCTTTCTTTTTTAGAGTTCATAGTTGAGCCCAAATTTCCATTTGCCAAAATATCATGAATCAACAAGATTTTTTATCCCCAATATTCCTAAGGGTGTGTCATGAAATCTTCACACCAAAATTATTTACCTTCATTTTCTTCTTTTCAACCATCATCCTAGATTTTTCAAACTTGTTATAGGTTGCCTTCATTTTTTTCTCACGTTCAAGCTTATCATATGCTCATATCCACATCCTTAATACAATTGGATGGTGTGTTCACCTTTTCTTTGATTTTTTTTCTTTTTTTGAGGATTTCATAAATTTACCAAAAACAAAAATCAAATAAAAAACATTAGAATACAACATTTGTGAATGTTCATTTGTAAGCTATAGGTTGGACATAAAGAAATATGGCACCATTATGTGGCAATCTCAATTACAACTATAAAAAACAAAGAACCAAACACAACTCTCAACAACCTTAAACCGTAAACGCCAAACATGAGGTCAAACAAGCTAATGAGATTTTCACATCAATGGTTTTTTGTGCATGAAGTTCATTGTTGTGTTGTGACTGTCACCTAGTTTTTTTATTAGCCAATTATCTCCCTTGGTTTGCCAACTTGTGAATAAATGTGTATAGATTGAGATTTGTATTACTAAGAGGTGGTTTTTAGTCATTTGTGATGATTTATTAACAATAGTTTAAACCAATGAATATTATTCAAATAAGTTTATTTTGATATATCCTTGATATATATATATATATATATGTTGGGTAGAATATATTAGCATTCAAAATTTTCTTTGAATTAAAAGTTTGCATATGTAAAAATGATTTTTTTGGGTAGATGGGTAAGGTCCAAATACCATTTTATTGAGTAAATGCATACTACGATGTCCCTTTTTTTTGTGTCACAATGTAAAAACATTTGACCCTCCAAATACATGATGTTTCTTAAGTTAGAATTAGTATTTTTTTGAAAAATGCACTCACATATATGATCTATATTATCATAGAAATAACATATTTTTAAAAAACCCATATGTTCATTTTTTGGTTTAAGGGGGACTTTAAAACTTGTGTCTTAAATTTAATCACAATCCTTATTTAGTCCCTAAATAATTGTAAATTGACTCATAGATCCTGGGTCATTAAATTATTTGTTTGATAGTACTTTGCCACAAGTTGTATGATTAAAATGGAGATTAAAATTCTTATTAAGGATGTCATTATTAATGAAAGTGACCATTTGAGTATTTTTTTGGAAGGTCATAATTCACAAGTACTTTTCAATATGTATTTTTGAATTTGATTCAAGTATTTTCATTGAATGTGTTTTATAACGTATTAGAAAAAATGTACAACACATAGTTCTTGCAAAAATTTAATTTGTAATCAAAAGACTCATTTTAAATGTGATGACAACATCAAAAACAATGTAAAAATGGACTTTTTCGATATTTTTTTGGTCCACCATAATATGCATTTACCCTATTATATGCCCCCTTTGAGGTAAAAAAAACATGTATGTATCATTTATTCAATTAAATAAAAATGAAAAAATAAAATTTCTGAAATATTTTTGAAAGTCCAAGTCCAATGTCAAAATGTAAAAATTAAAGTCTTTGATTTATCCTTAACCAAGGTAAACAAGCCTATGAATAAACAGTTAGTGTATAAAAAGACAATAAGGTCATGATCAATGTTCGATTGGTGATGGAGTTTGAAAATAATTTGTAGCTCATCTCTAAATGTTCCATTAGACATTCAAATCATCCAATTTTGTTCAATGATGTGGAAGTTATGCCCCCCACCCCAAGCAAAGGAATTTTCCACTTGAAATATATCCTTCCTACACACCTATCATTTCTAACATTTGTACTTTTACCACATGTTAGCCATCCTCAACTTTATCCCATATCATTTGCCCAAAGTTTTCCACTTCTCATCTCCATAGGTGGGCCAATGGGACAAAAGGTCCAAGCACCACACTTTCACATACAAATTTCTATTTTGGGAAGCTTCCAAAATTTCAATGTTTTTTTTTGTTGTGATGGGCTAGTTGAATGGGCTCATTATTAACCAAAAAAAATTTCTTTAAAAAATTGAGAGGTATTGCATCTAAAATTTTATAAAACTAACAAAGTTTAAGATTTGGAACATACCTATTTTATTTTGTTTTACCTGGATGTCAAAATATATCTAACTATGGTTGGATGTAATTTTTTCATACATCGTATAATGTTTCAAATTTATATATTTTTGAGTGTGCATTTTATTAAAATATGTTAATTTTAATGAAATAAGGTAAGTTAAATACCCGAGGGGACACTTAATGTAAAGTTTGGGATCTATATGCGTCAAATGACCATTTTTAAGGAGGTATTAGATAATCTATTTTTTTATCATCCTATTATTATCTAATTTTTTAATACATACATATTAAAAACACCTTATATTAATTATAATCCATTATTTCAGATTATTATATATCTTACATTGTAATTAAATTGATTATTTGAATAAAATGTACCTTATTTTTTAACTAATTTTTAAAAAATTAAACTCAAAAACCAATATATTACACCATTTTTACTTGTGTATTTTATTTTATTTTACTAGTGTCCCAAAAAATAAATAATGTTCCTATCTATACCCAATGGGTATATGTAGGTGAAAAATTACCCACATAACACATGGGAATATCATGTCTTGACTATGACTTTTTATGTCCCATGTGGAATAAAGCTCAATGAATGTTTTTAACACAATTCTTTCATTCATTCATTTCTATGATCTTGTCAAGTGGAAGTATCTTCTTATGTGTAATATTTGGATGTTAATGGCCATTTTATGTAACACCCAATTTCAGTTTTGGTATTTGGTTTATGTCATGTGATCCATAACTTTGAATGAAAATTATAAATTTTTCATGACCTATCTAATTTCAATTCCAATCAAATCAATTAACATTATTACAATTTGACTCAATTTAATATCAATCATTTTAATCCATTTCTTCCATTAGTTAAGATTCCATATGTTGAAAAATCCATTGCAGATCTGGTGACAAAAATGAAAAAAAAGGAAAATATTTGAGTGGAAATGAAGCCAATTACCATTTTGCAATTCAAACCCTAAATTTCACATAAATTGTTTTTCATCCACTTTTTCCAGTAGTTAAGAGTCCACATGTTCAATAATCCATAAATTGCATCTGGAAATAAAAATTAATGAATATATAGGAAAAGAAAAAAATGTCAATGTCACTAAACCCAATTGCTGAATTCAACCCTAAACCTAACATCCATGTTTTTCATCCATTTCTTGCAAAACCAACCCCCCATAAACTGCACCTGGTAATGAAAATGAATATATAGGAAAAGAAAAAAAATTGTGAATGCCACTGAACCCAATTGCCAAATTTAATGCTAAATCTAAACATCCATGTTTTTCATCCATTTTTTCCCTTCATTGCTAAACCAACAACACCCAAGATATTCACATTTCCATGAGCAAAGAAATCACAAACATTCAAGCAGAGAGAGAGAGAGAGAGAGAGAGAGAGAGAATTTTCAAGGAGAGATTTTCACAATTGTTTCATGACAGCATAAATGATTTTGTTTGGAGCAAAGAAATCACAAACATTTCAGCAGCAAGAGCGAGAGAGAGAGAGAGAGAAACAGAATTTTCAAGGAGAGATTTGTTGGAATCATGAGCTTCAATGATGCCATTTATTATATATGCAAGTAACTGCTGTAGCCTGCAATCATCAAACCGATTGAACCTGTAGAAGGAACTAAAGATTCGGCAGAGATCTTCTTATTGTACTCAATAGCTACAATAGTCTAGTTAGAATTACCATATCATTAGGTACTCCGTTATATAATAGATATATATGTATGTAGTAGTTACGATCTTGATGATATTAGATATGTCCCAAAACGCTAGTGGAGATGAAGAATGACACAATCATTAAGCAACAAGTAAATCTGACGCAGTGAAGAAGCAGTGAATCATCATATTGCAGTAGTGTTTGAGAGATCCAGACTTCCCATCGAGCTCCATGTAGCTGCAAGCTCTGCCAAAGTTCTTAAGCAGCAAGACCTGTACAGGTTTACAAGTTTGAAGAAAATTGGTTAGCGGTCAGAGTGTGATCAGTTCTAAGCTGATGAGAGAGAAATTTGTGTAGCAAGCATCATGCAGAATGCAATTGAGATAATAGGACTGATCTCTAGCAGGCGTCCCGCGATGGTCACTGTGTGCTGCACAACTGGATTGATTACCGTGGCATTTGTAGCCCTTGATTACAGGAAGATGGCATCTCCTGGGGATGGTGATCGCAATTTTGGGATTCACTCCCTGTGACTTCGCGAGGGAGCTATAGAGAAGCGAGCACAAGCAATTCGCTCCCGCCAGCCCCTTTCCCATGGAACTCACGTTGGCGCAGCAGGAACGCGACGGCATCACCTTGGCATTCTTGGAAGCAGCCATGCATGGCAGCAGCTGAAGAATACTGCACGACGCAGCCTCGGCGCTGGGCATCAAAGAACTCCCCACAAGGAGAAAAACAAGACCCATTGCAACAACCATGTTGAACTTCGACATCTTACGGAACAAGCACGCGACAAGAAAAGCAAATACAAAAGTCTAACAGTTCTGAAACTCGAAGCTACTCTGGAAATCCTACAAAAAAACAAAAACCCAACAACAGCTAAAGTTTTGATCACAAAGAAAGCAAAGTTCTATAGTTGACCTGAAGTACCCAATTTGCTTGCAGCTGATGATGATTTCTAGCAAGCTGTACTTGCGTTTATATAATGATCCTGCAGCAGCTCGCGAGCAGTGAAGAAGAGCATCATGTACGTGTTGCACTAGTGTGCAGCTGCTGCTGCTGCTGCTTGGGTTTCGTGGAAATCTCCACTGCAAGCGGCGTAGGAGAAGAAGAAGTTGGTGCAGTGCATAAATGATCTTAACGAAATCAAAGGAACCGCCGTATTGAATGCTTGTTCCTGCCTAACAACTTCATTAAATTTCACTCTGCACACACTTGGAAACGAAATTCTACTATTTTGCTTCTTGGAACCAGTAGGCAAGCGAATTGAAGATTGGGTGGATTGGGTGGTAAATCTAACAACAATGGAAAACAGCAGGAGCAACTTCAGGTAACTGGCAATAAATGCAAAACCCACAACAACAACAACAACAACTACTCCTCCTACTACGACTAGGCTACAACACATGGAAGCATGATCAGCAGTAGCAAATTCCCTGACAATAAATGCAAAACCCACAACAGCCAAGATCAAATCAATTGGAGTTTGAATGCCAGGATTCTAGATTCTAGATTGTAGGTCTAATTTTGGATTGAAAATCATAATTGTTTTTGAATTTGGTACACTTTCCTTTGTCAACAGTGTTTCTTTTCTCTATTTTTTCTGGTGTTGCATCATTATGAGATTTAACATTAACAGGCACAGGGATTTAAAAAGCTGTCCAAACCAAGGTTTTTTTCCTCTTTTTTTTCCCAATTTTTTATTCATTTTTTTAAAAAATTAATTTATACTTTTTAATTTTGTGATTTAATATATCTGGCTAGTTTTTCCATTAAAAGTATCAAAATTTCCAAACAGAAAAAACACTTGAAAAAACCGCAAATTGTTTTGTAAAAAACACTCCATGTTATCAGTCAGGTTCTTGGGTCTAGATACTGAAAGTTCCAAGTTTTTAAAGTACAAAATTATAATTTTCTGAATAAAAAAAGTGCAAGCTTAGCTCTATATTTTCGGGAAGTTACTGCATTTGATTGATTGTACATAATTTTTATTTTGAATTGTGTGTACTAATTGAAAAAGAAATATTACAGAAATTCTTTTTTGTTTAGTTCTATGTAATGGAGATGGTACCGCACCTTGCCTTACATCAAATGGCTCTAAATTGGTTGTGAAAATGACTGGAACTGAAGGTTTTTTAATTCAAAAAAACCAATCTCAAGACCAGACAAAAGGTTCCATCCAAAAACAACAAAACTAACCTTAAAAATGAACCAAATCCAAACGTTTGGTTTTCTTTTTGAGATCAAAGAACCTAACAACAATGGTATATAGTATATACCACCATGTATTTTACATTGAAACAGTTGAAACTGCCAAGTTAAGTACCTCCCATATGTGTGTGTCAATGGACCTAGGCCAATTTGGAACTAGTAGCCTGATGCTTCTTCACTCATGATGGAGGGATAAATGATTTGTGGATGCATGTTCATGGATAATAGAATATCTTGGATGGGTTAATCTCCATCTTGAGTTTCTAAGGCTACTAGCCTAATGGTGGTGACTCCCCCATAGTGGTATTTTTAGAGTAGGAGATTCGAGTGTAGCAGGTGAGCATTGAGGAATTCCAAATTGATCATCTATTTTGTAGGATGATTGATTGTCTGGCAAACTAAGAAATTGACACGAGGGAAAATTACAAAGCACAATAGTTTTAATGAAGGAGAAGCTTCAGAATACATAATTCCAAAAATAAAAAGGGGTGAAGGTCAACTTGTAATGAAGTTGAGTGTCACCCAACCAGTTGAAAATAGAAACACACACAACTCTCTTTTTTGTCCTCTTTAAAATGTCAACCCTAATTCTTAGGCCCTCACCTGTTGTGGTGGGAAAGGAGAGAGACTAGTTCTAAAACAGGAAAAACTTTGGTTATACCTATTTCAGAGTCATTAAGTTATGAGCTAGCAAATTAATAGCTGAATTAAATGGAGACATCTAATTTTGACAAGATAACTAAAGAAAATACAATTGAGATTCTAGGCAAAAATTGAGGCCATAAGACTATTACACTTGTCAATTTGGGCCCACTCTAACAAAACTCTTATGAAGTTTTAAGGAGGGTTAAATTTTTTTAAGGTGTAGCACAAAACTCATCATGTGTGCAAATGACCCAAAAGCTTGTACATATATATTTTCCCATGGAATGTCCATCAGACTCAGTTTAAGTTGGGACATTTGCAATTTTTCTCATTCAAGTTGTGAAGGATATGGTGAACAAAGCATGTTGTGTTGTTTTAGTCTGTTTGAAGTCAAGCTAAAAACCATGATTGGGCATAATCTATTTTTATCACCAAAAAAAGGAGAATTGTTGTAGGAGGGTGTTCCATTTTATAACAATCTTAACATAATTGACCTAAATGCATCATTGATTGGTTGATATGGAAATATGGAGATTCCTTGTATGTTTGTTATATTCAATGCCAAAGATAAAACCACACCCAAATTAATCCTCTTATCCCTGAGCAATTTTGTTGCATATGAAAGTCATATTTGTGAAGAGATCTTTCAATTTCAATTTTCTGTGTAGGTGTGTGATAACATGGCAACAACAACAGTTTCAACTCAGTCCACTGCAGTGCACTAGAGTTCAAATGGCTAGCTCCTAAGCACACTTATTCATAATTTCTTGGGTATCAATTTCTGTTATCACCATCATGGGGATGTGAAGTTCTTTCCCTGCACCACCATTGTACACCCAAAAAAAGCACCAATTTCACATCAAGCAATTGAACAAACCAACAACTGTACAAAAGAAAGAACATGAGATGAAAATCAGAAAATCTGAGATGGTCATGAACTGATCATGCAAAAGTCTTACACTATGCAATAATGGATTGCTGGGAAGTTAATCAGCTGTTACCTCTTAGGTCTTATTCTTCCTTCGACTCAACTAATTATTAGTCAGTTCATTCAGCATGAGAATTGGTTGATTCAAAGGAAGAATAAGGCCCAATGGTGTGGAGTCTGTAGACCTGATTAGCAGGCCTCACCGATCTGTAATGTATATCTTACAGACAATCTATAGCATAGAGAGCACACAGGGTTTGGATGATTCAGGCTTGTAGCTCACCCATGGCAGAGCCAGAGTCCCTGCCCTCTGGGCTCTTGACCACACTGGGCTCTTTAAGTGTCAAAATCAGCCAAACCTTTGTACACTTTCTCTAGTAAAATCACACAAATTTACATGGGTCAAAGAAGGGGAAACTCACCTGCTGCTCTCCTAAGTCTGTGGATTTAGCCGCCACCCATGGCTGAGCTAGGATGCCGTCAACATAGAAGCCCGAGTCAGCAACAAACCAGTTGCAATCGTAGCAATGATAGTGTGGATTGTTATAAGAATTCCCTTCCCAAACAATAAGTGAGGTGTCCAGTTTACGAATTGCTCTAAAGTCACACGTGAAGAGAGTTGTACCAAAGACATTTGGGTGGAAGCGAAACCCATATGTTGATAAATGGCCTCTCAAGCGCTGCACACCAAAGTCATTATCAGCTGAGTGGCAATGGACCTCAAGTGTCTCGTCTACCCCGTGAATAGTTAGGCCATTTGTGATACTCACAGATGCCTTGCAACTAACAGGCTCTACACAAAAGAGCACAAGAGCTATAACCATGATCAGCCCACAATGGATACCCTGCACTTGGGGATCATGACAATCTTTCACAAGTTTCCACCAAGAACCCATTGTTTGTTTGCTTTGAGATAAAGGGTGGGTTAGCAAATGACCCAAGAAAACTTCACAAAAAAAGGCAATTGTGTGCAATCAGATCTGAAGCCTTCTTGTGAAGTTACACCTATTTTATACCTTGAGGAAAGAAGAATTGGACATGAAAACATGATTTTTATTTTGGGTCAATTAGAGTGATCATGATTCATGACTCTTTCAATGTTTGAGGGTAACATGTGAATTGACACGCTCTTGTAGCACGGATTGTGACACTTCAACAATCTAATAATGTTCTGGGTATTTGGAAAAACCCAATTCTTAAAAAATAATTGCCAGTTCTGTGTTTAGGGTTTAGGCCCCCAAAAGAATCAGAACCAAAGAACTGGCAGTTCCGGGTATTGGAAACTTTTCAGGATCAAAGAATTGCAAGTTCCAGGTTTTTTTTTTTCAAAATCGAAATCAAATAAATGCCAATTTCACATAATATTTCAAAAACCTTGAAGAATTGCCAGGTTTCATGAAAGAAATGATATTTTTCTAGGCAGCTATTTGAGTTTTTAAAACAAACCAGAACTGTGGTTATTATATCAGAATTGGGTGTTTGCATTTTTGATGATCATGATTATTAGATCAACAAAAGCATGTAGTTGAATTTTTGATAACCATGATTATCAACCCTAAGAAGCGGTGTGATACCCTGTGAGGGTTTGATGCACTTTCTAATAATCACCCAACCCTTGTCCAGCAACAGCTGGTTATCAATAAGAGTATTAATAACTTACATGCCAATTCTTAAATATGTTGAAAGCATTCAAAGAACCTACCCATCTAGTAGGTAGCAGATTCAACAAGGCAGGAGTTTTTTTTTTTTTTTCCTCCAATTTTGTGATGTAGCGGAAGTGGTGATCATCCATAAGATGATTTAGCGAGATTTGCTTACAAACTAAGTTTGAAATTAGGTAAATGAAATTTTTTTTAAAAATAAAAAAAAGGATCCTTTGAACATGGAGAAGACTTGTTAGAGTGATGTTTATGGTCTTTTTCACTAGGGTTAGTGAACCAAAGATACAATGTTGTTAGGTCTAATCATGCTAACAAAAGGACAATTGGGCATGATGCTCTACCACAACCAGATTTAGTTTGTCTCTAATGTGAGAAGGAGAGTCATTGTAGGCCTTCTCTTCTAGTGAGTGACAATGATGTATAGTCATTCGGGCACAGATGTGGAAAATGTGGGGGCTATGCATAACATGTGTTAACTTATTGGTTGCGTGTTAAGTTTAAATCTTTGTTGTTATTATTATTTTTTATGTGTGATTGAGAATTATAATATGAGCAACTGAAAACATGAAGTATGTTTATTTTCGATTGTGAAGAAGACATAACACAATCACACTTTCCTCTACTTTAGAGAAGCTTTTGATTGATGTCGATGGGATTAGTGCTTTGGAATATATGGTAAGATATTCCAATGTTTTGTGGTGTCATCCTAGAGCTTTTTCTATGGTTTTTGGAAATTTTGTTGTGCTCATGATGATCTTGATCTTCTCATTTTAGGAAAGTAGGCTAGTACTTTGACATTGAGATGTTCATTAAACAATTTGCCAATGAAGGGATGTCCCAAAAGGTGGCCTTTCTAAAAAAACACCAAAGGTAAGTAATATATAAGTTATCTTTATTATGAGGATGATATCACATAAGCAGTGATTTTTTTCCAATAATTTATTTTTTAAAAGGAAATAAATTGGAAATTTTGTGAAGAAAATGTGTTTTTCTAGTGTAGATTTGACCAATACTATCAAAAGGAGTCCAATGACACATTCCTATGTCTAGCCCTTGAAAGTAACCTCAAGTAGAATGAAAGCCAATAGTTCAAGTAGGATGAAAGTCCTAATCTAATATTTTACTAAACTAGTTTCATTCCATAACTATTGACACAACTAGTTTGCATTGAACTACTTAGTTACTAATCAATCAAAGTACAACATTCTCTTTGTCAAAGCTCTTCCAACTTGTTTTATTATCATGTGAAATTCACCTTACAATAATGACCATTTTTAGTCCCACCCAACTTTCCTTTCCCTCGAGGCTTGGAATAGTCACCTCTTTAACCAAGAAGTGGAGTTTGACACTACCAGGGTTGGTTGAGTATATCCATTTTAATATAGCAACCAGATAATGGTAAATACATAATTTCACACAAATACATCTGGGTGAAGGTAAATAGGTTTTAAAACAATTTGGAACCAGGTAAGACTAAGGGATATAAGAGCTTTGCAACTTAATAATACGAGTCACCAAGAAGTGATGAACATTTATCCTATTCACAAGGTATATATATATATTTCATCGTTTATCCTATACATACCGTGTGGGCATAAGTGAGTAAACATACGGTAAAATATATATTTACACAAATATGACACATTTCAAAATTAAGAAAGGTAATTACTTGTGCAATTGGCATTTCAAGCATGAACGTATGAAGTTTCAAATATCCTATAAAAAAAACTAACAAGATATAATTGAAGCAATAAATAGTGTTAAATATGTATCCAAAACATTTAAATGTAATGGAAAACATGAGTACAATTTAAAGGGGTTCCGAGAGCACATGGTAAGAGTTTTTCCCAAGGTAATTAATGTAACAAATATAAATAAACCCCCAAAAGAAAATTTATTCATTAATTAGTCACCATAATCTGAAAAAATCCATCGCAACCACATTCAATACAAAATAATGTAATATAATCATTTTGGCATTTTGTTTTTTGTTTATTTTCTTCAAAAGAATTATGTTCCCTTGAGTAAAAATAAATCTTGACTATATGCTAGTCAAGTATATTCAAAACAAGGTAAGAACATTTCCATCGCAATGATTTATATGCCCCTTTAATTACAACTTGAATAAAGAATTGTTGCAATCCCCATCACAACACCTACATCATCACATTTCATCGGCCTCACCAATTTTTCTTCCCACTCTACTGAGGACATTCGTTGTATTATTGTCACCAAATGTTGTGGCATGATGAGCCATGAGTGTGTAATTTTATTTTCTTTGTCAATGTCACGATTGACAAAGGCACCTACCAACCTAATATTAATATTATTAAATTCATTTTAAGGTGCCACGTGGCATATCTACATTGGGCTTAAAAATTTGAAAATCATATTGTAACACAAGAATGTGATTTCCAAACTCCAAACTTCCAACCTCTTTTCAGATTGGAAGCTTTACATCATCTCCAAACTAGTGTAATGTTTGTGGTGGAGATGACAACAGAAAGGAGCAAATGTGTGTGAAATGTTTAGTTTTATATTTGATGACAAGATGAAATTGCCAAACACAAAATCTACATCACCCAACAACACCAATAATGCAAAAGAACCATCACCAGCATTTACTAAAATAACTTGTGTTTACGTTCCAACCAATCATGTTGGTTCCTTTTCCTATCATGGAATGACAAACACATGAGAGAAAACAAAATAGTTTAGTAGGCTTTTTGGTGGGGGTTTGTAACAGGACATTGTAGTTCCAAACTTCCATAAGTCCATCAAATTATCAAACATTTTCTATTTTGCAAGTGGAATTTGATAATTTGTGGTGGAGGTGTTGTAAGTTTAAAATGTTTGTGAATGAACTAAGGCAATTGAAAAGGTAACCAAAAAAAATTACCAATAACTAGCTATATTTCTATCTTGTTATATAAATGTGGGTATATTAGATTTATCCATCCAACACTAAAGACTACCTACTAAAATTTGGATGAATTCATAGGGTGAAAGCACATTAAAGGGATTTTTTAAGTAAGAAATTGTATTCTTTTTTGGGTATATTTTGGTATACTTTGTGGCTAGTTTTTCTTTGATTACATGTAACATTTTGATAAATGTATAAAATGGATTTTAATACGAAAGCCTCCAACATAATTCTTGTCATCTTTCAAATGAAAATAATTTTTCAACAAAATGTTTTTTTTCAACACACTTATGCTTGTTTGAATGAAAAACTTTTCAACTATAAGTGAAATGGTATAATTAATGCATATTCAATATATGATTAAGTACTTCATCAAAATTTGCAATTATTTGAATCACTTTTAGAGTATATTTGCACTTTGCAATATATCATGACAACATTTAAATTCTCACAAATATACTCTTTAATTATTTAATGTTAATTTTTAAATGTATTTTCTTTTGACAATTGCATTATTTAACTATTGAAGTAGTTTATTTTGAGTATAATTTATGAAAATATCTTTTAATATTGGCTTGGTGGAAGTTGATAATTGCATAATTTCAAAAAACAATATTTATGACTACATTTTTTGGCCATAGTGTGCTTTCACCCCATATATGAAACTAATTGTACAAATGAAGGTGTCATTTATAACCCTAAATACAAGTTTTGTAATTTTTAAACAACCATGGTGTCATGATCATTAATGACATGTTTGATCTAATGGTTTTTTAGTGAAATTTTGTGAAGTGGCAAGATCCCAATGACCCATCCACACCCCTTTGTTAAATCAAATGAATTTCCCAAAATAAATTCATCAAATTCGTAACCATAAGATCTAGGACTAGCCATGAATTTTGCAAGGTTTCGAAGTCACCAAAATGTCAATCCCATCTCATCCCAAGTTGCTTCCATTTGTTGTTAGTCTCATTGATGTCAACAATGGGCCACCTCACTTCAACTTCTATTGCCATCCCTTTCCTTTTTTTCTTTCTTCAAGTTGTGTGGTCAACAACACTTTAATTTAAGTGAATTGACATCATAAGTGATCAATGCATCTCACATCCCTTGTCATTGCCTTAGTTTTCCATTTTGTTGTCAAGAATCACCTTGAATCTTTTAATATCTTATTACAAAAATTACCACCTCTTCAACAACAAGAAGTATAATGTGCCTAGATTTACTGTTAGAACTTGGAATGTGACGGATATTATGTAAATTACTAAAATTTTTGTAGATTAGAGACAAAAAGCACCATGAAAATTCCCTTTTTCATGATCTTGAACTTTAGGATGTTGGAAAGGAATGTGCAATAGAGGTTTTAGCATGTAGTTAAATATGTTCCTCCCCTCATCAATGTGCATCCTTTGCATGGAATTCATTTCAAAACCTTCCTAGTTTTTACATTACAAAAACGTACATTTTTTTGTTTTCCTTTCTTTCAAGTTGTACGTGCCTTTTCATTTTATTGCAAATTCACCATCAAGTTTGTCTAATGTTCATCTTATTCAAGGTTTAAGGTTTGTTGCAACCCAAAGTTCATCTTCTTTTCCTATTATTCAAGGTTTTTGCATTATCATTATTTGTTCATCCTACTCAAGGTTTAGGATTTATTGCAATGATGAGGTTTTTTTTCTTCCTATTGCTCAAGGTATTTGAGAATATATTTAAAATACACCTAAAATATGCAATTATTTCATATCATATTAAAATATATATGTTTGCCTAAGTGCTTTCTAAATATACAGGGGATGACCTCCCCAAGGCAATTGCCAATGGGGTTTAGGTATAAATTCATATTCAATGTTAGGCTTCTTATTCTACATACATAACCTTTTCATCTCAAAGTCTACATGTCTCTCCTTATCACCATCATCATCTAATGTGTTTGATTATCTTAAGTTTTTCGATCTTGATCTTTAGTTTCCAAATCTTGAAAATATGTCCCAATTATTATGAAGTCCTTGATGGAATATGGGGGCTTCACAACTGATTAGATTGGCAACAAGTGTATTTGTTTTGGATCAAATGAGGTTGTGATGTTCACGAGCCTGCAAACTAATGTTGTTACTAAACTAAAATATAAAGTTGCACCTTTTATGACTATAGTGCATTATATGGCACATCAAATTAACTTAGTTATGCAAACTCTTTGTGTTTAATCCTTGGTCAATAAACTTGAGGGGTTATTATAAATTATGTATACATATTTTTCATCTTCATCGAAAAAACATTTTGAGCATGGCAGTTTTGCCAATCTACTTGAAATCAAAGGTTTAAATTATTTTGTAATGTAAAAATTAGGTGAATTTCCATGTTATCCATTACCAAATGAGTTCCCGCAAAGTATTGAACTCTGGTGGTGAAGAGGAACGATGACTTGCATATTATGGTTGCAACAAAAACCAACCTCCAACATCTCTATGACATTGAGGTGGCGATGGGGTTGACTTGCATCATGCCTTTGTTGGAGGCAATCCATGCACTTATAAAGTTTGTGCAAGCTCGTGACACATGTCTATGTGATTTTTTGGATTCTATTAAGATGTGTTGTGTTTGATTATACAAATTTTATTTAGATTTAAGGAAAAATTATGGTGCAAAACGATTTGAAACATTTTTAAATGTGCACAAAAACATTAATGACTAATTATTTGACTGCTTGGTGGACTAATCCTACAACAAATATCCAATTTGTGATTTTTTACTTCATGGGCAAACAACATCAACTACATAAGAAGTGCTTTTTTTATTGGGCTGTTCACCCAAGTTATGCATGAATATTAGACAACAACTTTTGAAATTATCACGGTTCAATGTTAACATGTTGTCATGTGTTTGATCTTTTATAAATTGGAGCAATGGTTCCCCAACAAAGAATTGATGGATGCAATGAACACAATCTATTTTCAATATTAACTTAATCCTCTTGTTGAAGAAACCTTCTAAAAACACTTAACAATACTAAAGGTTCAATTTTGTTTTGAAAAGCTCATTGGCCTAGTGATCAATTAGATGAAGATCCTAGCCCTTTTTCATGAATGCCCTTGATCTTGGAGCAACCATGCTACTATTCTAAAACCACCATTGATGTGCAAACCTGTCACTCAATTGTGGTCTACACTAACATCTAGTAACCTATTGTAACATTGACCATATGAACTTTTTGTGTAGGCAAAATTGTTTGATAGTTATGATTTTCAGCAGCATAGAAGATAGTTGTTTCTCCACCTTCTCTTTCCTAAAATCCAAGTTGCACAACCAACTAATTAAACACTTGGATTTGGTTGTCAATATGTTTGCAAAAGATCATTATATTTTTTATTTTTTTCCTTTTGGGGATGCCATGAAGGATTGAAGTGATAATGAGGTGAAGTATGTAATGGACTAGTAGATTTTTGACATATTATGCTAGTAGCCCACGGTGCAAGTTTTATTATCGTTTCTATTGCACTTGTAGCTTGTATGGAAACAATAAGTTATTTGTTATGGCATGAAGATTATAGTTGATGATCAACATTGTAGCATACTGATGTAACTCTTAATGGGAATATAAATTAGTGCAAGTTTGCATCTCTAGTTGAGTTCCTTTTCATTGAATTGGATTTTTTTATTTTTTGAATCTTTGTACATTGCATGAGTGATATTTTGGTTTATACTATTATTGCATTTTGGGTGGGTGCTCTGCAAGTGGTTACCTTGTGATGTATTGGCAACATGTACTAATGTGGACATGCAAGTTTGGTTCTAATGTGCATGGCTTGTGTAAGTTTGGGTTGGGCTACATTGGTCAAGATCCATAAGGATTGGGGTTCAAACCTCCATCCATCATAGTCTTCTTCTAACTTGATGTTCCTTTCTGTAGTTTCTTTCAAGCTATTTCTTTCAATTGATGATGTTTGATTTAGTATGGGTATTTGTAAGCTAATGTCCTACTCATGAACAACCAATATCATTGCAAGCTCCACTGCAACATGCAAATGTTTCTTATCTTTGCATCTACCTAGTCGCCATAAAACATCTCATTACAAACAATGTTTCGCCAACACACCTTATCAATGGTGCTCTCTGGATCACTGCCGAATTTCAAGTGCCTAAGGAGTTGCAATCTGCCCCACTAAAACAAACAATAGCCACAGCCACTTACCCCTCACATTTTGAACTGGCCATCAATACCTCCACATGGGTTTGCATGTAGCCTGCCAAGACCCCTTGGCATTTTCAAAAAATATCAACAGCGCGATCGCATGATTCACAAACATGTCTACCTCAAAGCTATCACCACCTTGGCCTTGGCCTTCAGACCATGTCCATGAAGACAAAGAATTGAAAGCTGGGAAGCTTCTTCTTTGGATTGCACAGAAAAAAATATAAATCCTTATTGATCCTTAAAATTGTGGTCACATGTAATAAATTTTCAGTTCAATGACCATACACTAACATAAGCAGTTGACAGTGACCACAGCCAGAGTTAGCACGACTTTAGCACATGATCAAGGAATCGTGCTTGCAGCGTATGCCTCTTTTCACAGCCTCTTTACACAAACAAGCAGCTCGTTGCATAATGACTTTGCCCTTTATTGCAGGTTCAAACTTCAAAATAAAAACTTCCTTTACTGGATCTAAATCTTCTCATCTAGATGCATGCACTTCTATGGAACATGCCCATCATATGCACACATAGTTCTCTACATATCACTCACACATTTGATAAGTCCAGGCCAAAATTTTATATTCAAATCCTACACCGATGCGCATTCTCTTCTGTACGGGCAGAGCCAACAAACTCATGGTGCTCTTCTCAGATCAAATGTCAATGCTAATTAGGATTGTCAGTGTGAGAGTAAACTTATCTCACTCATTGCAGGTTCAAGTGTCAGAAATGCACATTTAAACACTTCAAAGTTTGAAAGGCCCCATGATACAAAAGTAAGTCCCTATGAAACAACTGGAGTCCTAAACTACTGAAGACTTCTAACCCACAAACTCCATTATGCTGTCATACATGAATCCAGGACACCTCTGTTAGGATGCATATCAATGCTCCCAAGTGAAATTGATGAAAATGCTGCCAGATCTTAAAATGCCACTTACTAGCACACTTCAGGGTGTTTGATTTACAGAATTCAAACTGTGTGTTTTCACAAACCAAAAGGGATAACCAAGTTAAAATACGAGGGGATGGAAAACATAAGCATAAAAAGGGTTTCAGTTGGTGCACTTTTGAACACTCCAGTCAAAGACCAACAACTCAATTGACTCTCAATTCTGCTTTAAGTCAGCAAGAGGGTTTTGAACCTGACGTTTTGCATGTTGCAATACAGCCAGTTCATGGAAAACTCCAAGGTGTAACTCCAAACTAATCTTTTCTGACATTTTTTTGTAAAGTACAAGTGAGAGAAATCCTCACCTAAATATGACTGACCATTCATACCTTTTGGGTGGGTCTGTCATGGTCCCCTAATATTACTGTTCATACCCATCTTCTCGGTCCTGATCTTCAGATGCTTTGTTAGCTAGTGAGATGGCCTTGAACCACAAGAACCCCTGCAAACAAACAAAGACAGAAATTTGAGAGTGCCTAAAAAACACTATGAGCAAAAATGAAAACTGCAAAAAATCTTCATGTATACCTAAGAAGGTGGCCAAAAAAAAAAAAAAAAAAACCAAAGACACAAAGATGACTCCAGTTCAACACCAGAATTGAAACAACATATCAGCTGAGATGCCCATCTTCTAAAACAACACTCCTTGTTCTAAAGGGGAAAACCTCACTGCAAAATCCTTCCTGGACACCAAACGTGTCATGAGACATTAGTCCACAAAATCTTCATATGGGTTTTGCCAGATGCAACTGCATCATACTCCCCAACATAAACACCTCTGTTACTGACATCACAGAGATTCTTGGTGTTACAAAAACTTAAGAAGCATAACCAAGGAGCCAGGGGGTTTCATTCCAAGGCATCAATCTTTGTGGAATGGATCCAAACTTGCAACCAAACCAATAGTTTCTCACAGTGTTCTTCTGCACAAACAAGGACTCAATGTGCAGCTACAGTTTGCACCATCGTCCCTTCAGGAGATTGGCTGCAGGGGGCACCAATCGAAGTGTTCCTGAACCTAATGAAGCTAGTTCATGAAAGGAGAAAAGAACGAAGAGAGGTGGTCTGAGGCTTAATAATACTCACAGCTGAAGGAAAGCCAGTGAATACAAAAATGCCAAGAATTGGCGCCCAGAAAGGGCTGTCAGGTGGCACCACACCAAAGATTGGATTCTTGTTGAAGTATTCGAATACAGAACCGACCTGTTCAAAATGCCATGCCAGATTTTGATAAAGATTATGGCCAAGCCACCATGAACAAGAAGAAAAACCATGTGTGTCAGTCAGTTGTAGAAAACCCTAAGCTACTCATGGGATGCCACCCATGTCCACCAACAAGATTGCAGTTGGAGAGCAATTGTGCAATATTTAACAACAAAAGCATCAGAAGAGATTGTCAATCCCCCAAGTGCCAGAATCACCCATCAATTCCACAAGATTCAGCCATTGATTGCTTGCTTGCTGGATGTTAGAAAGCCACAAAAGTATCAAGCTTGTTGTTAGAAAGCAGTAAAAGCAGAAAAGGCAGCCACCACTACAGAAGATGGATTTGCAATGTTCAAGCAAATATTGGTAGAAGAATCCGATGACCTTGTTTGTTCAGAAAGACGAGTGAACTACACATGGACAAAAACAAAACCCTCCAAACTCTTTCTAAAGAATTTGAAGAACCTGAAAAATTGGTGGAAAAAAAAAAAAAAAAAATTGGTGAGAATTCATGGAATGGCATTATGAGCTTGAGAGAGTGCAAAATGGGGCACTCTATACCGCGGCTATGGCAACCAAGGAGGAAGCAATGAGGTAGACAAAGAAGGGGAGGTCCTCAGCTTGCTCTTTGGGCTTGGCCACTTCGTTCCTGGCCCAAGGGGGAAGCTCCTCACTCCCTGGTTTGGCCCACTCTGGTACTTCCTCGGCATCCATCTCCCTGTTGGCAGCAGAAGAACCCTTCTTCCCATCCGTTGTAGCCGCCAGTTTCCATTGCCGCTGCTGCTGCTGTTGCTCCTTAAGCTGCAGCTTGAAAACCCTAAAAGACCCCGAGGCTGAGGAGCCACCACAAGAAGAAGAAGACACCTTCAAATCCTTGCGTACTTTCGGTACTACTAGAGTGGGAAGAATTGGGAGAGAAGAGGAAGAATTTCTTAAGGCTTGTGCAGGGGTGGTGGAGCAGGAGGTGACGACGGAAGAAAGCAATGAAAACGTACACATTGCGGAAGTGCACGGAGAAGAAGAACAAGAAGCCATAGCAGCAGCAGCAGCAACTCTTTCCTTCTCTTCCACACCCAAAATTGTTTTGCTTTTCGCAACCTTCTTCAATCTTTTGCACTCAAACCCATTTCAGTTGGAATAATAGTGGGTGTCAAACCTTTTTCTTATGTCTTTGATTTGAGTTGTTTTTTCCTTCAATCTTTTGTACTAAAACCCATTTCAGCTGGAATAATAGTGGGTGTCAAACCTTTTCTTATGTCTTTGATTTGAGTTGTTATTTCCTTCAATCTTTTGTACTAAAACCCCATTTCAGCTCTGAATAATAGTGGGTGTCAAACCTTTTCTTATGTCTTTGATTTGATTTGTTTTGTTTTGTTTATCTCAACCTTCAATCTTTTGTACTAAAACCCATCTCAGCTCTGAATAATAGTGAGTGTCCAACCTTTTCTTATGTCTTTGATTTGAGTTGTTTTTTCCTTCAATCTTTTGTACTAAAACCCATTTCAGCTGGAATAATAGTGGGTGTCAAACCTTTTCTTATGTCTTTGATTTGAGTTGTTTTTTCCTTCAATCTTTTGTACTAAAACCCCATTTCAGCTCTGAATAATAGTGGGTGTCAAACCTTTTCTTATGTCTTTGATTTGAGTTGTTATTTCCTTCAATCTTTTGTACTAAAACCCCATTTCAGCTCTGAATAATAGTGGGTGTCAAACCTTTTCTTATGTCTTTGATTTGATTTGTTTTGTTTTGTTTATCTCAACCTTCAATCTTTTGTACTAAAACCCATCTCAGCTCTGAATAATAGTGAGTGTCCAACCTTTTCTTATGTCTTTGATTTGATTTGATTTGTTTTGTTTTTCTCAACCTTCATCCTTTTTGTTGTTAAACCCATTTCAGATGGAATAATAGTGAGTGTCAAAGCTTTTGTTATGTCTTTGTAATCATCGCTTATTATGATCAACTTTAATTTGACAAAAACTAATGAAAATGGATCATCATCCATTGAACTTTCATGCCCTTTCTACACATCACCCACTTATCTTGTTGCTTATATAATCAAATAAATAAATGTAATGAAAGATAAAGTGCAAGAAAACACTTCAAGGGATTAGTGCTAATCTAATAAAATGACCTCTCCAACATTGATTTTTTTTAATCAGCACTAATCAGATACCAAGCATTTTATTATGAGTTATTATTCTTATTATCATTTTCTTAATTATGATAAATTATTCTGATAATTCTAATAGAATGAGAGATTCAAGAATTCTGAAATACAATGATTCAATTTCAGTGGTTTTTTTTCAGGACAAATTTTGTTGTCTTGTAGACCCAAAAATGGGAACTCTATTGAGATTTTCATTTTTTTGGGTGTTAATTCAACTAATTTTGCTATTTTTATGGAAAACCTTGCCAAATTGTCTTCACTGTCCATTGACTTTCTGCTATTCAGATTATAAATATGGCAAATTTGTTTTCTGCCATTCAAGCTGTAGTAGGGTTGAAGAATGAGGCCCCCATAAAAATCTGGACAAAGAATACTAAGACCCTATTGTATTTTTCTCAATTGGTTGAGCCCTAAATCCCTCACTTTCTCAACCTATTTGTGTACAGTAGTTGGATCCATAAGCTTCTCAAAGGTTCAATACATGAATTGGAGTTTCTACTTGCTTACCTTAATCAGAATTCAAAACACAAGGAAGGAGATGGGATTTGCTTTTCAAAAATCTCCACAACCTAAAGAAAGCTTCCTTTTCAAAGAATGCATCAAACCTTTAACGCTAAATTTCTCACTTTCTCAACCTATGTAGTAGTTGCATATGGGGTTTTTTTTTCTCACTTTTGTTGTGTAATCACACTAGCAACCATCCACATGAGGATCCATGATAGGTAGGAATTTTGTAATCCTATTATAACCAAAAGAAAGTGGCTCACTAACTAGAATCTAAGGAACAAAACCTAAGGTTTTGTTTTTACATTATTGAGGTCAACAAGACATAAAAACTTGCAATAGAGACTTGAGGTCTGTTGCTTGGACCTAATTTCAAAAGAGATGAATCCCAAAGTAACTACAACAACTTCTATTACTCAAGTGAAGTAATCAAAAACAAGATTTTCTAAAGCACATCTTAATATTCTTATATGTTGTTGATTTGCCCATCGTTTTATGTTTGTTGGATGTTTAGCCAAAGATCAAATCTCTCGATGTCCATTCAGTCCATTTTGAATTGCTAACATCCCACTCACTAGTACGCAATGCATTGCTATGTTTGACTCATTAGGACACCCAACATCAATGCCCCTTCCATCTATGTTGTCATTTTGTGGTGCACAATTTCTATGCAACATTAGGTTCATGTGAAAACCATTATAAGAATGGGTAGAATGTGACATAGACTAAAGGCATATGGATGTGATATGGCTGTGAAATTTCAAAGTAATATAAGCCCAACTTCTGTTCACATTTCTATTTCATGTTCGACACCCCATTCAATATGCCAACTCAAACTAATTACATTCTTTGGATGTTACTTAAACAAATGCAAGATTTTAGGATTTTCAACATGCACAATCTTCTACAATTCGGACCACCTTGTTTCATGATCACATCTCTACACCAACCCTTCATACAAAACCACAATTACATGCACCATTTGTCATTAAGTAACTACAAGTGCAACGAAAGAAATTCAGCAACCATTAAAAACCAACAACATGTTTTCTACACATCTCTAAAACAATCTTGGCAAATGTACTTAACTTCCTACAAATCACATCCTGCATTCACCTTACATTCTCCATTGCATCATCCAATTTTATAAACTCCATCAATGTTGCTCCAATCTCCCACACGAACAAGTTTGTAAAAATAAGTCTTATATTACACATAAACAACAAATTATCCTAACACTCCCTCACATGCATGCTCTTGAAGTCATTATGGTGATGGTTAAAATGAAAAAAGAAACAATGACATAAAGTTTTCTGCTGTAATTGTGCAAAAAATTAACATTGACAAAATTTAAAACTTAAAAACTCCATCCATATTGGGAATACATCAGTTCATCTCGTACTCCTCATTTTAGTTCATACTACTACTAGTTGATGACTTACAAGAATACATGCTCTAAATTTAGCAAAAACCTTGTTTTTTGATGATTTTTTTCAAATATTTCAAAAAGAAGTCGTTGTAGTTATCACAACTCCAAAAAAATTGGTTAGTTTCTTCCATAAGCTTGCAAAGTGTTCTTATTAATATAGGAGGATGAAAGCATGGTATTACCTTGGCAATCTATTTGCCAAACTAATAAGAAGTAGGACCAAAACCCATCGTAAAATTATTATAAATTTAAGATTTTTATTTAAATGATAAAAACAAGATACTTCCTCACTATTGTGAATTAATTTTTAAATTTTACATTATAAAACTAGGTTTCAAGTAGACTTTTCTAAATGTAAGTAGTTTTTGAAGCCTATTTTTTATAGTGTAACATTTGTTTCAAGATTGTGTCAAGTATATTCTACCAAAGAAAAAGAAAAAATTATTTATTTTCCTTCATTTGAATATATGTAATGATCTTTATGTTATAACTTCACACAAATCTATTTCATAAAATTTTCTAATGAAAAAGTACCTTTAAACACCATATTGACTAATCAAATTCAAAAGTACTTGTTCCCTACTATTATTATTCCAAAGTTTTTCAAATTTTGTATTCAAGTTAATATAAACCCAATGGAAAGCACCATGGTTTTGAAGTGAATTTTAAATAAAATTTGAATCTACTTGTTTTCGTTAAAAATTGTCTTATTTTTTACTCCATTCCAAATCAAAAACATTTAATTCTATACTTTAACATGTTTTCACCCATGAAGAAGACTCTCTATTTGCTAATTAGAATTCCAAACACAAGGAAAGAAGGAGATGGGATTTGCTCATGAATGTCCAAAACCTAAAGTTGTTTAGTTTTCAAGGAATGCATAACCCCTAACCCTAAATCCTTCACTTTTTCAACCTAGTTGCATCCATATGTTTGTGAAGTGTGGAGTATATGAAGAAGAAGAGTCTTTATTTGCTAATTGAAATTCAAAACACAAGGAAATGGGATTTTTTTTTTTGGGTATCAAGATAAGCAACAAGAAACAAATGGATTATTATTTGGGTGGTTTTTCTCTCAAATCCTTATAATAGGATCAACAGCAAGGTTTTAACATATTGGGTACAATTTTTTTTTATCAATGTCGGGTTTTCTTCAAATTGTTGTTAGACATATAGTGGTAATTTTTTTGGCATAATTTGTTTGATCTAGCATAACCAACTACAACTGGTAGGAAGGAGTCAAGATGGGGTGAAAACATGCTAAAGTATACAATTAAATGTCCTTGATTTAAAATGGAATATTTTTTTATAAAAACACAAGAAAATAAACTAAAAGTTTATTTTTAATTCATTTTGAAACCATGGTGCTTTCCATTGGGTTGCATATGTTTAGATCAAGATTTAATTAATTTGCACCTACTTCTATGATGAATCTCACTTACTCGTTGTTGTGATTTTCCATTGATTTGGATTTAATTCTTTCAGTCTTTATTGCACACAACCTGTTGTTGCTTGTTTATCCATTCACTATTTTTTATTTTTTGAATCCATGTAGCTAGTAGGCATATAATCCCATATACTAGATCTAACATGATGTAATTTACAGACATTGTTTGCACTTTAGATTCGTTTGTTGCATGTTAATCAATAATAGGAAAATGTATGTGTATTACTATTGTATATTCCATATTAATAATATATAGTATGTGCACTTCTACATTTGTTAATCTTCTTCATTTTGTTAATATTATGTAAGTAAACTAATTGTGTTGATTTAATTTCAGACAATAGTAAACTTTGAAAATTCATAGGTTATATAGCCCACACTATGAGCATGTTGATAAGTTTGATGAAAAAATTACATGTTGTGGACACTCAAGATTGAGACTATGCTTAAAGCAAGGGAGATGTGGAGCCTTATTGGTGGGAATGAACAAAATATAGTGGAAAGTCATGTGAATGTTTTAACTACATACACCAAATGAGAAAACCGTGTTTTGAGCTTCATCATTCAAAGTTTGTTAAATAATCAACTTATGGTTGTCCACCAAGAGTCCATTGCTACATGGATGTGGGAGGCTTTTGCAAAACAACATATTGACAAAAGATTAATGAATCGACTTTTTTTTACAAGGAATTTTTTTACCAACCAAATGAACTTTAGTGAGACCATGGAACAACACATGAATGAGTTGAATGTGATGGCAGAAGAGCTCAAGGCCATTCAAGCTAAGGTGCCTCTTGAGGTCAAGGTGATGGTATTTTTCTTAAGCTTGCCAAATAGTTACAAATTTCTAGTTACATCGCTAGAATCTTACAAATCTATGACACTAGCATGGGAGGATGTTACTACCAAATTTCTCAATAAAGAACTCATGAAAAGAGAGAGAAGTGATGCTCCCAATACAAGTGATGTAGCTCTTGTTCAAAAAAGCATAGTAGTGACATACGAAATACGCGTATTTTTCGAAGGTGCTCAAAAAGAAGTATTTTCAAATATTTTAAAATTTGAAAATGTGAATACGTGAAATACATGAATATAATGAGCAAAACGCTGAGCAAGCTGAGCTTAAGTTGTGCCCAAACCCTTCT
This sequence comes from Sphagnum contortum, assembly GCA_963920785.1. Lineage (NCBI taxonomy): Eukaryota > Viridiplantae > Streptophyta > Sphagnopsida > Sphagnales > Sphagnaceae > Sphagnum > Sphagnum contortum. Next base: position 2,189,100 of record OY987282.1, read on the forward strand.
TAACTAGCTTGAGCATAAGCATACCTTGAATAAAACTGCACACTAGTTTTAAGGTCTGGTCCTTATCGAGCTTGCAATTGGTTTCAAAGATGATCAAAAACATTTGACACAATTTTACACCTACTTCTGAAAAAGTGAACAAAGACAACAATGATCAAGTATTTTCAAGTATTTTTTTAAAAGCCCAAAAAAAACGTATAATACGCATATGTTTGAATCGAATTGAGTGTATGTCACTACTATGCAAAAAAGTCAAAATAATATAGGTTCTAAGAAGATTACAAGAAATAAATCTCAAGATGTTTGTAACTATTGCAAAATGAAAGGACATTGGGTGAAGGACTACACAAAAAGGAAGAAAGATGAAAAATATAAAAAATGTAAATGAAAATTGATACAAAAAAGGGAGAACATGGAAATAGTGCTATTGACCATAATGAAACATTTGTCATAACAACAATGTCAATGTTTAGTGATGATTCCTAGTATGTAAATTCTAGTGCATCCATGCACATGTCTCATAAAAGGGACTGGTTTAATGACTTTGAGAAAATATCACAAATAAAACTTTAAATGGGAGATAATTCAACACAAGAGGAAGTTGGAAAGGGGGAAATCAAAATAAACATGATAGTGAGAATTAACAATATTTCTGCCGCCCTTAGCAATGTCATATATGTTCCTAGCTTAGCATTTATTTAATCTTTTTTCGATGAGTAAAACAACATATCAAAGGCATAGTGTTGAGTTTGGTGATGATTTTTGTGAAATAAGAAACAATCAAAAAAAGATTGTTGCACATAAGGTTTGAAAAATTTGATTCTATGAATTACATTGCACCATTTTTGCCACTACAAACAAGTTCACATTGTTGCAAGTGGGATTTCCACGAAGGATGTAAACTTGTGGCATCAATGGCTAGGCCATCTTGGCATTGACAACTTGAGGTTACTAATATTACAAGAATTAATGGATGGGTTGTCAATCAACAAGGATGAAAAGTTGGAGTTTTGTGAAGGCTACATGCTTGGAAAACAACATAGGGAATCATTTCCCCAAAGAGGAAGGATCAAGAGCTAGTGAGGTCCTAAGATTGTTCCATTGTGATGTTTCGGGACTAGCAAAGACCATTTCTTTTGGAGGAGTGTGGTTCTTTTTAACCTTCACCAACAATTGTTCAACGAAAACATTTTGTTACTTTCTGCAAAGAAAGTGAGAATTTATTTCGAAGTTCTTGAACTTCAAAGCATTTGCTAAAATGCAAATAGGAAAGAAGTTGAATTTGTTTTTTAAAGAACAATGATAGAGAGTTTGTGTCCAAGGAATTTGAAAATTATTTGAAAATTCATGGGATTCAACATCAAAAGTTTGTGCTTTATAGTCCTTAGAAAATGGGGTAGCAGAACAAATGAATTAAACAATTGTGGAAGTGGCCCACAACATGTTGCATCATAGTGTGGGGTCCAAAAATTTGGGCAAAAGCTATGAGTATTGTAGTCTACTTCAAAGCTAGATTCCCTCACAAAGCTATGAATGGAATGGCACCTAAACAAGCATGGAGCAGGAAGAAGCTTTCAATGAACCAATTGAAGGTGCTTGGATGTGTAATGTACACACAAAGACTTAACAACAAAAAAATTAAGCTAGATGCCAAGAGCATTCAATGTGTTTTTGTCAGGTACAACTTGAATTCTAAAGCTTACAAATTCATTGAAGAATCAATTAGAAAACTAATCATTATTAGTGATGTGGTTTTCAATGAGGTTATGAAAAAAAAATCTTTAACACGAAAAATAGTAAGGACACCAGAAGTTGGAAATAAGCTTGTAAACTTGGAACGTGAAAATGAATAAAAAATGAAAATAGAAGAATCCACCTCACATAAATGTGACTTATTTTTTGATTGCCACCATGGTGTAATCGGAACAACTTGAATTACTTGATCAAACTACATTATATGGGTCTTTGTGCAAAACAATGAGGAACAAAATGTGAGGTGATCAACTAGACTAAAAAGTGCCCCAACGAAGCTCACGCATTATGCTTGTGTTGCTACATCTTTGGATGAATCACTAACATTAACAAAAGCTCTACAAATAAAAAACAAGAAGTAGTGGAAAGAAAAGATAGATGCAAAATACATTTTCTGTTATAGAATGAGATGTGGGAGTTCGTGAAGCTTCCCGAATGAAGAAAGGCCATTGGTTGTAAGTGGGTATTATTGAATTGAAACAAAAGGCACACTACACCAAAACTTGACATTTATGACTAAGACAAATATGACTAATGACCATTTTTTAGTCATATAATCATATATTCCATGTTTTTGTGCTTAGTCATATTCTTGTAACCATGGATATGATTACATGACTAAAAGTTGAAAAGACTTGGGGGGGAGGGGAAGAGAGAGCTTGAGCTCTTAACACACACACACCCCTAGAAGACAACAAGTCCTCCAAAAACAGTGGCGAAGATTCGTCATGTCAGCCACTAAACGCGCCAGTCGATGTGAATGTAGAATGATCACCCATGCACATCATGAGTGTCAGCTTTAATTAAGCTTGACATTTCAACACTCCCCCTCAAGTTCAACTCCAACTCCATCACTCCAAGCATGTTGCAAAATTGGCGATGCTTCTCAGCTTCGAAAACCTTGGTGAAAATGTCAACAACCTCATTTTATGTGCTGACATAGATAAGATCAATCTCACCTGCCAAGACCTTCTCCTTGATGAAGTGATAATGAACCTCAATGTGTTTCGTCCGTGCATGAAACACTAGGTTCCTAACCAGCTAAATACTGCTAAGGTTATCACAATATATGACAACTTATCTATCCACATGCAGCCCCAAATCTCCAAATAGCTTGCGGAGCCAAGCTACCTCACACGCTGCCATTGTAGCACCCCTGTACTTAGCCTTTGTGTTCAACAAGGCAATTGTCAGTTGCTTTTTACTACTCCACGTAACAGCAACGTTCCCAAAAGAGAACATAAAACCGCTAGTAGATCTCATGTCTAAGATGCTACCAGCCCAATCAACATCTATGTATCCATGCACCTATAACTTTGTGCTAGCCTCATAAAAAAGACCATAATCTGTTGTGGCACTCACATAGTGTAGTGCGTGCCTCACACCATCCAAATGTGGCTTCCAAGGAACCTGCATAAACTAGCTCTCCAACCCAACTGTGTAGTTTAAGTCCGGCTTGGTGATCGTCATGTAAATAAGACTGCCCATTATCTTCCTATACATAGTGGCATCCTCTAAAACCTCACCTGCATTTGCATTCAGCTTGCCATTCTGATCCAGTGGTACAAAAATGGGTTTACAACCAACCATACCATATTTGGAGAACATGTCCAATGCATACTGTTGTTATAACAACCATATACCCTCGGGTGTCCTGATGACCTCAATGCCTAAGAAAAATTTGAGCTCACCCAAATCCTTCATGTCAAACTTCCGCTTAAAGAAACTTTTTACATGCTCAACTTCCTTCTCATTGTCACCCGTAACAATCAAGTCATCCACATAGATAGTGATGACCACAATACCCTCATCACTCTTATGCACATAGAATGAATGATCTACATCTGAAATATGAAAGCCAATGGTGACAAGATACTCTACAATTTTCTCATGCCATGCTCTCGGTGCATGTTCAATCCTTACAAGGCTTTATGCAGCCTGCACTCATATCCAGGTGGCTGGTCCAAATACACCTCTTCTTGCAACTCGCCATGCAAGAAGGCATTATTTACATCCATTTGATGTAACACCCAACCTTTTGATGTAGCCACTACAATCATAGCTCTCATTGTTGCCATCTTTGCAACATGAACAAATGTCTCCTCATAATCAATGCCATGTGTCTGTGCATATCCTTTGGCTACTAGTCTAGCCTTATACCTGTTTATGCTTCCATCCGAGTTGTGCTTCACTTTGTACACCCACTTACATCCAATAGCCTTTTTCCCTTCAGGCAAAGGCACCAACTCCCATGTCCTGTTTGCATCCAATGTAGTCATCTCCTCCTCCATGGCTTTATCCCAAAGTGCATGCCCAACGGCATCCTCAAAACAAATGGGTTCAACCTCCTACACAACCTTTGCCATATCTGTATAATGGCGAGCTACATAACCATCATATATTAATCTCTAGATTGGTCGTCTTTCCCTGGTAGACCTGCGTGGACCTGGATCTGTCCGTAGTGTCTTATTTGTTGCATTAGCTTTTCTCACACTAGGTGTCCTAATAGTTGGAATCCCAAACTCCCCATCAAGGTTCTACTTAGAGCCACTAGACTCTCCATCTACATGTGAATATCCTGCAAAAATGTCAAGCATACCAAGGGGCTTACCGACCTTCTCTTTTCCTCTATATGATGCATCACATGTATTTGTAGGATTGTTATTATAACGCAGCCTACCACTCCATGGTCTATTAGTAGACCCACTAGAAGGGGACTCTCGTGGTCCACTCAATGTTTATGCTTGCTGACCTGCATTCTTTGCAACCACATGTTCATGTGCATCAGCCCTAATAGAGTTTTTTACATCAGCATACCAACTACTCATTTCATCAAACACAACATCCTTGCTCACCCTCATTTCACGTGTGACGGGGTTATAACATCTGTACCCTTTCTACTCAAATGAGTACCCAATGAAAACACATTTTTCAGCCTTCGGATCCTGCTTAGTCCGTAGCTCATCTGGTACATGTATATATGCAATGCACCCAAACACTTTCAAGTGTGACAAATTTGGTTTTCTGCCACTGTACTTCTCCTTTGGAGTCATACCATGCACTACTACTGTGGGGGTCCTGTTCATGATGTAAACTATAATCGCAACTACTTCAGCCCAATAATGATGTGGCATGCTCTTATCAGCCATTAATGCATGAGCAACCTCTGCAATGTGCCTGTTTTTTCTCTCAACAACTTCATTTTGCTGTGGAGTATACTTGCATGTAAATTGCTTCTGAATTCCATGCATTTTTAGATATGTAGTAACCTCATTGGAAAAATATTCTCCCGCTCCATCTGACCTTAGGCACTTAACTTACAACCTTGTTTACTTTTCAGCCAACATTCTGAAATTCTGAAAGTGAGTAAACACTTCATTTTTTTCCTTCATGAAGTACACCCACACTTTCCTTGTGTGGTCATCAATGAATGATACATAGTACCGACATCCTCCCATTGACATCGTCTTGGTTGGCCCCCATACAGCTGAATGCACTACATCAAGTGCTCTCTTACTTACATTCTTATCATGCGAAAACACATTCTTTATTTGCTTCCCAAATTGACATGCTTCACATATCTTATGCATTCGATCCACCTTAAACTTTGGCAAACCTGTGACAATTTTTGAATTCTGCATAGACTTCAATCACTGTTCATTTACATGACCGATACGCTTATGCCATATGTCCATATCAGCCACAACTCCTGCACCTTATGCAAACATAGCAGCTTCCACCTCAGGCATGCTAACATGCAAAGTAAACATTCTACCCACTCTTTAACCTTTAGCAACTAAATGACATTTGTCCTTGAAGTCTTTGACATAGCAGCCATCAGGGTTGAACCGAACTTGCAAACCATCTTCAATCACAAAAACCAAGTTCTTTGTGATATTGGGCACATGAAGTACATTAGACAAGTATTTTATCTTGCCATCTTGCATAGCTAATGGCACATTCCCAATATGAGCAATGGGATGAGTTGTGTCATCTCCCGTCTCTACATAACCTGGTTTTTCCAGATTTTTGACATCCCTAAACCACTCACGATAGGTCATGTGGTTGGAGGCTCCTGAATCCACATACCATACATTATTGGCATTTGTGGATACATTTGGAGCCACTGTATTTAGCATGTGTTGCACAACAAATAGATGTTCATACCTATCTTCAGCCTACTTGCTTTAGGATGCATAATTATTCTACTACAGTCTTACAATCCTCATGTCATTTTCTTTCTTTCTACATTCTCTGGCCCAATGGCCTGGTTTGCCCCACAATAACGACAGACTCTAGAATTTGATCTAGATTGTTGTTTATTCCAATTGCCACGTCCTCTTTGGCCCCCCCTACCTTGAAACTAGCCTCTTCCACCACCTCTATATGACTGTTGTTGATGTGAGTCATTTGACTACTGTTGTCCAAAATTCTGATTTCCAAAACAACCACCACCTTGGCCTTGACCACGACCTCTTCCTCTGCCTCTACCTGTATTTGAGTAAAAGCCCTGCTACTCTATGTTGTTCTTGTTTTGTGTAGAACAGTCTTCATTTAAGGTTTTCTCTTCTACAATCAACATTGACACAAGATCCTAAAAGTTGGGAACATTCTCCCTGACTATGGATGTCTTGAAAGGCTTGTATTCCTTTCCAAGTCCATTTAGACAAACGTTGACCAAATCATCATCATCCACATATACATTAATAGATGCAAAGGATTCAACAATACCCTTGATCTTCAATGAATACTCATTTATAGACATGTTCTTCTTCTCCATAGTGTGCAGCTCTTGTTTTAGCTGCAACTTCCTTACCTTTGTATTTGTCTGGAACATCTGTACCAAGTTCGGCCATGCTTTTGCTAGAGTGTGAGCATCTTGTATGTGCCCAATCATAGTGTCTATAACACTGACAGATAACCAATACATGACCTTGCGTGCACCCTGGTTCCAATCCTTGAATGCCTTTATCACTACTGCAATGGCATTCTCCTCGGGCAACTCTAGAGGGTCTTCATTCTCACCTTCCACATAGTCCCAAAATCCTTTTCCCATAAGGAAATTGGTCATCCTAAACTTCCAAGCATGGAAGTTGTTCTTGTCAAGTTTCTCACTAACAATTTGATTGATGTCGTCTGACATCTTGTTCGAATAGCATGCGAATGCCTACTAACTCAAAAACGGAGGTCGAGATGATGTTAAAACACAGTTTCGGCCCCAAAATTCCGTCTAAAAAATAATATGTAATCCCTATAGCTTCGTCTTGCTGAAAACAGCTCCTCGATCTGATGTCGTTTGCTAATGCCTCCCGAAGTGCTCCGACATGGGTGTAGTAGTGAACATGAAGGGGGAAGAGATGATGACCTCTTATCACCGTATCGCCTCCTTTGCTTCTTGTGCTTGTTGTTCAGCCTTTAACCTGTACCAGGCTCTGATACCATGAAAAGATTGCGCTCTTGCAAACACACACACACCCCTAAAAGACAACACACTACTAGTTAGATGTGGCCAAGTTTACCTTGTATTTCATTCAGATTTGAGTGAACTAGGACAGATTAACTACAGGTCAATCATGGTAAAACAGCTTAACTGCAGGTTAATCCCCCAGTGACCGAGGACCAGTTGCTACGGACAGGTCAATTAAGCTAGTGAAACAAGATGGAAACAAGATGATGTTTTTAGGGTATTGGCCTCTGCAAGCTGTCAGTGACATCCACAAGTAAAATTCTCACTTGGGTCAATACCAATTCTGTCTGGGAAGCTGCAAATCATGGACAAAACACAAGTCATTTCTATATACAACAATAACAAATAGTATATGGAGACATACATACACAGAGATTGCAGAGAAAGTCAGTGAAGACCACACCATACCTGGGTTAGAGAACCCCACTGGTGAGAGTGGTTGGTACACAACAGAAAATTGCCAATCCTGCACTGGCCAAGGAAAACACAGAGTTCCATGAGACTCCAATAACACAATCACTCAAATGAAACATTGAAGAACAATAAAAGAAAGCTCTGAAATCAATCACAAAGTAGCTGAACCCTGTAAAGCCTGAATAAATGGAGTTGTATCAAATTACAGAAACATGTAGAAAACAGAGAATGTAGACAATCACTAAGCACTACCTGTAACGAGCTCTCTAGGTACCAAATTCAGACACAAAACTAGTACAGCCATCAAGGGTGTTATGAACAAGATTGAGACCTGCAGTGGAACCACCGACAATCATAGTAGAGTATTACTTCTTTGTACTAGTACACAGTGATTCTTGTTTCCATGAGATGGAAGGCAGAGCTGTCTTTGCCCACATCCATAACTGTTAGAAAACAGGAATAGGTCTGTCATGGCTACACAGGCCACTGCTGGGAGTCTACTGCAATGTAGACATTATTCTGTTTCAACAACCTGGGTTTCCCCCTATTCCTCACTTGCATGATAGAAACAAAGAAAGTGAAAATGCAAAATTTTGCTTCAAACAAGATGGGCTTTCTCCTATTATCTTGCATCGCAAGAAAATTGACAAAAGAGATCTGACACCACCACAAATATGAATTGAGGAATAAAAGGGTGCCAGTAAAAAAATCACCACACCAAAGAGGACAGCAGGCCAAGCCTTGGCAGCCTTTGCAACATCTCCTGTACTAAGCGTCAGCCCTGCAAAGCCAACAACAATGTCATATGAGAATGCTTAAGAATCCTCCTCAATCCTGTTTGTAGGAAAAACCAGAAACTGCAGAAAAGTATCACACAATTGTTGCAAACCCAGAAATGCAGAAAAGACGTATCCAACAATTGTGACAAAACAAGGAATGCAGAAGAAGTATCACACAATTGTCACAAAACCAGGAGTGTAGAAAAAGTATTCACAATTCTGAAACTCACCAGAGATCACAAAGATGGTTGATGTGGTCCATTTGGAAACACCCCACTGCTGCATGAGCTAACCTGGTTGTGGGAATGTCAAGCCTACTACAACTCCTGTCACCAAAACTGTTCTCACCAGCAAAACTCCAACTGATGCGTCATGCAAGGAGGGAAATAATGAAGAAAAGGGGGACAAAAAGCTTCAAACAGAAGAATAGTTTCAACAGAATCAGGAAACACACAAAAACAATGCAACAACGGGCAGGCCAGGCCACACCAACCTATGGGAAGAAAATTTGCAGCTGCAAAATCGAGAATAGAGTTGCTTGTAGACTCTAATTGTTTCAAAGCAGCAGCAGCAGCCTCATCAACATCATCATCATCACCACCACATGCTGCTACTGCCTTGGAACTTGCATTGTTGGATCTCCCCTCCTGCAACAGCAAAAGAACAGGAGCTAAAAAAAATAGGGATTTTGCGAGTTGTGATGGAGATTTCTATACGGCAATGGAAAATGAAAGCTTCCAATGGAAAGACAGGAAGGAGGAGGAGGAGGAAGGGGATAATTTACTTGGAAAGAAGGAGTAGTAGCATTGTGGAAGAGCGGAACTCTTGTTGTCCGTAGGAACTGAGGTTGTTGTTGTTGTATTCGAGAAGTTGAGAAGCGATGTATGTGGAGAGAGGAGAGGGTAGCAATATGGGAGGCGGTTGGCAAAAGCAAGGAAGAAGCCATCAGAAAGAGCTGATCTGAGCTCTCTGCAGAAAGCTCGAAACTTTGCACTTAATCAGCCGAGAGAAACATGGAGGAGAAGCCAGAAAGCTGATGAAGACGACGAACAAGACAAGGAACCAAAAGTCATAGAGATGATGAAGACGACGACGAAGAAGAAGAGTGGAGCGAAGGACGAGAGAGAGAAGAGATGCTCGATCACATGTTGTCGACTTCGGTTGCATTTTCCGAATCAGATCGGCGACTTCCATCCGTAACTCCTTCTTCTCCTTCTTCTTCACAGAGGAGAAGAATTACGAAAGAGACTTCAGCCAGATACGGGATCTAAGATCAGAAATTATCTACTCGTCAATCCAATTTCATATCGAAGCTTCCTCAAATCCCCTTCTGGATGAAGAAAAAGAAGAAAAAGAAGAAGAAGAGGCAGAAGGTGACGGATCTGTGGGCCATTCTAGCTATCAACAGACACGCACATACACAGCAACACAAGCTCTCGCAGAAGCCGCAGGTACTTACATTCCCGTGTGTCCCCTCCCTCACTCCCTCATCCGCTTGTCAGTAGAGAGAAAAGAATTCATCGCTTAGGGTTACGAGCTTGCTGCTGCTGCCGCTGTAGAATCCTTCTGCGCATCAGAAAAGGGGGGATGTTGATGTAGCAGCCAACAGGTCCAAAATATGGGCGTCGTGGTCGTCAGGCGTGGTCATCTGGCGTGGTCATGATGAAATGAAGCTTTTTTTCATTCATCATTTGACCCGTCCATCCCCCGGCAACGTCCCACATAATATAGGTTTGTTGTAATAACATTGCGGTCCCTTGCAGACCTAGTAAACAAACTTCACCCTTAGTAAACATGTACACCATATAGTGAACCATTTTCACCAATGAAGGTAAAAGCACTGAAATTATAGTGAACTAATTCACTTTTATGGTTCCACAGTTAAATAGTCTAGTGAACTACACCCCACTTTCCTAGTAGTGACAAGTCCTCCAAAAACAATGGCGAAGATCCATCATGTCAGTCACTAAGCGCACTAGTTGATGTGAATGTAGAACAATCATTAAGCGTGTCAGTCGATGTGAATGTAGAATGGTCACCCATGCACATCATGAGTGTTAACTTTAGTTGAACTTGACATCTCAACATTTATGATTAGGACAAATATGACTGATGACCATTTTCTGGTCATATAGTCATATATTCCATGTTTTTGTGCTTAGTCATATTCTTGTAACCATGGATATGCTTACACGACTAAAAGTCTCCGTGGAATATATAATTTTGTGACTAAAAATTTTCTTCATGAACACCATATAATTATTTAACAATATACAATTTGAAACATTAAAAACTTATGAATTAAAAGGGGAAAAAATTAGAAGGTAGACAAATGTACCTAGTAAACATATTGTAAGTTTGTAGATGATTAAACACATAATTAGTGCACAAATAAATAATTAATACCTTATAGTTTCTAATTTTTTCCCATTAAAATCACTAATTATTTAATGTGAATTTCTAAATAGTGGTTAAAAACAAATTGGGAGTAATTGTTTTCATTTTAAAGAAAATCCCAAAAAATGGAAAAAAAATTGCCAAATTTCTTGAAACCATAAAATTAAATAAAAAAGTGATGCCTCAAATATAATTTAAACATTTAAGTTGGGATTCTTGCTCAAAGGTTTATTTAAATGAATGTCTTTTCTAAACAAATTGACATTTAATAATGAAATATTTTTATTTGTGATATCCAATGAATTCAAAAGAAATCCACATGCCCCAAAATGACATTGTGATGGGTAACAAAAAATATAAAATTTTGATCTTTAGTAATTTATCAAAATATTTGGTCATACAACTTGGAATTTTTTAATGTTTTAGATTAAATCACATTTGATGAATTGAAAAGAAAATTAGGGTTAATATTAAAATTTACTACTGACAATAAAATTTGATAAATTTTTTGACATTTAACTAATTTTCATATTTGATATAAATTTTTTAAATGCTAAAAATAATATGATATGCTTCATAGATAACATTTTAAAAATATTTTTTATAATTACAGATAAATATGACACAACATTATACCATTTTTATTGATTTGGTATTTTTTAAAGGTGGGGAAATATTATACATACATACATACATATACCATGTTGATTTAAAATATTATGAACATATTTAATTATTTACAGGTTGTTTTATGAAAAAAAGTAAAAGAAAATCTTTAAGATATCATTGTTGTTTAAATGTATGAAATAAAGAAAATTAAAATGCATTTTCAGTCAAATTACTTTATATTATATTATATTATATTATATTTTATCAAGCTATAGATCTTGGAAAAATCTTTAAGAATGATTTTTCTTTTCCCCGTTTCAACAAAGTATGAAAAAAATAAATAATGGTCAAAGTTGGGTACTTGTGTATGGGACAAACCTATTTTCTTATGTTTATGTTGAAAAACTACCATATTTAAAATTTGGATTTAGGTGGATGTACTTTTCGGTTCACTTTACCATACTTGGACCTGCATGTGCAAGTCTTCTTCATTTTGTTAATATTACAAGTTAGCTAGTTGTGTTGATTTAATCTTAGACAATGGTAGACTTTGAAGGTTCGTAGAGCAATCATGCATAACTTTGGATGCCTCCATATGTAAATCCCATCTTAGGAGATGCACCTACACAACAAATGTAATAAAGGGTAGGAAGGTGCATGCACATGTGATTCAAATTGGTCTAAGGTTGACATTTATTTGCTAACTACAACCTTGAGTATATATTGCAAGTATGGGCATTTGGTGGAAACTTGCAATGGTTTTGGCATAAACCTAGAACATGATGTGTTCACTTTGACTTTGATGTTGGTAGCATATGCCAAACAAGGAGCAAGTAGAAAATGGTTTAGAATGTACATGTACAAGTAATTACAATCTACATGGTGCAATGCAATAGGATCATGTATGTGAGTGCTATCAATGTTTGTCCTTGTCTTGGAAAGGTAGAAAAGGCAATAATCGTGTCAATAACATTATTAAAAGTGGAATTGTAGCATGCAACATAATATTGGAATGGGTCAAAATCACAAACTGATGCCTTGTATATCCCACTTGCACATGTGTATCCATAGTTGGTCTTTGGCCAAATGTCACATTATTGAAGAAGTTCATGGTGTGAAGAAATGTGAAGAAATGACAAGGGTGCAATTGGATTAGGCGGAAAAAAAGACTTGTTAATTTATTGTTAAAGATATTTCACATTCTTAATTTGCTAAAATACATTTATATTTAAATAATTTAAAGAGATGGGGGATGCAAAAAATACTTATTGGTAATGATGAGGACATGAGAAAAAACAATTACATCACAATGGTGAACAATTGGCTTATGTGTTACCATATTAAGTAGTTGGCCATAGGTTTTGAATTCATGTGCACAACCTTTGGAAGTGTTAACCAAGTTTAAAAGAATTTTCAAATATGATGCAATGATTCATTTTCTAATAAATTCATTTCCAATATAATATGGGTTGGAATTTTTTGAAAGGGATACATTTCAAAATTGGAATATGTTATAGTAGAGATTTTTTTTGATGATGTAATGAAAACAGGGGCAATTATAATGGTTAAGTACATCTTACTAGAATGCATTGACATGTCAACAACATTCAAATCCTTTCATTGCATCCAAACAAACATTAGAGCATTGAGGTGAAATCTTGAAAGACCTATTGTAATTCCTAGACTCTTAGCATTTTTGTCTCCTAATTGCCATTTTGCATCTCATTCCAAAATAATGCAATTAGTGTATGTAGATTTTGTTTTACTAACCACATTCATTTTGGGCTACTTGTTATGTTTGTAATTAATATGCATATAATGTTTTAAATCTATTTCATGTGGTTTTTCGTGTCAAGGTTAAAGATAATGTATTACACCTTCCAACAACATTGCCATCAACATGATATGTTTTTTTTGACCAAATATCATTAGGAAAAGGGAACTTTCTTATGGAAGCTTGAAGATACATTTACTAACACACTTTCCAAATTGTGGAAAAACTTTGATTTATAACATGTTCAAGACATAGATCTTGCAAAAAACTTTTCTTTTTACTAAAGTTGATGCCCTAGTGATTAACTAGGAGGCATAACACACTCCTTAAAGTGTTTTCTTTCTAGCATCTACATTTGTAGGCTGGTCATAAACTAACATAGGTGGGTAGGAAATTTCATAAACATTTTATGATATGATGCAACAAATTTGGGGTAAAATTGTTGCTTGAACTTGGAACTAATGTGTGGGTGACACTTAATTACCTAGCTATACCTTATAGGTTGCAATTTTTATCAATTTTTTTTATACTCAAATTATGTAATTATGTTATGAGGTTTTATCATCTCTAACAATTTTTATGTGAACTTGTTTGGCAAGGTCATTATGCAATGAATTACTTGTTCTTCAAGTTGGGGATTCCCACATGTGATAAAAAATCATGTTCTTTGATGATGGAAAATTTAATGACAACAATTGAAGTACATTTGTCAAAAAAACTAATTTGTGAAACTTACAATATTAAGGAAAACATCTTCCCTTGTTCAAGAGAGACGAACAACCAATTGAAAATGAGTACCCATTAATCAATCTGGTACATTCTACTATATTAGTGATTATTTGTGAGTATTGGTATAGACATTGAAAATGGATTGATGGAAATGTGAACTAAATAAGGGATGTACAAGGTGTGTATACAAGTAATGGGGGGAACTATAATCAACATGGTTGGCAATGAGCAAACATCCTTTACATTCGTTTGCCTTCATGCTTTCTACTTTTTGGATGAAAACCTATGACATCCATTCATAATGGACAAGTGTTCATAGTGATCAATCTTGGTGACCATGATGTGCAAAGTCAAGTTTATGAGTGATGTGTAGCCTTATTTTCATATTTCATGCTTACTAGTGGGGCTTATGCCATTGACCCAAGTGTGAATAGAACCAAGTAACAGTAAAAATTCAAATCTCTCATGCACATAAGATGTACAATTTACAAAATCACCTCCAAGAAATCCCACTTGTCAAAGGTTTCCATCATTATCACTTGAGCTTCACCCAATTTCCCTAGAACTTTAAGTTTTTATTTTCTTGAATTTTCAATGATAATATAGTTCAATATTAAGATTCTTGTTTCACAAGTCTAAGTAATTTAACATGGAATTTCCTTATCAAAAACTATTTAATAAATCAAATACTTTGACTCATTGCAATATAAGAACCTTTCATTTACATTTGCAGGAATCCTTCTAACTTTTGACCTTATTGACTTTGGGAAATAGTTTAGAGCAAAATTTGTTTCGCACATAGATTATATAGAATTCAAATACCTTCCATGATTTTATTGCAAGCTTATTCAACTTATCTAACACTCTGTCTAGTAATGTTAAAACTATTGTTGAGATATTGAACCCTTTTCATTGCATACTCAATAGTTTTTTGACCAAAATCTGTGTATAGGTTTTTGTTGTGAAAACAAGGCTCACATGATGGTTAGATGATGAAATAACCTAATTGATGTATTATTATGTAAATTTGGATTGGCAGAAAGTGCCAAAGTAGAAAACAATTTGTAATCATGAAACGTGATAAAGTTTATCATCTTATATTACAATATATATTGAGTCCCAATAACAAATTTGGAATGCGAATTACTATTTTTTTTTCATTTTGTGAAATTATAATCAAATGGCTAGTCCATAATTTCAAAAGTTCATTACTAATAACAAATATTTTTTTTTAATCAATAAATAACAACACAATTCTCTTCATAATGAAATTATTAATATAGATCCAAGTCCCAATTAGTAGATCTATGGATATAATAATCACCATATGCATTTGAATAAAGGGTACTTGGGAAAAAACATAATTTCGTGACAAAAGTGAGCCTTTGTAGCTTGCATCTACCCTTTATGTGGCTTTAAAATGTAGTGTAGGATGGAATGGGAGGTGCAAGCATACAGAGGAGCTTTTGAGGCCAAGAACCTAAGTTCCCAATGTTGCATTTGCTTTATATGTGATGATAGTTGTATTTTCAAGTGGGAGTTGTTAATGAACTTTAGTAGTGTTTGAAAAACCAAACTTACAATGGATTAGTGAGGGATGAATGCTCAATCATCTATAGGACCTTTAATAAAAGGCTTAGTATTTTCCGTTGCACCATAGTTTTCTTATAAGGTAGAAACTTTAGATGCATAGGGTAGGGACCAATTAAAGAAGATGATGAAGATATGAAGGGTTTCCAAAGTGATTTTCATGGCAAAATATTGGGTGGGGTAGAGTGAATTATCATGGTTCTGGGGATATAATGGGTTTTTATGAGAATGGGAATGAGTATTCACTTTTGTGGGAGCTTTGAAATTGCTTATGTTTGAACAACTTTGTGTTTTCAAAATACATTTCAAAGGGGGCATTTGGGTTTTCGATTTCTCTTTGTGTAACTTCCTAAGGAAGTATTATGGGGGAGAAAATTGGGTTTTGGTTTTGTTGAAAGATGGGTGTGAATTGTCTGAAGGAGATCTATGGGCTCATGAAAGAGAAACCAGAGAGTTCAGATTTCTTATGGTCCATACCTTTATGTTGTAGGTCTTAGGATTGTTTATGATATTGTGTAGAAAAGAAGTGATCTGAAATTTAGTGCTATTGCTCTATTCCATTGTAAAAGTTCATAAGTATTATGCAAACAATACTACAATCAAAGCCACATTGCCTTGCTTCTTTTTGGTGACAATGCAATCTTTATTGCCTTCATGAAATCCTTATTCAAAATTTTAGAAGTTTTACAATTATTTAGCTAGTAGGCTTTCACATGACAACATAGATCCAAATTTCAATTGTACATGTTTTTTAGGTTTTTTAGGTTTTTTTTTTTGGATTGACATTCAGTCAAAGGAATCAAGCTTCCTAATGACAACAATTGCTTGCAAAATAAGTTCATACAAAAGTTACACACAAAAGAAAGAAGAAGAAGAAGAAGAAAAGGTGATACCCAATTGATTTGGGTGTGTAAGCATGCGTGATGCATAGCTCCAATGATGATAATGTGAAAAATGGAAATTAGTAGATATTGAAAACTAAAACTTTCAAACCAAAGTGCATGGTACCATTGAAAAGATGATTTTTACATTATGTTAACAACTCAATGAAACAACTTGATAACATTGTGATTGGTTTCAAAAGTGATCTTATTGTTATGGTGAAACTTGTATGAGTAGTGTTGGATCTATTCACCTAGTCTCAAATTTCAGTAAGAATTGGAAAAAAGGTGGGGGGAAAAAAGGAGAGGTCAAAACTCAAGAACTGCAAGTGGTGCTTGTGTGGCCATTTGAAATTCCAAGAGATTTTTTGGTGATTTTCTTAATGGTGAAAAAGTGTATAGTGTTTCAACAAAGGAATTAGTGGTCATAGATGATATCATTGACCTTTAACAAAGATTTCAAAAAACCCACAATAACTCTAAAATTATTTATTAAAAATAGAAAGTATTTCATATTTTCAAGTGCATTTACAACCAAGTTTGAAGATGGAATGAAAATGGCAAAGCCACTGAAATTGCCTTCTAGGGGCTAGCTGGTTTCAAATATGTAGTGAAGAATGGACAACAAAACATCCTTGTTTGAAAATCCTTTTTCCTTGTATAAGTAGTAGTAATCTCTTACTCTTTTGACCCAACCTAAGCTCAGTTCCATTTAAAGGCTCAATTCTTTTGCTATGCTTGTTCCATTTGCACATGGATTTACAATTTCTACTTCGTTTAAGTAATGCAAATACTTAAATCAAAACACAAAACCCAATGAATGTGTTGAAGATTCTACCATGATAGAAAAATGGTAGAAACATTGACCACAACACATCAATCAGCTCATGAATGATTTCCCTATTTTTGCATCTCAAGGAAGAAGGAAGTATCCTTTTCCTCTCCTCCGATCATGATCTGCTCTCAATGTGATGAAACCCATTAATTTCCTCTCTAAACATGACAATGTCGGTCTGAGGTATAAGAAAATTTCTGGCTATGTTTTGTGCATCTGAGAGGATCTGCGATTTGTAAAGCAATAGCAGATATTTCCTAGTGCATTTGCAGGGGCACATTCATCATTCAATGAATTTTTCCTCTGCAAACTAAATGAAAAATTTCCCTCCCACAAGAAAAATGTGAAACTACCAAAGAGCTCTGCCAGTGTGCTTTATGCTGGGTAAAGCCCTCAGAGTGGGGAGTTGTATTTTGTTTGCATACATGTTATTGTCCACTGGAACCACAGCTCTTTCACAGCCCAGAGGGTCCAGATTTGTAATCCTGTACAAAAGAATGAAAGCAGAGAGCATCATGACTATTTTTTATGAGGATTGATTATCTCTCCCTCTTTAGCTTGTCCTATCCAGAATTCTGCACTAGTTTCCTTCATCTTCGCTACTTTCTAGAGTGGTATCTATACTAGTTCAATGTCTCCACACCACAAATTTAGGGTTTTCATTTCTCCCATCTCTCCTTCATCTCCAACCTGCTCTACCGTATTCAGCAACTGAAAAAAAAAACCCCCCAAAAAAGCCTATATATCTCCCCAGAATTAAAAAAACCCCATATGACTCTCAAGAATTTTTGCTGACTTTCTGAAACTATTTCATTTTCTGCATATAGTGGAGGTGGGTAAAAATGCAGGAGGAGGGAGAAGGATATTAGGAAGCAAGTGTTTTTTAGTACACAAAAATTTGAAGATCAAAGAAAGATGGGTTGGAAGCAGCTGCATGGATTTTTAGGTTGTTATTGCTTTTCCATATGACAGGTTGTGGTCAACAGAACCATTCCATGGTGCCTTCAATCCATTGGAGTTTACAGGCTGAGAGCCCTGATACCCATATGGGTTTTTGCTTGCCCAATTCCACTGGTCCCGACACATCTCCTCTATACCAAACTTGGCTCTACACCCCACAAGTCTATCCATCATTAATTTACCACCGTTCCAAATTAAAAAAATCTACAATTCAATGTTTTGATATAAAAAGATTATGCATGTAAGATTTGCTTCTGTAATGGTGAAATATAAGTGATCCAGGAGAGGCTGTTACCTCCATCCAAGCTCCTTTTCTGCTTTCTCTGTAGCAGCATAAACCTCACTACAATCTCCTGGTCGACGATCCGTGAATCGCAAAGGAATTTTCTGATAAGAGCATTTCCAAGTACACCACTATAAGCGGAAACTTTCAGAAGAGCGTTTCCAAGTATGTACAACACTATTAGTGGAACTTTGTTACTATGAGCATTGAAGACTACCACCAAGTCTTCCCTGAGATTATCCTAGAAGAAGAAGAATCCAGCAATCGAAAAGGGAAGTTTTGGGGACTGATGGGATCAAGTCTGGCTGAAAAACTACCTTCCCAGAAGCCTTCTCAAATGCAGCAACCATCTCTAAAACGGATGTGCCTCTCCCTGTTCCAAGATTGTAAATAGCGCATCCTGCAAAAGCATAACCAAAGGCAATTGAGTGACATGATTAAGCATTATGGAATTTTAATTGGGTTACATGATTAAGCATTATGAATTCCAATTGGGTGCCATGATTAAAAATTTCAACTGGGTGGCCATATGATAAAGCAATATGAAATTTCAATTGGGTTCCATGATAGAGCAATACGAAATGTGAATTCAGTGATATGATTAAAGCAATGTGAGATTTCATAATGATTCACTATTTGAACCAGCATTTTGTACTGTTATTAGCATATTGGGTAAGGTCCATAATACCATCCAGGGCATTCTGATAACATCATGGTTACACTGACAAAAGCTAGTCTTCAAAAACCCAGAGTCTTGATCACCACAGTAAATCCAAATCAAGCAAAAAACATGGAAAGATCGATAAATAAAGAGCAGAAAAACCCCCTTTACCTATGTCAGGAGTTTTGAATAGCTTCTTGAGAGCTTGACTATGACCCAATGCCAAATCCATAACATGAATATAGTCACGCACCTGAAAACCTCACATCACCCGCATGCAAATACTTCCCCTTTGTCATTTTACACACTCTGTATAGTATCGATCTCTCTCCATTTGAAAGCTTTGATTCAACGTATGCAATCCTAGACAACAAAGCTCAGACATGGCACAGCTTGAAAAGCAGCAGTTGGGTGGAACAAAACTCACCCCAGTGCCATCCCTGGTGTCATAGTCACTGCCAAAGACAGTGAGCTCTGCTCGTCTGCCAACAGCAACCTGCTGCACAAAAGGCATCAGATTGTTGGGTACACCCTGAGGGTCCTCCCCAATGCGACCACTTGGATGTGATCCTACTGGATTGAAGTAGCGGAGTAACACAATCCTCCACGTGGGATCTGCTATATGAACATCCCGCAATATGTCTTCAATAATGAGCTGCATCAGATGGTAAAACAAAAGCAATTCAGGAAATTTCATCCCTTTGGGTTCAAGGAAAGTCTACTTTGCATGTGAGTCTATGGAACTCAAATCAACCAAGATTCAGGTATCAAGACAAAACATGTGAGCTTACTTTAGTGCGGCCATATGGGTTGGTGGCTTCAAGAGGAAATTCTTCTGTGCAAGGAACAGATTTGGGTTGTCCATAAACAGTTGCAGAAGATGAGAAAACAATCTGCAAAATGCACATCATGCTTTTATCACTCCAAGATAGAATTCCCTTGATTCAATGATATCATGTACAAGAAAAAACCCCCCAAAAAAAATTAAGACCCAAATCCTGGACAATAAAAATTGACGCACTCAAAGTTCAATGCTTCAAGAGTAGGCCAGAAATCCAAATTGCCAATTGAGGCTCCAGGATTGGTTCCAAAACTTGTGGTATCAAAACATCTTGACAGCAACCAACCATGGAAATCACATGCATCCCAACTAGTTTCAAGAAAAAACTGGGATTCCCTCACAATCAAACTTTGGGTTCCAATCACCAAGTCACAAGTAGGCACCATAAGACATTAAAATTCTCTGAAGCAGACTTCACAATTTTCTGAAGAAGAAATTACAAAATTTCTCGAAAACAGACATTGTAATTCTCTAAAGAAGAATAACCAGAAGGAAGAGTTTTGGAAGCACTCAAGCTCTAAGTACCTCCTTACATCCATGGCGTGTCATGGCATCCAACAGGTTAATCGTGCCGATAATATTGTTGTTGTAATAATGCAAGGGCATGACAACACTTTCTCCCACTGCTTTCAAGCCTGCAAAGTGCATGACAGCATTGAATCTGCCAATCAATCACATCAGACCTTGTCAGTTTTTACCTCCTCCCTCCTCCCTCCTCCTGATAACAATTCAACAATCTGTCTGACAGACAATTTCTCGGACAATTTTGTCTTCTTTTGAATGCAATACAACTTGAACAACAAGTTGTTTTTCTTGCAATTTCACATCCTCCGATATTTTACCCTGAATTCCAAAGTTACACTTCCAAAAGCAGTAAGGGGCTTTCTTTTGGGGGGCCAATTCCTACAATCTCTAAACCCAATTTGCACCATCCATAGATTGTATGAGATTCTCAAGAATAATTTTCTAAACCCAATTTGCAGCATTCACAAAAATTGTACAAGATTTCAACAAGATCTCTAGACCCAATTTGCAGTATGTAGAAAAATTGTACGAGATTTTCAATAATTCTCTTAACCCAATTTGTAGCATCATGCACAAAAATTGTGTACGAGAATTTCAACAAAATTTTGTAAACCCAATTTGCAGCATGCACAAACAAAATTGTATTAAGGTTTCAACAGCAGCATACCGAAAAGTATTGAAGACATCTTCTAGTGCATCATGATCACAAAGATCCACCTGCACAAAGCTCAAGATCCTTCACCATGTATTAGCATCACCCCAAATCTCATCATCTCTCTTGTGCAAAATTATTCTCAATTTCTTCAACCCCCTAAAATCTCATCATTTCCTTGACACAAGCCAAAATAAAACTAAAACAAGCTTCAAGTTGGAAAAGAATTGTTGGGGAAACAGCAGCAGCATGGCCTTCTCTCTCTCTCTCTCTCTCTCTCTCTAGACAAGTAAGAACTTTTTTTTGGTTGGGTTTTCTTTGAACACAAAGGAATTTGAGATCATTGTTGTCAGATTTCACATTTACAAGAAATGCTGCCAAACTTATTATTATTTTGTAAGTGTCAAATTTATGTGACAAATTTACACAAAGTCAAGTAAATTTGTTGCTGCCAAAAAAACCAACGAAAAAAATAAATGATCACAAGTGCACACACAGACACACACCAGCTTAAAGATGAGGTTTCTGCCATGATTCTTGCCAGCCAGTTCTCTAACTCTGTGCACAGCTTCCTCACAGGAATTGTCAAGGTTGTCCACAATCACCACCTTGTAACCTTCCAGCAGCATCTGCAAAACTGTGTGACTCCCTATGTAACCTGCTCCCCCCGTCACCAACACCCATCGCTGCTGTTGTTGTTGTTGCTGCTGATCCCCACTATCCACTTCCTCCATTCCTCTCAAAACTAAATCCTTCATCCTGAGCTCCCTCAACCCCTCTTTTCTCAAACAACCAAAGCCCAGATGACACTACCCAAATAGAACCAGAACAAGAATAAGACCCACTACTCTCTTCTTCTCCTATTCTTCTCTTCTCTCATCTCCTCCTTGTATCTTCTCTTCTCTTCTGCCTTTCTTCTGCTATATTTCTCTCTAGTATCTCTCTCTCTCTCTACCTGATCTCTTCTTCCCTGATCTCCTCAAAGATTTCAGTTCTGCTCCTTCTCTTCTTCTCTTCCTACTACTAACTACTGCTGCTCTTCTCCTCAAGATTTCAGTTTTCTCCTCTCTTCTTCTTCTTCTTCTCCTCTCTCTGATCCTGCTACTGCTGCTGCTGTTCTCAAAATTCCAGCTTTTGTCTCTTCTTCTTGTTGTGCGTCTTCTCTCTCTCCCCCTTGTGTTGCTCTCCTCAAGATTTCAGTTGTTTTTTCTCTCTCTTCAAAACTTTTGTGCACTTTCTGTGTTTTGTGTTTGTTTTTGTTTTGGGGTTTTTTTCATTGAATTTCTATGTTTCTGTTGTTGTTGTTGTTGTGGGTTCAGGTTTGTCTACAATGCAAACCCAAATTGGAAATTCAACACTTAGCCAAAAAAAAGACACCAAAAAAAATTTAACACTAATCTAAAAATGCAAATCCATGTTGCAAATTCAACTCTTAGAACCCAAAAAAAAAGAAAAAAGAAAAAAAAAGGATGTTAACATCACTAAAATGAAAATGAAAATTCAAAATTTGGAACACTTAGAAAACCCACACATCAATATTCAACAATAATGTAAAAACATGCAAATCCAAATTGAAAATTCAACACTTAGACAAAAAGAAAAAAAGACAACACATGAAATGAAATTCAAAACTACTCTAAAAATTGTGCAAAAAACCCAAATTGGAAACTTCAAACACTTAGAAAAAGAAAAACCTAATTCTAAGAAAATAAAAATGCAAATCCAAATTTGAAAGTCAACACTTTTAAAAAAAAAAAAGGAAAAAGAAATAAAACTACAACACCACCATACTTACACTTACACAAAGAAAAGGTGCCAAGTGTGTGTCTTTGTGTGTGTGTGTTGTAGAGGCAACTGATTGTTGTGGTGTCCAATTGCAGTAAAACCTAAGTTATACTTTGCTCATCATTTGTGGGGTTGGGAAGAAAAAAGGCAAAAATAGAACTCAACTGGTGAAGCTTGGAAGTGTGAGAGGAGAAATCTGATGGACAATGGTAATACCCATTGAGCAAAGCCTTTGAATTTGCTCACCATTTTTACTATTAGAGTGCTATGTTGCTTGCTTTCTTGCTTGCTTGATTCCTAACCAAATTTTTTGATGGTATTGAAATAATTTAATCGATTATTTGCGTCATCTAACCATACCCAAAATGCAATTATATGTGGGGAAAAACAAATTGTAAATACCACACATGCAAAAGGCTCTCATTAAATTTGTATATTATTGGTAAAGAGATTGATGAGCCTTGACCACAATAATTTGGATGCATGTATATGATGGCAAATTTTGATGCTTTTTTTTTAACATGCAAAAAAACCCATAATGTTGGTTGGTCATATTCCACAACAAATATTGCATAAAAGAAAAAAAAAAGTACAAATCTTTTCTCACTCAAACAACGACAACAAAAAACAATTATATGAATAAAATAAGAATCCATTAGAGATTGTGGGTATTGACAAAAAGAAAAGAAAATTGTAGGCATGTTTTTATGTTTTTTTTCACTTAGAGAATTTTTGAAGGAGCTTGAAAAATGCTGGTGCAAAAATTGGGAAGTTGAGAAAAACAATTGGGGAGGGGAGGGGGCATGAGCTTCCCATTTATGTTAATTAAGTTTCATGCCTTTTGTGTTCAGACACTTTCCATTTGTCTAAACCCTAAAACTTAGTTGGACATGTATTTATTTGGTAATTAACCTTCATGCATGACAAGGGTATATCATAAAGAGATAATCGAATAAATGATAAATGGAGCTATTTTTGACAATGAATTTGACAACAGACGAGGTTTTTGGGGAATTTTTTTGGGATATTGATACCCTGTGTGATCCAACAATAAACCCTAAAATCAATTTAAACCCTAAACCACCCAGCCAGTTATGAAAATGAAGTAATATCCAACAAACAAAACACTCACTAGAACTTTGAACATTAGATAGAAACGAAGAAGACACAAGGGAATGTTGTTTAAGCAACAAAACAATGCAAAAAAAAGTTCATGCAAAGTTCAGTTGTGTACTAGCATATATTACATGTATAGCCTAGTTGCGTAGCCTTTGTTCTTACCTTTAGCTTAAGGTGTACCTTTGGATCCTACAAGTGTCAGTCTAACTTTGATGACAACCCACAGAAAACCATACAAATAACAAAGGAAAATGGGATACTCCAGAGTCAAGACTAACCTCAACTTCAGAACTAATCTTGAATAGTGTATACACCACCAAAGTTGGCCTGGTATGGAGAGCAACCAAATGATCCGAGTGAGGGAAGAGTTTGTTCTCATACAAAACATCACACAATTTTGTGACCAAGTGGACGTCGTGAACATTGTAAGTGAATTTGGTTACCTACACATTCATAACTTTGGAGCCCATTTTCTCTCTCTCTCTCTCTCTCAACAATTGTAATTGCAAACCTCACAATGAAGAATGTGTGATAGACTTGTGGGCCCTTGATTGTGTAAACTCCTTTTGCTAGGAATCACTTCACATTGGATCCCCAATTTTGGGGGCCTGATGGTGATCCACTTTTGCTCCAATGTGGAACCAACTTTCATCTCACTTTGCAAGTGCAATCTCTATCCCATAATGCGCATCTCTTTACCACATGGAAAAAAGAAACAATCTTGGTGAGGGTGATAAATTTTTCAATGATCACCCAAACTATAGATTTTACAAATTTCACCAAAATGGTTCCATTAATGCACATTTACAATAAAGAGGGTTACTTAGAGAGGGATGCGGGCATCTCCTCTAAATGCCTCCTATGTACTTCAAATTTTGTCACATTCAGATGCCCTAAAAAATTATTTAGTTCTTGAAATACAAGTTTCTTAATTAGTGTGCATTTAATTAAAATGTCCATTTAAATCATGTTAAACATGGTAATTAGATGGTTCTTACATAACAAATGTTTTTTGCAAAACCATCCAACTCCTCATTTTGCAAAGGAGTTGAAGGTAAGTTGTTGTTGTTGGGTGTGTTGGTCAATAGTGACTATCAATCATGCTCACACTTTTGGGGGTTGGGGAGAGCAAAACTTGTGACATTTGTGTTTGAGAGACACAATTTGCACCCAATTGCATGTTGGGTACGAAACCAACATAAATTGTGTTGTTGTTGTTGTAGTAGGATTAAGCTGATAATTTTCAGATAATATAAAATCAGCTTCTTATATAAAGAACAATGCTAGATCATTAGGGTTTAGGGTTTTATATAAAGAACAATGCTAGATCATTAGGGTTTAGGGTTTTATATAAAGAACAATGCTAGATCATTAGGGTTTAGGGTTAATTGCTTTGCAAAAATTTAAGGAAAAAATTTCTACAGAATTTTGTAAAAGTGAAAATTCTCAAGATACACCTGCAAGCCTGCCAACAAGATTTTATTTGATTTTTTTGTTCCTTTTTTTTTTGGTTTTTATCTGTCCCCATTTATTTATTATTTTCTTTCCTTTTTTTGGTGATTTCTTCCTCCTCCTCTTACATGCTCAAGATCTGACTTCATTGGAAGACAAGACAGCTTTGCAGGCACAACCCTTTTTTCACTATGTATGTGGACTTTAAGAGTAGGGCTTTACCTGACATAAAGCAATGAGAGAATTTTTTATTTTTTATTTTTCATTTTCATTTTTTTGCCCTCATACTTAGGAAGTATGATGGGAAAAAAAAATGAAATAAGGTGGGGCATTTTGAAAATTGAAGACCCAATCCCTTTTTATACCTTTTTTCTGGGATTTTAATTGGAGAGGATTATTTTAAGGGCAAACAATAAATAGGAGCAATGAATTAGATGTGGCATCATTTCTTAATTTAATGCAAGTTGTAGGACAATGCTTGGCCAGATAAATGTTTTCAATTTTATTTTATTTTTTATTGTGCTTGAATTATAATTAACATTTTAATATATATTTTACATAGTATTTTCAAGAAAAATAAATGATCCAATGGTTCGAATCTCTTTCTTGAATCAAAGGGTTTATGGTTTGATTTCTTTTTCCAAATTCTTTTTTTTTTCATAAACAAAATGGATGAAAAAACAACTTCTAGGCAACTTCTTCAAATTGGATGGCCCGGGGAAAAAAAGTTAGTTGTTTTATATCATTGGGGAGAAGGTAACTAAGTTACCTTCGCTCACATGGAAAAAGGGATTAAATTGTTCCAAGGGAGGAAATTTGACAAGAAAATACAAGGGCATTCAAATCAAATGTTCTTTATATCATTGGAAATTTCTTGAAGCATAGATATTTAAAAGGATCTTACAATCTTGATTTGATGATATGAACAAAAAGTTATGATAAGAAGAAAAATTGAAAGTCAAATTTTCAAATCCCTTCTTGCCTTCTTGAATCTCAACTCTTCCTTTCACTATAAATTTTAGCTCATAGCCTCAAATCAAAAGTACAAAATTATTTTAGATATTTTTGTTTCAAAAGGTTTTCAATGGTATTAAAAATGTTTATGTGATCAAAGTTTACATGTTGTATTTTCTTGTCAAAGATTCAATAACTTGCTCCCTAGGGCAATTCAATTCCCTTCCCTATAAGGAGAACTAGACTTAATCCCTTTCTTATGAAGAGAGAAGGCAATTCCCTTTCTCGCCTTTAGAAATTTGATTTTTGGCTTTTCTTTTTGTTACAACATTTACTTCATATCTTCAAATCAAGAATGTAAAATCATTTTAGATATTTATATTTCAAAAAAATTCCAATGGTATAAAAAATGGACAAAGTTTATCCCTTGTATTGTCTTATCAAACATTTGGGAAGTTGCTCCCTAAGGCAATTTAAACCCCTTCTTTTTTTAAAAACACACCCCGTAAAAAAAATTGTTTCCTAGAGGGGAAATTGAGTCATGGCAATTTAGTCGTCTTCTCCCAAAGGGAACGTGGTTGGGACTACCATTTTATGTCCTCCTAAGGAAAGTTCCTATATCCCTAGGGCATCCAACTTGAAAAATTGTCTAAAGGCTATTTTTTTCATCCATTTTGTTTGTGGAAAAGAAAGAGAAGTTGAAGAAAAAATCACACCATGAACACTTTGGTTGAAAGGGGCAATTCTAACTACTAGATCTTTTTTTTTCTTTGGAAATATTGTATAAGAAAGATAATAAAAATGTTAATGATAATTTAAGTCTAGTCAAAAATATTCAAAAATATTTTTGTGTTGGGAAATGTTTTGTAATTGTGTCAAGACCGATGTTTATTTCAATTTGATAGATTTTGCAATCAAGGGAAGACCCTTCTTAATGGAGTACATAGGGGTTTGATTACTTTGGTAGTCGAAATAAATTAAAAACAACACATTGGTAATTGGCATCCAATTATCTTGGTAATTGTTTCTTATAAGATGTTTACAAAGGTGGTCTGACTAAGATTACAACCAATTCTTATGGAAGTAATTGATGTTGATCAAAATATTTAACTAGATTTATTTTATACAATATGCTTCTAGTTAGAAAAACCATAGATTGGGTCAAGCACTCAAATTAACCTCTTGTTTTCCTTAAATATTATTGAGGCATATGATAAAGTAGTTAAGGCTTTATGTTTGAGGCTATGTCCAAAATGGGCATACAAAAGATTTTGTTGAAATGATAAAATTGTTTTTTTTTAAAGAGGTTGAGGTTGTGATATGTCTAAATGGTGCCATCACAAGGCATGTGACCTAAAAACAATGTCAAACCTTTTCTGCGGATGAAAGCAAAATACCCTAATTCAACTTTGTGGCTGAACTTTTAGAGGTGTGGTGTTTCAAGGGTGTTGAAGAATTTGTTTTCTTGTTTTTTTGTTTTTGGCTCGGTTTGTTGTTTTGTAGGTTATTGTGGAATGATCTTGGTGAGCTAGTTTCAATGATGGAACACAATCCTGACTACTCAATGGATATTCTTTATGAGTTATGTGAATCGCAGCTCTAGTAGAGGATTCGTGAAGAGCTTTCAAGGGAGTGAAGGAAGGTGGAGAAGAGAAATATGTGAAGTTGGCTAAAGTGAAGGAAGAGGACTTTGACGAGGGGATGAAGTTAAGTTCTTAGTCTTTAGGATAATTAGGAGTGTGGAGTTGATTTGGGATTGGATTGTAATCAACTAAGGGTATTGGACTTCTTTCTCTCATGAATTTTGACGCTTGATCTTCCATTGTGCCAAGAGCATCAAAAAGAGATTAAGAGGCCTAACATTTTCATTTTAGGGACCAACACAAAGGAAATGATGAGTGAATTAAGGATTTTAGGAGTGGTTGTTGTGGTAACATCATCTTTGACAATTTGGGGGTCTTAATGTGAGTGCGCAATGTGGTCATTTTGAGAAAAGAGTACTTGCTGGATAATGGGAGCTCTAGGGATTTTGGGAACAATGGGATACTATGTCGTGTATAAGATCACATTCACTTATTATGTTCTAAATATATGTCCAATTTCTGAAAGGAACCATGTGATGATGTCGAGATTGTTCTTGTGGGATTTCTGTTGTTGAAGTATGAGCTACCCATATCATTAAACAACCAATTGACTCCTTGAGACGAAATCAAGAGAAATCAAATCTTTTGAGGTCTATAGAATTAAGATAATAGTTTTTGGTGCTTGTAAGGATATAGATGTAGAAATAATTCTTGTCATAACCTTCTTTTTGTCTCACGAAGTTGTGAGGTTGAAATGAATTCAAGCACCTTACCATTTTATTTTAATAAATGAAGTGTTAAATTTTATGGTCAAGGAAACAGTTAGAATGGGAAACTTCAAAGGTGTCATGTTGCCTAAAGGAACAAGGCAACAAATAACCTTTCAATATATAAATGATACAAAATTATTATGTCCACAAGAATGTCGATGGCAAGGTTTTTATTGATCCATAAAAAACACTAAATGTTTTATTTATGTAAGTGGATCATTTCTACCTATGAGCCTAGGGATTCAAACCTTAAGTGGTTTTTTTAGTATAAATTATCTAGCTACATGCCCTCTTCACACAAAATATGGCTTTCAAATGTGAGGTGGGCCCTTATTAAGAACCATGTATCTTCTATAAGATTTAAGATCAAGATCAAGATATTGAAAGCTTGACAAAACATGATGGAGAAGATTTAGTTATCTAAACCTATTTTTGTTGATTCCATTAAACAAGTGAAGTTGTGATGGGGTGAGATTTAGAATAAGGAATTTGGGATTTCCATCCTGAAAGCCCAAAAATAGGGTAAATCAAGTTTGTGTAAAATAGGAGACCTATGGGAAGCTAACAACAAAAACTTTCAACCATGGGAAAAGGCAAGAACCAATTTTAGATAGAGGAAAATGAACATAATTGTTGCCAAAAAATGTTTAACAACATATTTACAAGTTGGGTAACCAAGTTAAAGGAGTTCAACTAACCAACCCAAGAGACAAGTGTTGAGGAGTGGATTGACATCTATGAAGGTGTTCATTAGATAAAGGTGTTTTGTATTGTCAACAACTTTGAACCCAAAATAAAATATTTAATGCATAAAAGGTGATCCCAAAAGAGGTTTTTATAAATTCTAAAACACTCTAGTTACTATTTAATTGGAAAGAATTATGGGATGTGTTCAAGAAGGTGAAAAATTGTACCACAATGGGCTTTCAAATATTAGTCTTTAATTTGTTTTATGAGGACATTGGGAGTCTAACATTTGATCTAGGACAATGGAGATGGAATGGGAAAGACTAGACAGTGAGTTATAATGTTAAATTAGGAAGGAAACTCATACATGCAAAAGTTGTGTTTAAGTGGAACGTATTTTGAAAGAAAGACCTTTCACATATTACAAGCTACAATGGAAAGAAGTATAGAGGAAATGGAGAACCAAGAAAGATTCTAATTTCATTTGATCATTATGGCATAAGCCTTAACAATCAACATATGGCACATTCAAACAATTCAAAATTTATAAGTTGACTGTCCTTTTTGCAATTTCAAGAACCCTAAATCTATGACACATTGGTTTTATTGTAGCCTAAAGAAAAAAACTAAGGGATTTCTGATTACATTGTAATCAAGGAATTACATGTGAAAATCAAGCTATAATCACAATATCAAAACATAAATGTACATGTGACATCATAACTACTTTATTTTCCACATATAAAGTAAATTTGTAATGCTACAATCTTTAATAAAAAAAATTCAAATTCACTTTAATCAGACATTGACAGTCATTTTCAAAGCGTTACTTCTCAAAAAGGTCTCTTCTCCCAACCAAAAATTCACTCCCTTTCGCAAACCCAAAAGCTTGCACAAGGTTATAATTACAATCCAATCCCTTATTTTCCAATTACACAATTAAATTTTTTTTCCCAATCTCCATATAAAGATCATTGTAGTTCCTATCTTAAAATGCCCACAAGGATACTCAATTCCGTCTCATTTCATAGTTATTTCAAACATAGTTGTTCTTGAGAAAATGCATTCCAAAACCCCTTGTTTCTTCATCATGTCCACCAATTGCCCATTTTAACATACTAGCTATAACCTTAAATGTCCAACACAATGAAAACGTTTGAAAACTATAATTAACACCAAGAGTATTTTGCTCATAGGTGCATCATAAATCCAAACAACAATTTAAAAAAAACAATGCTTCTAGACCCAAGTACTTAACTTTCTTCAATAAGAAGATATTTAGTTTAGTGCAATCTTTTGCTCCTTATAATTAGAGTTTCACCAATTTCCCACCACTGCAAAATCCTTCAATTCAATAAAAAACAAAGCTCCTTGATGCACCATGAAGAGCAAACAATAAAACAAACAAACCAAATATTCACCTTTTTCCCTTCTTCATGAATGCGGCCTCTTACAAACATAATAGGAAACAAACAAAAAAACCTTGTTATTTGGAACAAAACATAATCATCACATTAATGAATGAATAGGGGTCGAATTAAACCAATGAACTTTTCCTTTTGGTTTTTTCTTTGGTTTCCAAGCTCCTTTTTAGATCATAATATCATTACATATGACTTGCCAAGGCATGGGAATTTTCTTTTATGTTCTTGTATCACCTCAAGTTGACCCCACATTTTAATAGGGTTAGGAAGGCTCTTGAATTGAAACAATGCATATCCAACAACGGTTGCCTAACAAGGTGTTAAAGTTTAAATTTGTGTGGTCCTTACTTAGGGGTGTTATAATAAGGCATATAGTGTGACCCTCAATGACATGGCTGCAAATGGGTTCTCAGTGTGAACACTAAAGTTTAGGGTTTCATAATTCATGTCTTTATCTATATTATAATTGTGGCAGTTGAAAGCTGGCAATCGGTTGTTGTTTATGTAAATTAAACATTAGAACTTGAAGAAAGCATGTGAGAAAGTGGTGTTGTTTTTTTGTTTTTGTGTGTGGTGTAAAACTGATCTTATTTTGGAGGTGAATGGTTGAAGATGAAGCAACATTGGTGGAGCTTCGACTAGGAAGGACGAGGGAAGAATATAAAACAAGGGCATTGTGGGGGATGTAGGGAAGTTGTCAAGTCTTGAAGATTGAGAATTTGTTTTTGAGAATGTTGCTTTGTTGGATAGTTGTTATTTCCTTGTCTTCCACTAGTGACTGTGCCAATGACTTGTTAGGGCAAAACACTATGTGTTATAGAGGTGATATGAGGGGTTGGTGCCATGAGATGATGAATTTTTGAGGTGGTCTGAACTATAATACATTGGGCATATAGATAAATTTGGAATTATGATTATTGGAGAGAAAGACATTAGTGGGAAAAAAACTTGGGATTTGGTCCTTGGGATGGTTAATATGAGAAATTTGTGATGGGTATCTTCAAGTCAAGACAAGAATTCATGTAATATAGTGCGTCCTGAGAACCTGCTCTAACACCCTAGGTTTTACATGGAAGACTTGTTTATGTTTGTAGTGGTCTTGCTTAAATTTAATATGGTTCATTTACACCTCTAGCGCCACAGCTTGAAACTAAGAAATGTAAAGGATCATTGAACACATGTTGAAGTCATATTGTTATAGTGCAAAGATAGAATTGTTGCATTGCATGTTAATGAGGGAGATTTAGTAGCTCATAAGGTTGGCTGAACACTAAAATAATTAATTCATGGTTAAACTTCAAAATCTTTAAAAAATAGTTAGGTCAGAGTCCAAAATTGAGCAATACAATAGTTGAGTAGAATAGCAGTTGAATGAATGTTGTGATGAAGTTAGTGACTTTGTAAAAATCTTTGAGTTCAACAAATTTGAAATGGAATGTAGCATAGGAACAAGAGCAAGAGGTTTTTGGTTTGTAAACTCATCATATTTGAATTTATCGTTTGACAAAAATTGCAATTGTCAATAGGATACAATAGCCTTCTTCCAAGTTTAAAGTAGTCTATTTTTATGATACGCTTCTTTTTTGGGGTTACAATAGGTTGAGGGAAATGATTTAGTATTTAATGTCAATATTTGACATATGACAAGCTTAGGAATATCATAGGGAAGGTTTGGTCGACTACAGGAAATGGAATGATAACAAGTTCTACAACAAATCAATAAACACCCTAAGGAAGACAATAGAATCCTTTAGTCTTTTGATAAGGTTTAGGATGTGATGTGTTTGCATGATGACAAGAAAGTGAAATGGAGTTATCAACCCCTTGTTTGGGGCATCATTTATTGGTTGTCTTGAGTTGGTGATTCCCCCCACCAACACCCCCCTTCCCCCCTAATACACTAATTTGTTTTTGCCATGCAAGCCTTTGTCAATCGCGAGAGTGCATAACAATGATCATCAGCATATTTTTTTGGGTGAAATGTTGGCACACTTCTATCATGAACCAGGTGTGGATACCATTACACTTAAAATTTGGGGGTTTTTTCAAAGCAAAATCATAACATGGCTAAAGAGCTTGGCCTCCTTATTTGGCAAAACTAACAATATATTGTGACACTATTTTGTGTGTATAGCCATGGCATAAGTGTCCTGGCATTAAGTTTTTTGTTTACTTGTACAATCGTACTCACAAACATGAACATCTGAAAATTGAAACATCCTATAAAAACAATCACAAAAATAGAATGAAACCAATCAATAGCATTAAAAATACAATCAAAGCATTCCTATAATGACAAATGGTCATAAAATCTAAAGGTGTTCCAAGAGTATATGGTAAGAATTAGTTCAAGATAATTGATGTAATGAACATAAATGAAAATTTCTCTTTTTTTAAAAGATTTTTTGAGACAATTCAAGCATCAATGGGAAGATATATAGATAGGTATAGTTGTTATTATTATTATTAATTTTGTGTTATTGGTCCCTACAGTTTGAAAATTGGTCACTAAATGAAATACTAAACGCAACCCATGAAACCTTTCTCAAGTCCAACGACTTGCAACAAATGCACATGGGCAATTCTGGGGCTTTGGGGGTGGGAGGCAGCCGTATATAACAACAGGTATTGGCAGGTGGAGGAGGTTGGGAGTCACACTGGAGGGCCTGGAGGTGTGTTTGCTTAACTGAGACTACTGGTACAGAGATGCCCATTTTTGCAGAGGTTACACGAATCAACACAAATTGTGCATTATAAAATGTCAAAGGAATAGTCACTAGACTAACTAATGGACTAAGACACATGTGCTCGAATCAAAAGAAATAGACTCTATGTTGAAAGTGTAAGGTGGGTTTCTATTGTCACTGGACAAAAAGGAAAGGAACTGGGACCATTGGACATGCTATAATGCTTTTTGGGTCCTTTCAGTTGCCCCAACATCATTTTGTTTGACACATGTGTTGAGCACGTTACAAAGGTATATAAGAAAGTCGCCTTATTTTATTGCATGCAAACAAATTGTCAAAAGGGTCCCGCACTTTTGAGATCTTCCAGGTTGATTTCATAGTATCTATCATGATGATGATTTGCAGCCTCGGTCTTGGTGGGATGCCTGAAGCTCAGTGTTTTCTTTAATGAAATTTTTGATGCAGGAAAAGTGGTGATCATGTAAAGGAGGAAGATGTAGTGAAAAAAGTGACAATCATCATTCAATAGGATGATTTATAGGCCAAATATGGCTATAAACTAGATACGAAATACAAATCTTGATTATCTTTCTATTTTTTGGCCTACTTAATGAAAACCAAATACAGAAATCTAATTATCTTTACTTTTTCTTCTCTTTTTTGGGGACTTTTGACAATTGAAACCCTCAAAAAATCACTTCATTATTGATTTGTTTTGATTTTATAATTTCACTATTCAGCAAGATTTTGGCAGTAAAAGAAGGCTGCAAAAGCTGGCTGCTAGTAGACAGAACCCAATCAACAGATGAAAGGAAAACAGTGGTTTTTGGGGGCTTTCTTCTGTTGCCATTCTTGCCCAAAATCAGGAAACTTGTTAGAGTTTTACATCAATTCCCATCACACTAGCCAACAATGTAGAAGGATGCTTAGATACTCTTACTTTTATAATTTGTTTATAGCCAAATTGGGCTAAAACCTTTTTATGTATGATCAACACCGTAGCTAAATCATGAAACTGGCTTTTAAAACACTGTTCCCAACCTTATTGAAGAATTCTAATATCCCATGATTTCTGATTGTACTGAATCTTTCCACGAACTAGATTTTATGTTCAGGTCACCGTTTTCATGTCTTCCATGTTCATTTCTAGTGAAACACTCAGACTTCGTACCTGGCTGTAACTGAAGATCATGGGTCGTGGTGGTTCAGAGAGGCAAGAAAAAAAAATCCTTTTGAAACAGCAAATGTACTGTTGTGAGGCCTGTGTGTGTGTGTGTGTGTGTGTCCAGTGGTAGAGAGAGGAAGAAAAGACCCATGTGCAATGTACAGCTTCATTTGCCAGCTGAAAAGTTTGCAAAACTTAGCAAATAAGTCCACAAGGATGATTTCACAACCCAGAGCTTTTCAAAGAATAATGGAAAGTCAACAATGATGTCTCTCTTCTCTCCTTATAGAGGCCATTCAAAGTCTCCCTCCTTATTGTTGTTGGCAATCAACAAGGGCAATAAGTGATGGCAAGGGCTTTTCCCTGCCACTGATGGGGTTCCCATCCCTGATTTTCATTTAGAAGGTTTTTCTTCTTTGGGTTCCAAAACTTTGGCAAGAGTGTCTAAAGTGTAGGGTAACACCTTCATCAAGGAGAAGTTGGTTCTTGAAATAAGTATCCCTTTGACTCGCATGGCCACTCATTTTGTGACCATCCCAAGGAGCCAAAAATAAGTGCCCATTGTGCTTTGGGTGGCAGCTCAAACTTGCTTATCAAGTGTGACCTGATGTGCAGACCATGCATAATTGTTTTTCATTTTCTTTGTGCTACATGTAATAGGCTACCCGACACATATCAAAGGGAAAAAATGAAAAAAAGAAGAGGCCTAGCGTTTTGAAAGTGAAATACCTACCAGAATGAAATGAATATTTCCAGAAATGACAAAGCCCCAGAGATTCTGCTTCATAACATGCCTTCTATGCAAACCTTTCTTCCCATCCTTAGTTTTAAAGCCCAAGGGTGAAGGCATTCTCAAAGTAAGGGACCGATGACAAGGTGCGATAGCTGAGTCTAGCCCTCACAATGGGGGCGTGTTCTGCACTTGTGGGTTTTACCCATTATAGAGCACACCAGATGAAAGTTATCATCAACCAAAATATGTATATGGGGAGGTGTGGGAGAGGGAGAGATATTTTCACTACTCCTTAAGAGTGAACATGATCTTACTCTTGCATTGGGTGTAAGATCCAGGCTCCCCCTTTTTCAAGGAAGATATTCATAACTATAATGTGGCCTTTAAATACATATTCTGTTTTGCCTCTGGGGCAAAAATCAATTGGGGAAAATCCGCGGTCATATGGGCCAGCAAGGAAAAAAAGGAATGGGAATGGGGACAAGAAGTTGGGCTGAGATGGATCCCTAAGGGTCAAGGGGTTCAATACTTAGGCATTCAAATAGGTTTCTGGTTACCCATCAAAGCCAATTTTGATAAACTCATGCTCACCCTAAAAGGGAAGATGATCGCCTGGGGCAAGTGCAACTTTTCTCTCGTCGGCAGAATTCTGGTTGCCAACCAAGTATTGCTCTCCTCAATGTGGTATCTGGCAGCCTGTTGGAACCCCAATCCAAGGATGTGCAACCAGATCAGAGGAGTGGTACAAAACTTCATTTGGGGGGGGAAAAACTTCCAACACACGGGCCAAGGTCAAATGGGATTCTCTTACACTTCCCTTGTCTAGCAATGGCTTAGGTATCATAGACCCCAAGGCACAATCCGAAGCACTACTTGCCAAACTTCTGGTGAAAGGTCTTGCCCCAGGAGGAGAACCCTGGAAATAAATTCTAAGGCACTGAGCAGATTAGGTCCATCTCCCGGTGCACGACAAAGGGCCAAACATCCCGGATATAAATTGGCTCTTTGTCGCCCCCAAGCTCAAAAAATTGAAATGCTCATTTTGGAAGAGCATCCTTGGTTCTTGGTTCAATGTAAGAGTTGGTCTAACAAAGTTCGAACCCGCATCCCTTGCGAAGGTTCTTAGACAGCCCATTTTTAGCAACCCTCTCATCCTCAACACGACTGGTCATGTTCTGGGAGTGAGTGGTCGCAATGAAGGACAAACCATTGCCAATTCTGGCTGCACCCGAATCAAAGATCTTTGGGACAAGGAGGGAAGGGCATGGAAAAGCCTCCAAGCCCTTCGGATGACCTACCACGCCACCAACAGGAACAACAGAGAAATCATCATAGCGAACATCCCTTGTGTCGCAACCTTAGCTTTGGGCTCGTGACCAAGGCAAGGGGTTGCAAGGTTGCGGGCCAAAAGGAAGGAAGCCCGGGAGTCAAGACAAAGGCATGGCAAGGTTGCAAGCCAAAAGGAAGGAAGCCCGGGAACAAAGGCAAAGACATTGGAAGGGTGCGGGCCAAGAGGAAGCCCGAGAGTCACCACATACTCCCGGGAGTTTAAGGAAGTGCGAGGGAGTGTGAAGGAGTGAACACTCACACTCTCAAGGCAACTCCCATTTTGGGAGAGGGAGTCCCGGTGGACTCCCGAAATTTCAGAGGGCGGGTTGAAGGGTCAAATATTAATGGATTGTTGTGTTCTTTATACCATTGGAAAGCTCTTGAAACGTAGATGTCTAAAATGGGCTCGCATTGTTCATTCAGACATCTGAAACACAAGTTATGGCCAAAAGAAAGGCCAGGAGTCAAATTGCCAGTTTGACTCCCGACCACTAAAAGTCAAGAATCGACCTTTTCCTGATTTCCAATTCTAGAGTGCGACACGGCGTTGGAAAGTTGTCAACGAGAGCTATAACTTTGTTTTAGACCTCGTCGCGATTGGACTCTGCAGTCGGGAGTTATGAGCTCCCAAAGTCCCGGGACTCCAATCGGGACAATTTCGAGACTCCATTTCGGGAGTTCCGGGAAAAAGAGCCATTTGGATGTAGCCTCCGCCGAGAGCTGCAGAGTATATTATAAAGGGGAAGGTGGTGGCTTCCCCCAAGTCCGGGCCGTGGTGAGTCTTATGTGTCTATGTTGCCCATGGTTCATCCTGGCACCAAGGGTGCTCTAATTATGCACTAACCACCTTGTGTGGGTTGTGTGCAGGCTCGTGTGAGTGAATGAAGCTTGTTAACTCTTCCTAGTCCCGTCTCGGAGCTCCAACACACCCTTCTACCCCTCCAAGTGTTGTGAGCTAGGGAGCGTGCCCCAACTCCTTCTTTTTCAGTTGTTTCTTACCTAGGCCCACCTTTGGGTCCTTTGAGGAGTTGGGAGTGCATCACCATGGAATCTTACAACTTACATTAAACGCTTTCAGGCAGGGGACTAGATCAGCAAAAGAACCCAAATGATAACCTTTTCCTTTGAAGGTTATCACCCAATCAAGGTTCTCTTTCAGGAAAGACATGGAACCCCAAATAAAGTTGCCAGGGAGCTCCCATCACTCACCAAGCTCCCTTTACTCTGGATTTTCGAATCCGGTTTCATTGATGGGCTTCCCTGGGACCCGGGAGAGTGGCACTGGCAAGCCTCCTCCCAAATGGGTGACTCTCTTTTTTTTGGCTATTCCACAAAACAGGGTTACCGAAATGCAAGGAACCCCACCCAGAGCGCTTACATCTGCTCCTTCATTCAAAGGTTAAACCTGCAGAACTCCACCGTCACGCAAGTTATAGCTAGAATCTGGCATAACGCCCGACCCCGAAAGGTCGGCACTCTCATATGGCTCACTTTAAACCGAGGCCTCCCTATTGGCACCTGGCTATAATGTATGGGGATCCTCCCCACGTGCAAGGTTTGCACAAAGGAGGCCCCTGAATCCCCTCAACACTGTCTTCTCGAGTGTCCCCTCGCCAAACGGGCTTGGGAGGCCTTCTTTCACATCTGGCAAAAATGGGGAGCGCCGAATGACATCACTCTTTCCTGGCCATTCATCATGCTGGGTGAACCTATTTTCGAGAGAGAAGATGACCCCCCTGGGATCCAAGGGTACCATGTAGGAGGCTTCTCCTACATCAGACAACCGCTTGATATCCTTCGCAGTTTTATCCTTTACTTCCTCTGGACGGAGAGATGCCGGAAGCATTTTGATAACCAGTATTCTTCTAGGAAAATCCTTCAGCAAGCCTGGGTTGCTACCGTTGAGGTTGGAATGGCCACTTGGAAGGCCATTAATTCCCTTCGGTCCACCCGGGACCCTAGTATTCAAGCTAGGATTGATCAAGCCTTTAAGGCGGAATGGTGCCACTTAGGCATCTTTGGGGCTGATTGCGCCACCATTGTGTGGTGCTTCTTGCCCCCCTTGTATTTCTTGGATTTCTCTAATGTTTGATGGGGCTGCTGCCTCCTTCCCCTTCTCGGG
The DNA here is from genome assembly GCA_963920785.1 of Sphagnum contortum. Classification (NCBI taxonomy): domain Eukaryota; kingdom Viridiplantae; phylum Streptophyta; class Sphagnopsida; order Sphagnales; family Sphagnaceae; genus Sphagnum; species Sphagnum contortum. The sequence continues at coordinate 2,228,059 of OY987282.1, forward strand.
GTCTTTCTAAAGAGATTAATGGTTTGTCTAAAGTTCTCTCCCTGTCACCTACATAGTTAGGTCAAAGGGGAAGCACTATGTCATCACAAAGAAGAAAGTTCCAAAGTTTCTCTTTTATTTTCTTTGTTTTTGGTTTGATGGACCAGTCAAAATGGCTGGTTGCTGCTACAACAACAACAACAACAAAAGGAACTTGGGAGGCATGACATCTAATTAATAGAATTAACCAAAGGTACTTTGATATAACAGGTACTTGCTGAGGAAAAAATGTCTAGAACCACTTCAATGAATATTATACAATTTAGAAGAAAACAGAAACTCAGACACTCAAGTCGATAACTGATGTGCTACATGGTAAAATAACCAAAATCCCATTGTTAAGCAAACATTCTTTGCCATAGGGTTGTAATGACATTCTGGGTGGTTTGGAATCTGTTGCCTACTTTAATCTCTAGCCACATACAGGCAGAGTGAATTATGGTTTTTGGTACCAACAAAAAGCTGGCAAACACAATAAGAGGCAGTTGCATGTAGCAGGAATGACAACTGAACAACACCACCGAACAATTGTGGGATGTTTGTGGTAGCTGGTTATGATGTGCAAGTGCTACACCACTTATTAGAGACAACAATCTGAGCAATCAGAAGAATTCTGCCTAAAAGCCAACAATTTGCAATGCAACAAGCAAAACAGAAAAGAAGAGAGGATCTAGTTGTTGCCTACCCAACCCAACACCACACCACACCACACCACACCACACCACACCACACCACACCGTGATGAGGAAACAGAATGTATTCACATAAGAGAAAATTCGGCTGACACTTCTGGTCATTGACCTATAAGAGCACAAGAAATGCAGACAAATGTAGAAAAAGATGAAGTTATTCCTTTTGATGAAGAATACTACCAACTAAATAAAATATACACATGATATGAAATTTGGGGGAGTTTTTGGGGCACTGTTCAAGAATCTAAAGATCTTTCAAAAGAGAATGTCTAGATCTCGTTTGAATTCAGACCATTTGAGCCCAGCTCATTCACTAACTATAAATAAGTTTGCATGTGAAGATGCATCATCTCACATCATTCTCTACTTTGACAAGGTAATTTCATTGCCTACTTTGGAGTCCATGTTTTTTACTTCTCTTACCACAAGTTCGGCAACTAACCACCTTCAATGTCCAGAATTCAGATATGGGAAGAAAGACCCAAATTCCTTGTGTTTTGCTAGGCATGATGTACATAGGGTGAACATTTGCAAAAACTTCTAGAAATGGAAAACAGTATCCGTAATCTAGTTGATTTTTTTGGTGGTGAATCTTCACTATTTTGCCAAACATTTTCAAGAAGAACTTGAAAAAAACTTCCTTTCCACTGTTGAAAGAAAAATTGAAAATTTTGCAAAAAAGAAAAGAAAAAAGGATAACTATGCACCAAACCAATTCAAGTAATGTGAGACAACTGCAGGTGTCAACAGCACTAGCTTTTATCAAAGCTCAAAACACAGTGAAGCCATTCAACTGGAAAGTTCAAACTACAGCAATCCCAGAAGTTCAAACTACACAGTCCCCTTTCACAAAAGCTCCTTGTTGCGAGGATAATGATGCACTGGGAAAATGAATCCACAATAGTGCAAAACCTTAAAGTTGTAATTCACCGAGTTATGTGTAATAGATTTTTTTTTTGGTCTTCAGACATGTGTAGCACGCCAAAAACTTGCTGATTAGACTACAATCAAGTTAACAGTGTAGGTCCATAAACAATTTATGGTAAACACTAAAAACCAGGGAGACTACTAATAGCAAACCACCTGGACGAATCATTATGATTGACCAATCAGAAACAGGAAGAAGCAGTGAGATTGTTTCTAGTTCAGTATAAGCTATAATTTTTCAGCTTCCACAACAAGGGTCAGACTCATTGTGAAGCACTTGCCATACTAACATAATTAGAGCATCTCTAGCCATGGTTATTATGTGACCCTGCAAAAAAGTATTTCAACTCACATCCAAGTTTCGATCTTTTTTTCCACTCTCACCCATAAAACTAAAAATTGGGCCTGCAAACAATTGGGAGACTACGAATAGCCAACCACTTGGATTAATCATTACGATTGACCAATCAGAAACAGGGAGCAGCAGTCAGATCATATATATATATTACCCATAGTTAGGAAAATAGGTAACTATTAGGTAAGTAGATGATTTATACATTGGTAACAGCTTGTTTTTTTTTTCATAAAATCTTTTCTAGTGGTTGTAGGCCCCTTCTTATTTTTTGGTCACCAAGTGGCAAAATTTCACCCCAAAAACAGTAAAATTGTGCAAAAAGAAATGTGTTGCCAAATCGTTCACTTGATATGCTACTCATATTCTTAGAATATTCTTGAAATATTTTTGAAAAACAAATCGAGTTTTTTTTCATGTCATTCTATTAAGGTTTATGTTAAAAATTTGGCAAAAGATGTCATTTTCACAAAAAAAATAAATCCATTTATAATTCCTTTTATTGTTTAGAAGCAAACATTACAATGTTTAGTGAGTGTTTTGTTTAATTTTTTATTCATTGGATTAATTTCAAATTAATTTGCATGTTGCCATGATATATTACAAATATAATTATATAAACAAATCTTACAATTTCAACATCAAATTAAATTACAACTTTTAAAACATGAAAATATCAAATAAACATTACACTTACTATGGTATGTGTTATTGTTATTACACTCGTCATTCTTCACATCATGATTATTGAATATGAGAATGATTCACACTTGGACCCCTTCTTTGACATTAGCAATGATTGGCCTTGAACAAGAAGAAGGTTACCATTTCAAAATTTTAGGCAATGCAAATTACAAATTGAAAATACAATTACTACAAATTGTGAGGCGATCTCATTGAACATTTGTGGGCCATGAAAACCTCCAACTTCTATTGAAATAAAAAAATTGAATTTTGTTTCAACAAAGCCCATGTTATTTATTATATTCTCTAAATCAAAAATTTGCCAAACAAAATAAAAAATAGATGGAAAAAACATGCATTTACTATAGTTCATAACACACAATAATTTTTGCATACAAACTAGGAATCAAAAGATTTTTGCTCAAAGTTCCCTAAGTTGATCATCGGCTTTCTTTGTAAGAAATGGGAGTTGCATTACATTTAAATTTGACTTTCTGTTGCATTGATAAACATTTACAAAAGGCCATAATGCCTCTTGTGGATTCAATAGTGGAAATGAAACTATCATTTTTGCTATAAATCTCTATCAAGCCTAGCTTTCCCATGGCCATTGCCTTCAACCAACAACTAGTGCCAAACAATGTTTCAACTTTGCAAGCTCCTCCATGCATAAAAAAAGGAAATATTTTTCTTGCATTTGGAGTCATCATGAACTTCATGGGCATTGCAATCAATTGAAGTGTAAAGTTGTCTTGTAAGGTTTTGACCTTTGTTCACGTAATTGCTACCATTTCTTAGGTGGCTTCAACTTGTGCTTTCAACACAACATTTTGGCCTTTTAAAAAACATTAGTCCTCCTTCATTCTTTAGCTACATAAGGTGTTTCATAATCCTCCCACCTTGAAAAGGTAAGGTGGAAACAATGGGCTCCATTTCATTAGAATTGCCCGCTTTAATGTCTTCTATTCAAACTAAGTTTTTTTAATAAGAGACTGTTGCTTCACCAATAATGATTTTTTTGGGTATTCAAAGAGATCACTCCATCTAAATACATTTTTCAACAACAACCAACATTGAACGAAACAAAAACTTAAACATTTTAGTTGTTTAAACAAATAAAACTCAAGATATCTTTGAAAATTATCCTCTATAGACCTTCCTAATTCATCCAAAGATGCAATACTACCATAGATGCCCACAAATTTGGAAACATCATGTTTAATAACACCCCATTTGGTCTCTAAACTCCTAAATTATCTTTTTGCAAATCCTTCCAACCTTGAAAGATTGTAGTGCAAAATAAATCTCTCGCAAAATGTATTTGAATGTTCTCCATTTGTAGCAATTAGATCTTGGTTGATGTGAATTATCTTTTTGCACAATTGATTTTTTTCTTCTAACTTGAAGTTCTCTTCTTTCTTAATTCTTCATGCCTCCCTATGGGCCCTTGAAGTTGACATGGTTGTAATTCTTACATCAACACACAAATGTTCCTAGATGTCAACACACAAATAAATTTGTTTTGTGACAATGGTACAAAGCACATGGATGCTAACATGGGGAGAAGAATTTGTTGGGATTGATTTTTAGTTGGTGTTGTAGGTGTGGTGGTGGGGAATTCAACCATTTTCTTGTTCCTACATACAACATGTAACCATTGAAGGGAATGTTAAGGTATTGCGGTGGAGTTGCTTTTCTTGCCAACTAAAAAGTACCCCTTTCAAGGTCAAAATTTATTTGGGTAATTATATGCAATTTAATATATTAGTTGGGTAGGGTAACCATGGCATCAACAAATAGAGGCCTACAACCAAATGCCCTTATAGTGCAAAACGTAATTGGTTTATGGACACCCACACTTTTTGTACTGATCAATAAAATGCCTATGAACAAATCTTTGATTTGAAAATATAGTGTTTGGTTTCATGAAAACATTCAAACATGGAAAAAAAATTATTCATTAATGGGTATGAATGTTAGCCATTATGAAAATCACAATTGGGTCTTTATGTTTGGTGGTGTTTGGTGATGGGATGAGAACTATCACATTTTGATGTGTACAATTGACCATGAATAAAAGGGAACATATTAAGTTATTATTTTGAATGTTCGGGGTATGGGTGTGATTTAGGACCAAGTTCCCAAAAAAATTCCAATCAAAAGAGCAATCATGGCTATTTGGCAATCAGGTAATTAAAAAAAATTACAATAACAAATCCAAGGGAACAATTTGGTGATGGGGGTGATTTTGGCCAAATTTGATAAACTTTTAATGTATTAAAACAAGTCCACCTGTTGGTTTTGGGGGTTGGTTTTGCACTTACACGCAAGTGATCATAAATGAACCAAAATCATAATAAAAAATTAAAATGCAAAAAGAAATCAAAGAAAATTAAATCTAGCAACAATTAGCCCCAACATAGTAGGATCTTTGGATCTTGCAATTATGGACATCTAGCACCAAAGCAAAAGACACATTTTGTGCCATTTTCTTTCCCATTAAAACATCAAAAGCAAGAACAAGTTATTTATATGTGCAAAATCATTATCATTTTAATTCCTAAAATTGAACCTTCAAGTATGTCCTCCCTACCAATTAGTATGGAAGAGGAGCCTCAATGTGTTTTACAACTCTTCCTTCCTAGTGCAATATGGCTAAAAATTAAATTAAAAGCTTTGCAATCAAGTGTGAAAGTAGAACATGTAGAAGAGAAAGAGTCAAGTTAGAAGGTAGAAATAAAGTTTGAGTCGAAATCAAAGGTGAAAGTAGACTAGGACAAAAAGAAAAAAACTAGATTTGAAATTATAGTTAGAATTGCAAAAAGATGATTTGAAAGTAAAGGAGGAAGGAATTCAAATAGGGATTGAAGTTATCAATAGGATTCACAATGAAAGGTTCAAACAATTTGTGTTACTGCTAGTCTAATAGTTTATAGTCCCACACTCTAAAGCACCTTGGCCAAAAAACCCTACATTTTAAATACTCGTGTAAATCACACTTTTGAGGTTTATACTAAAAACCTTGAAATCCACCAAAGAGATCAATTTAGTACATATGGGAGGACTTTTTAAAAGTTCTATGTTTTAATATCTTTTATTGAACCATTAAAAACATTTGTATTGTTAACATATCCTACCCTTCTTCATTGTTTGGTTTTGCGAAATGTGTACATGAAAAAGAAAGGTATATCACTAGTTGGGCACACCACCCACTTGCTAAAAGCTTGGGTTAGAAATTAGACAATCATCATAAATTTGAGTATCCTTTGTAGGTGATATTTATGCATGCTAAACTAACCAATGCTGGATAAAGAGAACATCCCACCTCAACTTAATTTTCCTTAGGGTTCATAAGATGGGACACATGAATTTGATGAGCTTACAATCAACTTGGCAAATCCTATTGAAATTATAATAGTCCAATTCTAAATCTTTCCAATTGTGGCCCAAGTAGCCATGAAGATGTACAACTTGTTATCCTTGCCCCATTTACTTGCAAAACATATAGGGGCAAAAAAACCATTAATAGATTATTCCAAATCACACGTTGTGACTTTGGATCAATACTTAAATATCCTATAGAAGAAGCCAGATGGAAAAAATAACAACAAAAGAAATTTAATAAGTGAAATGAAAAGACAAGGAGGAAAAAAGGCCATGGAAGTAGCAAATATGATGATAATTATTAAACAAGTAGTTCACAAATCAACAAATAAATGTGCAAGATTTAACTTTGTTTCAACTTGGTCTATAACAAATGTAAATGAAGCATGTGATTGCTTTCACAACAACTTCGAAGTAGGATTGAAACAAATCATTTAGGGTATAAAAATGTTAACCTTGGGTTTACAACAACAGCTCAAAGAGAGGCTAGACAATGAGCAAGGGAGAAACATCAAAAGTGAGGGTGTGTTGCAACAAGGTTGTAATTGATTATAAACTAGTCTTAAAAACAATGGGATGGGGGAGTGGGGGTGGGGAGTCAAAATTTTGGTGTTTGAAGAATCCAATCTTTAGATGTCAAGTAAGAATGGAAAATAGTTATAACTTTCACATACCTATCGACAAACACTTTACATTATTGTTGGATTCCAATAAATGTCCATTCGTACAATTAATTTTCATGTTGCCATTTGTGATACTTTCAAAATTACCTACTTATTTGTTACAATGAACACAAAATAATTTCTTTTTTATTTGAATGAAAAACATTTGACCAACAAGCACCCACTTCAAAGTAATGAACACCAATATTATTTTTGGAATTGCCTACTTGATTGCTAATTGCAACAAACATCATCAAAAGAATTATTTCTAATAAGAGAAAGAGGACCAATTAGCAATAAACATTTCTAATCTCTAAGGTTTTGGGCACCCGTATTGCATGCTTGCTACAACAAGCATCATCAAAAATAATTATTTCTTTTCTGAGAGAAGGGATTGACCAATAGGTAGAAACTTCAAGGTTTTGGACACCAACAAACATGCTATAGTAAGCAAGTAGGAGGACACAAGTCAAAAAACATGTTAAAGGCTAAAGTAGACTTTAACTTAGTTTTGAACAAAAACTATAAGTAAAACATTGAGATTAACGATTTTTCTAAATTGTCATTATCGATTTTTTAGTATCGGCTTTATCCTTATCAAATTCTTTTATTAGTTTTTCTCTACCAATTTTCTATTACCAAAACTTCTTATTGGTTTTTAAAGTGTATATTTTTAGAATAGAAAACTACATTATGCTAAGTTTAGGTAATGATTTCTAGAGAAGATTCACTATGAATTTTAGATATTTTTTGAGGATTTCCCTGATTTGTTTTGGGTAATCCATCATTTCTTACCACTTGAAAGGATTTTTTTGGAGAAACTTAAGGTATGTCTTGTGTAATGAATTTTCGATTATGCTTTGAAACAAACAAAACTCATTACAAATACATTGCTAATTATTTTTTATGCATATCCTTTTGTTAATTAAAAATAATAATATATAAGCCATATTGATAACCTGGACAGAGCCTCCAAACTTCATTTCTAGACAAAAATTGATATTAATTGGGCAAGCTTTGCCCAATTGTATACAAGGTTTACAGGGTAGGGGCAATTAATAAATCATTTACCAAGTTAGTAACTAAACTTTGAAACCCTCCTACTTCCACCTCACACTACCTAGGTAACTAACTACCTATGGAAGTGGATAAGTACCATAGGTAAGGAGGTAGGTAACACAAGTGGTATTGTGGTTACTATGTATGTAGTAGGTAAGTAGGTAAGGCATTCAATGGTGGCTACTAGATAGGTGGGTAACCTGGATTATAATGGCACTTCACATAACTAACCACATTTACTAATTGTGGTTAGCTATGGGACTGGTTCATGCAATGAAAAAGTGTTTTGTGTTCACATGTATCATCCATCCATCCATCCTGTATGGTGGGTGGTGCTGGTTCATTGTGGCCTATATAGTCTGTTGAGAGAGCATCAAGTCATAAACAGATTCCAGCAGCTTTGGAGAATCCTTCAACTGCAGCAAACTGGTCAGAATTGAATCATGTGCAACAACAACAACAGCATATCTCCATATCTCCTCTTTAGCTGATGATGCATGTAGACTTCTAAATTTGTGCCAGCTTGTAAAATTCCACTGGTCTTCTTGCATTATAAGGTCTTGGTACAAGTTTGTTTTTTGTCAGCCACTTCAGAAAGGAAAACAAGAGTTTTGTTACTGACCCAATCTGAACAAAGACACACCCATACTGCACACCCAACTTACTAAACATTCAACACACTGACTTGCCAATGCAAATGTTTTTTTTGGAAATTATTGTTCTCAATGATGCATACAACCCCCCTGCAAAATGGGACACAAACTGGGTAACTTATGAGAAAACTGGCCTTTCCCACAGACAAGCAAGGCAGGAGGTTCAGATCTTAATTAATATCTTGTACAACATGCTGGGCACTATTTAGTTTCTCCCCCGTCCCCACCCATGAATGTGAAAAGATGGAATGTACAAATTGAGAGTCTTATTCAACTCTCACCATTCTTGCCATCATTGCAGTTGGCTAATGAGAAAGAAAGAATCATTTGTCAGCTAGTTGCGCTCTAAGAAGCGAGTCTCTATTTAGCTCTCACCATCAGCTCTCACCATCATTGTAGTTGGCTAATGAGAAACAGTCATTTCCTGCTAATGGGGGCTCTAAGAAGTGAGAGAGTCTATTTAACTCTCACCATCATTGTAGTTGGCTAATGAGAAAGAGTTCATTTCCTACCAGTGGCCCTCTTGGAAGGGCCTGGTAACATGTGCACTTTTCCAGGCTCAACCCAGTTTCAGAGTGTTTGTCTGCAAATCTTCATCTGGAGAGGAGTGTAGATTAGGCATTTTACTGCTGCAGTTGGGCAAGCTGTGGGGACGGGCATCATGGCCTTTTGTGCGGCCAATATTTCAGTGCTCAAAGCTTTCTCCTCAACTAAGCAAAGATATGGTGTAACTTACACCATTCATGTAGGTACATTATTATTCCCGGGTGTGCCTTTTATGCACATGCATTCTTAATAGAACCTCATGCCTATGGGTGCATCTCCAGAATGTCTACTTTGGTAGATAGGCCATTGATTCACCACTTAAGCACTTAGAGGTCTAATGTGGGCAGTATTGCACACTTTTGGGCTTTGGATTCTGAAGATGTGTCTCCCTGTAAGTACAAACAGCGCAAGCCCACCCCAGTTGGCCAAGTTTTTGCACTATTTTAACACTTCCATACAATGTTTTTTCAGGTTTTTTTTGGTTTGTTGAAGCTTTGGCAAAGTTTTCACAAATTTAGCCAATTTTACACTAGGAAAAGAATTCTATAAAATTCTCAAATTTTTGTCCAAAAAATGACTAAATTTGTGCATGAAAAAAACTGGTTCCTGATGATCTTTTTCTGCTGAGATAACAATTTTGATTAATTTACAAGTAGTTGAGCACATGGTTTTTTTTTTTTCCTTCCAATTGTGCATTATGATCCACAAGAGGACTTAGCCAAATTTGGCTAGAGGTCAGTCAGAGAGAAAAGTAGAATTTTTTTCAAACCCTGCTATACCTCAAAAAAGAAGCTATGGTCTGAATATGACAAACTCAACTTTTCTTTCCTTGAAATATGGTCACTCTGGGCATAGTTTTTTGGTCATCAAGTGGGGAAAATTCACCACAAGAAAAATTCCTGGCTGAACAACTAGAAGCGTGTGTTGGATGATAAGAGTGCAAGATAAGGGCATATGGATACTCACACAGAGTATGTGGGTTTCTACCTCCCTTGCCACCCCGTCCCCAAAGTGTCTATCACATTCAAAATAGTGTGCAACGTATTTCATTCAAAACGGTGTGCAAGTTATTTCCTCATTCATTCATACCCATAAACATCAAATCCTGAAAAATGTAGAGTGATGTAGAAAGCTCTCAATTGCAATTTGCAAGCTTTGCCACATGCTTAATTTTTGGGATCCCCCCCCCCCACAAATTCAATGATTTAAAATTCTTTCTTTCCAAAATTCATAAGAAAAAATTAAAATTCTTAAAAAATTACCAGATTTCTATGCATGGTTCAAGTGGGTTTTCTCCATTCATATTTTGTTAATAGCCAAAATTGGCTATATCAGTTTATGAATAATCGCCACATTGGATTGATCACAAAATTTTGAATAGAAAAAAGAGAACCACTGGTTGTAATGGGTGTGAAATTTTCTTACACTTTTAAAAAGCGGATTCAAGCTCTCAGTTAAATGGCCAATTTCAAACCAGCTCAAGATGTTTGGAACAACTACAGTAATTGATAAGCAATCGATTTTCTGAGTGGTCCAAAAGGTCGTGTGATTAGTTACAACAACTTGAGAGATACATTTCAGACCAGGATGCAAATGAGAGAAAGACGATTTCAAGGGATAGGGTATTATCAATATGTAGTTGCACTACTTTTTTCAACATCTTAAAGGGTTATATAGTTCATGAATTCTATTGGGATATGGGCTGAAGATATAGGCAAATGTTGCACAAGGTTTCTTATTGTTCCCGAAGAACAATGGACTATTCGTAACCAAATAATCAACTGTGGTGGAGATATTACATGCATTTACCACAATGGGAAAAAATGGTGTGATGGTTTAAGTTTTTTTGGTTGAATGTCTGTATAATATGAAAATTTTCACCCTTTGTATTTTTTGTTTGCGTTGTATGCAAGTTTTAATTTAATTACTAAAGATAATCAAGTAAAAATCAAAAACCTTCTAGTAGCTCCCTATTGCTCACCATGCATATTTGAGTAATGTTTTTCGAATGAATACATAATATGCTAACGATGAATGGACCATTTCTTGTTTGCTATGATGCAAAAAAAAACTCACACAATTAAACGTTTGCAACTAATGTATGATCAGTTTCTTTACCTTCTTTCATGAAACATTTGGCATTGCACCTTCAGCTAGTATGAAAATTAAGCCTATGTCTCTGAATTACCATGGATGGCCGAAAGGGAATTCATGTTACTTTGTACTTGTTCTACATTAGCAGCTCTAGGCCTTGGTTCAGGCCATCCATGCCGCCGCATGGACATGGAAGAAATTTCCTGGTGTATTTGAAGGGCATCTAAAACACATTACCAATAATGCTGTAGTCCTCAAAAACAGGAGACACCTTAAGAGTGCTCTTACACACACCTAAGTTCTAGAAGAGTCAAACAACTTGCTATAAAGTAAGAGCCTCTCCCTGTGTATTCCAGTGTTAGGGTCTATTTCCATGAGGTTGTGCTGTGATCACAACAGCCTAATGGAAAGCCACAGACCTTTAGCTTTGTTTCTTGCCATGAGGTTGTGCTGTGATCACAACAGCCTAATGGAAAGCCACAGACCTTTAGCTTTGTTTCTTGCCATGAGGTTGTGCTGTGATCACAACAGCCTAATGGAAAGCCACAGACCTTTAGCTTTGTTTCTTGCAGCAGGGACAGTCACTTTCCATACGAGAGTTGCAAGTGCCTTGAAAATATGTTGTTGATCATGTTAGGAACTATGGGAACACATGTTCTTATGAAAGAAAAAGAAGACAGATGTCGTTTTATGGTGAGTCGCAATTTGACTCACCGCTCTTGTAGCTCTTGCAATTGATCAATGCTTGACAGGTAGAACTGTGAGATGACTGTGAGCACAGCTAATGGGAAAAACATAGTGGAAAGCTCATGTGATCACAGCAGCATAATGGAATGATGCCCTTAGTAAGTACCTTCCTCATGATATCCCTTACTTCATCTCTACATGTAATTAATTACATTAAATTTTGTTTTCCGTTGTGGTTGACATTGAATTTTGCCTTCAACTGTAAGATTTGGCTTTTGACTACCTAGTGTCAAGAATTATGGATTCAAGTGATGATTTTAAATCTATAAAGTAGGAAAATTATTAATCTGTTTTCATGACTCAGGAATTTGCAAAGAGAACGGAGTAAAATCTTGCACACATGCCAAGTTCCAGGGAAGCTAGAATCGTTCAGCATCTACTTCCTCCTCCTCCTCCTCATTTTTTCTGTTCTTCTATCAATTAGAATCTGATCAGGCATTTAGGGTTGACTCATGTTCTTATTCATAAATTTAGGCATTTAAAGGAGAAGAAGACTATTTTTTAATTTAATAAAAAAAACTGGATGTTGATATTGAGGAAGGTAGTTTGTTTGTCTTGTTTCTCATGTTGAGATCTCCCGAACCATGGAGACCACTCCCACCTCGCAATTGGTAGCATTGGAAAACCCTTGAGGATGCACTGAGATGGTTTTGTAATGTTTAGACCAAAGGTGTGAGTGCTATTGAATATTGAATAATTTTGTCAAAGTAACTTCAACAAAATCAAAACTAAAAACAATTTGGGGTGCGCTCTTGGTAAGTATTTGATGGAAAGCCCTTGCTAAGTGGGATATCTTTCTTCGAGTGGATTAGGTAATTTTTAGATCTATGGTGCAGCAAGATATATTGAATTTTAAGAATCATATCAAAGGAAAAATCAGTTGGGTAGAGAGTTGACATGTGGGGTGATGGCACAGACCACAGACTGGTTCAATTAATTAGACAAAGTTAAGGATTTGGGTCATTGGAGTTTGCTCTCTAATTTGTTTCCAGAAACTGTCTATTGTTGTTGGACATGAAGGAGATGTGTTGTTAAATATACTGATGTAATTCTCCTCATATTTGTAGTGTTCAAAGGTTCTTGCTGGCTGGCTGGCTTGCTTGCTTGCTTGGTTGTCTAATGTAACTCAGCAGTCGATTGCTTCAAGGGCAGGCAGCTGTTATCACATCTTGTTTGGCTGTGAAGCACTTTTGTTTCAATGAATTCTTTTAAACCCAAAATATCAGGGCTGACCAATTTGGTCCACTTTTCGGTGTATTTTGTCTTTTCCTGACATTGTAGGGTAAACCCTAAACCTTGCAATGAGGTGAAGGTCAGTCATTGATGCATTGCTCTGGCCGCAATATCAGCATTTAGGAGCAATGTGTTTTCCTCATAATATACCAAGTATGTCTCAATCCCATCTGGAGTTTCTTCTCAATTTTGCTCATATGTCATTGCATCATCCTTCCAGCTTGGGAGCCAATTGGCTGCATTCCATGGCAGAAGGAGCATGAATTTTTTTGATATTTCTCCCAACCAATTGTGAACAACTTTGATTGAAGGCACCCTTGTTTTCAGCAAGCCTATGAAGCATTGAAGTCTATAGCTTTAAAGGATTTCAGGATCTGATCAATGTATTGCAGACAGGAGGTAGTTGCTCCAAAATGGGAACTGCAATTAGTGTAAGATCCACTGGCAGCAGCATCACATAGCCTTCACCATCTCATGAAGGTATCTCATGGTCATACTTGACCTCTGTTTGAGCTCTTGAGCTGTGAAGTGGGTGAGACACACCCAGGCATTTGGAGATGAATCATGAGATTAAGCCACAATTAAGTTTGTTTCTGTGTGGTTCAACTAACAGAGCGGCTGCTGCTGAGGTAATAGCCAACCTAGTAGCTACTGGAGACAACGCACAAAACAAAGCTGCTGTTGGAAAAGACAGAGTCATCCCTGATTTAATCAGTCTGATCATGCATGGATTATTACCAAAGGCAAGGGAAATGGCTTCTGAAGCCTTGGCCAACCTGGACCTCTGTGGCTGGAACAAAGCTAAAATCCTGGTAAAGGTGGACTGTAGATTTGATCAAACATGGGTACATTGCAGCAAGAAAAAGATGCAGCTGGTGCATTGGCACTCAATGTCTTCAAGGGCTTTTGGAATTGCCTTCAAAACCTCAAAATGGTACAGATGAAAAGACTCCCAACAGTATGCTGATGTGATGCAGGAGACATCAGAAGAAAGACAGTAACCTTAGTGAGAGAATGCAACTCTAGAGTTATGAATCTCTGTGCTAATTCACCGAATTATGGAAGCATGTCCCTGGATACAAATTTCAGTGGGATTTCATCATCCTTGACTGCCATGCAAATGATGGTTCATCTGAGCTCACATCATGTCTTGGGTGATCCCTCTGTTCAAGCAGATGTGGTACCTGGATCTTGTCCTAAAAGAACTTCACTACCTGTGGCCTGGGAGGACAAAAGATTAGACACTACTAGACATGGATGCTCCAAAAGCACAACTGATGAGGGTTACTCCTACAGGAGATTCACTTGTTGGAACTGTTCGGGCCCTGGGTTGAACCTGAGACAATGACTTGCAGGAGAGGACAACCATTCACAACAGGAACAGCCTCAACCTAAAAACTTTGAGTCTGTGGCAGTTGAAATGATTACATGCATTTTGAATGCAAGGCCCATGCGTATCCTAGTTTCTCCTCAAGCCACCCAAGTGTTTGGAAAGATGGGCTTGACTCCACAGAGCATCTTTCATCCTCTCCATGACCTTGTAACAGAGGGCAGCTGTCATACCATTGTGCTCAGTGGGTGTAAAAATGCCCAGAAGTGATGATCTGGGTGCATGGGTGGGATTGCATCCCCTTTTCAGTGTCTCAAGTAAGGGTGGTGCCTCAGTCCTCTCTAACAGGTACACTTCTTGAGTTTCAAATAAAACAGGTTGTAACTAGAGTTATTGCACCATGCCACAATTGAGACAGAACAAATGTGTAAATCCCAGGGCTTGCTGCTGAAATAGCACAGATTCTAGATGTACTTGCACTTAACAGTCAGGAGGCAATGCTGCACATGGCAAAGGTAGGAGCCATGAGGTGTGGAGATTCTTGTGGGAGATGAGTGTCTAACCTGGGCAGCTGAAGGAGAGGGATGTACACAAGAACACCCAGTCCTCGTGACACTTTCTCAAGAAGCTCCTGCAGCAGCATTGGTTTCAGACACCCTGCCCTGGTAATGCTGAAGCCACTGTTGAAGCTGCTACATTGGCCCACTTGTGAGACTGCTAGGCTCAGCCATCCCTGCTTAAAACATAGTCTTTGCATTTGGCTCCCCTGATAGTTGCTAACTCCAAAACTTGGAGTACAGCCTAGTAGGCCTAGCAGATATCACAGGCCAAGGGGCAGCAACAGCAGAACCAGGACCTGTGGCAATTTCTGCACCATATGGGGAAGGAAGAGCTGGAGGAACCCAAGTTGGAAGATCTGTAGCAGGTATCATGCATCCCACATTTAAATGTGAGATTGTGGATGCTGGAGAAGTAATTAGGTTAGCCAATCTGCTTCAGGGCCAATCAAGATGAAAAGCCAAAGTTGGAGCTCACCTATCAGATAGCAAGGCAATTCAGGTTCCAGATCCATGCTTAGGTTTATCTTTGAAGCAAAAGCAGGGGAGGCTTAAGAGGCTGTTGGTGAAAACAATGGCTTTGGATACCCTTTCACCCCTTGAAGGATGGCTTGTCTCTCCAGAAACTATGCTCTCTGCTCATGTTCACAACTACATCTAGTCTAGTGCACTGGCATTCAAATGGATTCCCAGATCTTTGTCATGCAACATTGTAGCACAAGATATTGCAGCACACTTGCTTATAAACAATAACCCCCACCTGAATGAGGCACTGACCTAATCTCCAGGTCCTCATGAATCTCGCAGCAGCAGCCCAGGCACCTTTGGTGGCAGACAATGACAGGAGGGATTCAACAACAAGATGCAGCAAGAACAACCTAACCAGCCAATGTTAGGGCTGACATTAGGAGGCAAGTTCAACCCATGTACTGATACCAACATGTAACAAGGGGATTCTTGTCACTTCTTCAATACAATACCAGTACTCTTCCCATCTGTTCTTGACCTAATAGCAGTAGATACCTTCTCACATGCAGGAACAGGAAGCGAACAAGCAGTACATCTGAGTGACCAGTGAGTGTAGACCTCTGAACAATATTCCAGCAGTCTGCTACACTCCCCCAAGCTCAGAGAAGTTGCAAGACATCACAGAGTTCAAATGACACACAAACCTGGACCCTGATGCTATGTAAAGAGCATATAAACTTCCACAAAACTGCTCAATCTGTTGCCATGATCTTCCCTGCAAACTCACATAGAGGCTCCTTTCATCAACCAAGCTGACAAGACCAGAGACTTAACAGTCCTGTGGGCACCTTTTGTGACTTGGCGTATCATGCAGAGAGTTTGTGAACATGCAGTCATGGTCTCACTCCAACATCTTCTGAAGCAGCTGGCTTTGGAAACTGTACCAAATTTGTTGCTCATTCTCAAACAACTGTCAGAAAACTTCACATTTCTAAAGATAGCAACACATGCACAACAATAGCCAATGAGCTGCCTTCAGTGACAACAGTATCTTTACCTGGAGAAAACTAACAAGTCTCACAAATCAATAAATGCAATCTACAGAGCCTCAAGGAATGGCCCTGATGAATTCCTCATAGACAAACCTTGCAACCAACAATGTGGAAACATGGGATCCTTGTTGCTGCTGCACAAATTATGCTGCATTCTGAAAGATCTGGCAAGTGCTAGAAAATGGGGCATAGCAGCTCAAGTGTTCAACAGGTTAAGCTAAAGAGGTTGGAATAATCAGGAATTGGGTCAAGAATCAGGAATTACCTATATGGCTATGATGAACAAACATGGCACATTTGCTTTAGTGGAGTTGCACAATCAGGTTAGTTCAGTCACTTTTGACACTACTTACATTCCCATTCTCCACAACTGCAACGTCTTTCCCGATCAACAGAGGAATGGGTACACACATAGACATAAAAGAGAACAAGACAAAAAGAAGAAAGGCCAAGCACAGGTGATGGGCAGCAACGATCCATACCAATTGTAGATTCAATGATGGACATCCTCATTTCATCCTTCACCTAACCAAGACATCTATTGAATCTACAATTGCCTTGCTCACACATAGAAGCCTGTAACATTTGCATCTGTCCCTCAGCCATCTCAGGCAGCAGAAACAACTGGGAACAATTGATACATAAAATAGGCAAGTAGTGAGCACATTAGTAGTGATACCTGAAGATTTGAATGATAGCATCATAACTTTTAAACCTTCAAATTCCAAATCAATGATTCCCAATCTACCTATAACATTCAGCTTTGGCTTGTCTACAAGCAACCAAACAATAATTTTAGAGCTGGAAAAACTTACATGATCAATGTCTTGAATGTCTGAATACTGGCAAAAATAAAAAAATAAAAAAACAGTGCTGCTGCCAGAAAGAAAGGCGTATCGACAATACCCAAAAGGATGTCATCAATATGTGTCATGCAAGTCAGTATGATAATACAAGATTTGTCAGAAGAAATGCCACTACATCCGGAATCCCAAGGTTGCTGCAAAGAGCTCCTCCTGGAGTGTCTTCTTCTTCCAAAAAGAATCATATCCCAGAGTGAGCCCTAAGTAATCCCCTTCTCATCTTGCCTCGTCTCTCTACAAACTTTTTTTGCTTCTGTCTGTCTGTCTGTTTTGCTTTTTTCTGTCTGTCTGGCATTCTGCAATTTCACCTTGTAACTGCTGCTTTTTGCTTGCTGACTCTTTCATGATGGAAACCCACCTTGGTGAGAGAGGGAGTGCGGTAGTCTCCATCTCCTGTTATGCCTCCATGAGTCCTCAACTCTTTTTTTCTTGTTCGTGGGCAAGCTCACAAGTACTAAAGTAAATGTTCTGCCTCCCCTCAATCAACCTCATGATCAAACTTCATTGAAAAACAAATCCCCAATCCCCTGATTGCCCCCCTATTCTATCTGTCTCTGTTTCTCTGTCTCTGTCTCTCTCGATCTCTTGATCTCTAGATCATCTCTCTATCACAAATGCTGCCCACCCATCATACTCCCATCATCTGTGATAGAGTAGTAGCCCTGCCACGGCAGATCTCAATATGGAGCAAGTTTACTAAATCCTTGTCTTCTGCTGTAATGGGTCCACTGTGCCGATCAGCTCTTTCAATCAGCAAAACTGCAGCAGCTATGTGGGTGTGTGTGTGCTTTTTGGGATCAAGCTGGTTTCCGGCAGACTAACAGATGCATGGGACTGAAGATACCAGTCTCACCACCACGAGTGAGATGCAATGCAGTCTTGAACAACATCTCATGCACGTCTACAACTCCCTGGGGTGCAATACCTAGAAAAGACAAAAGGGCAATCACCAGATGGTTACGGTAATAAGAAAGACGACCCATCTTCAGTCTCTTCCACCAGGGATGAGCAGGAGGCAGAGCCAAGTCTCTATCCTCCAAGACTTGGAACCCTGCAGCCTTGGCAATCTCACCCACTTCCTTGTAACTACGCAGTCCGGGAAGCGCATCTCCA
This sequence comes from Sphagnum contortum, assembly GCA_963920785.1. NCBI lineage: Eukaryota > Viridiplantae > Streptophyta > Sphagnopsida > Sphagnales > Sphagnaceae > Sphagnum > Sphagnum contortum. Next base: position 2,246,514 of record OY987282.1, read on the forward strand.
TGTTCAATACCGTGAATGATTTCCACATGCTCTGCATTGTCGGCTCTGAACTGCGGAGTCGTGACCCACTCGTAGGTCACGTACAGAGATCCCGGTTTCAGTACACGGAAAACCTCGGCGTACACATCTTGCAGCACGGGGGCATGGCATGTCGCTTCAATAGAGTACGCGCCGTCGAAGCTGTTGTCTTCGAACGGCATCGTCATGAAGTTGCCGCAAACGACTTCGCAGAGATGATCTAGATGCGCTTTCTTGTTGTGACTCCGTGCGCGCGCAACTTGGTAGTCGTTGATGGTGATTCCTGTAATGTGAGACTGCGAGTAAGATGCAATTGCACGCATGGGTCCACCCACTCCACACCCAACGTCCAACACCCGTTGTCCCGGTTTGAGCTTCAACAGATCTGCTACTTTCTCCTCGTGCAACCGCGTCTCTTCCCGGTGTGATTTCCCCGGCACGGCCGGCGAGAAGTGGAAACTCTGTCCCCAACCCCATTCGTAGATATCCGTCACCAAGTTGTAGAAAGTGTCGACCAGCTTGGGTACATTCCCGGGACTCTCGATCTGTTTCGGCTTGTCGAAGAATGCCGCGTACTTGCGATAGTGTGACTTCACTTGCTCCCGTGTCAGGCTTCCTCCTCCCAGCTCCACTGCTCGCTTTCCTCTTTGCTCCGCCGCCCCTGCCATGCACAGCGCGTAGTATACTCCCACTGCTATCACTCCTGCCAGTCCTGCCATAGCCCATCCGGCCACGCTCCCGAGGACTACTTCCATTCTTCCGGCCGTTTTCCCTTCCTTTCACCAGCTTCTGCTGCTGCTGCTCCTTCTCCCTTTCGCACTGCTGCTTCACTATTGCAGCCACACTACTGCTACCACTAGTGTCGTGCCTCTCCTCCGGCACTCGCTCCGCTGCACGCGATGTTTGCTTGGCATTCTAGCTCGAAGCTTCGGGAGTGCGAGCTGCAGGAGCAGCGAGCAGCAGACCGCCGCCAGCGAGGTGGCAGGGAGGCAGGCGGGGATGTCCGCAGGCCAACAATGCAAGGAAAGCTGCGGGAAGGAAGGACCTAAATCAACTAGAGCTGTGGGCGGCGACGCTAGTCCGCGAGCTTCAGGGCGCAGGAGGCGCAACAGGTAGCTGCAAGGGTTGTGGAGAAGGACCTAGGTTAGCTAGGTTGTCTAGACTAGGTAAGACCTACAAGGACGCACACAACCATAGCAGCTCGTGCTCGGCGCAGTGCCCATGTACCTATCATCCCATGGCATGTCCACGTGCCGTGTACTCTTCCATGGAATGCCTATGTTCCATGTACCCTTGCATGATACATGTACCATATTCCATGTATTGTTCAACGGCATGTCCATGTGCCATCTACTCTTCCATGGAGTGTCTGTGTTCCATGTACCCTTCCATGACATATGGACCCATGTTTAATAATTCATAATAAGGTATATAAGCCTCAAAAATAAAAGAAGGTATTAAAACCATGAATATGTAATTGATTCATAATTGTGGTTTTGTGTAAACATTTAACAATAATTGTATCAAAATATTTATTTGATAACATTTTATCATTTTTTTATTAATTTAAAATTTTCACTTTATTTTTATAGAATGATAAAAAAACATTTAAACCAAACACATCTTCAACAGAAGAACATTTTACAATTTACAAATGTCATAATCATCAACATCCTAACATAATATATTAATAAATATTTTAATATCATTTGATTTGAAGTCCATAATTTCAAAACAAACTGAAAGTTTTGATGGAGAAACTTGTTTCTTATGGATAGCTTTTTGTATGTGCAAAATTTCATGGACAATTTTTCATTAAAATTAGTATTTTTTGGTCTTTTTCATAATTTTAGTGTTGCATTAACATTATATCATGTTGAAAACTTGATGGTGATTGATGAGAGGCCAAGTGTGTCTATTGGTTGTATATTTTAAATTTTGGACCAAAAGAAGCAATAGGTGTAGTCTGGGAAGGAGGTAACTTTGACATGCTCCAAGTTGTTGGATTGAACTAACTAGTGATAGAATGTTACTTATATATTATTAGAAGTTGAAAAATCTTGGGTTTCATATTAAATCATCGTTTGTTTCAAATTCATTGAATAATGGGTTTGTGTGCAATTTTAAAGAACTCTCTTCAAAAACATTTCAAAAAACTATTATTCTTTTGTTAAAATTTTGCATGAAATAATAAGCTTTAGATTCATCTAAATGGCCAAGAAATATACACTCTTGGTTATGGGAATCAAATTTGCGTCTATGGTCTTTATGAACATGTGAACATAAGCTTAACAATGAAACATTCACAAGTATCATAAATTGGTTTAATGCCATACCAAATTCCAATGAATGTTTGATTTGATAACACTACCAAAAAACATTTCTCCGTTTTGATCTCATTTTGTGACTAGTGTCCAAATCAACTCATTTTGTGACTACAACTATAACAATCCTACGTGTCAAATGATTGTAATTATATATGCAACTACATTATGACAAATCTAGATTCTAGTTGTAAATGCAACTACAATTTGTGACTATCACAAGTTTAGATGAAAAATGAGGATATGTTGTTCATTATTGGTGGCATCCATTGATAGTTAACAACCAAGTTGCTTTCGCAATTGCATTTACAACTAACTATACATAGATGACTAAATGACATGCAACATCTCTATTATTTGTAATTCAAAGTGTATAGATTCATTTATTGGCTAGTAGGTAGGTTAGAAAAGGCTATTATTACCTAGTAAATAAGCTAGGAGGCTAGGTTAAGTAAACTAGGGTAGGCACTTATCATTACGCCAAAACATGACATATATTATTTCATGTATTACTACGTTTGTGATAATTTTAAGTCACGTATAGTAATATGTAATAATATGTTGCAAATTAGTAGTAAATTTGGACTTGTGGCTTATGCCATTAATAATAATTCTAGTCATAGTAATTTATGCCATTAACCATGTAACTTTTATTACTACCATGAATTTAATTACTATAATTGGAAAATATAATTAAATAATAAATATTTATTGACTTCTGAAATGTAGATACGTGTTTAAACATAATAAAACCATGTTAACAATATATTCAATTTTTTATTAATATAGTTTATGAACCTTCCCTAGGCTAAAGCCCTAAACAACTTAGGCTAACCTACAAAACTAGGTTACTAAGTAGATGTGTGTTTAAATATAATAAAACCATGTTAACAATATAGTGATTTATTTATTAACATAGCTTATGAACCTTGCTTAGGTTAAAGCCCCAAGGGGGACACTAGTAGAAAAAAGTAGAAAATATGTTAGTAAAAATATAGGGTGCAATATAATGGTTCTTGGGTAAAAGTTATAAGTTAATTAATTAAAAAATAGGGTGCATTTTATTCAAATAATCAATTTAATTATAATATAAGGTATGTAGTAATATGAAGTGATTGATTATAATGAATATAGGGTGGTTTTCATATTTATATATTAGAGAATTAAATAATAATAGGGTGATAAAAAATAGGTTGAACAATTATTTAATACCCCTCCCCTAAAAATGGTTGTTTTGACGCACGTAGAACCCAAACTTTACATTAAGTGTCCCCCTTGGGGTTAAAGTTCTAAACAATTTAAGTTAGCATACAAAATTAGGCTAATTAAGCTAGGTAGAGAGAAACTTAAGCTAGAAGTTTAGGTAGGTAGGTAGGCCTAAGTAGGTAGGCTTAAAAAATAGGAAAATAGGATCCTATTTAATTATTTGGTCACAATCCTTTTTTATTAGCTCATCACAAATGGAACTTGCATTTTGAATATATTTAGTGCATGTACTGTGTGTGGACTAATATTCTTTCATCTCATTATATAATTTACAAAATTGAATTTGTTGACAAAGGATATGGGATAAATTTAATGAAAGGAAAACATTACAACATTATTTCGTATCATCTTTTGTTTCATACAAAAGTAGTCAATTTTAACTTCTTTTTTTTTTCATACTTTGTCCAAATGAAAAAAATATAAAGTTCATTCTTAAAGGCTTTTCCAGAATGTACACAGACACACATATATATTTAAAAATCAAATAATTTGACTGAAAATGCATTTGAATCTTCTAAATTTCATACATTTGAACAACATTGATCTTTTGAAGAAATTTTCTTTTTCTTTGTCATTTTTTTGGGGTAAATAAACCTATTTAAAATCAACATGGAATCATTTATGGAAATTTTAATAAATAAAAAATAAAAAATAAGCTTTCACCACTTTTTAAACAAAGAATGAATAAATAAAAGTCATATAAAAGTTGAGTTGGATTTATTTAATTATGTAAGTTTAATTTTAAAATAAAATATTTAATTTATTAAAAATTAATATTATGTAAATTTTATAATAAAAAGTGATAACATTATGTAAAATTTGGAAATTATTATCTATAAACATATATAATTTTTAATGTCATTATTTTTACTAAATTTTGTTATGAATAATAAATTTTCATTTTTGGAAGGATTTTTTTAGTTCATTAAAAGTTATTTAATATAAATTATTAAAACAATTGAAGTTGTATGACCGAATATTTTGATAATTAATAGATATAAAATTTAAATAAATAAAAATCGGATAAAACTTTGTGTTCTTTGCTACCTATTATATGGAGACTTGCAAAAGAATGCCATTTTGGGGCATTTGAATTTCTTTTGAAATCCTTTGGATACAATTCATAGGATTATATATCATTATTTAATGTTAAAAAATTCAAGGAGGATATTTATCAAAATAAACCTTTGAGCAAAAGTCCCAACTTGAGAGTGTTTTTTGGGTGAATATTCATAATGTGGTTCAAATGCAATTGGAACAAGTTCAACATTTTCATTTCTTATGTGTAAATTAGAAAACAAAATCCAAAATATGGGAAAATTTACCAAAGTTTGGATGGCTTGCCCAAGCAAAGGCTGAAGGCATCAAAACCACAATATTGAAAAAAAATAAAAATTTAAACAAGCCATTGCATAATAAAAAGCTTCACAAAAATTTTATGTTGTAGAATTTTATGTAAAATGTATTTTAGATATCTTATCATGTACCATTAGATCCCAGCTAGGTTCAATTTTGTGGACTTAATTTTACACCAAATTTTTACATAATTTTTAAAAAATACATTGAAAACCCCATTGCCTCCAAATGACAATATATAACATCAATGCATTATTTTTTTTGAAGGTGAGCAAGAATTTTCAATTTGTAAATACGATCCTCCCATCAAAGTTTTTTAATTTTGAAAAATTGGTCAAATAAGGTTGATGGCACACATAATAATTTTTTAAATATGACTATAATCATGTAGAGTCATGTAGTCATGAAAATGACTATAGTAATAAAAATGGCATAGTTGCAAAGCATATATTACTCCATGACTAGATTGGGACATTAGTATTAAATATTCTACTCATGGATATTTCATTTTAGTGTAGTATATATTACTTACATACTTATATTTTACCAAGGTCGGTAGGTAGGTAAGTAGGTAGGTATATAAACCATTTACATACCTACCTATACATCTTACTTACTTTTTGACTAGTAATTACCTATGTAACTAGTTAATGTAACAAATTGTGAAATTTAAAACAAAGAACTATTATAAAATTTATGAAATAAAATAAATTGAAAATTTGTATTGCCTTATAAAGGTGTGGTACAATGGTTAAGGATTTGGTTTATCCTCATGGAGGTGAGGGGTTCAAGTGCTTATGTTTGCACCTTAGATGGTAACTTAAGCTAAGATAGGCTAGGTAGGTTAGGTTAGTTAAGATATTAAGGCAACCACCTATTATATACCTACTTATCATTTTATGTAGGTATGTAGGCAAGTAGACACCTAGTAGGTTGGGCTAAGGTAGGTAGGTTAAAAAAGTTAGGTTAGGTTAGATTTTTATGAAAATTGTTTAGACCTTGAGACATGGACTTTAGTGTAATTTTGCTTTACTTATATTACCCAACTTGTAGTGTCATAATTTAATTTCATTATATCATTTAATGTAAAAGGAACAAATATGACCTTTTCATTTTCAGTTTTGAATTTGTCATACTAAATTTCTCCTAGCTTATATTGCAAGTTCAATGTGCAAATTGTAATTACTTTTCTAAATTTTGTTTTTGAAAATACATTTATTTAATATTTTCATACCCAATTGACCATTGTGTGTTGAATATAAATTTTTTGGACTATATCTTGATCTTATATAATATATATTATGCATTCATGTTTTTTACCACATAAAAACGAATAACTTTTGTTCAAGCAACATCATCAAAATCCATAATTTTAAAGGTTAAAAGCACAATTGAATCAACTGCAGTCAAATGTGTTGTAAAAAAATAATTCAACAATTTCAATTCCTTTTGTTTTTTCAATCATTAAAACCATCTCCAATTTGACAAGGAAAAAAAAATTTGAAAAAAAAGAATTGTCCACTTTAGGTTTGAGTGCTATAAACATGGAAAAGAACTTTTAATTTACATAAAATTTTGAGCATTGAAAATTTGCAAGTAATGGAGCTTATTTTTAAAAAAAAAACAATTCAAATTATTGTGCTCCCCTTGTGATTTTTCAAATACAAAATCATAGATTTAAAGAGTGTCCACCAAATTAGGTTGTTTCTTGGATTGTGTTTTCACCCCTCCTCACATTTTTGATAATTTGCAAATGTGTCAATGTCATGTGACATGTGTTGAGTACGCACCTATAGTGTGGCTTGTGCCGTTGGCCCAAGTGTGGACACATTACAAAATAGGGAAACTCAACATATGAACATTGATTTTGCAATGTATGTATGGATTTTGTGAAATATGAAAAGAAATCATGCTTGAACTGAATGGTAAGCCTTTAAGTGGTACCATGTTCTCAACTGATTTTTCCTTCCAAAACCTGATTTTTGGGAATTTATTTGAATTTTGAGCGGCATAAATCACTTAAAAATCAATGTCTCCCACATTCTAAACCCAAATCTTACCGTATAAATTCCATTAAATCTCCTCATCGAGATCTTTCCAACAACATCAAAGGCACATTCCAATTCCTCTAAAATTTTCAGCTATGATTTAATTTAATTTTCAATGAAGAAATCATTCAATATTCAAGAACTTTTGCACTGCAGGTCCAAACACCATGCAACTGAGCTGATGCACCTCTCCTCAAGAGAGCTTTCCAAAGAGACCAAGAACATGATCTGAAGGATCCCGGTTCATTGGATCTCATAAGTCCAAACAAAAGAAAAGAAAAGAAACAAACTACCTTCCTTCATAGATAGATTAGAATCAACAACAATTACCATTAATGAAAATATTTCATGTCAAGTTTTGAAATATGATCAAATGTAGAATCTTTTGAACGATTATGTACTAAATTTCAACATTTTTCCTTGAAAATTTGATGGCTCCTTTGGAATGATTATGATTGTCAAATTTTGTGATGTTTTATCAATAATTGAAATGTGGTTTGAAGTTGTAAATATTCTTGTGTTCGTTTCAAATTCAAAGGTGTTAGCTATTTTGGCTTCATCTCAAAGACATTTTGGTTATCCTACAATTGAAGACATAACAAAATCCAAATAGAATAGAACATAAAATTGAAGACTTTAAGAGAAAAATGTAAATTGATTACAACTATGCTTTGATACCATAATGGAATCGCAAATCTTATTCATGGTCATATGAAGCACAAAAGTTAATCTCAAAAATATATAACTGTCTTTTCATAAGGTAGAAGTCGCATATTATTAATGCATGTATGTATTTGCATTCAAGTAATACATATTATTGAATTACATATCATATTATATCACACTTTCATAATAACCTCATAAATAATTTCACATCTAGTGTTTAATAAATAAAGATATCTTCAATTGAAAAGTTGTGATTCACTTTTGCAACACCAAGTAACCTCCTCACCTAGATGTTTATGTTCCCATGGTGATTTAACATAATGGTGTACCAAAAACGCAATTGAAATGATGTTATAGTTCACATCTTTTTTCATCTCCAAGTTAATAATGTCTTATTTTCAACTTTTTTGAATGTTTTTATTAAGTATTGGTCATGAAAAACATCATTTTGGATATGTGATGAACTTGAAAAATTATGAATTTTATTGCACACAATAAATAATTATAAAGTTCATCACATACTTCATTTTTTTCAAAAAAAATAATTTTAATATCATAACCCTTGAGAATATAACATATATCAAAATTATAAAAAAAGTTTTCAAATCCATTATAAGAATGAATACATAACACAAATGTGTTATGCATTGTGTTTTAGGAATTGCTTGGATTGTGAAGTTCATCTTTCGTCGAGTACTAATTTTTTACTATAATTATTTCAAAAGTTAAAAGGAGAAACAAGTAAATGAAAAAAGGAGAAACAAATAAGTTTCACTTATTTAAGTCCATTATGTTAGAACTCTTGACTTGCGTATATGTTCTATATAGAGAACTTTGCTTTTGTGACATTTGCAAAAGTACATTGTGTTAGTAAGTTTGGATGAGCTAACACAATCGTAAGACTAAATGATTTTTTCCATTTGCAATTGCACAATATTCAACTATGTAATCCATACTTGCTTAGCTTTGGACGTGACAAAGAGAGAGGCTCAAAAAAACACATCCACAAAAAATATAAAAACACATTTTATAACTCTCAAAGTTCAAACATAAAACAAAACTGAAAATAAATTGGACTCATTTGAAGCAAACTTAATCCTTGAGTTGGACTCTACCTTGGACCCTAGCTTGCATCTTGGTTCTTCAAATCACGAGCTCTCGTCTTTATGTCTTTTTTTGGGTCCAAATTAATTGAGTTTCCCTCCATAAAGGTGCCATGTAGGTTTAGTTTCGATTTGCCACTTTTTGGTCTTGGACCTTGTACTCTCATCTAAAAGAGCCCCAAGGGTGGTCCCTTATATCATAGGGACTATGGTTGCATATTGAAGGTGGGCATCATGTAGCAAGAGGATTCTTGGTTGGTCACCTATCCCCAATACATTTACTAGGACCGTGGCCCCTCTTTTGAAAGGTGGGCATCACGAGGCTTCTTAGTTGATCACCTACACCCAATATTTTCCCCAAAATGAAGTACTTGCAACAAGAGCATTTGAATGGTATGAGGCCAACATTGATTCATCAAAGCAATTTTTTTGGGGAAGAAAAATTGCTGAAATTTGATCATGTCCTTCTTGAAGGACACTAGTATTTAGTTACTTTCTTCCCATATTGAACATGCATGGTGGAAATCAACCAACTCCTCCGCAACTGCGGAATCACAAAGCTTCCTTCCAAAGGATTGCATCCAAGGACTGCATTTGCACCTAACCCTGCCCTAACCTTTCCACAAGGCTGTTCCACATCAATCATGATGCATGATCACACTCCAAACTTGATGCCCAACATCACAAAATCTTTTTGTGCAAACATGTACATATCCCTAGATCTCTGGAAGGGTTTGTTGTCCTCATCAATCCAAACCCATGCTGCATTATTTTCACTGGAGAAAATTTGCCAAAAACCTAAATTTATAAATGGTTTTTTGGGTTTTTGATTGCAAGAATTCATATATTTTGTTCAAATAGGTAGTGAAAAATATAAAAAGGATCTTTAAATATTTTTACTTTCAATCAATCTCATTTATGGCTAAATCTTCCTGTAGATGAACTTTAATTTGGCTATATCACAAAATTGACAAAAAAAAACATAAAACCCATGTACCCAATTTTTCTTACTGCCCACCAAATGTCTAGTACACCACGAATGCCGTGTATAGTTATGTTTAATGATGGGTACTATTGATCTTTTTTGTGATAGCTAAAATTATGGTTTGCCTTTTGATGTAATGGCTGCCTTTTTGGAATGCCTTTCAAATGGCAGATTGACAAGTTTTAGACATTTCACACAATAAATAGAAATCATATTATGTCATTTGGGAATAAAGAAATGAATGAGAAGTTTGAACTTCAGTAGTCAAAAGAAACAATCACTTTGGTTCTCATTAGTCTTTTGGTATAGCTCCTACATGCTTCTTGACCTTGCTTCTGATGGGTACAAGAAGCACATGATGGACTATCACAAGGTGAAGGAGCACAACCTTATAAGATATCAAGGCTTATCATAGCTCAAGGGCTTGTGATGGGTGCAAGAAGCAAGATCACAAAAGACCTCAGATGTGAATCAAAGTCAATAATTAATTTATATGGGATATTGAATAAACTTCCAGATGGGAGTTCTTTTTTCTTTTACTTGCCTTGCCTACCAAGGCAAGGATGTTGTGTTTAGATTCATTATAGAGTATAGTAGCTTTAGGGATTTTGGCCCCTAGGTAATAATAATAGGTCTATTTTTATATGAGGATTTTTGAAAGACAATATTTTGGCTTGTGTTGAACTTGAGATTAGTTATAGAGTTACAATATCTTGAAAGATTTTGGTTTCTTTTAAAGTATTTTTAGACGATTATATTTTTGAATGGTGAAATATTTGAGTTTCCACAATTCTTCTTTTGCCTTAAGATACTTTTCAATGTAAATGGCAAGGCCACAGTGTGAAACACTACTTGGCAGGGCCTCATCAATAAAACTTGGGAATTTCTGGATTCCATAATGAAGGATTCAGCAGCAATAGATGATGATAATGATGATGATGATGATATGGGTTTTGGACCAACATCGGTTCTTCCCACAAAAAGGCTTGCACCATAATGACAACATGCTAGGGCAAAGTTGTGATTTGATGGTTGTATGTGAGTACAGGGATATAAGGTGAACCAGTAAATGGATCTGAAATAGTAAATCTGCATCAAACTCCCCTTTACCTCATCGGTGGAACAAAATCACAATGAAAATGTATGTGCGCAACGAGATTGATCCTTGACATGATCAAAACTAACAGAGTCACACACATCAAAACATGCACACAAATGATGAGATTCGAGAAGCATGGCATGAAAATAAACTCCTCAAACACAAATTTTTTAAAACTCTACTCACACTGAATTGGGTGGATAGTGAGATAGCAGACATGTGTCAACCAAGCATCCCCAAAACAAAGCCAAATTGAGATGGTGCAGCTCTCTCACTCTAGCCTCCATTTGACCACAAATTTGAGCACAGGAGTACAATATGGAATGGAGGGCTAAATTGATTCAGTTTGGCATGATTCTATTTAGCTTCGAACCCTAAACTGCCTCATGTCTAGATTCTTAGAATGAGTGTCAGCTTTTCAGTCTGTCTTTGCACAAGTGGGGTGCCCCTCTCTAGGCCTCACTTTCTTCTTGGTGATGTCATTGGTGGAGGTGAAGAGGAACACCCCCTAATTTTCTTTTTTGAATCATATTAATTAGTTGCAGGTACCCCCAAAGTTCAATTTTTTTTTTCCTTTTGTGATGGGCATCTTTGCTTAGCCCATCACAAAAACAACATTCAAGCTTTGGACAATTTTGGTTTTTGTCTCTTCTCAATGTGTTCCCATCAAGTTCCCAATGTGTTCCCTGAGATGATCCCAATAGCACCTCATGTTTTATCCCATATGGTTTGGCCATGGTTCAACTTCCATGTATATAAAGTTGTAAAGAGTGGGGTGGGGGAGGGAAGAATAAATAGGCTTCTATGTTGGGGAATACCCCATCCTCCAAAATTATTGCCAATGGCCCAATCAAATGCCTTCTCCTGAAAATAATATAAAATAAACTGTGGGTGCACCCGTGTTTGAATTAATAGAACCATGACTACCCCCAGTTTATAATGGGGGTATTACTCCTCTATGGGGAGGTAATACAAATGAAACATGTGTTGGAAGTTGGAACCCTCAAAATCTAATGGGCAAATTATGAATGATATGCACTTACCTCAAAGAAAGATATGCATACATTCAAAGTGAATAGTTGAGATAAAAAATTACAATCCACTTGTTACCCACAATACCAAATATTGATAATCACATGAGTACCAAATGTGATTCCATTGATATCCATCACTTATGCATGTTCATATCAGAATAAAAACATATAACCCTGATAACCCTAATGCCTACCCATAGCTAAACTGGACAACCATGTTGCCATGATTGTAACAGTTCAAAATTGTTCATCTTTGGAGAAGGAAACCACACTATGTTGGAAAAGACACTCAGTTGAGTTGACAAACTTGGCTTCCTTTCTCTCCTCTTTGATGATGCTTGACCCATTCACCAATGGTCATCACATGAGTAAGGTTAAGGTTAAAGAGCAAAGGGAAGAAGATCCAATCCTATGATCCTATTGGCACTTTGGGGTCAACAAAAACTAAGCAAAGTTGAAAAGCTTTTTAATTAGTTTTTTTGGTTTTGGAAATGGTGAAGCCCAACTTTCACTCATAGCTCTTATTGGCCAGGTTGCCAGCCTATTTGCTGCTGCTGCTGCTGCCATGACATGGTCATAAAGGGCTGTAGGCAACTATTGTTGTTGCAGAATGAGTCACACCTGCCAATTCTGTCATCACAGTAATGTACATATGCTACTTTTAGGTCATGCAGTTGGGGCAAGACACCCTTTCTATTACATATACAAATGCTAAGACTTTACGCCACAGAGAGGAGGCTGCAGGCTGTCCTTTTCTATTCACTGACTCTAGTTGCTCATTTTCATCATGTGTGTGGAATAAGTGTCAGTGCCCATGAGTGCTTAGTTATGTCTTTACTCTTTGCCATGAGCATACTGTCACAAAGTCATGTTTGCAATTTCTTTTGTATTAGAGAACATGAGCATTGAGCATGGTGTCAAAGTCATGTTTGTAATTTCTTTGTATTAGAGGACATGAGCATTGAGCATGGTGTCAAAGTCATGTTTGTAATTTCTTTGTATTAGAGAACATGAGCATTGAGCATGGTGTCAAAGTCATGTTCTCTGGTGCATAACCATCTTAGGGGCTGGCTTGCTGACATGTCTCTTTGTAATTGGACATTCATGCCCCATTTATAAACACTTATTTAAGCTGCCTGTGGCTTGTTTTTGCATGTGGATGAAAAAATGATCCACATCCATCCAGTCTATGGATGAAAATTCATCTGCATCACCTTGTTCGAGCAAGTTATGGACATAAAAGGATGTTGGTTACCTCTGATAATTGGGCCTCAAGTGAGGCCATTTTGATTGTTAGAAATTGCATCAGTGCTTCCACACCTTGGCTATTTTCTGTAACATAAAACACTCCCTGGATTTTTGTACTGTAGTTAAGAGGCCACCTTACTCCACAAATGGTTTCCTTTCCAAAGGGTGTGGCATTTAGGAAATATAATACTTGCTCTTATGGGTGTTTTGTTTTTCAAAATTCTCAATTCTGTTTTTCATTTTTTTCCCATGTTTCCCAACAAACAAAATACCTCCAAGGGTATCATGGGAAAAAAATTAAATAAAAATCTGCCCAATGCTTTAAGCTTTATAGAGCCTTTGCCCATATGCTTCACCCAAATCAGGCCCAGACTCGACTCCACCTTGTTGTAGGCCCTTATAGTGAAGATGCCATGGATACCCATTGCCAACTTTGGAAATACTTGGCACGTCCCTAGAGTCCATTAGTGTCGGAGGTTCGACCTAGGAATATAAGATGGGCCAGACTGGTTTCATGTGTCCTAGCCTCCTTAATATTGATTTAGGGTTGAACCCCAAGACATAAAACTTATTAAGCACTATGGAAAGATGCTGTTAAGGCAAGCTTGGCAAAACCGAGACCATTCCATTACATTAAGGTCTGGGCTGGTAGATTCAACGATTCTTACGAAATTCATGTTCACCATAGATTTTGGTTACAATTTATGTGTAGGGTAAAGCACAAGGCAAAATTCATCATGAACCAAACCTATGTAAATCATGATATGTGTAAATTGAAGGGTTCTTAGGCCTACTCCTCAACAGTGGGAGGGTTAAACACCTATACAAAGGCATTATTTCCCTCCCACTCTTGAGGAGGAGGCATAATATCCCTCCCAATTTATAGGAGGGAAATTCATGGATATTAGGTGCCCTCAACATACACTACCAAATTTCATCGAGTGCTTTATGATATGAGTGTATGTTTGTCATTGGAAGATTCTCATATAATGTGGTCAAGAAATTAACATAATCTGCCACCCCAAACCTTAATGTCTTGTAAGAAGGTGAGGCCTGGGGACATTGGCCTTCATACCATAGTACTTGACATCCTAGGAAATGAGGACTTTGAAGCCTATTAGTTGAAGCTTTGTACAAATCAAAGACTAGGGCCTGGGACATGAAGGCTTGAGGGCCTATGACTCGAGGCGTTGAGAGACATTTACATGGAGCCTTGTATCAATTGATGAAATGCTTTTTGGATAGCTCATGGGGTATTGATTCCAAAGGTCGCTAGCATACATGTTAGCTAACTCCTACTACCTTTGAAAACCTATTTGTGGACTTATTTTCTGCACATTTTGTCCCAAATTATCTCATGTCCCTCACAGATTTTGGTTTACGCAGCCTAATAATGTGAATAAAGCTTGAGAGGAAAGCACAATGGCTATTTACGCATGCACAAGTTAGATGGTTTTTGATGGGGTGTGTGCAAAGTTCCCTCAATTTGTACACAAACACTTGACATGGAATATGTTAGTAATATTACTTCTGTGTGCTTTGGTACTATGGTGTGTAGCCCTCGTTTTGCACCCCACTCTTATGTAGACATTGTGCACTATGTATGCCTACTTGAATGATGAGCACTAAACGTCTGATTGTTATTACCATGGACCTTTAGGTTTGGATTTAATGTGTGCTAAAGATTGTTAAAGTCACCAGTGACTTTTTCTATGTTATGAGCTAGGATGTGGAAATTATTACATCATCGGGTTTCTATTTGGGTTGCTCTTTTCGGCGATTTGGTGACCTTGATGTGGTGAAGAGATGGTGCCTTAGTGAGTTGAGCAGCTCTGAAACCTTTTATACAATTTAGGACCTTCTTTAATTTTATTGAAGTTGGCCAGGCAACAAACAAACTTGTTGTGCCAAGGTTGTTGTCCCTAAACTGTGTGAGGTGGATCAAAGCACTCTTATCATTTCCCCCTATCAGTATCATGTCAAAGGTCATCTTGCATGGTTCTAGGTCTTCTAAGAGGACCTAGAACCATCCAATCTTGTCACATGTCACCTCCCCATTTGCACATCATTGTTATGATTTACACATCCTTCTTGTATTTTTCATGTGAGTTTTTGTTGATTCATCACCCAATTCTCTTTCCTGATCTAAGGTCAAAGAAATGAGTACTATTTTTTTTTAATCTTGCAAACAATTAGATTCTGACATTATTGATCTCTATCAGATGTAGTTACAATGCAAGTTGCATGTATTTTGCAATGTCTTCATGGACTTGAACTTGTCATTGCACCGGGGTATCTTCTACTTCACACTTTATGTCGCAAAATATGAACCAATGTTGAAGGGTATAACTCTTTGGTGCCATGAGCTTTGGTGTTTTGCATCGAATTTTCAGTTCATACTTTTCCTCTTTGTTAGTTCATTGCGTTTTCACCCTTGTTCCAGTTTATAGAAGGCAAGAGGATAGGAGACAAGTGATATTTAATCAAATTCTACAACGCACTTTTTGTGCACTGCACCAAGGCATCCTTGCTGCACATTGGCACAAATAGTGACTTATGTTCCACTTACTTCAAGCAATGATCATGGTTTAGATGAAGCAATTGATCCTAGCAGTGACTGAATTTTGGCCTTTCTGATGGTTTGGAGGGACTGTTCACATGATTCATTAGGCATAGAATGTTAGTGTATACTTGTTATGCACATGATGGAGTAAAGACCATTCCACATTTTGGACTTGCATGCTTTCTATGAACGTTCATTAATCTGCTTTGCTGATGTTGTTGGATTGATATAGACTAAAGCATGGAACATTCTAACTTCTTTATCATAATGTTTTTGAGCAAGTGCTGCGCTTGGCAAGGTCAGTATGATTGTAGTAGGATGGAAGCATTCTAGCTAGATCTGTGCTCCAGGGAGGTTGGACCTTTAGTGAGTGTTGTTGGTTCACTTCTAGAGCAATGGAAATAATAGCAAAATTCTAAATGACCTAAAATTGTTTCCAACCTTATTGTCAATTGTGGGATGGTGCTGTCATATGTTCCTTCCTGGTACCATCTTCTTCTAATTGTAGGATTAGACAATTGTGGGGTGCAAGTGAGGTGCCTAGTGCCTACCTCTACAGGACACCTGACATTTCCAATGCTTCCAAACATTTCTCTGAAAAATGTATCAGCAATGCTCACTGTGTTTGTTTTAACACTTCAAGCTCTCAAGGTGTGTACATTGTTATCCAGGTGAATAATTTGTGGCTGTGGGGTTTGGTTGCCATATTGATTTTTCGTGTAACGGTTTGTTCCAGACCTATATAATCAGTCACATGCTCTTTTTTACATTCTGCATGTGTTTGCTGCCTGCATATAACAGTAGGAATTTATTCCAATCAGGTGATTCCTTACATTTGCATGAATTCCAGTGGTAGGACTGATCTGAGGATGATATTGCATGTCAACTCTCTAACATTGCCACATGGACAGGAGTGTGTGCGCAAATCAAAGCCTTTCAAAACACTTGATAGCCATCAACAATCAACTGAAGAAAAGGTCTGGTTTTGGAATTAAACAAAGCATGAGTGGCTATGACAAAGGATCTTAGACTTCAGTATTTGATTCCCTCGTTCCTTTGAATTTTCTTTTTGGTTTGGTACTTCCAGAGGCACTATCTGGTTTTAATGAAAGTACTTGGGTTGTTGATTCAGCAGGTGCCTTGGGAGACTGGATTTGAGTGAGGCAACCTTGGTAATGGGCTCCAAGAATGGAGATCCAAGTAAAAAATCCAACACCATGTACACCACTTGATCTAGATGCCAGTGTAATGGAGTGTGAAAGAAGAACCTTGAGAGCATTACACATGCCAATAGACTGTACAACTTTTAACCTTTGATGAAGGGAGGGGGAGGGGAACAAACTCAACTTGATACATTTTTGCAAACCAACACACCAAAAAAATGTCCAGGTCACAAAAAACTACCATCATCTGAAGTCATGCAATGCTAAACAATTCACATAGAGCATTGTGGTGATGGATTGAAGGTTAAGGTTTTGCCCTGGGCACAGTCAAGATAAGCATCTGCGCATATGATGCAAGAGTCTTGGCTCCATAGCCTTACACCTTTGTCTTCATGTACTATATATCCTTACCAGAGGGCTAGATTAGTCACACCTATGTAAAACACAAAGGCTCGAGACAAATGACCTGTCTTACTTTCCATATTGATATCTTGGGGGAGATGGTAAACACCCCCCAACGAGCTTTGTCTGGGCTTGTTGTTTTGTGCCTTGCCTGGGTCTGTCACATAGAATAAAATAAATTCTAGTTTGTTGGTCTTCCATGTTTTACCATAGGATAAAACTGCCGTGCAATTGGAAGCATTTTGGGGAACACATTGGGAACTTGATGGGAACAACACTGCTGCCTCCCATTGATGTGATTCAATTGGTTAAACATAGTCACTAAGAGGCATCATTCATTAAGGTGAAGGTACCAATGTAGATGCTAGTTCACCCTGGTTATGATATCCCAGATTCTCCCTTCAGAATCACTGAAGAAGCTTCATGGGTGGTTTGGCAGTTGTCATGAGTTCAAACTCATTACCATATTTCATTTGAAATATCAGGGCCGAATTTCTCCCTTATTTCAGGGAAGAGGGTAATGTTCTCAATCATCAAATGTAAACAAGTGGAGATAAGCCAAGGTTGTAAGCTTCTGTTACTTTCTACTTTCTCAGAGACCCCCATCCAGATGGTTATTTTGCATGCAAAACTTTGGGTAATAAGTTTTAGGATTGACACATGTAAGCTTGCTGTATTTCAGACCTTGTTCACCTCGTTCAGACATAGAGAACACTTCTTGAATTAATAAAGAAGCAAGCATAAGTGTCCAAGAACCCTCTCTGTTATTTGAATATGAGGGAGGAGGTTGCAAAGTTGGAATTGTGCACCTCTCAGTAAAATCAGAGAAGAATGTGTTAAAAGCTCCAAATTCTTATTAAAAGCTACTTGTATTTTACATGTGTTTTTCATGGTGCATGTGCAAAAGATATGCAACATCTAAATAATAATTTACTAAGACAACTTTTACAACAAATTCAAGGCATTGCATTGATTTATCTTGATCATGATCATACCTAGGCACAAGTCTTTTGAGAATTTTCCAACATTTAAGTGCTAGTTTACTGAAGCAAATTCCTCAAAACAATTTAACATTTCATTTTATTATGTGGATTGAATTTGTTTTAAGAATACCTTAGTACATCTATTTAGTGCTTAATACACATTTCAGTGGTATCAGTTGCTTAATTCCAAACAGATTTGGTGCCATTTGACGTACGGTATTACCAAGTAACCTGTTTCCTATAAAAAATATGCTATATTTCTTGCAATGTGTATGAAGGATTTGCATGTCAAAAACCGAAAATTTTGGTAAAACAAGTATACAAGTTTTGCAAGTACATAGTGTTGAGGTGATCCAACCACATAAATTTGCTCAAATTTGATGAACTTCTGCACAAGGAGATTTTAACCATCTATTTTGGTAAGTATTACAATTTAGTGTGAGAATTTCAATACAATCAATTTTGCAGACTAATCCAGATTTGTGGGTAAGTGTGCTATTATATTATCACATATACATCTCCAGTAAAATACTTCATAGTCAAGGAAACTGCCAAACTGGGAAGTGATTTGCCAAGTTTTGAGTTTTCAGGTTGGGCTGAATTAAGATTTCTAAACAATCAATATTTTATTCACGATGTGCTGTTGTTAACTTTAAAGTAGTTTTTGGCATGGAAAGATAGCTCTGCTAGGAAGCAGAGAGTGAGAAGGAATAGGATGGCACAAATTTCATATCCGCAATATTTCCATTGCAATTTGAAACAAGAGTGATAAAATCAAATAGAAGCTGCTTAGAAGCTATTTGTGTGAATGTTTGTAAAACATACAAAGCACAATCCAAGGAGTTTAAGCCTGGATAATCAAACTTTCCCCAATTATCCAATGCTGTCCATACATGTACAAGAAAGTTTAAAAGCAGGTAGCTATGTATGTAAGCTAAATCTTCAAACACAGCTAAAGCTAACCTTCCCACTAACCTTCTGTTGGAGGCAGGCTAGTAATAGAAAAGAGATTAAAAAAAAAGAACCATTCCTGCTTTAATCATTTCTTGATTCCAAATCTGAAAAACCACCAGCCACTTCTTTTCACCGATGCTATACAAACTGAGCTTCTAATGATAATGTAGAAGCTGCTGCAGCTGAATTAGATAGTCGGTGCACCATTTGTTGCTGCTGGAACAGTCGAACCCGCTTGTGCTCCAGTGACTGCCAAATTGCAAAGAAATTCATACTTAGTTCTCATCCTCACCAGAAAAACATAACACTCTTCACCCAAAACACAATACTTCTTCGGCTAAAACCATCACCACGACACCTAAACCTAAACCCTAAACCCCTAAACCACACTGAAGAACAATTAAAGGAAGGAACATGCGACATGATTTGCATACATGATCGAACAACTATTTTCGACAGTGGGTATGATAAAAAAACTCACCTGCAGTTTTGTTTCCCGGATTTTCGTAACCTTCATTGTAGGCCTTGGCTGCAGCATCTTTGCCAGCTTCATGACGGACGTTGATATCTTGCTTGTTGGCATGCTTTTCATTCAGATTGTCCAACTTCTTCTGTTCCTTGGCCTGCTCCGCCTGCGACTCCCTGACGTCCTTTCTTTGCTCCGCTTCTTCCTTGCCTGCCTTGTCATGCGCCATTACCTTGTCCGTCTGTTTCACATATAAATTCACACAAGGTATTTTATTCAGAACACAGCAGCTCATGTCTGATAAAACAAAACTTCAAAAATCTTTATGTTGGTCAATCTTGAGACACTAGAAACAAAACCAAAATCTCCGCATTTGTTTCTCAATTCACAACTCAGAACCCACAAAGATTATTTACTCTGCACGACTGTGGCCGGGCTAGTAATCTCTCATCAGTCTCCTGATCGGATTTGGGAACATGAAATATTACAGAGCTAGTACCTTTTCGGTTGTTGATGCTTTGGCCTTATCGTACTTCTCCTCAACCTTGGCATTCACATTGCCAATCTTCTCCTTGGCCGTGGCGGCAGCATTTTTAACAGTTTGCATCTTGTCACTTGTTCAAAATCGCTGGCACAAGTCGTCGGCTCCTTTGAAAATAGACTCAGAACTCGAGGCCGTGTAAGATTCTCGGGCTGCAGAAATATAAGAGAAACAAACAAAAAAAACCCTTTCAAGAGATGTTAACTAAAACAACGTGTGATGAAGCTTACAACTGTGAACACAACAGTAATCAGTACTGGATGCGACGAGACTCATCTAGATTTATGGAGCATTGCTGCCAAGTACTGGTGCGAAGTGTCCAAGGACGCAAGGTCTGGGCGAGCGACACCTGTCCTTTTCTTTCCGTTGAGTACTCGTTGCACGACGACACTTGGGAAGCTGGGGCGCAGTTTACTTGTCATGGACTCGGAACAGCCACCGCATAGTAACATGCAGCTGCTTTGATTGCTGCAAATGTAAGCCATGTCCATCATCCTGCGGGAATGGCGCGCGCGGCTCCAGAGTCGAGGAGCCTCGCCAAAGCGCGTGCGGTAGAGAGAGAGAGAGAGAGAGAGAGAGAGAGAGCGACGTCGGGAAGGCAGAGGTAAGCAAGTAAATCTGTTGTGCTGCACTTGGCGTGGTGCACGTTCCAGAACACTATCAGCCAATTCTGCAGCATGGAGCGTCGACATACTGACACGTGTGGATCTAAATCGAAAACCGTCGTCATCTGAATGAGATAGCAGATTCAGAAAACTCTTCTGCGTTGGAATGGAAATCATCTGAACGAGGTTGCAGAATTGGAACACATGTTATTCTTTTCCCAAGTGAACTAACAGTTAAATGTGTAATATGGTTTGATAAGTTTGTGAGAATTTGAGAGGACCAATGGAGATTGTAGAAAGGGCTCATTATTTTCAATGTTCAGCATAAGAGGGGTTATGTGTAGGTTTGATTTTTTTCCCCCAACCCAATGGGATTGCTGAAATTGGTGGTCTAAATTTGTTTTCTTAGTTATCTTGAGTGAACTAACAGTTCAATAAGTGCCCCCAATTTATAATGGGGGGTACCAATGGCGCCAAAACAAGAAGCTTTTGGTCTAAAGTTGAGCCCTCAAGGCACTTACAAATATTTATGTCATCACACATAAAGATAATTGCTTGTTCATTTGACGGCGATAGTTAAACTATTTGATATTGCTAACGATAGTGCTTAGCTCAGGCCAAAAATGGTGACGAACAGTTTTGGAAATAGAGATTTTGTGTAGCCAATGAAAAAAACTTACTAAGAGGCCTTAGTTTGTTTTTGGGGGAAGGGAAATTTTTGTTCTCTGGTTGTTCCCAATCTGTTCCAATCAAGTTCTTAGAATGTTCCTTAAGATGTTCCCAAAAGCACATTCCATTAGTCTCGGCCAAAAATGGCAAAGAACATAAGTACACAAAAGCAATTCTTGTTGCCACCAATGAGGTGAGGCAGCATGCAACCAGAGGCCTGGTTTTTTTTTCTTGTGGGAAGAAGGTGGAGGTTAAGCCTCGGCAAGGTAAGGTAAAAGGTTAACGGGTAATACATTGTCTCTTACCTTTACCTTACCATTACCTTTACCTGATTCGCCGACGCCTACCTTTACCTTTCCCTACCCCTTCAACCGGGTAGTTACCCAGTAAAATGTTTAAATGGTATTCTGTGGGACATTTTACTCAAAGATCAAGGTTGGCCTCAAAGACTAGATCTATAAACTGGTTGTGGAACATTTGAACGACACCACCGTCAAGGATCTCCTCGTCCCAGTCCTCATGCTCCTCCTCAAGCTCATGGACAACCGACTCCATGTTGTTGGCGCTGTTGTGTCCGAGGGTAGCCACTACTTGTGCTCGATTCGCTGGCACTTTGAGAATGCCGACATTCATCCACGAACGCAGGCACATTGTCATGATGAACACTGACGACGATCGCAACTGCCGGGTGCATGTGAATTTGCGATCAGTGGCGCTGGTGACCCGCTTTGATGGTGTCGACATCGTTGGTGTTCCGTGGTAGTCCATGGCCATCTAGTAGTGGCATGGCATCAATTCCTTTCGGGCCGACGACCATGACAAGACATCGATGAACCTCGATGACTAGACAACGTCGATTGATAAATATTGGTTGACTTCGTCGCCGTTGCCATCGACATCGCGCTGTAGCTAAAACATCACGACCAAAAGCGAGTTGCTAGCCGCTTCTTATTCAATGCTTTGGCGAGAGCTCACCTCGACCGATTAGCGGCGCTGTAGTGAATTGCGGACGAGATCAATGATGAGCTTCAGTTTTGCCAGGTCAGTCAGCTTGGGGATCTGCGGATTCAGGTATGCCGCAATGATTGCCAGTTCCTGCACTAGTTTGCTCTTATATTTCTCGAGCTTTGCCTACATTTCGACTGCCATCAGCTTGTCGTCGATCTTTTGTAGCTGTTGCTCGTTGTCGTCGTAGTGCTTCAAGAGCAAAGAGACGGACATCGGCACCAGGTCAAACGTCGGCTTGTGATGGGCCACAAGGTTCTCCATGACCTGGTGTGGCACGCGAAGGAACGTTGACATGTCGTCGATGGCATGCCATTCCAGGTCAGGGAGAGCACCATGGCCAATGTCGGCTATGTATTGGTCCATGATGCTGTCCAAAACGACGCGCTTGCTAGAAGTGTTGACGCACATCTCGTGAGTCGAGTTCCAGCGCGTGGGCGAGTCTTGGTGCGTCGGTTTTTTGCTGGCAAGCTCGGCTGTCGCGACTTTGACGCGATATTGTTGCCGCATGACTTTGCTACGGTGGATTCTAAACAGTGCATTTCGTAGTTGCTCAATGGGCTCCTTAATGAACGTCAACACCTTGAGCACAATGAGCTAGACGGAGTGGTCGGCACATTGGACGTGGTTGACCTTGCGCATCTGCTCCTAGCCAATGAAGGTATTGACTAGCTAGAAGAGTCGTTCGACAACAACCATCGCGTTTGACCCATTATCATGAACGACATTGAGCAGGTGCGTCACGACATCTCGGCCTAGGCGCTTCAGGTATTTTGACGCGCTCCTTGGTCCCAGGGTGAACCCACTTGAGGGTTCACCAAATGTCAAGTTGTGGAAAGTTGGGACCGAGGGCACGCTCCCGGCTTCCAACTCTAGAAAGGGGTAGAGGGTCAAGTTGGGAGCCTCGTGATTCGACTAGGAAGAGGGATTAGAAGATCAAGCTTGAATCAGCATCCAAGAAACCAACCACGGGAAGTTAGTTTAGCATTCAAGACACCCTTAGACGTTGGGATTTGCCACGGGCACTTGGACACACAAGACTCACCACGGCCTGGATTCGGTAGTAAGCCACCACCTTACTCCCTATAGTATTCTCTGCAGCTCGCCATGGAGGCTACATCCAAATGACACAAATTCCCGGGACTCCCGAAATTGTCCCGACGGGATTCTTGGAACTTTGAACCGCCATAACTCCCGACGGCAGAGTTGGATCGCAACGAAGTTTAAACCAAAGTTGTAACCCTCGTCGAGATCTTTTGAACGCCATATCGCACACTCAAAACGGATGTTGGCAAGCCATCGATTCCCGACTTTTAGTGGTCGGGAGGGTTTAGGTTTGACTCCCGGCCCTTCTTTTGCCCATAACTTGGGCTACAGATGTCCAAATGGCCAATGCGAGGCCATTTTTTATATCTACGTTTCAAGAGCTTTCCAATGACTCCAAGAACAGCCCAATGCGAGGTGTTTGGCTCCTTGCTGTCGAGCTCTGAACATTCGGGAGTGCCGGAGGACTCCAAATCCCCAACTTTCCCAAGTGTTGGGCTTCACCCCCACATTTGGCCAAAGTAGGGGTGCAACATATTTGAACAGGGCAGCCCCGACGTGCTTGCTGACACGAGTCCCACACTTGACGTCAAGGATCGTTAGGAGAATGATCTTGTTGGTCAGAGAAGCGACTTTGACCTAGTGCGCTGTGACAACGTAAAAGCCGTTCAGGTTGTGGTTTGACTAGTCCTCTAGTGTCAGGGAGATGGTGACATCCAGGCTACATAGAAATGCCGCCAGCAATGGCTCCAGGATGTGGTATAACTGATGATTCGCCGTAGGATCGTTTGAATCGACATCGGCTCGTATTCGTTCGTCAATGAGACAACAAACTTCTTGAAACGAACGTTGCCAGCCACACGCAAGGTGATGCCACGTTCGACGATGACATTTTCGTACTTGCGCAAAACAGGTTTTAGAAACACGGGCGTGCTGCTGAGCGTCGACTGGAACATGATGTTGCTGGACGGGGTGGATGATGCGGTGTCACTACCGGTGAGGCCATGCACGGTCTTCATGTGGGCTTTCAAGCTCGATGCATTGGTCGATCTGGAGTACCACTTGCAACACACCGTGCATTGGTGCTTTCTGCAATGCTTGGCATAGTTGTCATCTTGCCCATCCTTGACATACTCCCATGGAAACTGGTGTTTTTGGCGATTTCGCTTTGACTTGGCAACAGAATGCACGGTCGCTTGCATGTCGTTGTCGTCGTCGTTGGATGCAACGATGATAGTAACGTCCTTGGCGACGACCATGTTCACAACAGGATCACCGTTGCTCAACATTGTACTTTGTAGCTCCCTCAGCATTGCAACAAAAGATTGTGGCGATGTGGATTCTGTGGTAGACTCAGGCTTGAGTCGCAAGAACAAATAACGACCTAAAGTACAGAAGGAGATGCATTTGAATTGCTGGTGTATAGATGAGACATTTTCATGAGCTTCATAACTCCCCTCTCAATCACTCCCACACGCAACCTCTTTGTTATTGACCAAAACTTACTTTCGGCAACATCACAAAACTTCAAGAACGTTTGCATTTCAAATTTGTACTGAGGAAAAAGTCAAAAGAGGTACCTAGTGCAAACAAACCAGAGAAAGATCAAGGATTTCATAGCCAGGTTCCACTCTTGGAACCACTTATTTATGTGTGACGCTACCAAGGCTTGCTCAAGAAGCGCCAAAAAGCGTACTGTGTGGAAGAGCTGCGACGCACAAAAACAGAGCGACCGATGCGATTCCAAACCAAAACTCACGAAATTTAGTTTAAATCATAGCTCTTCTTCTTGTCTACCGGCATCTTCACCGAAAATACAAGAAATATTGCAGCAAAACACCAATGCTGACGGTGGACTTCGTGCGAACTGACGGCGAACTCCGTTAGGACAATGGGGCCACAATAAATAATTTATCCAGTTACCCGTAATTACCGAATAATCGGGTAATCCGTTCAGCTTTACCTTTACTCTACCCATTACCTTACATGTTGCCTTCCTTTCACCCTTTACCACTAACTTTTACCGTTTTACCGAGTAACAACCGGTTGTCTACCTTACCTTGCCGAGGCCTGGTGGAGGTGTTGGATTTCTTTTTGATCCCAATGTGTTCCTTTGTGTTCCCAATATTTTCCCAATAACTCCTCACTTTTTTATCTCATATCCTTCACCTTAAGTTCTAATCTTGTAACCTATGTAATCTGCTCAAAAGAGAAGATTAGAACATATTTATGTTGGGACTGTCCTAGGCTTGAATTAATCTTTTTGTGATGGACCAATCAAAGATGCCCATCACAATTGAACTTTGGGAGTCTCCACAACTAATTAATACTAAGTGTAACTTGTGCTTTGGCACAAGTATTAACTGGTTACCCAACAAATTTTTCCTCCCAAAACTAAAATTTGTAGTTTAAGTGAATTTGAAATAAAATTTTACTTAAAATTAAGTATCTCCCACGCCTTAGGTCTAAAGCTCTCAAAATCACCTTCATTAAACCCTGCTCATTAAGGAAATTTTAACGATACCAAGAATGTGCCCAAATTCTCTTATGATTTTTATTTTTTGTTGAAATAAAATTTCAATAAGAAAACTTGTTCAATATTCAATAACTTCTCCACTGGAAGTCGAAACATTATGAAACTTACTTGGTGTGCCCCTACTCATCAAGAGCCTTCCAACCATATGAAGAGTGTTGCAAGAGGTGCTATTGGTTGGGAGATCTCAATGTTACAAACAAAACTGACAACCTTTCCTCATAGATAGATGAGTCACAAATATACTAACATACAAATTGTACCTAATAGCTATTCACAATATGGTTCTGGCACATTGGTTTGTGCACTTTGTTTTCTTTTGAGTTTGGATTGGTGGTAAGGATCTTTTGTTTATTTGTCTATTCCCATTGTGTTCCCAAGGGGTTCTCATGAAGTTCCCAAAGCATTCCAAGAGTTGTCAATGTGTTCCCAATAGCACCATACTACTTTTACCACATATGCTTTGGCCAAAGTTGAAAGTTCATATACATAAACTATAACGGTGGGCCAAAGGCAAGGTTCGTCTATGCCTTTAATTTGGGGATGCCCAATGTTTCAAAAAATTGGTGATGGGCTAATCAAAATGGTTCTTTCCAAAAAAAAGTTAAAAGACTTTGAGTGCAACCCCCAATTGGTCAATAGAAGCAACAACATGTACTATGCTTAATTAGGTGGGGGTGGTTCCTGTCTGGAACATGGAATTGGATTTGGAACTCTTGGTTTGTCAATTAGAGAAGTTGGTCTTGGTGCCTTGACTTGATTTGCTCTGGTTTCTTCTATGACCCTAAATTTGTGTTCTTTCTTGTCAAGGAATGCTCATGCCCTTCTCACTTTTGCGAAATGATTCATGTAGTGGTTTCAAACACATTCCTGCTTATACCTTGGGCATTGGATCAGTCCTTACTACTTCGTCTTCTACCCTAATGGCAATACTACCCATTGGGATGTTTTTTGCAACCGTTTCTTTTAATGTCCTGACAGTTTATGGAGCAGAGATTGCAGATATGTGGCATGTTCACAATTTCCTCTGTAAGAGTGTGGAATGGATTGAAGTGCCAGCTCCAAAGGGTATTGTAGTAGGTCAATGGATTGAACAAGACTAAGCATTGTTGTAAGTCTTGTGTTGTGTAAATTTGTATTTTACTCTTTGTAAAGTGGCTGTTTGACATATGCATATGGAAGCAAAAGGGAACAAAATCTAGCCAAAGCCAACATGGAACTACTCTAGGCTATATGGCTAAGTGCAATGAACTGTGAAATTTTTGGGTTTATTAGCTCAGTCCTGAATCCTGGTCTCTATGATAATTTGGAATGCAAAGTGTTGGATTGTTGGTAAGTACAAAAAATGAGGAGAGGCACCTGGGGGGATCGCTCACTGGTATAGCCCCTTCTGAGACCCTGGGACTTGAAAACCCAGTGGCATGCAGGTGAAATTCCTGCTGGCTCTCTACTAATGGGCCTGACTTTGGGGTCTTCGCCAACAGCTCGTCAGTTGGGTCTGCTGTTGTGTGCCAGAAAAAAAAGATGAGGAGTGGCATAATGATAATGTAGTTTTCACCTTCACAAATTAGCAATGGGATGAGAAGTGTACAGGTCTTATGCAGAAAGCCACCATCTACCACTTGTCCAGGAGCGACTCTTTACATTCTGGCTCATGCATAAAGTTAGTATTCGAACAAGTTTTATGTTATTTTTTGGGTACATGATCGTTTCTCTTCTTGTTCAAGGCTGACAAATGAAAAATTGTTGATTGAAACTAGACTATGGTTCCTTATATGGTGTCTTCATTTTTATGGTGGATTTGTGAGATTGAGTTCAATTAATCTATGGTCCAAGCACACTTGTAAATTGTGGTAAGCAATGCCATTGTGCATTTCACAAGATGATTTGGTTTATCATCATGGCTTTAGGGCAAGTTTTTCACTTCAACCTCATAATGGGCAATATGTTTGGTCATTGTGTAGTGTCCTCTGTTAACAATCACCTTCGACTAAAGTTACGCCCTGTTTTGATGATTGTTGGACTCAGACTTGAAGGCCTCGTACTTGTGTTATATGAATTTGCACATGTTGTATGTGCATAATGGTGGACTTTTTAGCAATGGACCACTCTTTACCCAATGCATTGAACTGCAACATTTGTTAATGCACTTGGGGGCAGTTATAGGGACTGAAACAATAAAATAATTATTAAAAATAATAATGACAAATAATAGTATTATGATTTGGATTAATAGTATAAATAAACACGGTGAATAAAATAATGAGTCATATGAGCTTTACAAGGAGAATCTTTTCACTAGGGGCATAAAGGTTGATTATAAATAATTTATATAATTATTTTGGGTTAATAATAATGGGAGGTCAAGTATGTAAACTTGATCAATTCTTAGATTTCAAATAATGTAAAACTTATCTATAGAAACATGAAAAGTTATAAGTGGCATTTGATGATTGGTTTGATACATGAGGAATACATACAAATGAATGTGGTTGACTATTCATTCATTTATTTTTTTCAAGTATATGTAAGGGGTAGATATTGAAACTTTTGACTTATAATTTTACATTCAATAATTTCATGTTGTTTGTCGGATCAAAACTTGTAAAAATATCATATGTGAATAGAAGGCTTTGAAGAAATAAAATGTGAAGATTATTATGAATGTCATTGTGCAAATTTTATAGTCTTTTGGTGAGTGATCTCCCTAAAAAAATAAATCTATAGACATATGGGTGATCCTATCCCAAAAGAATGTAAAATCTCACATTGAAAATAATATGAGTGACAAATATTGCAAGTGTTCTTTTGAAATATGTTTGATGGTCTACCTATGTAGTAGAAGGGATTAACCAAAAATTAATCCTCATAGCTCCATACCCTTCCCCCCCCCCACCCTCTCTCGATTACAAGACCAAAACTATTGATAATTGGATTTCCCATGTTTATTCTATATGTTATATGGTCCTGGTTATTATATTTTATAACCGTGGTTATCTTTTTGGGTAAGGTTTTGAATTTCTTAAAAAGTATTTCAAAATCTTTTGGTACGGTTCAATTTATTTTTCCCAACTCATTGTGGGTATTGGGTATAGGGTTTAAAGTTGAAGTGAATGTGGTTCTACATACATTTAAGATTTAGGATTATGATTTCAAAAGTTCTCATTTGATTATGAGACCTCATATCCGTAAAGCCCTATATCCAAACCCTAATGCAGCAGATTTTTTTCTTTAGTAAAGTACAGTTTAAAAAAATTAAAATGAAAATGAACAAGTTGGTGGCTAAATTTGACCAATGGCAAGTTATCCTGACCAAGCTTGTGGGTAACTTCTGATCGCTGGAAGTTACCCTGATAGGGTGGCACTAATGATTCTTTCACCGGCGAATTTTCGCCAAATTTTGACCTGAAAAAAATGATTTCGACCTATACACAGGATTTTTCATGGAAAAAATGACCCAAACTGAAAAGAAAAAAAATTCCAAATCGCCAGATTTTAATGATAAGTTCCAGTAGGTAGCCAAGAATATAGAAGGATTCTGATTTTTTTTTCTACTTTCATATCTAGTATGTAGCCAAATTTGGCTAAATTATTTTCTGGATAATGGCCACTTTGGCTACACCACAAAATCATTAAAAGAAACACTGGGTGGCACCAAAACTGAGGATCTTAGGGCAGTAAGGGTATACAAAAAACAAAGGAAAAAAATCGACAGTGTTTTACGCGTACATCTGGGATCTGTCCGAGCGCTCCTGAAACAAAGTTTTCTAGTTCCCTTCTCTGCAGATCTGCGTCGCCATCGCTAAGTTCTGTGTAGGTCCGTGCCTCAGCCCCGCTACAGCAAATCCATAACGATTCTAACATTGTGCACTTTAGGTCACCGAAGAGAGGCACAACGAGTTTGGTCGTGGAGAGATGCTGCATTAGCAGCAGAAGCAGTTTGGTTGTTGTCACGCAAAATTTCAGAACTGTCATACAACGGTGCACAACAACATATTTGTGAAATCAGAGCTCTCTTTGATCGATGTCCGTTTCTTACGCTCGTCTTCGCAACCAATTTTCGGTCTTTAATTGTGTGTGAGTTCATGTTCAAGACCTTGGTCGTGAAGACTCCTACATAATTTCAAGCAATTCTTACAATTGGGAAACAAGGCCCACGATCTAGGTCATGACAGAGGGCTTGATGGAGAGGTTGGAGATCTTGATTGCTAGGTCGATGTCAAACTTGACAGAAAGCTTGAAAGCCGAGGAGAGCTCGACAGACTGCAAGAAATCAAAGCTGAAGGATCGAAAGCCAGCGCCGCAACCCAACAGGGTCTGTCTCCGATCCTCCAACACGCGATTTGCAAAAGGTGACTTATCTGATCCTCCGAGGACGTTGATGTTTATTCCTAATAAATTAGTGTAATAGGCCAATATATCTATTTGCAAATTTCTCGGGAGTGAGAGTTCTTGTATTGTTTAGACCTATTTCACCAGTTATGCCGGGGGTCTCATTTGCAGGAGTTGGACTGTAGCCGGAATACAGGACACGCTAAAAAGAATCGCAAGAAGAAGTCGCAGCCATCGCCGAAGGTCGTGGGTGCATCGGCAGGGTTGAATGTGAGCCGTGCAAGCGCTCATCCTTCCAATGACGAATCCAGTATAAGCCACCGTAGGTTGGAGATGTCAAACTTGACGGAGAGCGTGAAGGCCGAGAAGAACTCGACAGACTGCAAGAATTCTAATGTCGAAGATCGAAAGGCAGTGCCGCAACCAACAGGCTTTGTCTCCGATTTGCGAAAGGTTTCTTATTTGATCCTTCGAGGAAATTGATGTTGATTTCTAGCAAATTAGTCTAATAAGCCAATATCTATTTGCAATTTTCTAGGGAGTGAGAGTTGTCGAATGGTTCAGACCTATTTCACCAGTTATGCCGGGGTTCTCATTTGCAGGAGTTGAACTGTAGCCAGAATACAGGACACGCTAAAAAGAATCGCAAGAAGAAGTCGCAGCCATCGCCGAAGGTCGTGGGTGCATCGGCAGGGTTGAATGTGAGCCGTGCAAATGCTCACCCTTCCAATGACGCATCCAGTATAAGCGACTGCAGGTTGACCCATCTCTTGTGAAATCCTACAAACCCTAGAGTAGTTGTTGACAAGTTCCAGATTTCGAACTATTATTCTCCAGCAACTAGACATACAATAAAACATTCAGTTGTAGTTCACACATGGTGACCAATGATGCAGGGAATTGCAAGTGGATGGGTTTGTTGATGGAGTAAGCATCCACAACAATTGTAGTCAGAATATGGGCCATGCAACAAAGGATTGCAATATGCAGAAGGTCTTGCTCGGTGCATCGACACGAGGGTCTAATGCGAGCCATGCAAGACTTTATCGAGCAAACGACAGACCCCGCAACCACAGGTGTTACATGTTCAACCCCTCTCTTGTGTGAAATCCTAGAAATTGTTGACAATCTCAAATTTTCTTTATTTTTATATTCTTGCTTTCCCAGTAAGGAGGTGACTACAGAACAATGCAGAGTTCCATTTGGTCCCACATTTTGAGAAGTGTTCACCAGGTGTTAGTGTTAACTACATGAGTTCATTTCTTTGGGAGGTCATGTGGAAGATTCCCATATTTCAACTGTTGCTGGTTTAATGAACTTGCCATAAGGGGCAGATCCATTATGTGATTGGCTGCTTGTTTTCATGAGCTAGACATACAATAGGTATGGTACTCAATTGTTCTTTCAATATGGTGGCTAATAATGAAGGGAACTGCAAGCATGGAAGTTGTGGATCGGGAGTTATGATATTGCAACAAGTGCACAGATAGATTCCCATTTTTTAAACCAAAAAATGGCCTGTATCGATCGACTGGCATTCCTATCAATTCCATCAGAGCCTTGGTTTTGATGGGAGAAAGCTACATGATGAATTTATAGACTATGTGCGTCACCGTGCAAAAACGTTTATGAGCTTTTATAGAAATAGGGTGCTTTGACTTGATCAGTATCCACTGGCCAAGGAGCTCAGTGCATAACATTTCAACTCATTCCAGAAGTCCTACTATGAGTCTATTTTTGCTAAAATATCTCAGAGACAAATGAGGGCCCCATTGGCAGTCGTAGTAAGAGCCTCTTTGAAGTTTGTCTAGTGACTACTGCTTGTGTCAAGGTGGGCTCTGTCGCTGAAATACATCTACTAGCTTACAGAGTTAACATCGGAGTGAATGTAAATTGAGTGTGGGATTCTACTAGTAGAGAGGCAATAGAAAACTCAACCGAGCTAACCATCATGGTCAGCCAGGGAATTGGCCACTTACCATCCATCCTTAATGATGGGCTAGTGGGTGCTGGTTCCCTCCGGCTGTGGTTATGATGGTATGATGATTTTAAAATCTCCTGCTACTTGTGGCTTTACCTTCTGTTTGAGGATTCTTTTAGGTTTAGAGGCATGAACATATTGTGCTGTATTGAAAGAAATGCTGAGCTTGGTGAAAGGGGTTCAACCTTGCCAACCTTGGAATCTTCAGTAGGTTACATGCACTAGCCAAGTTCTCATTTCCAAGGTTGATTGACCATTGATAGAATTGGAGTCAACTTTCCATAGTTGTTAATGTGTGGAAAGATTGTTGTGTATTGTTGATGTTCTATTTCTTTTGAAGAAAGTTTGAGGATTGATGGAAGCAGGTTTATAGGACCCTCCTTTTTGGGTAGATCCAACTAGGTGACAGACAACTTGATCCATTTGCAAGGTGAATGTCTAATGTCCATTACATTATTGATTCATAAAGTACTACGAGGTTTTTTTCTTTGTATTTTGAAACTGCATCTCTGCACGGAAGTTGCATTGGTTAGTGGATGAGACCTTCCACCATTTGCATGCAGACCTTCTGCCATCCAAGTAAATCAGCCTTGCAGTACTTTACATTGGGAAGCTCCAGCAAATTTGCTTACATGAGGGAAGAACATGATAACTATTGTTCTAAGAGCTTGCCCATATGTTTTGGTCCAAAACCTGGAAATCCTTAACATGGGAAGGGGATATTTAGAGACTCATGGGCTTTCAGATGCCAATCCCAACATCAAAATTTTGATTTTCCAAAACAGCATGACATTGTGCTGGATATGATGGTGTCCCTTCTGAAACGAAGTCCAGTGTGGCCCTATTAGTAATTACCTTAAGATATTGACTTGGGTATCAAAGCATCAGCCTCATTGACCCAAAACTTCTTGTGTACAATTCTGGCTTTACTATTGTGCACAAGAACTTTGTGGCCTAATTAAACGTGGACTCCATGTTGCCGCGCACTACCGGTGACAATCAATTCTGCATTATTTAATTTTTCCTTCTTATGTTCCCCTTATGATTTTCAATAGCTCATCGTTATCCATCTTAATGTCAAATTGAATTTAAATTAATATAAATATCATGATCATCAGAAGAATATTTTTCCTCATAATGTGGCAACTTGAGCATATTTTTCCCAAAGGAAAAGTCCTATGTACCCTTAGTACCTTCATGTCTTCATGGACTCCATGTTGCCGCGCACTACCGGTGACAATCAATTCTGCATTATTTAATTTTTCCTTCTTATGTTCCCCTTATGATTTTCAATAGCTCATCGTTATCCATCTTAATGTCAAATTGAATTTAAATTAATATAAATATCATGATCATCAGAAGAATATTTTTCCTCATAATGTGGCAACTTGAGCATATTTTTCCCAAAGGAAAAGTCCTATGTACCCTTAGTACCTTCATGTCTTTCGTATTGTCATTTCGTATTCATGGTGGGTAGAGAAAAAAGTGAGATAATTAGTAAGAAAGGTAATAATAAAAAATAGTTATTAGAAAAAGAGTGAGGTAATTAGACTTGGAAATGAAATAGTTATCTCTAGAATTGTGCAAGGGTAACCATTAAAAATAAATAAATGCAAAATCAATTGTCCAAAGATGATTGTCCGAAAGATTAAGTGCATAATCTTATTCCTCTCACTTCCTCAAAATTTCTCGTCAATGGAATTACAAAGAAGCGCCTCAAGTTTCGCCCTTAAAATCCAGATGTCAAGAGGTCTCGAGGGCCTGAGATTTGAGGGTAGTTGATAAAACCCTAGTATTTATAGTCTACGATTCCGTCATCTTCTCGCTCCCTCGTGATGACGGGCACTACGACGATCGCACCATCGCCACAAACATCTGATTCTCAGTTGCGCTGCTGTCCCGTCTGCTCTTCCCTGCCTCCGCGTTCCCTACCCGTCTCGTTCCATACTCCTTTTCGAGTTCTTTCTCGCAGTTTTTTGTCGCTACTTGCTCCATGTATTGGTCTACGGAATGAGTTCATGCAGAAGTTTTCCTTCAGTTTTTGAAGCTCACGAAGGCCCGAAGCTTCAGAAGCCACCTTTCTCAAGTTTTTTTATCCTGCTTGTATCTTTTGAAGCTTAAGAATCTGCTAGGAGTCGGCTTCGAGGGTTTAAGGTCGGTTTTCGGGTGAGAATTCTGTCTCGACTTTGGTTTCATGCGCTTGCATTTTTGGCGGGACTGTGTCTTTTGAACTCTCGTGCTTTACTACCTATTTGGAAGTACTGTTAGCGAGGTTTTTTTGTTCTATCTTTTGCTGCATTTGAAATAATTGTGCTTTTTTGGCTACCAGTTATTGAGGACACTGGAGCCTCGGACTGTCGAAGCAGATATATAAAAATTCTCTCCGATTGTAGAGCACATTGCCTTGACCCAGGAAACTAGAATATCTACTTGAAGTCCTATGTACAAACACTCAGGACACAAGGCTCGTGCTGGAAGGTTGATAGATTTGAGCTGCAGGAAGATTTTAGGTTCCTGGACACTGTTCTTTTCACATGGAAGATTTGCTTTGTTGCTTATTTCTCTAATTACAGTAGTGGCCAGTTTGTTCCCTTTCAGGTTGACAATGGTTTTGACATGTGGAGGAGGAAGTTCATATTTCCTCTTCGATTCTAGTGCATGGTAAAGTGTAGATTGGAAATGGTGGCACTTCTAGATACATTTTTCTTTGAGGTGGTAAGAGGGAAAAGGGAGCTAGAGCACAGACCGTAGAAATGATTGATTGAACTGCAGCTTGATGAGCTAAATTGTGTCTGCAGATACTTGAACCTTTTGTGCTTCTCAGCTCTGTTTGAATACTTTCCAGAGAATTTTTGACGCATGGCTAGGCCAATTTTGACTTGGTTTACATTTCTGCCATGATGCAGTCCTCAGACATCATAAGAAACATCATGCTAGTAGGAAGAAGGCAGCAGGAAGTATTGAAAGTGGGACTGGAGGAGTAACGCAGACCTTTGCTTGGAGAACTGGGATCATGTATCCGAGACTGGAGACTGGGAATCTGAAGTTGTGGAGCATGCTCAGCCACTAGACCCAGTCACTTATGAAGCCTTAAAGGAATGGCCCGCATCACCACAAACATCAGGTTTGTTTGTGTTCTGAAGTAGCACACATATATTCAGAGCTGCTCTGTTCAATTGTATGGAATGCATATTTTGTGTCCGGTAGTCAATAATGTTAAACCCATGGATCATAGATCTGTGAAGTAGAACATTAGATGAGCTGCTCTGTTCAGTGCTGGTGTTTGTGTCCCTTAGTGAACATTATTCCAAGCTATGTATGGATCATGCAGCTCACTTTTGTGGGTGCTGGAGCAGAGAAACCACCTGTCTCTCCTTCACATAGGGATACAAGGTCCAGTAATGGTGACAGTAAAGAAATTTTGGGCTCCCCCAGAACTCCCTGGACCCCACTCACAGAAGAGCAAAAGTTGGCAACATTACATAACTTGAATGACAAATTGGTGACGCAAGTGGCAAGTCTGCGAACCCACAGAGAATCTCTTACAGACAAGGTGTTGCAGATAGAGGAAGAGCTCAATGTGGTAAGCAACCTGCTGGCATATTATTTCAGAGCTTTTTGATCATTTGTTGAATCATTGCACTGTAATCTGTGAATGGGTCCTATGCTGTTTATATCATTCTCACTTTGATGGTTATGAATCTCAAGGAATCCAAATTTCTGATGGTTAATATGTACGCTAAAGAAGCACAGGAGGAAATTCCTGCCCTCACGATTGAGCACATGAACCAAATGAAAGAAAATTTTGACAAAACACATGTTGTAGAGGAAGAGAACACTTTGCTAAGGGAGGCAGTCTTGAAGTTGAACCAAGAGAGGGCTGCACTGATTGAAGAGAAGGATCTCATTTCTCTTGAAAAAAGTGAACTTGACTCTGTGGTCTCAAAGTTAAATTTGAAGCTGCAGAGATATCAGTTTGCATCAAGGAAGCAGAAATGCTTGCCCTAGCTGAAAGATCAAATGTGAGAATGGTTCAATTTGAGGAAATGGTGTTTCTGTTTTGAGGAATTGGGGTTGTTTCAGCACTCCATGCAGGTGATTGATTACTCTTATGATTTGGATTGTGGCCTGTCATCGGCATTTCACTTCTGATGGAGGCTAATGATAATGATTTGAAAATTTTGAGTGGCAGACAGAAGAAGCACAAAAACAGATCATTATGCTCTGGAAGGAGCATTCCAACCAGATTTCAGAACTAGCTGGGAGAGCACATGAGTCACAGGAAGAGATCTCCTTACTGAGGGAAGAGCCTTCAAAGCCAAGTCAAGAGAGGGCTGCACTCATTGAGGAGAAGAAAGAATTGGAAGCTTCTAGGTCCAAAATGATTTCAGAACTTGCTGCATCATCATGCACCATTGCCGAGAAAATGGCCTTAGCTGCTAAGTCAATGGCAAGCACACATTTAATATGGAGCTATTCAAAACTGAAGATTTGGAGGAGTCTGTATAGTCAAATATAGCATCATAACTTGTGAATAGTGATTTGCAGGTGAATGAAGCACAGGAACTTAATGCTGCTCTCAAGAGGGACCATGCTAGCAAGTTGACAGAACTCACCAACAGAACAAATCAATTGCAGGAAACAAAATGACATAATGGAGGAGGAAATTTCAAATATGAGCCAAGAGATGGCTGCATTAGTTAAGGAGAGGAGGTCCTTAGCTCTTGAGAAAAAGGCTTTGGACTTCAAAATTGATGATCTACAGAAAATGGCCTTCGCTGCCAAGTCAAGCGTGAGAATATGTCAATTGTTTGGTGTCTTCATACACTTATATGTGAATGACTAAGATAAGAATGTTCTGTTTCTTTTCTATTGTATCTGTGTGGATAGAGGTTACTACTTATTGCAAGAACTTAACTCCAACCATCTCATGATGTTATTGATTGTTCTCATATAGTGCCATACTTTTTCTTGTGATCATCTACAGGATGAAGAAAGTCTACAAGGTCAGCTTTTTGCTCTGAAGATGGATCACTCCAATGAGGTGCAAGAACTTGCCAATAGAATAATTGTGTCAGAGGAAGCTCAATGTACACTGAAGCAGGAGGCTAATAGGCTGAGCAATGATATTGGTGCACTCATTCAGGCAAAGAACTCCCTTGATCTTGACAAAAGAGACTTGGAAGCTTGTGCCTCCAAGTTGACAGCAGACCTTTGCTATGTCATCAACCCAAATTGAGGATGCCAACAGATTGGTCTTGTCTGCCAAAACAGAGGTAAGGCAGGCCTTGTTGACAGTTAATGTCATGAGATTTTGGGAGGCTTTTGAAAGTCATGGCCACGAAAACTCCAAGTATGATATCTGAGCTAGTTTCCTCTGTAACTGATATGTATCTGCATGATGCTAGGTTTTATGATCAGATCTTGCTTCTGTACCATGTTTTGTAATCAGAGTGAGGGTCCTAGGAACTGATATTTGGGCAATCACCCACAGGCAGAAGAAGCAAATGAAGTAATTGCTGCTCTCAAAGTAGAGCATGCAAACCAGGTGCAAGAACTAGCAAGTAAACAACACGTGTTAGAAGAAGAAATTTCTTTGCTGAGGAAGGAGGTTTCAAGGTTGAACAGTGAGTCGGCTGCATTGATTGAGGCAGAAGACTCCTTGTCTCACAGAAACAGAGACTTGGAAGCTGCTGTGTCAAGGTTGAGTATAAACCTTGATGAGTCCTCTGCTCAACTTGATGAAGGAGACAGAGTGGCAATGGCTGCCAATTCAAAGGTGAGGACTGAGAACATCAGATTATGGTGAATCCTTGTCCTATGCTGCACTTATTATAAGCAGATTTTGACCTTGCCTCTGCTTTCCTAGAGAATGTATTTTGGTGCAAGATTTTAGTGCAGTTAGTGTTAACTGTTGCTTCAGTGGTGTGATCATTAAGGGGATTGAGGGTCAATTGACTTGAACTTCTGAATGATTTTCCACAGGCAGAAGAAGCGTGGAAAGAAATCAATCCTCTCAAATTGGAGCACACAAACGTGGTCCAAGAAATTGAAAATAAAGTATATGTCTCTGAGGAGGAAATTGATGCAAATTTAAGGAGGAGCTTTCAAAGCTCAGGAAAGACAATGCCTTACTGATGGAGAAGAAAGACTGTAAGTCTGTTAATTAAAGTTACTGTCTCTGAGTTCAGTGCAGAAGTTGCTAACTTATTATCACATATTGATGAAGCTGACAGCAATGCCTCAGTCACTAAATCAAGGATGGAAGCACTGGAGAAAGAGATTTGGAGACAGAGCAATTGAATATAGAGCAGGAGTTGCTCAGGCAGCAGTTTGGAGCAACTGTCAGGTGCACTTTCCAAAGCTGAGGATGAGGCTAATAGTGTGAAGCTGGTAAGCAACTCATAGAAGCATCCATTAGTCACAGGCGGTGCTGATGGTTTGACTGATCCTTAAGGTGATAGGACAAATGACTGGTCATATAGTTCCACTGTTGTAATGTCTGGAAAAGTCCTACTCAAGTATAGAATTTCATGTTCCTCCATGCTCCTGGAACATCTCTGAATTTGAGTCAATGATTTTGCAGCATTTTCTGTTGAATTGAAGGTGTCAAATAGTTAAGATAGAGTCTCTTGAAGAGGAGTTGAAGGCAGCAAGGTCCCTAGCCCAGGAGCTTCAAGATACTCAGACAAAGGAGTTTGCTGCAGAGGTGACGAGCCTGGAGGCCATTGTCTTGGGTTTACAAGATGAGCTGCAACTTGCAAAGAACAAAGCAAAGTGAAGGTATGGATGGCTGTGACAGAAACCTTGGTGAATTTCTTCTCTTCTCAACAGCTAATGAACACAGATAATAGTTATGAGGTGGATTGTAATGTGAAAAGTATTTATGGCATTGAACAAATTTGAGCAGTTGTGCTATTTTCTTAAAGAATGCCCTTGTCCTGCAGCACTGCATATTGTAATGTTGGCATTGAGTAATGTGAGAGTCTCTTGCAGAGGAGCTGAGAGCTGCAAGGTCAAATGTTCAGAAGGTGCAAGCCACTATGTCTGATGCTGAGATAAACACTGAGGAACTTCAGATTCAAATTGTAAACCTGCAGAAGGAAAGAGGGATGTCCAATGTGGTCTGTGAAGGGCTTGAAGCTGACCTGCTAAAGGCAAGATCTGAATCAACAGATTCATCAGCAAAAACAAAATCAGAGCTTGCAAAATGGCCCTTCCCCAAGCAACCACTCTCCAAGAATGACAAAGTATCCGAGATGGCATTGTCCTATACAAGTTGACAAGTGCTACCGAGAAACAACAGGGTACACAATTTTGCTGTTTCCTTTTTTTCTTCCCTAGTGGCATATGGCTGAGTACAGAGTTGGTAGTTTTGGAAGTTGTGTCCCTCATCTTGTCATCTCTTCATGAAGCCAGTTGCCTAATGTGAAATGCAGAAAGGTCCTTAAATTCCAATGTTCAGCAGAGATGATCACAAAGTGCAGGAAGGTACATTGATATACAAGATTTTATGAAGTTTGTTTCTGATCTCGTATTTGTTGGTCCTTGGGCTGCTGAGGATGTGTTACCCCTTTCATTTCATCAAATCTGTCTCATGGACAACAGATGAATTCTGATCATGACTTTCATGGTGGAGACCCCACATTTTGCATGCACTATTTCTGATGCATTGACCAATAGAGAATTTGATCTGAAAGTGAAACAGTAATCCTTAAAAGCTGCTTGGCTTATAGGAATGACCACTGGAATACCAGAGAATAAAGTAGTGTCTAATGTACCTGCACAGAACTGTGGCTTTCTACTTTAGACACAAATTCTGAAACATGAACAAAGACTTTAAAAGGGAGGAAATATGTGAAGACTGCATCCAATGCCCATTTACAAAAAACAACTCATTAGCATACCATAACATAGATTCATGCATATTAAGTTGGGAATGAAATGGCAGATTGAATCAGAATTGGAAATTTTATTGAATAAAGTTTGTGAAAGGCCCAAAGTGTTCAGCTTAGCTATCCACCAGCAGATCCTTTATGAAAAATCATATAACAAAGAATGGGGGGTAAAACACAGCTTGCTCCTATCTCTAAATCTAGATTCCAAGATTTGAACACAGCTTCTTTTTAGTGGAATATTTTCTACCCATGGAAAAGCAACAGCTCTAGCAAGTACTTCTTGTGCAAAAGAAGAAGCTTTCAGCTTTAGCACAATCAGAACTGTACCTAGTTTCTGAACCTCTGAAATAAATAAATTTATTCCCGTTTTGAATCCATCTGTCTCCCCAGAGAAAACAAAGTTGAGTTGATAGAAACACAGGGGGGCTAAAGAACTGCAGCACCTTTGTTGGAAAGAACACATCTGCACAAGTGCAGCCAAATCAAAACACATAGAAACAAAATTCATTAGCCAAGTACAAAGTCAGAAAACCCATAACACGAGCTCTAAGTATATACTAGGTACTCATGCAGACAAGCGCTAAAGCATAGAACCATGCCAAAGATGGGACAAGAGGCTCTTCGCATAATGGCTGTGCCATTTCAATGACATTTATAAGGATGATAAATAGTCAACATGTATATACTAAATTGGAAACGCATGGTGGTTACCATGGTGAAGCCCAATTGGATCCTTGCTGGTTATGCTGGAAATGTTTCTAGACTGGACTTCACATGCATGACCCTAGATTGAATATAAGGATACCAAACTTTGGCAATGTCTCTACCCGGAAGGGCAAAGCATCCAACAAAGTATGAACAGTAACTTACTTTGAATCCCGGGAGTCTATGTAGTTCTTGTCTTGTCTTACACAAGATTATTATTATTATTGGCTAGGAGGAATGAATGGTCGAATAAAAAATATGAATGACGTTGAAGTTGAGTCTAGGAAGGAATTTTTCACTACTTGCCTTGGGAAAGATTATTGTCGAGGAATGCTGGAACTTTATCCAGGGAAGTTGGAGTTGAGTGAAGAAGAGGGGAGATGATGATCAGAGGGTGGCAGTGTAAGGAAAGCCTGTGGCAGGTACCCATTTGTTGCCTTGGATGAAAGCATTGGCCTGGTAACGATCAGCGATGGCCGGGTTGGTAATTTGGTGCGACCACGATACTCGGGGTCCCTTGGCGCCGGGACCAATACTCTGGTACTCGGCGAAAAACGAAGTGTGCAAACCGAAGTTGGTGAAGTTCCAGTAGAGCCAGCCAGCTGGGTTGACGACGGTACCCAAGTTGGATTTCAAATGGACGCACACCGCGTATTCTTTCCAGGGACGACCCAGATACGTGAGGAAGATGGTGGACTGAGCATGAAGGGCCTTAGTGCCGTCGAAATAGCAGTTCTGGAATGAGATACCGGTATTGGTCACGGGACTGGTCCTTCCTTGAGCTGTGTAAGTGTTCTGTTGTCCCACAATACCGGTTTGCGCAAGGATATCACAGTTCTGGAACACAGCGGCGGCGTTGCCGAAGATGAAATCCACTGTCCCGAGGATCATACACTCGCTGTAGTACTGGCGGAATGCATGGACGTAGAGCGTATCTTGGTAGGCTTCGAAAGAGCATTGGAAAAACGCCGTTCTGTCGGCACTCACTCTCAGTGCAACAGCTTGAAACATTTTGGCTCCTGCTGTGTTCCTCACTGTGATGCCTTTCATCATGAACCCAGGTCCAGAAATTGCTGCACACCAAAAAAAAATTAAAACAGACAATTCACAACTACAGATCTCAATTAGCTAGCTCGATCTACATGTGCAGGGCATATGATCTTAGAGCATCTCCAGCGGTGCTCAGTATGTGAAACTGCAAAAAATGTTTCTCACTTTCAAGTTTTAATTACATATTTTTTTGGGACCCCACCCATAAAACTGAAACTGGGATTGCAAATAGGTCGGAGATCAGTAATAGCAAGCCACTTAGACCAATCCAATTATGTAGCCAATTAGAAAGAGGGAGCAATAAATAAATACGATTTGACTGTCAATCTTCCATGGTCACGGCAGTCTTCCAGTTGATCCACTGGGTTTGACTGCTGTATCTCTTCCAAGATTTCCAGTGCAGGGCCACATACTGTACACAAAAGCTGCAAATTCGGACATACAATCTTTGTTTTCCTGGATGCTGCTTCTCCTCCACGACGTACACAAATCAAGAATGGGCTTCCTGCAACGAGCTAGTGAGACCACAGCAGTCAAGAGCTGAAGGAAGTACGTACCAAGAGTGGCCGACAGGAAAGTGGTCATCCCACAGTTGCAACCCACGTTTCTGTTTCCACTGATCACGGTTTTGCCGATGCCGTCGCCGATGAGGAAGAGGTTGATGGAACCGCCTTGAACAACCACATTCTCATAGTAGACACCAGTCTTGACCCAGATCACCCATCTTGTTTGTTTGTGTTTGGGAGCGGCACTGATCGCAGCTTGAATTGTTTTATAGTGTCCGGATCCATCTTTGGCTACGACGGCGTTGTAGAAGGAGGGAGATCCAGCCAGCAACCTTCTGTCGCTGGGATTCAACCACCGTGGCGGCTGGTTCAAATCCTCCTCGGTTTCAGGAACCAGATCCGGATTCGAGAGTAGTCTCCGATTCCCACCTCCAGTGAGGTTGTGGAAGGCGTTCTCGACTGATGAAGGAATGCTGTTGACAATGCTTGAGAAGTTGAGGCCGTCGGGAAGACCGTAAAGCGTGGGCTTCCACTGTGTCAAGTCGTTTCCAAATGTAACCAAGGCGTTCAGCAAGGAACCGGCATTGCTGAGGAGCTGATCTGCTTGTTGTCCCTGAGCTGAGACGTTGGCGCTGAAGTCCGGAGCATACTCCACGAACGTGTCTACGCAAGTGGTGTGCAACTCCCAAGCTCCATACAATGCTGCTTGAATGTCTTCCAGTACTGCGGTCTCATTCTGTATGTCGTTGTAGATCGATGCAAGGTAAGAGCCTGCGAGTGAGAGAGTCTCCAGGCAAGTGTCTACCGCTCCCGTCACGTTGAGATTGGAACTGGCGTTGATACCCAACACGGCGAACAGCGTCTGGTTCACGCCGTCGCCCGCGAGTTGGATAGCGTAGGTGCTCATGCCTCTTGAATTCGTGGTGAGGTTACCATTGCCGGTCCCCATGCTCTCATTGCAGACGATAGGGAACAAAGTCGCGCCGCATGCCGCGCTGATTGCGTCGGCGCCAGTTGGCTGCTTCACTTGGGATTTGTGCTTCATAGACAATGGCACAGCGATAGCGATTATGAGGATCACCGTCGCTAGAAGCCCCACAGCCATTGCAATGCAACAACGTCTTCTTCCATTGGATCTCGTTCCATAGTACTCTCCACCCAAAGGCCTTTCGTAATCATTAACATCCCCCATGATACCAGAGGCTCACTCTCTGCTGCTTTACGTTGGTCAAGATCAGATCGAGCGGCACTGGAGCAAATCTTAGATTTCTTCTTCTTCTTCTTCTTCCCCAACAAAACAAGCAACCCAGCAGCTGCAGCGAATGGATCTCGAAAAGTACTGAACGAACTGACGACAAAACAGAACCCAGCGGGTAGTATTACGTACTGACAAGCTGCTAATGATCTCACATGTTAACAACAACAACGTGGACTCAGTAACGTCTGATCGGCTAGCCAAGCAGCTAGAGTTCGAGAAGTCAAGCTTGCAGCTCGCGCCTCGACTGTGAAGAGTCGATCCGATTAATACCCGAGCTGCTGCTGCTGATGATGATGAGAGACTATGGGGGGTGTAAGTAGTAGAGCTGCCATGTCCACCGCCGAGCTCCTCATCCTTCTGCAAAAAGCAAAAACACTCACCACAGATGATCCCAAACCACGGACAACCAGAACGCCGAGCCTACGCAAATATGCGTGAGGGGTGGCGAAAGAAGCCCACACTCAACGCTCGCGCAATTTTGCTCACTCTTTTTTTAACCCTGTCTGTGTGCAAACTAGGGTTATGGCCTGATTCCCTCCCTGCTCTAACAATATTCTTAGCCTAATTCTGTGGTTACGAAGCAGTTCCAAAGCTGCTTATTAACCCATCTCTGTTTCTTTTGCAAGCTAAGCACCTCAGAAAAAAAAAACTACACCTCAGCTTACACGGTT
Organism: Sphagnum contortum; assembly: GCA_963920785.1. Taxonomy (NCBI): domain Eukaryota; kingdom Viridiplantae; phylum Streptophyta; class Sphagnopsida; order Sphagnales; family Sphagnaceae; genus Sphagnum; species Sphagnum contortum. Next base: position 2,290,990 of record OY987282.1, read on the forward strand.
TGTTCTTTGCTGTTTTGGTCCTTGAAGCAGTTCCAAAGCTACTTATTTACCACAATCTGTGTTTCATTTTGCAGCTAAGCAGCTAAGAAAAAACTGCAAACCCATTTTTCCCCCATTTTAATATTTTTTTGTTTGAGACCCCTGGGTGTTTTATTTTAAGTAGTCCTTGACAGAGCTGCAAATTTGCGATTTGGAGTTTCCCCACTTTTGGCTATTTTGCACATGATAGGACAATATTGGTACTTCATCATAGATGTCATTACCAAGCTGCTTGTTAACTGGGTTTTGAAGGGGGTTGCATAAGAGGGGCTTTCACAGGTGCAAGTTGGATTGATGCTCTCAAAGTTCCAATTCAAATTCCCTTAATAGATGCAAATGTTCCCATGATAGGCCTACCTGCGGACTTTATAATTTGTGGGGCCACCATAACATCAGTTTTTTTTTTTTTTTTTTTTCCCCCCTCCTGATGTAGCATCATTAGTAGAAAGATAAAGCATTAATTTGCAATGTGTTTCTACACAATCATCCAAACAATAGAGAATTGGTGAAAGACCTTGACCTCAAACTAAAAACTCGGTTGAAATGCAACAAAAAGAATTCCCCCAAATTCCTCAAAAAGTTGACAATTTGTTTTCTGAAAACCAAGGAATTTGCAAAAGAACATTCTCAATTTATTTCTTGAGGTCCCACGATGTGAAAATTCATCACAAAAAAGCCCACTAGAAAACATGCTCCAAATACAAAAGGTATACGGTGTCTCACTATCTATTGTTTCTTTGTTCCCATTCTTCAATGTTACTACAGTTCCAGGATTTCCCAAAGGCTTTGAGTTAGCAAAGAACAATATGAGTAGTGGTTGAGGTAGGCAAATTCAAAACTGGGGGTGAAATTCCCCTCAGCACCAATTTAAAAGTGAGAAAACAGGTTTGCTACCATTCTTATATTTTTCACCTAAGATTATTCACTCACTTCCAACCCCTTTTAACGCCACTAAAATTCATGTTTCTATAGCTCTTAAAAAGAAACAGTTCCAAATTGAGAGGCAAATCAACCACATTGTATCCATCCTCAATGAAAGTCCAATTTCAAACTAAATGAATCATGTCTTTCATTTCTTTCATGTGTTGTCATTTCTTTGGACTTTGGTCCTTTCTTTTTCCTTCTCTCGATCCCATGTTGAGTGTTTTTCCTTTATTTATTTATCTCTTTCTCTCACTTGAGGACAAAAAATTTGGACAGCCCAGAATGAAAATACACTTCCATAATTCAAAGAGGAAACCACAAAATTCCCATCACTCCTTAAGTGAACACATTTCAAGATGCTTGTGCGCCTATGTTGCTATATGGATCCAGCTTTCAAGATGACAAGTAACTCTCTCATTGGTCCAGAGGAAGGGGATTATAACAGGTGGTTTCCTGCCTTCTTTTTCTAATTTTCTTTTATCTGATGTGTCACTCTGGCATTCGTTCAATGTGTTAAAAAACCGGTTACCTAATACATAACTAGTTGTGATCATAGCTTCTGATATGAACTGTAAATTTTACCGCGACATTTTTTTGCTTCTAAACAATCCAAAATATGTTCTTTGATTTATTATGTTTTATGGATTTCTAATTTTTTTTGTATAATTGATTGACAAATGAATGGCATAAATGTTAAGGATATTTGCAATGAAATTTGTAAATGAATGTCCCAATTGTTTTTTAAAAATCATTGTATAACTTAGGAATATACATCAAATTGAAAATAAAAATAAAAATAGGTTGGATATACTGTAATGGGAAATGGGGTTACCCTAATTTTTGAGCGCCCACTGATTAGGGTGCCTAATCAACGTTTCTTTGAGTCGTTTCGTGTCTGTGACGGCCGCCCATGCATTACATCTGCATGGACAATGCCTAGGTTGAGGATCTGTGACGGCTGCAGTGAATGAGCTTGGGGGCTGGATGGCGGCTCCAAATTATGATCAGGGTTCGTGCTGCGTTTATGAGGGATGGCGGTTTGGAAGCGTAAGGAGGAAGACAAGGCGCTGGAGAAAGGCGGGATCGAGGGAGATCGGTAGGAAGGCATCCGAGCAATCGGGCAGAAGGTCGGAGAGAGAGAGCTCCGGTCTGCAGCCGAACCGATGTGTTGTTAGGAGGACGAAAGCAACTGAGTGATTTGGTGTGCTGTCTGATGTAGGAAAGATTCGGTGTGTAGGAGGATGCAGAGCTGGTCAGGAATGGCTAGTATGTAGAAGCTAGGGAAGTGAGTGAAGAGCTGTAAAAGCTTGGTCTCTTTTTGTGAGCAGAAGAATTTACACGCGTAGGAAGTAGACAGTGTTCAGATGAGGAAATAGAGTCGGACAGAAGAAGACAAAGAAATTCGGATAACTCAGTAGCGCTGAGTTGGTAACCATGATCGTGATCTTCCACTGCATCTAATGTTTGGTTTAGCTCATTGTTGCAGGAGTTTCCGAGAGAGAGAGTGTGTGTGTGTGTGTTTTTGAGGAATGATCAATCCCTCTGGTTGTGAGGAACTTAAGTCCCGAGGGCAAGGCTTGTGCTCTCGGGAGATGTAAATAACTTGATAATGAGAATCCGAGCTCTATCTTGAGCATTTTCATCTGTGATGCATGATCCGAGTCGTGTCTGGTGTTGAGTCTTATGTTGCTGGGTGCGTAACAGTTCGGATTGAGTTGAATCGGCGATCAGGCAGCTAGGTCGTTCGCCGATGAGGTGGGATGAGTGTACATGAATGTGAATCGGACAGTAGGGGTGTGACAAGTCAGGGTCCGGGTGGTAGCAGCGCATAGGGTTGTGGGTTTCTGTGGACCCGTCCTTTTTGGTTACAATACAACATAAAAAGATTTACAAATTTTTATAGAATATTTTTTATTTCTAACCAAAGGTTATACAAAAGTGACCAAAAGAAAAGTGATTTTGAATTCATTTCCTATTTGGAATTATAATCTTTGTAGAATGTGTCTAAATTTTCCACACAAAAATAATTAGTTGTTATAAGTTCAAAAGAAGGTATATGTGAAAAAATTAAAACAAGGGGAAAATCAACTTATATATGCAATCAATTTTTTTATAAACATCCAAAGGAAAAATAAATTAAATTAGTTTGATGTGTGGCTGAGACTTTTATGTTTGACTAACAATCAATTTTCTGGTTGAAAACAGTCTCTGGACTTTATAAATTTATGTAAAAATAAATGAATAAAATTTTTGGTCAAAAATTAATTTTTTAAATCATTTTCATTTTTAGTTTATAATTTGCAAAATTTTATCAATCAAAAATTTTATTTTATTTTATCCTTTCTCTTTGTCCCTTTACAAAATAATTTCATTCAGAAATTTATTTATTCATCTAAATAATTATTTCTTGTAAATAGCTTTTGTTTACAAATAAAAATCAATTTTGGATCTTAGTTCTTTCAGCTGCCAATAAAAGTATTTTGTCATCTTGTAGTTTGAATCACTTGAAAAGTATTTTTGATTATCAAAAAATTAAAATGTCTTGTAGTTATCGTTAGGGAAAGGAGTATACGTAATAATGTTTGTATGGAATATGATACACACAAATTTATATATGGTAAATATGTATAGGTGAATGCAATGTTGTTAAAAACGATCGTCATAGATTTAGTAAACGTTTAAACGACATTTAAATGCTTAAACAGTTTCTTTATGTTTAAACGTAATTTTTTCCATTTAGTACGAGTCACGAAGGTCTACACCTTCAAATAAAACCCCCAAAGGTATTTTCGTGCCATGCAAGCCGGTGAGCTTGGCGGGGGTGGGCTCTTGTGGCCAGTTTGGGATGTTTCCCGTCGGCCACGGCGGACTTACTTGTCCTTCTTCAACAACCTCAAGCCCTTCATTGTCATTCGCGTCCGTTTCACCCATGCCCAACCCCAGGATGCTGCTCCACTCGAAGTTCTCCACCGTTTTTTTATATGCATGAGTCTTTGGTATTAAAGGAAAACATTTAAACACCGTTTAAATAACAAAAAAACGATTTTTCGTTTAAACATTTAAACGATACTTAACAACACTGGTGAATGGTAGGTCCAAGTGGTATTTTGTTGTTTGTACCACCATCGTTCCCAAGGCCAAAATAAACAAAGTACCCAATGTGACTTGCCATTCACCTTCCTAAAAACCTAACCTAATTTGAAATTGTGCAATAAAGTTATGCTTGGTAATGTGTGCCTCATTATTATGAAAAAACTCTACTTGGGAAAAAACTTCCAAATATAAATGAAAAATTTGGGTTATGTTTTTAAGATGCAAGAAATGGGCTTTCTAGAGTACATATTTTTTTGTGATTTGTCCCAAATATTGCATCGTAAATGATAATGAATTTTCACTTTCAAATTGGGACATGATCTCATATTGCTGTGGTGTTAATTGGATTCCCAATGTAAAAGGGATAGCACATTAGTTTGGTAGATTCAAATCCTAAGAGCATCTCCAATGGTGCATAGTATGTGACTCCAGACAATAAAATTTATTGCAAAACAGTCAAAATGAGCTAGTTTACCTCAAAAATTGAATTTTTCGCACCAAATTCGTGTAGCTTGGGTGACTGGTAAAAGGCGCAACACAATTGTGCACCTCCAAAAATGAACATAATAAAATGGACCTAACTGAGGCTCAGTATTTCTAATTTATGATCATAATGATTAGTCTAGGTGGTTTATTATTAGTAATCTTCCCACGTATATGCAGTTTCAGTTTTATTTGTCAAAAAACAAAACAGCTAAACTTAGACATTTAATTTTACTATCCAGAGTTACCTGTTGAACACCATTGGAGATGCTGCAAGGGATATATTTTTGTTTTAGAATTGTGTTCTCCATAACCACATCCTTACATTAATTGGATTTTTAGCATGTTTCTATCACAATTCATTGGCTTTCTTCTTTATAAAGTTTTCCACATTAGCAGGTAGAACAAAGGACCTATCACATGTGATAAGTTCATTTTTCAATGTGTTTTTGTTACACGTGCTTTGTGTTGAGCTAACAAGAGATCTTGCCTTATGGCTCCCATTAAATGGGTCTTCATAGCATTTGAAAGTTGTGAACCAAGAATGTGTCAAAATCCCACCACAATGTTTTCATCATATATCATACCCATTAGTAGAAATCATGTCCTTTGCAACCAAGGAAACAATGACTAGCTATTTTGAATGACTCTATCAATGACTATAGTCATATATTACAATTTCATTATCTACGTGGACTAAATATGAATAATAGATTAGTCATTTATATGATTTAGGGATGAGAATTTACAAAATAACATACTTCATCCAATTTTCATCAACCATATTTCACTTGTAGTTTTCGAATGTGTGCTAAAGAATAAAACACCAACATGGATTATCCAATTGTCATATTTTCAACTAATGAAATATACATGTCTAGTTTTTTACTATATTTTGATTATTTCAATTGATGTGAAAAATATTGTCATGATGTCGTGGCATTTTTATATTTTAATTAAATAAATAATATCATGCATCATTGGAAAATGGGTCCCATTATATGTTTTAAACTTTGGAGTCTTATCAAATGACTTATATATGACAAAGTAATTACTATTACATGGACAACAAGGCACTTTATATAACTATAGATTATTAACTTTAAATTATGTGGTACCCCAGGTGGTCACAATTATTTTAAACGATTCAAAAATGAATAGTAATAATTTAACATGAATATAAATGAACGTAATAAACTACAACATGTAAGAAACTTATTTTTATCAACATTAAAACATATAGGTAATATCAAAACGTTTATTGTAATTTTTAAAATATACTTGATATATAATCCATTTAAAACATTCAATGTGATTAAATAATATTATACATTGAAATAAATTTTACTGGTCAAATTTTGATATAATTATAAATCTTGTTTTATATCTCAATTTTAATTTTTTTTTAAAAGTGTAAGATGTGTGAAATATATAATTTACTTGTATATTAAACTTTTATCATAAATTTAAAAGAAAATTTATTTTACATGTGTAAAATATATTATTACATAATTATATTAAATTATATGTGTGAAAATAATAAAAATTATAATTTCAGAAAATGAGTTAATATTTTTATAACTAATTTACGTTATTTAAATAAATTAAATTATTTAAATTGAATTATACCTCATATTTAATATGATTAATATAAATTTTTAAATATATATAGATATTATTTATTTATGATCCATTAATAAATTTTTTTGTGGATAAATTACATGGATTCATACATGTAAATCAAAAGTTATCAATAAAATTATGATACATTGGAAGCAAAAGTGTAATGTATATTGCTGAACCAAATGAAGGTTTAAGATATGAATATTTTATTTTGTTTATTCATGTGTTAGCCATAAAAGGTTTTTTCATTGACAAATCATGTGTTGGAATTTAATTTTTCCAAAATATAGTCATTGAAATGTTATTCAATAACAAAATTCAAATTTTTTTTTGAATTGAATTTTGAAAAATTTAAATAAAAATAGTTGTGTACATTATTGAAGGAAATTTATGAATAAGTTTTCATGTTTTTCATTTTGACAAATTATCAATAAAATAAAATAAAATATATTTGAATTTTTGTGTAATGTTTAAATAAATATGGTTCTAAAAAGAATGAACATTAGATTATAAACAAGTGAGGTGGTTTGGTGATAAAGGAGTTGAATTCCATCCTTGGAGTTTGAAGACCAAACTTCACAAATGACATCTATTGTGGTCAACATTAGAATATTGACCAAATATTTCATACCTACCTACACTACCTAGGTTAAGTGGTTATTCAAGTGAGCCTAAGTAGGTAAATTAAGTGATCTATTTATCCATTTAAATTAGGTTTTTAACCTAATTTAGGTGATGTCATGTGTCAACAATTGATAAGATGAAAAATAATGAGACTAAACATAATTGAAATAAAAATATTTTTATTATTTGTATTATATGATAAATGTATAATAAAAAATAATGTTTCCCAAGTTTTTGGGTGCAATTTGTAATAATAAAAAATATTTAATCAATGATTAAATTATCATTAATGATTTCACATATGTCCTTTATGACTAATGGATGATATTTGGCACATCATTATGGCACATCATGTCCTAAATGACTATTCTTCTAAATGACTCGTCCATAATGACTTTAAGGTTATTAATCATTTTAAACCTTTTATAATTAGAAAACTAATCATAAACTCAATCATATATTTGACAATTTCTACTCGTGACCCTATTTATTCTTATTTTTTCATCCTCATTGATTAACTAACATGTTCCTATCTAATTATGATCATTTTGCAACACATGTTTTTTGACAACTACACTTAATTGACATACTTGAAAATGTTTTGTTGATTCGAATAGTCATTTTTACACCTTGGCTAGATTTTGCAAATTTTAACATTACATTTTTCCCTTTTTCTTAGTGACCATTTCATTCAACTTGTTTTACTTCCATTTTTGTTGTATAGACAATAATATCTTATGCAAGTCTTCTAGAAGTATGCTTGTTCTATTTTCAAACTTGAAATTATAAGAAAACTTACAATATAATAACATTGTCTGTGAACAAAATATAAGAAAACATTTCGAATTTTTAACATGTGGCCCATCTTGTCTTAAAGGTCAATAAATGTCGGGTTGGATTTCCTTAGGTGAGATATCATGCACAAACTGATTCAAGGGAACATCCCCACCTTTCAACAATATTGTAACTTTACGATTTGCATGTATATTATTTATTTCTTAGTTACCTATAAATAAATGATGGATTTTGTGTTTTTAGATGTGTGAAGGTGCTTTTGGGGGATGATTTGACATGGTCCTTTCTCTTTGTAAACTTGCAATGGAATTGGGCCTATAAACGGCATACATCATACATTTAAAAACATTTGGTCATTAACATCTAAAGTAAGGTGAGCTGATTCCTTAAGGCTCAAATTTGAAGCCTTCAATGCCTTTCAATTGCATTTTGCCCTCCAATTCAAGGGTAAAATATTGTGGGACCCTTCACATGTGAAAGGGATTTTTTTCCCAATCTTTCAATGTAAAGGGCAGTTGTAATAAAAATATTCACAAAATTTTCATGTTCAAAATAATGTTACTAATAAAAATAAATGGCTCTTATAATGTTTTCTAGCCCGTAGACACAAGAATCTATAATATGCTACAATCAAATTAAGTCACAAAATTCAATTACAAAAGTTTTCTGTATCATGGGATGATTAGGTCATCTTCTCTCATCTCTTTTTCTCTTAAGTTTTGAAGCACAAGTGCACCACCCAAGTTCTCTACACCAAGTGGAGTTTCACCTAGAGGCTTGGTCCCCTTCATTCCTTTGTTAATTAAATGTAAAGCTTCCTTTCCATGCTTGGATGGGAAAAATATATTTGCAAATGTTCTGTTGTTTGAAGCATTATCTTTTGTTAAAAAGTTGGTGTTGATCTTTAATCAAGAATTAGATTCTTTTATTAATTTGTAAGAAAATTGATTTGATGACATAGTGTGTTGGGCTTGTGGGAATGTCATTAAAGTGATCTTGGATCAAAATTTTATCAACACTTAACTAGAAGGCACTTGAGGTGTTAGAAAAAGGTCATTAATTATTTTGGTTTTAGAACTGTTCATGTGAACGGGACTAAGTACTAAATAGGTGAAGGGTGGTGAGAAAAAGCCAATATGAAAATCTGCGGCCAACATTTCTTTGGAATTCCATGTTTCATAGAAAAATTAATGGTTCATTTTCATGGATTGTAATGTTAAATGGGCCACTAATTCATGTTGAAATATTATGTACTTCTTTGTTTTTATGAAAGGCATTTTGATGAGCAATCTTTCAATGTGAAGCGCAACTTTTGGAAAAGCTTTTTACATGTGAAGGGCACAAGTGCCCTTCAAATTTAAGCCCTATGTCTCCTCACTTATAGCTCTCATAAGTATATGCCTCAAGATTGGACCTTCATCCTAGGTTTACATTTTTTGGGGCCTTCTAACTCTTTAATTTTTATTGATTGGCGACTTTTGCCACCAAAAAATTAGTTCACCTAAATTCACAATGTTTTTTTTTTTTCAAGTTCTGGATGGCAAGCATTACATAAATGTTAAAACTATAGCCAATAGGCATGAATCTAGCCACACCTCCTGAAAAAACTAGTTTTATGTTGCTTTCAAGTGAATTTGTTTATTTTAAAAAGAGGCAATTTGCAACAAAACATTTTATGTTTCAAGAAATTGTGTTGAGTCATGGCAATTTCGCCCAAAACAAATCACTACTTTTAAAGCAACCCTTTTTGTTTGAGGACTAGTGCCAGATTTCACCTTCTGCTGGGGAGGCACAACTATCATAATAGAAGTTTTTATCTAAAATTTTCTAGACATTGTTTGAAGATTAATGTGCCAATTTGCATTTATTAACAAAGAAATTTTCTTCCATTTTTTGTTGTTTATGGAATTTTATTTCTAGTGATTTGCCTATTGATTTTTCTCACCTTTCCTATTCATTAGTTAGGATGTCTCCCAAGTTTAATTTAAGTGTTTTTATTTTGCAATGAACTAACATGATTGGCCCATCACCCCAAAAAGATAAAAGATTTAGAACATTCCCCAAATAGTAGGTGCTATTTTGGAAGCAATGTTCATTTTACTAGCAAAACTTTTGCCAGATTTTGACCTAAAAAATATTATTTTGAACTTTACAAAAGATCTTTAATGGAAAAAAAGGCCCAAATTCGCCAATATTATTTTGAAAGAAAAAAAATTCAACTAGTCGAATTTTTACGATGAGTTCTAGCAAATAGCCAAAAATATGTAGTGTTCATTTGTTTCAAGTACTTGAATACATACCTATAGCAATGGTTGCAAAGCCTTTAGCTTTCATTCTTCCACATGCTTATGCACCTACTCCCAATTGAATTATCAGGCTAATAGTGGAATGATGTAAGCACACAATGAACCACAAAGTTTAAATGCAACTCACGAATGCATTAGCGACTACTGGTAGGAATTATGTGATTAGATAAAAAAAAAAGTTAAATTGTGGTGTGTACATAAATTGCTCTTGTTCACAACAAGGAAAAATCATCTACTAAAGCCACTATTGAAGAGGGCCTATCCCTATAAGCAAACTACTATTCAAAACCTTGTCATTATTGACTGGAGTCAATCCCTTGCCAGATTTTAATCCAAACATCATTTTTATCTAGACACTCAAAATGACAACAACTTAATATTGCTCAAGCTTGAAAGAAGAGGATAAGAAAATAGGAAAACAATAACAACAAGCTTAACAAATCTAATCTATTTTTTTGTTTGGAATACTCACAAGTAACACATGCAGCTTTGGTTGTTGCTTGTGCTCAATCTAACTAGAGAAAATCGCAAACAGCTCTTGATTGTAGCACTTCTACTTTTATACAACATTTGGTTATGTAGAGCTAGCCAAAATATATATTGTTGTTCACAAAGGGGGCCAATTGCAAGGGAGAACAAGCACATTTACTAGTACCACCAGCCCCAAAATAAAACTAGTGGTGCTTGTCCCCATACATACAACATTTATACCTCCCAAGAAAATAAATCAATTTTTTGAGATTTTTATTTTAATCAATTTTTAAATAATCATTGAATTTTTTGTTTTTAAGTTCATGTCATCTTATGATTTGAAAGGAATTCAAATTAATTGCTTATCTTCTCATGAAACTAATTTCATTTAAAAAATTAACTATATGAAAACATTTTGCATTTTATTGTATGATATGAAAAGTCATGATAAAAAATGCCAAGTAATCACAAGTTCAAGAAAATGTGTGATGGAATAACATGATAAAATCAATTATTGAATGCATAATATATCTTTACAAAAAACCCAAAAGATGGATGGGTGCTCCTAAAACTACCCATCAATTGGATGGGTAGCCCTGAAATGTCCAATTGTCGCATTATAATTTTGTATATGTAATTAATAGGAGGAAGGTACTAAACGCTAACAAGTTTTATTTATTGTATATAGTTTGTATGTATATGTTGTGTGTTGTTTTGTAAGTGGCTTGTGCTGCAATGGGCAATTTAAGGTTCAATTCTTTCATTAATCAATTTTCAATAAGTAGACAATGGGCATAAGTAGTTTGTAACTTTATACATGTTTGTGCAATATGTTTGAACTTTGTGTGTTACATGTGTGCACTATGCAAGTTGAGGGTTCAAAACAAGTCATATCGCAAAATCTCACCTTAATGAATTTATTCATCACCGAGAAGATCCATCGAACATTTTAAAATTGCCTCCTTTTGTTAGGTGGGCCAAACACACATAACCAAATTAAACTAGTTGTGTTTGGCCCATATGTGCTTGGTAAAAGCTAAAATCATACATGCATGTCTACTATCTTAAAGGCAATAACAGATTTTTATAACATAAAAGGCAACAACAATACATAAAAATAATCAATGAAAAGATAATTTCATTATGATTTTTGTTATTAAATCTTCATCAAAGCCTTATTGAAGTTTTTTATAATAACATCAAATTAATTTTTTTAATTTATACCTCAAAAAATGAATTTATATTAGATTTTTAATTTATTTAAAAATTGACTGGTTTTATTTTAATCAATTCTTGCATAATCTTTCAAATCAAATTTTTAAGAATCCCATTTTAATAAGATTTAAAAGAATTGAAGCTAATTATTTTGTATGTTTATCAAACAAATTTATTTAAAAATTATCCATATGAATTGTTTTTTACAATTCATAGTGATATGAAACCTAGTGATGCAAAAAAGCAAAGTGACAACCCAAAGAAATAAAATGATATAAAGGCATGATTAAATTAGTAACCCAACATTCATATTTTGAGAAGAAACCCAACAATTAGAGGGATAGATTTCAAAACAACCCATCAATTGGATGGGTGCACCCAAAATCTACACATGTGCGTCCATTAGCTCAATGGGGCAATACCTCAATTGCACAATTTGAGATGACCAAAATTTTCATAGATGCAAAAAATATATATTATCATCACATGTTTTGAAAATAAAAAACCAAGTCATCTACCCCCATACAAACATTTCGCCAAACTAGCCATTTAGGTCATGGTGAATGCATTCCCCTAGCCAGGATAGCTATTTCCGAAAGTTGGGAAAAAAAAAACCCTGGTCCCCAGCAAGTGAAGTTTTTGGAAAATTTCCAAAATTTCATGACATTCCCAAGAAAGTTCTGAAATTGCGAAGAATTTTGGAGGATTTTGCCCGATTTCTTTTCTTTTTCTTTTCTTTTTCTTTTCATTTTCTTTTCATTTTCTGCTGTTTTGAAAAAAACTCTCCCAAATGCAAAAATATGCCACAAAACAAAATTGGTTCCAATAGTATATGGTAAGAGTCTCATTCAATGCGCTTCGTGCAATGATGGGAAATAAAATGGCCAAGCAAAAAACATTCACTAATTAGTCATTGTAATTCAAACAAAGCCATTAAATTGCATGCATTGCAAATATGGAAATGCATATATGGCATTTGATGAATTTGGTATGCGCCCTCTTTTGGGCCCAACCCAAAACAATTACCTGCACTTGAGTAAGTGTAAACCTTCAATTGTAGACTAGCCAGGTTTAAGATTGAATTAATACAAGTCTCAAATACTCACCAGCCATGTACTGTACTCAAAACGATAATTGTAAACTTTTCTCAACCAAGTAGGCTATATTATAAATACCTTGATATACTTTGCCAATTTGTATATCAAGGTGAAAAAACCTACCCCACCCAAAACTTCTCAAGACCTTTCTACCCACTAATCCATTGTGAGAAAGCAAAGCTCATTCATATTAACAACATTGGTGTTCAAGTGTCATCTCTTATTGATGTCCACTTACAATCCAGAGAGACCTCTAAGAATTTTTGTAGTGTAGCTGGAGTGCACATTGTAATGTGCAATTATTACTCCAACCCAAAAGCCAGGGTTCTATCTTTGTGGTGGGCTTTATGAAAAATGTAAACCCTATGGGTGAGCATTGCTGAGATTGAGCTTACTCTTGGCTCTCACATGGTACGCCCTTATTTCAGTAATGCTGTCAGTCTTGTGTTTTACCCTACACTTCATACCCATTATTCCATAAGTACATGTTGATGGCAAACTTGAAAATTTTGATATCATCTGCAAAAGACGGATCTGCATAGTCACCTATCTAGCTGATAAGGATATGGGCAAGATGATTATTCCAGCTCCAAAGCAAACACAGGTGAGAAACTACCTTGAACAAGATGTCTAGAAGTTTGATATATCACTATTTGTCAATAACAGGAGTGCATGTTACATGTAAAAAATTGGAATGGACAATTTACAAATGGTGCATAGAATGATATCACAGGATGGATGAATGCAGGCACATCAATACACCATGTTATATTGTCCATCATAACATGTATGACTTGATTCATTCCCCACATATTTGCAATTTTGTTTTAGTATGTACTTGCAAATCAGTTCATCCAGCTCTCTCAAAATAACCTTTCCAAGGTAATGGACATTTGTTGATTTTTCAGTTTAAGGTACAAGAATTGGGTTACTTGGCTAGGTGAATGACAAATTATACACCCAGCCATGTCCTGGGTATATCAGAGCTTGAAGGTGATCAGGCAATGGTCATCTAGTTTAAGCTCAAACCTTGTGAATGTCACCACCCATGCTGGCCAGATATGGTGGAATTCTTGGAGGCCTAAGGGGTGGAGGAGGTGGTATGCCCTAGATTTGTTGCTGTTGTCAATTCCTATCCATATCTTGTTGCATTTGAAGAGGTTGCATAGCACCTGGAGGTGGCCAGCTACCCCATGGTAGAGGTGAATTGCCTTGTTGCATCCTAGGTAGGGGGCTGATTTGCTGATGGTGGAAGGAGTAGCTCAACCAGGTTGCATGGAGTGTGGAAGTCCCTGGTTTTGTTGCATACGAAGAACCCTGTACCCTTGATTCTGCATCATTTAGCCCTGTTGAGGTGGGAGTGCAGGCATTGGAGTGCATTCATGAAGGGGGTGGGTGATGATGCATAGGGCCATTTGCAGATGGAGGTGGCATACCCATGTTGCCATGACCTGGTGGAGTAGGTCAGGGAAGTCAAGCACCAAGTCCAACACAGTGATGGAGGTTCACTTGGCAGAAGTGTACAAGGCCAATTCTTTTGTGCATTAGGATTGCTGGATTGCAGCATGCACTCTGCATCCCCCACCCACACATGGAAAAACAACATGAGCTGAATGAATCACAAAACTCTGTGCACCTAACTTTGCCACACGTGAAGACTGGCAAAGACAGAAATGCATTGGTGCTTGATTAGCAATTCAAGGCAGCAACAAGTGTTAGCAAAAATCTCTTGGATTTCCAGATTGCAAAGCGACTCATATCACATCGAAACAGAGCAGGGAAGGATGTGGTCCCTGCAGGAGTACCATGGTGTTCCCCTTGAGTATTGTTCTTGTAGCATATGATACAGTGATTGCTTGGTTACACAAGTACTGCCCATCCATGGCATATATGCCACCTTAGAACCTAAAATTCCTTCATTCCCCTTACTCTTGCTACAATAGAAGGCACACAGATATGCAAAACCTGCATGGAGATAACAACAGCAGAGGCATACAGCCACAAAGCCAATCAACAAGCACATCAAAGCATCAATATTGCATAGCAACCTACACAAAGTGCAGAATTACATCAATCGTGGCATATAAAGCTTCAAAAGAGTCATAACTTGATGAACCCAAAGCCTCATGAGTTGCCCAATTCAAGATCCTTCATAATCTTCACAGTTCCCGCAAACATTTTGCTCACAAATGGCAATATGAGATTAAGATCCCACACCCAAGAAGGCCTGTTAGGTGGTAGTAGGCCTCCCAAAATCCAGGCTTGCTAGCCCAACTATTAGAACTAAGGGCATTGTTAGGTTTTCATAACATTATGCTCAGTGCCATGGCAAATACCATGCCCATTATTACTAACACAAGTGTAAGGGATCACTCTCAGATGCCACTGGATTGACCCATGAGAGAGTACCACAAGCATGCACGAAACATGACAAACAACAGCTTCTCATCCACATCCTGCACCCTCTGTCCCATGACATCAGCCTTCATACTCTGAATTGACATTGCTGGCTCACACGAGAGGAAACTTGCATCCACCCACTAGCACCCATATATGTGGCCAAGTTTTCCAACTGAGTACCGCTTGAGACAAGAAAACCTCACACAAGATCATTTCAGCAGCAAGCTCAAAAAAAGGGACACAATTTAGTATCTACAGGTTCCAAGTTGCTCACAAACATATAGGCACCCACATCTGGACTTTTCTTGTCTTGTGATGCCTGAATTACAACAATAATCAAGAAATCAACTGGTTAAAGAGGCAGTTTCAACAGAAAAAACCTGTAAAATGTAGATCATGCTTCCAAACATTTGTCAATAATCCAGAAAGGTAAGTCAATTATATCACTGATTGCACCTTTGTTGTCTGAATTAATACACATATCCATGAGCAGAGAGAACTCCACAATAATATAGTCATTCCGTTAATTATAACTGAATGGAAAATGCAGATAATAAAGCCAAAAGTATGCATAAACCACAGCGCAAGGAACCAGGGATAGACTACAAGATTGAAATTACATCATCTCAAAGCTGGCAACTCCAACCATATCTTTTCCATCTGGCATTTAGCCACTTAAGGGTACTATTGAAACAATAATCTTCATAAGAATCCAGAACTGATCTACATACTTACAATTGAATGCAAAACTGATTTTGAACCTATGATATGGTTATAGAGATTTCAGATCTGACAACAAATCAGAGAAACAGAGAAAAGAAAAGAAAGAGACCCACCCTCACACAATAGAGAAAAGAGAAAAGACTAACAGAGTGTGTGATTGTTAAGGATCTCATTCCTGTAAAGCTCCTATGGACAGTTTTATATCACACATACCTTGTTGACACTGATAGGCTTGCCATCCAACTTCATGATGTTCAGTATTTTGATGGCCTGCATCACCCACTCAACATGAGCAAATGATTGCTCCATATGAATCCATGGAAAATGGGATTGGATCCTCTAATTTCAGCAAATGGAAACATCAGGACTATAAAGGGCTTACATAATCAGGATCATGCTCACTACAGAAGTCAACAAAGCCATAGCCCTGGTGCAAATTGGTGACTGTCTTTTGGCACCCACAATGAAACTCAGACCCAGTTCCAGTTCGGGTCTTACTAGCTGAAACCAGACATGGCAGTTTTGAGCCACCACAGTGGGTACCTGCTCAACACTGGTTAGAAGTTGGGAAGCCAGATACTCGGAAGCCTAAAATCACAGGACTGAAAAACACCTCAAATACGCAAAAGCTCACCATCATCTTCCATGAAAAAAGACCTTGCAGATATCATCCTACTCCAGCATGATGTCCACTTACTTTCATCTTTTGCTTGTAATTATTTATCCATCAGGACAACTCATCCCATATTGTAATTGATCTGCCATTTGATCCAAAAGCTTATATCTATATGCACAGTTCATCCACATTACATTATAGTACAAAGAAGTTTAAAGCTTCCTCCCAACCATAGAAGCTTTAAATGTGCTTCACCCCTGAGCTATGAGGTCATACCTCTTCAGGAGAGTTCCAACTCTTTATACCTGAAGGTTTGCACCTCTTCATGACCTAAGAATTAAATACATAATTCTAACACTCCCCTTTAACAAAAAAACATTGGTAATTCTGTAATGTTACAACTATAAATGATGTAACACTCCCTATTGAGCTAATAGTTTCTATCATGGAATACTCCCCTTTCAGCTATACTTGAAAATTAATGATAAGATAATTTGTTAGTCCAATTGCAATGCAACACTTGAGATGTTTAGGTTGAGGAAAGGCTTAAGGAAATAAATCAACCCACATATGATTGCTGGGGCAATATTTTATGATGATTTTTTGTTTTTCCTTCTTGTGTAAGAAATGGTATTAGAGTTCAATATGCTTAGTGCAATCATGAAAATCAGAGTTAATCAAATGCAAGATTGAGTACTGCAACGTAATGTAATAGGTTTAGGCATAGCAATAAGAATTGGAGCCAAATCTTGAAGGAGCTCCTTCAGCATCAAAAGCTACTACAGTACATTTATTCTTTATTGAAGACAAAGCCACATTCATTTGCTTGTGGCATTGCTAAGAGACTGCCCTACCTCCCTACCTCCAAGTGAGAAAAATATAATTGGATGTGGATTTCCACACATCAACATCACCAACCCAATCCACATTGGTATAACCTTGCAACCATAATCGTTAGAAGAAGAATAGGTCATTGACCCTATGGCTCAAATAAATTGTAAGTAAAGAAAGGTTTTTTTTTATAACACTCCAATGACAAAAACTAGGGTTGGACATAAATTGAGCACAATGGCCCATCGAGTATGATATATATGTTTGTGTTGTCATTGTTAAATAAGGTAGGTGCCTTATAACACAAGCATAGATAACGTCTTCATGGCATTATAATCAATTGAAAAAGATGACCTCATGGCTTTTTGTTAGTTTAACCCTTAATGGCATGTGGGTACTAATTGGTTTATAATTAACCATGTTAAATTATGCAAGGATGACTAAAATATATTTGTCTGTGATAGTTAGATGGATTTAGTAAAGTGGTTTGAAATTATTTGAATTGCAAGACATATGAAATGTCCCTTTTATCAATCCTTGCAAATATTTCATTTCATTCAACTTTACAATGCTCATATAATCCTAAGACCACAAATGTCTTATTATTCACTTGTCCAATATATACATTTGTATCGTGTGCACATTTTTGGTAACCTAATTTAAGTAGATGAATATTAAATCTTGCATACCACAGTCTTGGACTCTACTTCAATCCATAAATAGTTTACAAACTTTATTTTCATTTGGTAAAGGCATGTAATGAAGGGATTGTTCCATATTTCTCATCTAAATGACCATGTAAAAATGCAATTTGGACATCAAGTTGATGAACATGATAATCAAGAATGGTGGCCAAAGCAAATAAAATTCATAATGAAATAATTTTGACCATAGGGGGAAATATCTCATTATAGTCAATCCTTTTAAGTTGAGTGAAACCTTTAGTCACAAACATAGTTTTATATGTATCTAATGTCCCATCAACTTTACATTTATGGTTATATGCCCACTTACACCCAACAATGGACCAATCCAAAAGGTGAGGAATCAAAATCCATTTTTAATTATGGAGAAATGAACTATACTCAAAATCCATAGTGGGTTCCAATTTGAAAAGTCAGGTTGAGTCAAAACATTTTTGTAAGATGTCAATTCATTTGTTTGAGCAAAGAACCTAGATGTAGGATATGTAAATCCATATTTACAAACTTTGATCTTGTATATATACTTTTAGTGGTACAATCTAACCACCTTTCAAATGGTTTTTATTGATTGTCAAATTGTGAAAAAGGGTAATTGAAAAAGGCATTACATGAATTTTCAATATGGGATTGAATTTCAAATTGAGGTTGAAATGTATTTGAAAGAACCATTGGTCATATTTGGGTGTTCATTGGATGAATATGTGGTTAAGGTGGTAGTGCATGGAGATGATTATTTTGTGGAGTGTTTATTGCACCTTTTACATATAAACTAGCCTAGTTATTTTGAGGAGGAGGCAATAATGGTTATATTGTTGATGGTTGGGTTACAATAGAACCATGTACCACATTGGGCAATACAAGATTTTCATCAAAAATGACATTTTTACTTAACAAATTTTTTCAAATGACTATATTTTATAAATAGTAACCTTTAACATCATCATGCTCACCATATCCTATAAAAAATATTAATAAAATGAACATCAAGTTTTTAACATTTTTCTCCAAGTGCATGTTCATAATCAACACAACCAAATATACAAAAATGGGTGATATATGGTTTTCTACTTGTTCAACATTCATAAGTGGTCTTTCTAAGCATTGTAGAGGTAAATGATCTATTTTGCACATAACATGTTGTATATAAATCTTCACCCCAAAATGACTTAAGCAATTTTGTGATTTCTAACATACTATATGGTGATTCAATAAATTATTATTTTTTATGTTCATCGACACCATTCTATTGTGAGGTATAAAGGTTAGCCAATTGCTTGGATATTCCATGGATTTCGAAAAGGTTGGAAAACCCTTTTGATGTAAATTCACCACCATTGTTACATTGATGTGTCTTCAACTTCTTGCTTGTTTTGGTTTAAACCATTGCCTTGTACACTTTAAATTTGTTAAACACATCTAACTTCTTGTGCAAGAAATAGATCACAATATAATGTGAATATTCAGTAATCAAAAAAATAAAATATTTAACACGCCATAATTTGATTTGTATTTGCATGGGGGTCAGACAAGTCTATATAAACCAAATCTAAAATGTTTTATGATTTAAAACCAAGGTTATTAGGGAAACATGCAAGGTTTTGTTTTCTTAAGATACACCTTGCACATTGTGGAGTTGGTTTTATTGCATTAGGCAATCCAATGACCATATTGGAATTTATCATTTTTTTTATTACTTCATAATGTAAATGACCTAGTCTTTGATTCCATATTACTAAAAAAATGTTATTATTAAATGTGGCCATCATAGCAACAATTAATCATATAGTTTAGTTTGAACCCCACTCCAATTGGATAAAATGATCTTTTTTAACAATATTTAATTATTATTTTTTCCACTTTTGTAAATAAATTTAAATACGATGAACATGGATGAAGAATGTATTTCTTTGTCCTTGCTTTGTTGCCTTATGTTATACTATAATGAGATTTTTGGCCAATGCAAGTACATGTGTCACATCACATACAATTGTAATGTAACCTAAAATAAATGAATAATTACAATTCCAATGCCACAACTTGATGTTGTTAACCACCCCTCATGTACATATCTAATGGTCGATCCAATAACTTATATGAATTGAACCATTCTTTGTGTGGATTCATTTGTTGGGTTGCTCTAGTGTCAAAAAACCATGCATTTTCAACTATATTGAGCTTTTGATCAACAATTGCAAAAGTTAGTTACAATGGTTCAACAATTGTATTAACTTTATTAAATTGTGCACTTTATTTGAAAAAATATTTGGTTTTATTATTCTATTATTCCATTGGCTCTATCTTTTATTTTGGTTTACAATTTGGTGTAATATTATTTTTTCCCATGATAATGATAAGTTTTATATTGATGTGGATTTAAGGTTCATGTAGTATTAGCATTGTATTGGGAAGGTGTGTGATATGTTTTAACTTCCTTTGGAATTTGGGCTTATGATTTCCAAATAAAGCAAAGATCTTACTATATGATGGTTGTACATCACTTTCTTCCCTCAATTTTAATTCTTGTAAATTTTACCAATGAGGCCATTTGAGGTTTGATTTGTTACACTGCAGGTTGTGTATTTACAAACAACCTCCATGAAGGGGGTAATGTTGTAAGAAGAAACATTATTTGTTTCTCTTTTGCAATGACTAAGTTAGCCACTATGGCTTAATCTAGAAGTCCATACCATTTTTCTAGAAACTCAATTGATGAATAGGTTTCTAATAATGTGGTTGGGTGAACCTTTTTATGAATGGCAACCTTAAATGCCATATTTGTGTACTCATATTGCAATTTTAGTTTATTCAACATTACTTCATTTCTTTTATTATTTATATTTGTTAACCATTGCAATGAAAAATTATGTTAGCTTGTGCCTTGGAGTCTTCCAACTTCCAAGCCATATGTAAAGCATTATTTGATGCCCTTGGATTTAGTTTAGATCTATCACTCCCCAAATTTCATTTTTCATCAATAACATTTGTAATTCAATTGACCAAGTAGTATTATTAGTATTATTCAACTTATCAATTTGATAAACAAATGTTATAGGAAAAAAAATGTTGCCATGATTCATATTTGTCATTGGATAAAATATAATCAATGATTTTTTTTTTTTCAATCTGCATTGGCAATTAGGTCAATAAACATTGTTGATGATTATGTTTGAAAAAATATGTTTAAATCTTTGACATTCTAAAATAATCCAACATTAAAGTATTTTTCATCCTCCATCAATCTAGCATGTGCCATTGAGCACATATTGTAATTAGAGATTTTTTTCTTTGGCAAAATTTCTACAATTTGGCAACAAAAGCAAATTGAAATGGGAATATCCCTATTTTTTTGGAGAAAATTTGCTCAATTTTGAAAATAAAATAAATTTTCACTAATTTGTAACATTATTTTTTTGTTTTGGGATAGTGTCTTGCTCACTACTATAAAATGTGGGTGCATAATTTACTAGTCCCTATTCATTAGACTAATGAATTCAGTACATCCCCATTAGGTCATGTTCATTGGGACTAGTGAATTAACTTAGACTCTAGTGGAATCACTTGGCCTATAAGGACACTTGTAATGGGAAATTAGGTTACCCTAACTTTTGAGCACCCACTGATCAAGGAGATTAATTGACATATCTTTGAGTCGTTTTGTGTCTGTGACGGCCGCCCTTGCATTACATCTGCATGGGAAGTACCACTTGGTTGGTTCGAGGTGTCTTTGCTAGAAGATTTGCATGATGGGTGCGATTGAATGGAGGCTGAATGGCGGCTCCAAGTTAAGATCCAAGTCGGTGCTGCAATTATGAAATGGCGATTTTGGGTGCGTGTTGAAGAAGATATGACGATCTAAAGAAGAAGCGGGGGAAGGGTGAAGCAAACTAAAGTTTTAAGAGGCGGTTGTTGAAGAGGGGAAGGCAGTTTTTTTTATGCTAGACGATGATTGAATTACGTACATAGAGGAGTAGATCGGCAGATTTTTGGGGTATCAGAAGGGTCTGTCTGTGGTAGGAAGGCAGACAATGATGTGAGGAGGCAAGTTGAGAGATAGAGACAGATCGGAAAGAGAACTAGAGACAGGAAGAGATTTTGGGAGAAGGACAAAAGGAAAGAAAAGAGTAAGTAGCTCCGTAGCAGAGAGTTTTTGGCCATGTTCGTGATGTTCCGTTGCGTCTGATATGTGGTTTAGCTCATTGCTGTAGGAGTACCTAAGAGAGAGAGAGAGAGAACTGGAGGAACAATCAAACTCTCTGTTGGTAAGAAACTGAGTTCCAGGGCAATGCTTGTGCTCTCGAACCATGTATATAATCTATCAATGAGATCCGAGTATTTTCTCTGAGGCATTTGTGTGTAAGGCATGACCAAAGCTGTGTGTTGTGTCGAGTGGTGTATTGCTAAGTCTGTCGCAGTTCGGATCGAACCAGATCGAAGATAAGGCAGGTAGACAGTTCGGAGCAGGAGAGGATAGGTGTCTGTAGATGTGAATCAAACTTCCAGAGTATGAGAACCAGGGTCCGTGGGGGATAGCGTATGGGTTGTAGGATTCTTGGACCCTCTCTTTTGGTATCAGAGCAGGTGCAATCTGGTAGTTCTAGATCGGACCTGAAAGTGTTAGATGCGATGTCAGATGAGCGATTATGTCATCGTCAAGTGCAAAAGAGATGTCGGTCGAGGTACTGACACGAGTGACCTGTGAGGAAAAAATCCTTCTTAGTTTTGATTTCTACATTAGTCAGGGAGCACCACGCAGAGGCGCCGTAGTTTTACGTTTTTAGGGATTTGGTGTGGTTACCATTGTGGGAATTGACCCGGAAGCAGCTTGCATACGAGACATCGTGGTCGAGATTGCTCACAGTGGGTTCCATACAAGGGCAGAAGTTTGGGTGAAGGCGCGTAACGGACCAAGTGGCTGGGTCTCAACCTCGCGACTATAGCACCAATACTACTTCACGACGTACCTTGCGTAGAGTGACACCCTTGTTGGCCAAAGCTTTGCGTAGTATACCGAGAGTCGGGGACATTTGGGTTCCCAAATCAACTCCCACAGCAAACCACTTTCCCAGGATATACATCCCAGGAGTGGAAGATCTGTTCCAAACCGGGGACCGAATCATCCGAATAGAGCATGGAGGATCACATTCACGTCTAATCTGTTGGCAGATCTGGCGTGATGCAGAGGATAGCTAGCAATTCTAGCAAGAATCTTCAGATGAACAGATTTTCTCTCTCATTTTTTCTAATTTCTCACCTTTGCCTTTGAAACCTGTCGCTGAAGGTGAGCAATCCACCTTTTTCGGTTGATTTGCAACTGAATCTTTTTGAGAATTTTGGATTAGGAGTGAATTTTTTAACAAGATGACGAGTCCATAAGGATTGGACGATCTATTTTGGGGACGTGACTGTGAGGACGTCACCGACTGGGCTGAGCGACTGACCATGGCCGCTGAGGTCTGAGACCTGACGCCTGACAAGTTATTCAAAATTGCCAAATTGAACCTACGAGGCCATGCAAAAAAATGGTTTCGGAGATTGCAACCAGCGCCTGTTGACTGGGCGGTGCTACGCACGCTCATGATACAAAAATATGGGAACATCAATGTCGATGACATCCGCATGAAGATGGATGCCATCAAGCAAGAACCCAAGGAGCGGGTTTAGAAGTACTTCAAGCAACTAGACAAATTGTTTCGAAAAGGTCAGATTCAGGATGTCGAACAAAAAAGGAGGTTTTTGGCCACACTAAGGCCAGAAATCTGAAAATTGTGTGTCGTAAGGGTGTTCACAGATATTGAAGAACTAGTTGGAGCTGCGATCGAGGTGGAAAGAGTTATTGGCGAACTTGGAAATATGACGCGCTCCCAAGTTCCTTGTGGACCCACTTGAGGGTCCAAGTATGGGACAATGCGGAAAAAAGTGGGAACTTGGAGCCGCTCCCTAGCTCACAACACTTGGAGGGGTAGAGGGGCGTGTTGGAGCTCCGGGATAGGACTAGGAAGATGTGACAAGCTTATTCACTCACACTGACGCGCTCCCAAGTTCCTTGTGGACCCACTTGAGGGTCCAAGTATGGGACAATGCGGAAAAAAGTGGGAACTTGGAGCCGCTCCCTAGCTCACAACACTTGGAGGGGTAGAGGGGCGTGTTGGAGCTCCGGGATAGGACTAGGAAGATGTGACAAGCTTATTCACTCACACGGGCCTGCACAAAACTCACACAAGGTGGTTAGTGCATAGTTAGAGCACCTTTGGTGCTAGGACGAGCCACAGGCAACACGGACACACAAGACTCACCACGGCCCGGACTTGGGGGAAGCCACCACCTTCCCCCTTATAGTATACTCTGCAGCTCGCGGCGGGGCTGGCATCCAAATGGCCATTTTGTCCCGGGACTCCCGGGACTCCCGCGTGGGAGTCCCGAAATCGCGCATTTTCGGGACTCCCGCGACTTTGAGGCTTCGTAACTTTCGGAGCAGACCTCCGATCGACTCGCCGTCTGAAGCAAAGTTGTAGGTCTCGTCGAGACCTTTCCAACGATATGTCGCACGTCTTCTGCACCCAAGTATTTCGGGTCGATTCCCGACTTTTAGCGATCGGGAGTCAAAACCGGCGAACTCCCGGGAGTTCGACTCCCGGGCCTTCTTTTGGGCATAACTTGCGTTTCAGATGTCCAAATGAGCAATGCGAGCCCATTTTGGACATCTACACTTCAAGAGCTTTCCATTGATATAAAGAGCGCAACTAGCCATGGAGTTTTGACCCCTCAAAACGCTCTCTGAACTTTCGGGAGTCCTTTTGGGACTCCACTCTCACCAACTCCCAACGTGGGAGTTCACTTGGGAGTGTGAGGGTTCACTCCCTCACACCCTTTGCACTCCCGGGAGCATGTGATATGACTCCCGGGTCTACTTATAGGCCCGCACGCTTGCAACCCCCTTGTCTTGGTCGCGAGCCAAGGCTAGGGTTGCGACAAAATATGCCATATGAACCTCTTCGAGAGGAACAAGAGGAGGATACATCGGAGAGCACTGTGGAGAAGCAGGTTGCTGCACTAAACAATACCCTCAACAACTTCTTCAAGGGGAGTTCGCATGACTTAGCATCATCATCCTCTTCCACTGCCTTTGGAGGATGCCAGCTTTGTAAGGGTAAGGACCATATGGCCATTGCTTGTCCGAGGCTAAATGAAGCATGGCCGAAATGTGCAAAGTGCAATCTGCCGCATAGGACAAAGAATTGTGGTGTCAAATGCACCTTCTGTACAGGACTTGGTCACTCTGAGGATAAATGTTGGAAGAAGCCCAAAGATGGGAAGTCAGCATCTGGGGCGGCGAATTTCTTGGAGGTAATGTTTGATGACGAGGCGGCGACCGAACAACAACTCAACAGGCTATGTGGGAATGAGAATGCATTCTCATACACTCGGGTGTCGAAAAGAAGAACTCCTGTCGATGTGACGCCAGGAGGGATCGCACCAGTTCCTGAGGCTGAGAGAGAGGGAGCTGGCATGAGCAAGGAGGTTCCTGTAAAGTCCAAAATTCTCTTGCATTTCATCAAAGGGAAAATTTCTTTGTCCCCCATGGAAACTGTTCTTATGATCCCTGGTGAGCTGGAGCACCTGGAAAGCTTGGTGAAGCTCACAAGAAGAAAAAGAGATTTGGAGACCACCGAAAATCAGGTTTCAGTGGTCTCTATAACTCCATCGCTCCGGAAGATTTGCGTCAGTAAGACACATCGGAGTAAGACTCTGTACTTACCTGTAGAGATCAGTGACTGTGTTATTGAAGGACTAGTCGATACAGGGGCATCCATGTCGGTTTTGGCTATCGCTGTAGTGAGGGAACTAGGTATAATGCATTTTGTAACCGGTAATGAAAGTTATAAGACAACATCAGGGGTAGTCACTCAGGCACTAGGTCGAATGGATGAGGTACAGGTGAAAATCGGGGGAGTCCAATGCGCCATGACTTTTATGGTTGTGGACACGGATGGGTATGATGTGTTATTAGGTCTGGATTTTCTGCTGAAAATCGGAGCTGTGGTTGATGTGGAGCGGGACTAATTCAAGTAAGGCACGGTCCAGGAACCCATGTGGAAGTTTTGCCACTCACGGTGGTCAATTTACTACAGAGAGTAAACACGGGTCAAAGAAGGAATGGGACAGTGACCTGTGTGAAGAATGCACCTGCCGATCGAGGTGTTGATGTGGGATCCAATCAAGATCAAGAGGTAGCCGAAGGAGAAGAGGATGCATCCACCTCGGATTCCAATGATGAGAGTGATGAGCATGAGTTTCATGACTCAGAGTCTAATCCTCTGGAACAATGTGATTCGGACGATGAGTTTGTGGATCCTGAGTTTGAGGAGCTGATAAACTCAGAAGGACCACAGGGAATGTTGCAACTAATGTTGCGAGAACAGACTAATGGGATTATGACGGAGGAGAACTCGGATGGAGATGACTATGCTGACTGGATCAAGTGGTCATCCAATGCAGAAGAGAACAGGGTAACCGAATGTGAGTCCGCGCACAGTGTACTCGGGAAAGTACTGTTACTGCAGCACAAGCCCGATCGTGACTCTGTGATTCCAGCGATACTTCAGACTGCCTGACGCGCTCCCAAGTTCCTTGTAGACCCACTAGAGGGTCCAAGTATGCGGCAATGCGGAAGGAGTTGGAACTTGGAGCCGCTCCCTAGCTCACAACACTTGGAGGGGTAGAGGGGCGTGTTGGAGCTCCGGGATGGGACTAGGAAGATGTGACAAGCTTTACTCACTCACACGGGCCTGCACAAAACCCACACAAAGTGGTTAGTGCATAGTTAGAGCACCAAAGCCACGGGCAACACGGACACACAAGACTCACCACGGCCCGGACTTGGGGGAAGCCACCACCTTCCCCCTTATAGTATACTCTGCAGCTCTCCACGGAGGTGGCATCCAAATGGCCATTTTTCCCGGGACTCCCGCGTGGGAGTCCCGAAATCGTCCCGGGTTGGAGTCCCGGGACTTTGGACGCCGATATCTCCCGACTGTAGAGTCCGATCGCGACGCATTCTGAAGCAAAGTTGTAGCCCTCATCGAGAGATTTCCAACGCCGTGTCGCACTCTCAAATAGGATCTCGGGAAGACCTCGATTCCCGACTTTTAGTGGTCGGGAGTCAAACTGCCAGTTTGACTCCCGGCCCTTCTTTTGCCCATAACTTGCCTTTTAGATGTCCAAATGAGCAATGCGAGCCCATTTTAGACATCTACGTTTGAAGAGCTTTCCAAGGGTACCAAGAGCGCAACAATCCATTCAGATTTGACCCTTCAACTTGCACTCTGAAGTTTCGGGAGTCCACCGGGACTCCCTTTCCCAACTTGGGAGTTGCCTTGGGAGTGTGAGTGTTCACTCCCTCACACTCCCTCGCACTTCCTTAGACTCCCGGGAGTATGTGATGACTCCCGGGCTTCCTCTTGGCCTGCACCCTTCCAATGCCTTTGCCTTTGCTCCCGGGCTTCCTTCCTTTTGACTCCCGGGCTTCTTTCCTCTTGACTCCTGCAACCTTGCAACCCCTTGCCTTGGTCGCGAGCCCAAAGCTAGGGTTGCGACACTGCCCAAGTGAGAACCAACGCATCTGATCACAAGCCCGATGAGGGGTGCCTATCGAGCAGCTATTCTGAGTCAAGGGTTAGATGGAAGGAGATCTGTGAACGAATCAAGGTTGACGCCGATTTGGATGAGCATGGGGAGCAACAGCTATGGGCAACTCTAGAGAGGTACAAGGACGTCTTTGCTTGGAACAAGGGCGAGTTGGGCCACTGCACCATCGGTGAACATAGCATTGATACGCAAGGATTCCCGCCTTGCAATGCATCTCCTGGACGACTGTTTTTCTAGGAGGAGGCTGAAGTCAAAAGGCAGATTGATATCCTGGTTGACCTAGGTAAGATGTGGCCTAGCAACTCAAAATATGCATGTAGGGTGACACTGCCAGTGAAGAAAGATGGGAGTAGGCGTTTCTGTGGAGATTACAGACCTCTCAATGCTTAAACGCGTAGAGACATGTTTTCGATGCCGCTCGTCGAGGACATAATTGATCAGCTAGGCAAGTCAATATGGTTTACTGCTCTCGACCTACAATCTGGCTTTTGGCAAATACGCGTGGCTCCAAAGGACATGAAGAAGACAGCGCTGATTACCAAAACTAGATTGTATGATTGGACTGTGATGCCATTCGGACTCAAGAACGCGACGAGTATGTTCACACGAACTATGTCCGAAGTATTCAAGGATTTAGGGAGTGCGTTTCTAAAAGTGTTCGTGGACGACCTCAATGTCCACAATGAAACATGGGACAACCACATCCGACATTTGGATGCGGTACTCTACAAACTAAGAGAAGTAAATTTGAAGCTCAATCCTAGCAAGTGTTGTTTCGCTACTAAGAGTATCACCTTCTTAGGTCATGTTGTGAGTAGAGAAGGCATACAACCTGATCCTGGAAAGGTTGAAGCAGTTCTACATTTTCCAACTTCGAAAAATGTTGCAGGTGTCAGATCTTTCCTAGGACTAACAGGTTATTACCGAAAATACATTAAGGGTTATTCGAATCTAGCAAGTCCTTTGTTTGAGTTAACAAGGAAAGACGTTGTATTCGCATGGAATGTGAATTGTGAGCAGGCATACCAGGCACTAAAGGCAGCATTGGTGGATGCGCCTGTACTCACACGACCAGATTTTAGACGAACTTTCTGGCTGGACGTGGACTGGTCGCCCAAAGGGGAGCCATCTTGTCCCAGAAGGAAGGAAAATCTGAGAGGGTGGTGGCATATGCCAACAAGAGTTTGACTGATACACAAAGGAGGTTTCATCCGATGGAGGGAAAGTGCTACGCTCTGATCTGGGGAATAATGCACTTCAGACAATACTTGCATATGAAGCACTTTATCCTACGAACAGATCACAAACCACTAGAGTGGCTAGTGATTGTCTCTAATACGCATGGTCGAAGGGGCAGATGGGTCAGAATGTTACAGGATTTTAGCTTTAAGATAGTGCACCGACCAGGGCTGAGACATATGAACGCTGATGCTTTGAGCAAGAACCCGATCAGATTAGCTGAGGAGGATGAGGATTTCGGTGAAAAAATCTGAGACATTGCAGGTGCTCACCCTGATGCACCTGAAGAGGGAACAGAACTCCTCTGTGCCATGGCAGGCAAGGATACGGAGTGGATGGGCATCAGAAGAAAGGATAGAAGGTATGTACAGCACAATGCCTATTGTTTTGGCATCAATCACCAGACGAATGGCCACAGCCATCAGCTGTTCATGCTGGGTGTTGAGTTTGAGGAGGAGTGTTCGGAGGAATCTGTTCTGGATGAAGAAGTAGCACAAATGCATGACGCACCTGTGCAAGAGAATGAAGGACAAGTGATGTTGAAAAGGAGGAGGCCATGGTATTACGACAGAAGACAACAGTTGGAATTGGTACTGGCAGTTCAAGAGCTGTCTGAATTTGGGGACCCTAAATTGAGTCCCACAGAGTTCGATGAGGAGGAAGGACGTGGTGTGAAGCACAATTGTGCTGACATCTGGTAAGACATGGAGTGTCTAAGACTAATAAGGGAAGGTATATTGTCGAACGCAGTAGACTATGATGAGTGTAGGAGGATTCGCAAAAGGGCAAGCAATTATTGTTGGAAGGAGCATAAGCTTTTCTTCAAAACTTTGCTTGTGCCCAAACCCGAGGACAGGTTGTCTCTAGTAAAACAGATGCAAAAAGACCTAGGGCATTTTGGTGAATAGCGAACGTTGGCAGAAATTCGATGTAGATATTTCTGGCACAGTCGAACTACAGATGTGAAGGCGATGGTCAAAGGTTGTCAATAATGCCAATTGGTGAGGAGTTCAGGAAGCATCTGATCAAGGGATGAACAACTGAAGAGCATCCCTGTTTGTGACCTTTTTCATCGAGTTGCTCTAGACACTGCATGGCCGTTGCCTGAGACGAAGGCAGGCAATAAGTACATCCTAGTGGCCATCGACCACTACTCAAAATGGTGCGAGGCCAAAGCAGTTGCCGATCATGGAGCCGAAATAACAGCTAGATTTCTGGAGGACGACTTAATCTGCAGATACGGGGTCCCCAAATTTGTACCGACTGATAATGGGGGGGAATGGGGTGCAGAATTTGAAACCATGTGCAGAGACTATGCCATACACCACAGTGGCCTCAGTGCAACGGTATGGCAGAGCGAATGATCAAAACACTCAAGCACGGTATCACCGTTCTAGCTACTAACCCTGCCAATATGAATTACTGGGATGAACACCTAGCCAAAGTACTATTTGGATACCGATGTGGAATCTAGGCAAGCACTAAATTCTCTCTGTTCATGATTTTTACTGGCCGCACACCTTGTTTGCGGGCTGACAACTACTTGCAGGCTTTGACTGTTGAGACTGACAATGGGAATGGTATAGAAGAGGTTGCAGCTCAGTTTCTGCAGAAAATGGAACTCATTGGAAGCATCCACAACAACGTCTTGTGTAATGTGGAGCAGGCGCAGAAACAGCAAAGGAAAGTCTATGCTACTCGGAGAGGTAAGCATTTGTTTGAGGGATTGATTACAGGTCAAACCATGGTGAAGATGAAAAAGCTAGGGAAGAGAAGGGCTTTGAGTGCAAGCTGGGAGGGGCCCTATCAGTTTATTGGACACACGAATGGAAAGGGGAACCTTGATTTTGAGGAAGGCTCCCAATTGTGCATCATTCAAGATGGCGAAGGTCACCAATGGGAGAGATCTCGTCGAGACCTCCAAATCTTCTACATTCCACCAGACCAGATGGAGCTGAGGGACTCAGCTGTTTAAGAAAGGAGGGGTTACATATGTAATGGGAAATTAGGTTACCCTAACTTTTGAGCGCCCACTGATCAAGGAGATTAATTGACATATCTTTGAGTCGTTTTGTGTTTATGACGGCCGCCCTTGCATTACATCTGCATGGGAAGTACCACTTGGTTGGTTCGAGGTGTCTTTGCTAGAAGATTTGCATGATGGGTGCGATTGAATGGAGGCTGAATGGCGGCTCCAAGTTAAGATCCAAGTCGGTGCTGCAATTATGAAATGGCGATTTTGGGTGCGTGTTGAAGAAGATATGACGATCTAAAGAAGAAGCGGGGGAAGGGTGAAGCAAACTAAAGTTTTAAGAGGCGGTTGTTGAAGAGGGGAAGGCAGTTTTTTTTATGCTAGACGATGATTGAATTACGTACATAGAGGAGTAGATCGGCAGATTTTTGGGGTATCAGAAGGGTCTGTCTGTGGTAGGAAGGCAGACAATGATGTGAAGAGGCAAGTTGAGAGATAGAGACAGATCGGAAGGAGAACTAGAGACAGGAAGAGATTTTGGGAGAAGGACAAAAGGAAAGAAAAGAGTAAGTAGCTCCGTAGCAGAGAGTTTTTGGCCATGTTCGTGATGTTCCGTTGCGTCTGATATGTGGTTTAGCTCATTGCTGTAGGAGTACCTAAGAGAGAGAGAGAGAGAACTGGAGGAACAATCAAACTCTCTGTTGGTAAGAAACTGAGTTCCAGGGCAATGCTTGTGCTCTCGAACCATGTATATAATCTATCAATGAGATCCGAGTATTTTCTCTGAGGCATTTGTGTGTAAGGCATGACCAAAGCTGTGTGTTGTGTCGAGTGGTGTATTGCTAAGTCTGTCGCAGTTCGGATCGAACCAGATCGAAGATAAGGCAGGTAGACAGTTCGGAGCAGGAGAGGATAGGTGTCTGTAGATGTGAATCAGACTTCCAGAGCATGAAAACCAAGGTCCGTGGGGGATAGCGTATGGGCTGTAGGATTCCTGGACCTTCTCTTTCGGTTACAACTGTTTGTTGTAGTGTGCTAGATTTCGATAATTGGCACCTATTTTTACAAAGGTTGCACTGGAAAAGTGTGCTATGAGGATTGTAAAACACCAGAGTACGTTGGCCAATTTGAAAGTCTTTTGTCAAATAGTTAATTAATTTTCAAAATTTCAATTCGACACCATTTTTTTAACTATTTTAGTTTTGACAAAAAATTGAATTTTATTTTTGCATTTTGAAAATATTGTAAATTACCTAAGTTCAATCATTTTTCTTGGTCCTTTTTTGTTTGATTTTTTTGTTGGTACTTCAATTTTTCTATTATAGAGTTGTTGGTTTAGGGTTCATGGCATATCTTTAGGATTCAAGATTAATTGTTCAAGAACTCTTTTACTTAGGAATGTTCTTAGTACCTACCTTTTCTTAGTGAAGGAGTTTACAATAGAAAGTTTGCATTGAAGGCACTTTGCTCTTATTCTATTTGGGTGTGAGTGAAAATACTAGACAAAGAATGGAAAAAGATCATTTGTAGAACAATCTTGCTACCTATTTATTTCTTAGTTTACATCAAGTAAATTTTGCATTTAAGACTTTAGTGTGTACCTACCTATTGAGGAGTATGCGAATGAAAAAAATTGTTAGCTTATTTTTTGTTTAACATACTTCAACTCAAGAGTTTTCTATGTTCAAGAGTAGAATTATTGAAAGAACTAAATTGGCTCATATGATAGTTTGGTCTCTATGAATATCCAACAAAAACAACAAAAAACACTAACATGGTTATTAGAGCCCATCACAAGAGATGAACACTAAAGTGTTTTAGAACATGAAGTTGGATTGTTGGGAAAAGTTACACAAAAGATAAATACCAAGTGCATAATGTGAAAACATCCAATTGGCCAACCCACAAAATTCAAAATGACTCTACAAGCAAACCAAGAGATCTTGAACAAGAGTAGATGAAGAACAAACAAGAAATAAATCATACGTGCATAAGCGTGGGACATATGTCAGCTGGTTTCAACAAGATTTGTGGCCACCCATTATGGCAATAATCAAGAAATACCATGCTAGTAGAACTGATGCCCTCCATTTCTTGAAAATTGTTTATAGGAAACCAAGATGTCCTAGTCCTTATGAAAACCTTGGAAAAACCAACTTAAGTTATGATCGGTTTACAAATAAAAGAAAAATTAAATCCAAGTATGTCCATATAATTAAATTGAGTACACGAATTGAAATTAGGAAGCAAAATATACCAATACTTGAAAATCATCCAATATTAAGAGATTTAATTGTAGCAATGTTGCAAAAGATGAAGGAAGCAAATCGGCCACTAATAACTTTCATAATCCAACCCATAAGTTGTGGAATGATTGAGTCATTGGCCTTTGATGTACTTTGTGACAACAAAGCTGGTGGGTTTTAAATTATTCAAGAATGGACTCTTTAATTCATGTAAAACATTACATGAATTGGACTTTTAGGGTTAGTATTACATCAACTAGCAAACTTCCATTATATTGAAAAAAACAAGGAAATTTCATGGCTTATCATGTTGCTCACCTAGCCAAGGCCTATACCATTCCACCTTCATTTGTTGTCAATAGTGATTAGATTAACATACATTAAGTACTTATAATAGGAGAACACATATGGTCAAACTTTGAAACAACCAAGCGTTTATAGAGGTTGTCATTATGCCTTACCGCCAAGTTCAAATTGAATCACTTGGACTACAAACAAATGATTTTGTTGTTAGGTTGTTGGAATGTACATAAAAGTAAAAAAAAAAATGGGTTGGATAAAGAACAAACATCAAAACATTTTGGTTGTTTTTGTATTAGCAAATTGTACTAGTGCTTTATAACTAGCTGACATCATATTGAAATGCCCACACGAGCATGCATTCAAAATGGAGTTCAACAACTAGATAGCAAGGGTCATCAAAGAACAAATTGAAAGCGACAAATAGCCAAATGTTGATTTCAAAATGAACAGTCTCAAACCATGGATATGTGAGTGGTTACACAATGTGTGGAAAGAATTGAAAAGCAAAAAAACAATGATCTTGAAAGGTTGGGAGAAAACAAGGTTTACAAGAGCTAGGAGCTGTGAATTTCAACTTGCTACCATGGAAGCAAACGCAACCTATGGGGCAACATGTGTGTTTTTGGAACTATTCAAGTGGTGGATATCACCAATTTTGGATGATGGCTTTTCAAATGTGGGGAGGGGTGTGTTGCCTCTTTTGATGTTGTAAACCATATTTTTAATTTATAAGTAGTTACATTATTTTACCTTTATAGGAAGTAATTAATGTTTTAACTTTTTAGTATAATAAATAACTACCAGTTAATATATTACTAGTTAATTAATATTTGTATTAGTTAATGTTAGGTTATTAATATTGATTACTAGAGTAAAAACCTAAAACACTACAAATATCTCTTTCTTGTACTATTTTAAACATTCATTGCAATACATCAATAAGATATAGTTTTGAATTATAGTGTGTTAAAAATTCACACTAGCATTTGCAACCATTATGTGGATCCAATATTTGAATCTCATAAAAATAACTCTAGTGTTAGATCTAAAGGCATTTTACAACAACCAATTTTCCTCTCATAACTATTTTGTCTATTGTTGTCCATTATTAACTTCTTTTGTGATAAATCAAATCTATTTATATCACTAACAACATTTCAACATTGCTAAGCACCTAATATTTTTTTTCAATGTCTTGCAATTTATTGTTTGGCAATTCACAAATTTAATTTATATATTCAATTGATATTACGAATCATTTCATATTTCTTTATTGGTCTTGGATTATTGAAGCATAATAGCTTGATCGCTTCTTTAAATAGCTCCAAGTACCATATTGTTTGCACCAATTGTTTTCAACAATACATTTCTTTAACATTCATGATGGTATTTTTAATTTTTAATTACTTGCCAACTATCAATTATAGAACATTGTCAATGACATCATGACAAAAAGAATCATGATGATTTATTAACCAATAATCACAAAATTTATACTTTGCAAATCAATCAATGACTTATTTTTAAGTACTCATCAATTTTGTTATTTTTGTTCCAATTATATGATAGTATTGACCACTAGAATATTTTTTGAAAAGAACAATATTTATTGATTCTATGAGTATACTTTGCTTCCAAAAACCATTTCTACAACTTGACGATGCCATGTGGAGTTCTTTACAAAAGAAATGCTTGTTGAAGAAATTTCAATAAATTAAATTCTAATATTGTAACAAATGCAATTTACATTCAATCACTATGTATTTTATTCAAATAGTCAATCCTAAATCTCTAATGATCCACAAGTCTAATGATAAGCTTTATTGTATTTTTTCCTTGAAAATTCATTTGAGGCCCAAATATCATACCTATTGCTTATTTTTGTTCATAATTAGTACTTATACATATAGTTTATTAATTACTTTTCAAAAATAGGTTACCCATTTTTATATTTGTAGTACTTTAGATAATTATTACCTTTAACCAAAAAAAAATTCCTTAAATTTGTTTTTATCTAAGATCAATACTTTCTTCTTCTTTGTTGTAGCTAACCTAGTTAGTTAGTTTTAGCATTTATTTTTTACATTAAAATATGAGTGGATTACCATAATTGGACATAGACGATTACCTATAGGACTACTGTTGTAACAACATTTTAATGAACATATGTTCACATGCATACACTGGACCAAGTTTGAAGATGATGAAAACAACTTGTGAAATGATCAAAAGACCATTGCTTTTGTTTTTGGTCCTTTACAATATTGAATATTACACAAAAAACAATACATGAAAAAATTCTTGATTTTTCACTCTTAATAAACGGCTTACAAGGACATATCAAAATTAGGAAAGGGATATTGTTAACCCATATTTTTATAAGTAGTTAGATTATTTTATCTTCATTTGTAAACAATATAACAATGCATAATAATACATCAAGAAGTATGTAGCTTTGAGCATTAGTGTGCTATAATTTCACATTATCATATGTATGTTTTGTGTTGTTAAAAACGATCGTCACATATTTAGTAAACGTGTAAACGGCTTCTTTACGTTTAAACGTAATTTTTTCCATTTAGTCAGGAAGGTCTACAACTTCAAATAGGACCCCAAAGGCACTTTTGTGGCACGCAAGTTGATGAGCTTGGCGGGGGTGGGCTCTTGTGGCCAGTTTGGGACGTTTCCCGTCGACCACGGTGGACGTATTTGTCCTTCCTCAACGACCTCAAGCCCCTCATCGTCATTCGTGTCCACTTCACCCATGCCGAGCCCCAGGTCCTGGCATTGTAGCAGGGCACTCCACCGTTTTTTTATATGCACAAGTCTTTGGTATTGAAGGATAACGTTTAAACACCATTTAAATACCAAAAGAATGTTTTTTCGTTTAAACATTTAAATGGTACCTAACAACACTAGTATGTTTTTTGGTTTTTGGTGAGATAAAGGGACACTTGTTTTTGTTTTTGGTGATGTGTTGCCTTCAAATAAGGAGGCATTTATGAAACTTGGAAGGATTTTAGGTGGAATATGTGGTTAAGTGTGGTTGCCATTGAAGAGGGCATTGGACTTATTACGTTTTTAAAAAAACTTATTGCCATGATGGATTATAGGTGATGGATTGGAGAAGCTCAACAAAGATCTTGGTGGAATTATTAGTGTATGTTTTGTCCATGTTTGGTGTGCATGAAAGTTGGATAAGGTTGTTGAATTTTGGTTGGAAAGGACTAATTGAGCAAGCAAAGCTAGTGATGATTTTCTAGAGATACAATATATAGTTATTTGGAATTACAAGAAGCTAGGAGGATGCTTGTTCATGGTAGATTTCTATGATTGTGTTAGTTAGGAGAGGTTGTTGAACCCAATTCCTTATGAAGTGCTATTGCAATCTACTTCCGTTGCATTCTAGTAGTTAATCTAGGTCAACGATGCATCCACGTAGCCACATTATGAGGAATTGATGTCTAGAAGTGATGCCAATTCAAGGTGGACTGAACTTAAATGGGTGCATGTAGTGTAAACAAATGATATTACATTGTGTGTGGATTAAATTGCGAGAGTGTGAGATTTTGGGATGACATGCAAGAAACTTGGACTATGATTAGGTCTAGGTATCCTTGAGGCAAGTCAGATTTGTATCAATCCATTAAGAGCAGAATGTTTTATATTACAAAAGAAGTAGCATCAAAACAGGGTGAGCTTATTCTTTGGTGGCTGTGGCCTTACATTTCCTTGGAATTTGTTGAGTGGATTAGTCATTGGGGATGAGATGATTGGGATTTGGAGAGAGTATTGATCTGAGAGTGAATTTGTGGCAACTAGTATTATGCATATGCCCATGGGGATGGGGATACATCTCAAGAGGCCCCTACCAATGCAAGTGATCAGATCCCAATAGTGTGGTTTCATGCTTAGATAAGGTAGATTTCTTAGGTGAGTTCATGAACATTTCAAGAAATCAAACCGTGGTAGACTGTAATATGTTTCACATTTATGTTGTTGAATAATGAAAGAAGACAACTAGTGTATAATCAGGTTGTTCATGGAAGTAGTGTCGATGTTATGTTGAAATGTCTTACCCTCTTTATTTGGTTACAGGCATTCAGAGGGTGACCTACGTGTGGGGGAGGAATAAACAGAACTTTCACATCAAGTATAGGTAGATATCCAATCATAGTCCTAGAATGCATGATCTGAAGGGCTCTGGTGGGGTCAGCATGAATTAATACTGCCTTGAATGTCAGCAATTGGCCCCATGCATAGAATTGTTGGACCTGGGATTCAATACTCCACATTCACTACTTCATTTGGTACCCCATACAAGATGAAAACTTTGTAGGCTACTAATGGGTCGTTGGAACTTGGATTGCAGTAAATAGGTATGTCAGGCACAATTTCAGTTTTTCCTCTATTTGCAATAAAGCAAATTTAGCGCAGCAACAGAAACCTATCCCCAAACAACCCCAGAATTAAAAGAATTAAAAGGCAAATCCTCTCCAAACAAGGTAATAGCAATATAGATTTCAATAAGGTGAGCTAGGCGATACACCCTGAGAAAAGAATTCATGTTCAACAAACACATTTTGGTCACCACCAGTACGAGTGTGTGGTCATCAATGGAAAGGTTATGTCAATTAATCTCCTAAAGAAAATGACATAGTTTAGGTGATCATTGCATTTACTAGTGATGACCAAAAATACGTTCTCCCATCCATCCTAAGTCCACCCCTATCATGGCACATATTTTAGACATGGCGTCTTTTGATGTGATGTTTCAATGATCACCTATTGCCAACTTGCAAGTTGTTGAAAATATGCAGATGTCATGGGTCTCCAGTCTCCACTAACATAACTGTTGTGCAAAAGGCTGCAAAGTTTTTGGGTGCATTAACGAGTTTGTCACATCCGAACTCCCAACTTTGAATTATTTCAACTCCACTAATGAGGAGCACCTTCTCTATTCATGGTTTCCAATTCTCAAAAAGAGAGAATTGCAGTTCCTTGGGAAGCGCACTCTTCTTCCCTAGTGTCCAAGAACTCTTGGTGCACTACTCATCGATGCCTTCCACAATGAAAAGGTGAACTCCACTGGTGATTGTATATGGCCAATGTCAACCCCACTCAACACTACCTGCTAATGCAAGCTGGAACCACCATTCCTAAAGCATCTTTAGCCTGTCAGCTGTGTAAGCGCGATTAGAAACAGTCCACCAAAAACTATGGAAATTCTGGGGAATGGAATAAATTTATTCCTTAACCACTCTCCTGTACTATCAGCACCTGATTTGTTTGTCTCAATACTTTACACACTCCATAACTAGCTCCAAGCCCCAAGGGCTGACGCCATGTCGTGTCTCTTCCTGATTGAACCTCTTTAGTTGCACATATCTGGCATATTAAAGCTGCCTGAATTTCAAGCTGCACTTGTGGACATAAAGTGACGAAAAGTGTCTCCTCTCAGACACAGTTATGGATGTGAAAGTCGCCTGTTATGTTCGTCTGGTACCCAGCTAGAGGCAGTGATTATCGGGAATGGTTGAGACTTAGAGAGAGGAAACAACATCGAGACTATTTCCAATAATCAGAGCCAATCCTATTTCCAATAACCTGTATCAAAACTATATTCAATAACCAGGAACGATGCTAAGACTATTTCCAATAAGGAGTGCCCTCTCTTCACAGCAAGACTATTCACAATAACCAGACCCCTCTGGGCGGTTAACCAAACTACATGTTTGAGGAGACTTTGAGTGCCTACATGTAGCATGTGCGGAAGCTAGACAAGTGAAGGAGCAGAATAATCAGAGAGGAGGACACCTAGCGTGGACACAACTGCGGCTTTGCTTTGTGTGGCCACTGGTCAGGCAGGGACCTACCATGCTGTGGGGTCAAGTGACATTCAATTCTCACTAGGTAAGCCTTTCTGAATCAGAATATGAGAACCCTGCGGAAAGAATGTGTTTTGATGGAAAGTAGTCATTGTCGGGATTGATCTTTGTCACTATGTGGTCCCACAACCCAAATAGGTGTCTTTTGGGCTGCACAAAGGCTCTTATACCATAACCACACATGCTTGGCTTGGCTTGGAGGCCAGAATGGAATACCTTGATATTCCGAAGATGTGCACCTTTTGATTTCAACGGAGAAGATGAGACCAAAGCAATCAGAAATCCCCAGCACTTGTAAAAAATCTTTCATGGACTTCAAAAGAGCAAACAAATAAAACTTATACAGTGCTATGTACTGGGGGCCAACCTGAAACAACACATCCAGAGCAGTTGTGCAAATCTTTCAAGGACTTCAAAAGAGCAAACAAATAAATCTTATTTGGTGCTAGGTACACAGGGTCATTCTGGCTGGGAGGAGGCAGCTGGATGACTTGGGTTTGTGAGAGAAAATTTCATGAGGTAATTTATCAAAAGAGGCACCCATGGAAAAGTGGCCAAGGTGAACCAGCACCCACACTGTACCGTTACCTTTTTGAGTGAGGTCTCTTAGTGGCCATATTAAACCCCCAAAATGGTAGATTTGGACTCAGAGACCCTTATTTAGTGCAAGCTAGGGGTATGTGTAATATTTCAAAACAATTTAAACAGATTGTAGGGTTTTTATGATGGTACCAGTGTGGGTGCTCCTTCATCCAAGTCATGGTTCAAGAACCAGCACCCAAGTTGGGACCATGGTAAAAATCACATATTATTTCGAACTAATGCAAACATCCCTTGAAATCAGGGTCTCTGAGTTCAAATCTAACAGTTTAGGGTCATAATGTGGTCACCAAGAGGCCTCACTTGAAAAGGTAGAGGTACCCATGTGGGTGCTGGTTCACCCAAGGCCTGCTATCTCCCAAGGAGATAAATCATATCGAGTAGGTTGGGTGGAATAAGAAGTGTGAAAATTTTCTGGTCGCCCATGGATTAGTGGAGACAATTCCAAACAAACCACATGTGGTTTTGAACTTTGGCCTAGTATCTTCTGTTTCTCAGTTGTGGAGTTTGGAGTGGTTAGGATACTACCTTTCGGCTTTTAGCTTTCAAAACTAGGGAAGTACTATGGGCTAGTGTGGTCAATAGCTCAACTATGAATTTGTATATGCAAAAGAAATGTGTAAAGCTGCTCTCATTCTCCTTTTGATTTATTGACTCCAGTTCACTTTTCCAGTTACAAATGAGGTTAGCAGATGAATCTAGGTATGGGGGAGACATAGATTAGAAAGTTAAACTTTCATGCACGACAGGTGCACTCACAGTTGCACAGGAAATAATCACAAAACAAAAATTTAAAATGTTAGAAATTTTCATCAATGGTAACACTGGCTCACCGCCATATGATACAGTTGGAGGATGAAATTGTACAAGGGGAGTTGGGAATAACCCCCAGCAGGGGAGGGAGGCAGCAGCCCCATCAAACATTAAAGAAGTTCAAGAAATACAAGGGGGGCAAGAAGCGCCACACAATGGTGGCGCAATCAGCCCTAAAGATGCCTAAGTGGCACCATTCCGCCTTAAAGGCTTGATCAAGCGTAGCTTGAATACTAGGGTCCCGGGTGGACCGAAGAGAATTAATGGCCTTCCAAGTGGCCATTCCAACCTCAACGGTAGCAACCCAGGCTTGCTGAAGGATTTTCCTAGAGGAATACTGGTTATCAAAATGCTTCCGGCATCTCTCCGTCCATAGGAAGTAGAGGATAAAACTACGAAGGATGTCAAGCGGTTGTCTGATATAGGAGAAGCCTCCTACATGATACCCTTGGATCCCAGGGGGGTCATCTTCTCTCTCAAAAACAGCTTCACCCAGCATGATGAATGGCCAGGAAAAGTGATGTCATTGGGCGCTCCCCATTTTTGCCAGATGTGAAAGAAGGCCTCCCAAGCCCGTTTTGCAAGGGGGCACTCGAGAAGACAGTGTTGAGGGGATTCAGGGACCTCCTCTGTGCAAACCTTGCAAGTGGGGAGGATCCCCATGCATTGTAGCCAGGTGCCAACCGGGAGGCCCCGATTTAAAGTGAGCCATATGAGAGTACCGACCTTCCGGGGTCGGGCGTTATGCCAGATTCTGGCTATAACTTGCCTGATGGTGGAGTTCTGCAGATTTAACCTTTGAATGAAGGAGCAAATGTAAGCGCTCTGGGTGGGGTTCCTTACGTTTCGGTAACTCCGCTTTGTGGAATAGCCAAAAAAAGGAGAGTCACCCATTTGGGAAGAGGCTTGCCAATGCCACTCTCCCGGGTCCCAGGGAAGCCCATCAATGAAACCGGATTCGAAAATCCAGAGTAAGGGGAGCTTAGTGAGTGATGGGAGCTCCCTGGCAACTTTATATGGGGCTCCATGTCTTTCTTGAAAGAGGACCCTGATTGGGTGATAACCTTCAGGGGAGAGGGTTATCATTTGGGAGTTCGCAGCTCTGATGAGACCAGTGGGGGTTACCCTTTGGAATTCAATGGCTTGCACCGTGTTGGGGGTGACCCCGGTTACATGGTATATCCATTCTAGAGTGGTGTTATTTCCAGAGTTTCTTTCGCTGATCCAGTCCCCTACTTGAAAGCGGTTAGTGTAAATTGCAGGATTCCATGGGATGCTCGCTATGATGATTTCTCTGTTGTTCCTGTTGGTGGCATGGTAGGTCATCCGGAGGTCTTGGAGGCTTTTCCATGCCCTTCCCTCCTGATCCCAAAGATCTTTGATTCGGGTGCAGCCAGAATTGGCAATGGCTCGTCCTTCATTGCGACCACTCACTCCCAGAGGGTGACCAGTTGTGTTGAGGATGAGAGGGTTGCTGAAAATGGGCTGTCTAAGAACCTCCGCATGGGATGCGGGTTCGGACTTTGTTAGACCAACTCTTACATTGAGCCAAGAACCAAGGATGCTCTTCCAAAATGAGCATTTCAATTTTTTGAGCTTGGGGGCGGCAAAGAGCCAATTTATATCCGGGATGCTTGGCCCTTTGCCGTGCACCGGAAGATGGACTTGATCTGCTCGGTGCCTTAGAATCTCTTTCCAGGGTTCTCCTCCTGGGGCAAGACCTCTCACCAGAAGTTTGGCAAGTAAAGCTTCGGATTGTGCCTTGGGGTCTATGATCCCTAGGCCACTGCTAGACAAGGGAAGTGTAAGAGAATCCCATTTGACCTTGGCCCGTGTGTTGGAAGCCTTTCCTCCCCAAATGAAGTTTCGAACCACTCCTCTGATCTGGTTGCACATCCTGGGATTGGGGTTCCAACAGGCTGCCAGATACCACATTGAGGAGAGCAATACTTGGTTGGCAACCAAAATTCTGCCGGCAAGAGAGAGGTTGCACTTGCCCCAAGCGATCATCTTCCCTTTTAGGGTGAGCATGAGTTTTTCAAAATTGGCCTCGATGGGTAACCGGAAGCCTATTTGTATGCCTAAGTATCGAACCCCTTGACCCTCGGGGATCCATTTCAGCCCAACTTCTTGTCCCCACTCCCATTCCTTTTTATCCTTGCTAGCCCATATGGCCGCAGATTTTCCCCAATTGATTTTTGCCCCAGAGGCAAGACAAAATAGATCCAGGACCGCCTGAGCTTTGCTTAAGTTACTCGGGGAGCCTTTGAGGTAAAGTGCGGTGTCATCCGCGAAAGTTTGATCCCGGACGCATCCCCCTTTGGGGAGGTGTAACCCTTCTATTTCGTGCTTTGGGTCATCTAGCATATGGCCCAGAACATCCATAGCAAGAATGAACAGGTATGGAGCTAGTGGACAGCCTTGTCTGACTGACCTAGCGAGTCTAAAATCCTTTCCAGATTTCCCGTTTACTTTAACTGATGAGGATGCGAGCCAGTAAAGGGATGAGATCCATTGAATCCAGGTGGGGCCAAAACCTAGTTTGGACAAGGTTGGGAAGAGGAAATCCCATTCAATCCTGTCAAATGCTTTTTCAAAATCAAGGAGTAAGAGAACAAGGTCCTGGCCGCTCTGTGGTGCCCAGACCAAAGCCTCCTGAGCTAGGAAGTTATTGTCTAGAATGCTTCTTCCTTCTACGAAGCCGGTTTGGTTTGGTCTGATCACGAGAGAAAGGAATTTTTGAATTCTTCTAGCTAAAGTTTTGGCAAGGATCTTGTATATGCTTCCCAAAAGTGTGATTGGGCGCCAATTCCCCAGTTTTGAGTGATCCCCTAACTTCGGAATCAGGGTGATCATGCCCTTGTTAATGTATTCCAAGGTCAATCCTTGTGCTAACATGGCCTTGAAGGCTAGTAGTAGCGTGGGGGCTACCTCATCCACATATTCTTGAAAGAATTCTGTTGGTATTCCATCGTGCCCTGGGGCCTTGCCTTTGGGGAGCAAGGTGATGGCTTCCGTGATTTCTGCCAGGGATAAGGATCGGGTCATGTTGGCATTCATGGCCTCCGTGACCCGAGTGGGGACGCTCTCCCAACATCTCTCTTGTGCCTCAGAGGTGCCCGAGGCATGTGTCTCTGACTCATAGAGGTTGGCATAAAATCTTGTGATGTAATGAGAAAGGTCTTTCTGGTCAGAAATTGTCCCTCCATTAACCTCTAACTCCTTCAGGAGTGTCTTTTTCTTTTCGATGC
Organism: Sphagnum contortum; assembly: GCA_963920785.1. Lineage (NCBI taxonomy): Eukaryota > Viridiplantae > Streptophyta > Sphagnopsida > Sphagnales > Sphagnaceae > Sphagnum > Sphagnum contortum. The sequence continues at coordinate 2,334,891 of OY987282.1, forward strand.
GATGGAAATCAAAGAAAGTTTTGGAGCAGGTGTCCCCATACTTGAACCATTTGGTCGCTGAGAGGTGACTATTGCGCTCAACTGAGGCTTGGAAAACCCCAGCCAGCTTTCCTTGCGATTCGGACAAGATGTCCCGCACTTATTCATTAGTTAGGTCCCATTGAAGCTCCTCCTCAGCCAGCTGAATTTTCTTTACGTGCACTCTGACCTGCGCCCCTCTCAGGCGGCGCCTTTCCTTCGCTAATCTTGTGTTGCATGCCAATACTCTTCTAGTGGCAGCCTCCAACCAGGGGGCCCACTTTGAGTCGTTTTGACCCACTTGTAGACCCACTTGAGGGTCCAAGTATGCGGCAATGCGGAAGCAATTGGAACTTGGAGCCGCTCCCTAGCTCATAACACTTAGAAGGGTAGAGGGGCGTGTTGGAGCTCCGGGATGGGACTAGGAAGAGGGACAAGCTTGATTCATTCACACGGACCCTCCATCATGGGAGCACATTTGGTGCTAGGAAAAGCCACGGCTCGGACCTTGGGAAGCCATCACCTTCCTTCTCATTCGGGAGCTCATTCGAGACCCTTTTTGGTGTTGGGACAGCCACGGGTGAACTCGGACTCACTTTGACACACCACACCCCGGGCTTGGGAGTAAGCCACCACCTTACTCCCTATAGTATACTCTGTAGCTCGCGGCGGAGGTGGCATCCAAATGGCCTTTTTGTCCTGGGAGTCCCGGGACTCCCGCGCGGGAGTCCCGAAATCCCGCCCAGCGGGACTCCCGGGACTTTGAAGTCCCATAACTTTCGGAGCAGACCTCCGATTGAGTTGCCGTCTAAAGCAACGTTGTAGATCTCGTCGAGACCTTTCCAACGGTATGTCGCACGTTCTTTGCAACCAAGTATTTCGGGTCGATTCCCGACTTTTAGTGGTCGGGAGTCAAAACTGGCGGACTCCCGGGAGTTCAACTCCCGGGCCTTCTTTTGGCCATAACTCGTGTTTCAGATGTCCAAATGAGCAATGCGAGCCCATTTTAGACATCTACATTTCAAGAGCTTTTCATCGATACAGAGAGCGCAACGAGCCATTGAGATTTGACCCCTCAAATCTCTCTCTGAAGTTTTGGGAGTCCCCTTGGGACTCCAACTCTCACCAACTCCCAACATGGGAGTTCACTTGGGAGTGTGAGGGTTCACTCCCTCACACTCTTTGCACTCCCGGGAGCATGTGATGTGACTCCCGGGTCTATGTCTAGGCCTGCAACCTCGCAACCCCCTTGCCTTGGTCGCAAGCCAAATGCTAGGGTTGTGACATGTTTAAGGGCTTGGGCAGCTCCCCTTCCCAGGCTTGTAGCATTTCAGCTCTCCCTTTTTCATCTTTGAGTAGGGAATAGTCAAAATAATGAGTCAGTTTGTCAGGTATGTCAGCTGACCCCATATGGATAGGACTAAAGGAGAGTGGCCGGAGAATTTTCGGATCGAAGCAACTGCCTCAATTCTCCCACCTCTCGAATCCAGGTCCTGGGAAATGAGGAACTTGTCTATGCGTGAGATCGCCGAATGTGCCCCGGATCTTCCATTATCGAAGGTGAATTCCTTGGCGGACATTTTCCGAAAGCTATCAAGCAACCATGCATCCATTAAACCATATTGGAGGGTTAGGTGGTGCCATGCAGCCGCCTCCCTTCTATGCATCCGACGCTTGCCAGCCACCCTTCCTCGTTGAGTTTCTTCCCAGTGGTTGAAGTCACCACCTAGAATGAAGTGGTCGGCAACTAGATTCGCTCCACTTAACCGTTTCCACATCAACGCTCTCTCGTTTGAGGAGCATGAAGCATAAACGTTGATGATTGTCAGGGTACCAGTACCCAAGATGTGAAGGGTAATGAACTATGCCCTGCCTTCTAAAAGAATGCCATTGGCACTAATGAGGGGGGCAAGGGATCTGTCAACGAAAATGGAAGTGCCCGCGCTCATTCGCTGTGAGCACCCCATTGGTAGGCCATAGTTCCAAAAAGAAGCGCCCTTCTAGAATTGGATCCCTTTTGTGGAGTTGGAGCAGTCTATTTCCCCCAGGTGATGTTCTTGTAAAATCAGTATTTTAGGGGTGGGAACCAGGGAGGAAATCCAGGAACGGATTTCTTTTTGCTTGGAGGAGTTCTTGCCTAAGCCCCTCACATTTAAGGAGGCTACCATAAGGGGCCTCTTATTCATGAGATGGCTGGTCTGGGGCGGCTTGAATGCCGATCGATCGCTGTGGTAGGAGGCTCCTTCGGGAGCTATCTTCATTCCGTTCCCATTAGAGCTCTTGCGAGTTGGTGATAGTGGTGGTGTTATGTATGACCACATTGGGAGTCTGAGAATGCCCCAGATCTAGCGGGATGAAACGTTTCTTCCAAGCTGCTTGGGGTGAGGTCTGGCGGCTGACGACCTTGGTCTTGTGAACTTGGCATTCTGCCTCGCCCGCTCCTTGCTTTAGAAGAAGGCTGTGAGCTAGGGCAACAAATTCTATCTCATTGTTTATGCTTGAGATTGATTTGAAAGTTTTCCAGTGTAAGTGTTTTTTTTTTTGTATGCTGACTGGATTAGATCCGGTGGGGATGTGTACAAAAATGGTACATTCAGATCCGCCCCTGCTTGGTTCCTCTTGCCAGCTCCATTCGAGGTTGAGTTGGTCCTTTAGCAGGAGTTTGTGTCTTAGAACATTCTCCTCTAGCCCGATTGCTATGTGTTGGATCAGTTCGTCCATGGCCGATTTAGAGGACCAGTCCTCTCTCCTGTCGCAACCCTAGCCTTGGTTCGCGACCAAGGCAAGGGGGTTGCAAGTGTGCGGGCCTATAAGTAGACCCGGGAGTCATATCACATGCTCCCGGGAGTGCAAAGAGTGTGAGGGAGCGAACCCTCACACTCCCAAGTGAACTCCCACGTGGGGAGTTGGTGAGAGTGGAGTCCCAAAAGGACTCCCGAAACTTCAGAGAGCGTTTTGAGGGGCCAAAACTCCATGCCTTATTGCGCTCTTTATATCAATGGAAAGCTCTTGAAGTGTAGATGTTTAAAATGGGCTCGCATTGCTCATTTGGACATCTAAAACATAAGTTATGGCCGAAAGAAGGCCCGGGAGTCGAACTCCCGGGAGTCCGCCGGTTTTGACTCCCGACCAGTAAAAGTCGGGAGTCGACCCGAAATACTTAGATGCAGAGAACGTGCGACATACCGTTGGAAAGGTCTCGACGAGACCTACAACTTTGCTTTAGACGGAAACTCGATCGGAGGTCTGCTCCGAAAGTTATGAGGCTTCAAATTCGCGGGAGTCCAAAGTTGCGCGATTTCGAGACTCTCGCGCGAGAGTCCCGGGACTCCCGGGACAAAAAGGCCATTTGGATGCCACCCCCGCGACGAGTCACACAGTATACTATAGGGAGTAAGGTGGTGGCTTACTCCCGAGCCTGGGGTGTGGTGTGTCAAAGTGAGTCCGAGTTCACTCGTGGATGTCCCAACACCAAAAGGACCCAGAATGAGTTCTAACCACTTTGTGTGGTTACATGCAGGCTCGTGTGAGTGAGTAAAGCTTGTTAATTCTTCCTAGTCTTTCCCGGGACTTCTAGCACGCCCCTCTTACCCCCTTTAGTGCTGGAAGTCGAGATCGTGCTCCAAGTTCCAACTCCTTCCGCATTGCCATATACCTAGACCCTCAAGTGGGTCTACCAAGAACTTGGGAGCGCGACATCTCCCGTCCCCTGTGATTTTGATGCCAATTGGAAGGTTGGGGAAAGCTTGGTTTCTGGAATGTATTAGTACCTCCTTTTGAGGACCTTTTTCTCTTGTGAGTATTGGCCAGACTCGAGCTCTGTAGACATCCGCATTGGTTGGGAGAGGGATTCCTAAGGAGGTAAAGAAGGATGGATGGAGTTCTGAATAGGTCTGACCTCTTTTCCCCCCTGGGGCTATGCTTGCTCTTGTGGAAGGGTGAGGAGATTGGTTGCTCTCCGAGCGTATTGTGTCTATCCTTACCTCATTCTTTTTTTTCCCTTGGAATGTCCATCCACCCTCTAGCTCTTCCAGGATTTTCTTAAGAAAATCAGAACGCTCGTTTTCCCCGTTTAAAACTTCAAAAGGGTTTAGGTCAGCCCATTTTCCTTGCGCTGAATCATTCTTCTCCCCCGAAAGATTGATCCTTAATTTAGCTTTGGAGGTGTTACTCCCATTCGTGCCCTCCACCAGAGTCGTGACTTTTGAAGGGTTCACGTTGAGGTTACACTCTATCTGGTGAGTTATTGAGGCTGACAACTCCCCTATTCCCTGGTTTTTTCCGATGTTATTGGGAGCATTTTGTCTTGTTTGAGCCCCTTCTGTTTGAGAAGGTGGTCCAGATTCCCTAGTTGATTGCTTGCTCCAATTCCCTTGTCTACTCTCATTTCTGTGAGAGTGGGTGGTGGATTGGGTGGCAGATGTATCAATAGGGCCCTGTGCTACCCTTTCACTCCATGTTTGGGGAGTGCTTGCAGGAGCATTTCCGTTCCAAATTGGGATTTTGGTCATTGTGCAGGTTCGAGCAAAATGCCCAAAACGACGGCATTTCCGGCATTGATTTGGGAGGCTCGAGTACAGGATTCTTTACAGTGTAGTATCCTTCGTGGTTGCCCCTTCTGCCATGGAGGGGATATGAATGTATTCGGCGAGTTTGCTAATGTCATGGGTTTCCACTGTGATCATGGGGCCGGCGAGTCTTTTTATGTATGAATCCTCTGGTTCTATTTCTAGAACTTCTCCAATTTTGCTAGCCATGATAGTGAGAGCTTTTATGTTTCTGAATTGTTCATGAAGATTTGGGAATTGGACCTTTATTGTGTGTGAGAGTAAGGTCTCAGCCCCTTGTACATTGGCGTCAAAGTTTGGGATGTACCGAGAGAAGGAGAGGTGTAGACCACTCCATTCCATCGTTGCTATTTTCTTGGCAAACTTAGCTCCTTTTTCATCCGTGAAAAGAACCTCGAAGAAGCCCCTTGTTAACAAAGTGACTGATGTGTATGAGGCGGGCAAGTGTAGTTTGAGGCAATCTTGAAGTGCTTTGATTGTGGGTCTACCACCCAGAGCTCTTCTGATCACCATTCTTCGTGCTTTGCGGACAACACCTTCCTGCATTTCTAGCACCATTTACGGTGGAAAATCCACCTCTAGCTCTAATTCATAGTCTACTGGCGATAATCCTTGGGGTTCTTCACCTGATGGCGGAGTGGATCCTGTCCCGTTGCTTGTAGGCGCGATCAGAGGGGGGGTGGATGGGGCTGATGCTGGAGTTGTTAGTTGCCTTCTTTGCGTGAGCTTTGAACTTGACGCTTTAGGTTTGGCGGCTGAGTGGTCTTGGGCCACCTGCCCTGTTGCAATCGCATCCACGTCCCCAAGACCAAATCCTGGTCCAATGCTTATAGCTGAAAGATCTGTTATGCATGTGGGGGAAGAGGTGAGGGGAGGTACCTGAATGAAATGGGCCGGATTTGGAGTCTTAGTTGCTTCCGCCACCCCTTGTGTTGGCATGAGAAGGGGATTGTGCGATTGTGACGGTTGGTGGATGTTCTCATCATGGTGATTGCCTTTACTCCCTGATTGAGCTGCTTCGTCAATCTTTGCGAAAAGCGGTTGCCGCGCTGAACCTTTAATGGTCATCAAGACCGTCGGCGCTATACTTCCAGAATCTGGATTTTTCAGAGACGGGCTTTCCGATGAGGGAATGCATGTCCCGGATCGAGTTATACGGTCGTTTGGTGCTTGCGAGCCAACAAATCGCGTGGTTAGAGCGCTTTCTTCTGAGCTGATCGGAAACGAAGGGGCTGGAGTGCCGTCATCGCTAGGGTTCAACAACTTGTTTTTCAACCAACCATTGCCTTGTCGCGCACTGCGTCCAGCCTTCCGGATTCTATCAGTTACAAGAAGATGCTCATTTAGCTTAAAGATCTGTTGGGCTTCTAAATCTGCAGCCCAACTCATTTTCTCCATTGAAAAAAAAACCGTTGTCGTGACTGCTGCTCACGTTGTTACTGTTGTCGCGGTTGCTGCACATACAACTGTTGTCGCGGTTGTTCTCCTCAGACCTACACTGCTCAGAGAACCCTAGACGGCTGCGTTCAATTCCGGTCCTTCCTCGCCTTCTGTCGCTCTTGTGCTTCCCGTTTTTTGAGTAACGACGACTTCCCCCAATGCTTAGCTTGCAAGGGTTTTTTTGTGGAGTCTGCGGCTACACGCTATCTACCAGCCCGCTCCCTCCCCCCTCGTACCCCAATCAAGCTCTCTCAGGCTCTGAGCTCTGAGCGGTCTGGGAACTCTGAGCGGGGAAGCTCTGAAGCAGCGGCCATGGCCTCTTGTCCTTCCTCAGAGTTTAGATCGAAACCCTATGTCCCCTCCCTAACTCAGAGATGGAAACTTCCCACCCATCTAAAGAGAAGAAGACAAAAAAAACATCAGCAGCAGAGCAGGAGGAGGACCAGGATCTCTCTGAGAACCTCCATCACCTTCGAATCTTGTGCGCTCTAACTTCCCATAGCCCATGCCTTAGAGGCAAAAAGAGGGTGAACTTGGAGTTCACCCTGCATCCCGCCTGAAGCTCCCAGGTTTGACATTTAACTGAGGTTCTAAAGAATCCTACAAGGGGAGTTGGAGAGGCATAGTGGGATGGGCATATTTGGAACCTAAACAATTAATATGTTGACACAAGAAGTCGAAGGGGATCCAGGACTTCAAACCTGCACATCCGATTGGGCATATGCTAGTCTATTTGCATGCCCCATAAAAATGTAACCTAATTTTTCTTTTGTATTTGCAAGTACCTTTGAAAGCATATTAGCCTTTGAGAAGGTTCCTTCATAGTGGCAGATTCAAATTATGTCCCCTTCTGATAGAGGGGAAGGGCAGGTCACAGTAGTGTTATATTCACTGTTGTATTGTATTTGAATTTTTAAAGAACTGTTGGTCATGATTTTCCACATATTTCATAATCAGAGATCTGTTGGTTTCAGTGCTTTGAAAAAAATCAGAATCAAAGAACCATTGGTCCTGGTTATTTCAAACGTCTTAAAGAATATATGATTTTCATGAAAGAACTAATAAAGAACCAGTGGTTTTCAAACTGATTTTTTTTTTCAAATTTGAGAACCATGGTTTATACCAAAATTGGGTCTTTGATTATTTTGAGAACCACGCAATTGTGAATCCTAAGAATCACCTTAATGAGTGCTGGGATCTATTCATGTCTTTAGTAATCGCTTTTCAAAGTTGTTAATGAATAGGTGTCGAATGACAAAGCTTGAGATCATTTAAAGCTTCGTCATCAAGAGGAAATGACAAAAATGAAGTTGTGATTTCAAGGTTGGACATGTCTAATACTTTTGACTCAAACAATACCTCCCTCAACTTCAAAGAATGAAAACTTGTGCAACCCAAATCTAAACAACTATAGATCCTTAAACCCTAACTCACATGACTACAAACACATGCACCTTGACTTTGACAATGGCAAACTCAACTCCCCCAACTATGTTGATTACAAACATAACAACAAATTTTGCTCAAAAGTTTTAGCACAATTCCAAAAGAATTCCAAGAACCTCTCAATTAGAACTCAAAATTCTATAGTTGAAGAGATTGCAAGTAAAATCAATGGTACAATGTATAAAACCTTTTAACCAATGTTGAAGGATTTCTTGGCTCAAAGTTGTTCTACCAAATCTACTCCTATGTTATAATGATTTTGCAAATTTTCCAATTCCTTTATGCCTTCCAAGTATGCTTGAAATGTCATGCCTCTGTTGAATTGACCTATGTTTGTTCCACCAAGTAATAGTCTTAGACATTTTGGTTTTTCTAATTGACGCGCTCCCAAGTTCCTAGTTAGACCCAAATTAGGTCCAAGTTACTCAAACAACGGAATTGTTTAGGATTCGGGGCACGCTCCCAACTCTCAGCACTAAAAGGGGTAGAGGGGCGTGCTAGAGCTCCGGGATGGGACTAGGAAGAGTGACAAGTTTTATTTACTTATTCGAACCTACATCAAACTAATCAACAAGTTGGTTAGTTCACATTCGGAATCACTCTTGGTGTTAGAACAAACCACGGGCAACACGGACTCACTTGAATCACCACGGCCTGGATTCGGCGAAAGCCACCACCTTATCCCATATAGTATTTTCTGCGTTACTCCACTGCACTTGCATCCGAATGGCACTTTTTCCCACGACTCCGAAAGTGGAGTCTCGAAACTGTCCCGGTTTGGATTTCCGAGACTTTGGGCGTTCATAACTTTTTGTTCAAACCTCCGATTGGGATGAGGTCTAAAGCAAACTTATAGCTCTCCTTGAGAACTTTCTAACGGTGTGTCGCACTCCACCTGCACACACTGAGGTTGGGTCGATTCTCTTCTTTTGCCCATGACATAGGCTACAAATGTCCAAATGGTTCATGCAAGGCCATTTTGGACATCTAAAATTCAAGACCTTTCCAACGATATAAAAAACACTTCAATGCAAGGTGTTTTGACCCCTGTAATCAAGTTCTGAATTTTTGGGATTCCCAGAGGACTCCTAGTTCCCACTTTTGGGAGTGCGAGTTTCATCCTCACACATGCCTCACAATGTGGTTGCGACACTTATCCTCAATAATCATGTTGTGTGGAATCATCCAACAAATCATGAGTTCACTAATTGCATTTGCTTATCACAAATTGCATGGGTTTTGAATTGTGAAACACCAAACACTTGCCAACATTTTCCTTGTGTTTTTTTGCATCTTTGCAAAGTGTTTCCTTTTCCATCTTGAGGTTCATGAATGTTTTTCACAAAGTAAGAACATTGAAAATGTACCATCTACCAAAAGATAATACTCAAGTTAGATTGTCACATTCATTTCAAAACTCAAATCATTTCTTTTTCCATTTATAAGTTTCCAAAATTATGGGTGAATCTATTAACTCCATTAATGTGATTATTGCCATTATTGCCCTTAAAAGCCGAAAGAAATCATGCCATATGGTGAAAGCATGGTAAAGGAGATGAAAAAATAGTCTACTCAAAATCTAGTTTATGACTTATGCAATTTTTGAAATATACACAAAACATTAAATCAAAAACCTTTGTAAATAGAAATATAAAACCATTAAGGTTCCCATTGAGTTTGTGATAAAACTTAAATATCATAAAAGTAGATATGGGGTAGTTATGAAACTGACCTAGCTAATATAATGTTGAAAGCTACTTTTACATTAGAAAAATAATATATTATGATTATGATAAGCGAAATTTGAAATTACACAAGTATTTTTTGTTGATCATTAAGTTTAAAGTTTTAAAAATTCAATATTTCAACTATTTACAACTTTTTTTGTAAAACCCAAACATCTTTGCAAATAGATGTATTTTTAAAAGATCTACTTGAATGCATATAAAAGATGTGAATTGTCAACTTTATTTTAATAAAATAAAAAAATTATCCTCATAATATAATCATTGAATAAATTGATAATTTTGTTTTCAATATATCAAAATTGATTTATGGTTACTTGTCATTTTATATGACAAGGAACACAAAATGTTTACTTTACCATGCTTATGCCCCATATCTAGAACGATGGATTTATAATGACCTCAAGAATTATAGACCTCTTTGCATCTTTGTCTATAATCAAATTGCTTTTGCCACTTTACCAATGGTTCTTCTATTTATCTTTTGCATACAATCAAGACTAGCCCAAACATGCTTGAAAAGTCCCTCTCTACATTTATCTTGAGTTCATTTTCTAAGTGTGTTCTTGAGGGTTCTTTCAAGTGCTTTGTTCAAATAATTGTGTTTTTTACATGCACAAAATTGAAAACAATTTGAGCATGCGTGTGTAATTTGGTCTTTCCATGAAAGGATTTGCAAGGTTCTTAGATTTTTCTTAAAACTTTACCAAGAGGGAGGACAACCAAATAAACCAAAATAAAAAGTAGAAAGAGAACAAAGATGGAGAACAGAGAAAAAAACAATGAAAATGGCATGGAGATTGGAACAGTGTAGAATAGAATGGGAGCTGCACTTGAAGTATGTTGACAATAGTGGCATCTAAAACCAACACTGTTGTTGCTGTTGCAGTTAATCCATGCTTGGCCCCTGGTTGTTGCACGTTTTTTTGCCATTGATTAAAAGCTTGTGCATTCACTCAACTGATTTTTCATGCCTGTTTTTGCTGCTTCAGTCACCATGAAAACCCTCCAGAAGTAAACACTTTCTACATGATTTTCCAAGCAATCAATTTCAAAAAGACTTCAACCTTTGTATTAAATACCTTTCCCTCGACATCTTTGCATCCAGTGATGTCCTTAGACAATAGCATTACCAGAATTGAATCCAGTGCCCAACTACCACCTCCAATGGGCCTTCAGTCTGCTATGCCCCAGGATGAGAGCATTACTGAATTCAAGTCCCATGCTTGGCTGTTGTCTCACCCAAGTCCTTATTCTGGCAATGCCCTTGTACCACAGATACAATCTGACTTAATTTTTACCCAGATTTGCAAGTACTGTATAAAATGTAATCTTCCTCCAAACCTCGAAGGCAAGAAGGTGTACCATGGTACCTTGACGGCTTCAACACTTATTATACTATCTGTAGAAATGTTGAAATTTAAAAAATAAAAATAAAAATTTGAAGAGCAATATTTTGTAAATGAATGTAAATAATTCCAACAAGAAGGTGCACTGTGGTATTCAAATTATGTCAATTTTTTATATTGGGGGAGCCCAAGTTACATGGGGTGTAATGTTATTCTCAGGCATACAAACAAAGCCCACCCTTAAGGATATAACCAATTAGATCAGTGGTACACCATGGGATGAAATCAAAAGTCAGGATGAAAACAGTATGCAGGAAACAAAAGAGGGGACCAAACTGGTTCTCACCTAAACTAATCCTCACAGGAATTTCACCTCCCCTTTTGGATTTGCATTGCCTGTGCCTCACTGTTGATGATATTTTTTTAATATCAAATCAAGTCTTGTAAAGAATAAGATCCCGCAAACCTTGTGAACTGATACCCAGTTTCATTAAACAGTATCCATTTTTGCTCACTTCATGGGTACACTAAACTTGGGATGGAACATGGATTACAACCTAGGGGTTCAAACTAGGACCCAAAGACATGCTCACTTTAATGATATAACCTATTAGATAGGTGGCTTATGTTTTAACTTTGCCCAAAGAATCAAGCATTGATGTGAAGCTCCATCACATAGTGTCCATTGTTCAATGCCATGCATGTCCAGTGTTTTAGTAGGAGACCAATTTTTGGCCACAATAGTCATGAGCAGCAAAGCAAAACTCACCTTAACAGTATGAGCTTTTTGGTTCAATTCAACAAGGATATTGGTTCAAAATAGATTGTGCAAGTATGCATGAATGGTGAATTAAAAATTAAAGGCATGATCTGAATAGTTGTTATGAACATAACCTGATTTACCTTTTGGAGATTGTGATGTTCATTATCCAAATCTTATTTTGGAGGATTGGGGAAAGGAATTTGGGTGAAAAGATTGATATGCAAAACAAAAAACCAAGACTTTTAGTATATTCCACACACATTTGTTAACTTTAGTTTCCAATACTAGTTGTGAATATCCACCAATATTGCACTACCTTTGGTAGGAAACCAATGACTAAACACTAACCAATAAGGAAATCATTGGTTTTCACAATAGTTATGAACATTTGTGAAGACACTATGAGTTTCCTACAGCAGTTTATGATAGTTTTGGGCCCCTGAGAGCAGGCTTTCCTCTTTATTCATTTTTCACAAATGGAGATAGCCGAATGGAAGAAAGGGGTTCCTGAGTCTATCACCCTAGGAGAGATTTCCAATTACCTCTGTTTGTCTCCCTCCTCATGGTGTTGTTTAGGCCCCCCACAAAAATGTCATAGTGGATTTTCACAGGTTTTGACAGTTTCAATGAACAGGTCCAAGTGGTTGTATATGCCAGTGATGGGCTGGACATTTGATTTTGTTAATAACCACCTGATCTGGTTTTTTGTGTTTGAAATTCAGAATCAAAGAAACACCAGTTCCAGATTGTGGGGGGAAAATCAAATTTACAAACTGCCAGATCTGGTTATTTCGAAATCCTCAAAGAACTTGTGTTTTTCATGAAGCTTGGAGGTTATATTGGATTGTGGAAATGTAAAACCCCCCTCAGTTCAACTTATTTGCATGTGGTGACTCTTTCCTAGAGGACTCTGGAACTCAGGAAACCTGCATCAGTGAATGATCATGTCCACAGGAAGGCAAAGGTCTTTGTACCCGTTCATCACCTGTTTTGTATAGGTGACTGAACTGTTTAAAGCAGAGTTGCTCTAAAATGGTGCAGACAACATGCCATGTATAAATGAGTCATTAATTTCAAATATGCTTATCAGGGCAACTAGACTGAAGGACTAATACTGCATCTCAAATGAAGATACAAGATACGAAGTGAACTATGACAACTCTATGCTTATTACTGTGGCTTTTGTGTGCCATCAGGTGCCAAACCCATGACCATCATCTTATAGGGTTCATTTTCAGACCGAGTGGTGTGAGAAAATATTAAACCCAACCCACCAAGCTAGGTTCAAATCCTTGAATGTTCTCATTCCTCTTGCTTCAAACCACTATAGATCACACCTGAATTCCTATTGTTGGATAAAAATTCATACCAATGGGCGGTCATATGTATTTTGGGCCTTGGATATAAATGCAAAACCTTTTGAGGCATCTTTTTCAAATTAGCTTGTGAACTACATTACAGCCCTATATTAGAAACTGCATGTGATCATCCATTCCCACTAGGTGGATGAAATCCCATGAAATGGAATGACCTGACAACAAGCAAATAGCCAAGTCCCCATACATGACTTTGGGATTTCACCTACATATCAATCTTTGAAGTTAGCCTAGGAACTAAAATTCTGAATTCTTTAATACAAAGACAACATATTCCACTTGACACTTAACTCTATGCCAATCTCTTTGATCAATGCTTCAAAGTCACCTTAAATTAAGCTAAATTCACTCGATTGTTAATTATGAGTAAGATTTATTTCCAATTAGGTGTGCAATCTCACAAATGAGGACGAACACACCACATCTCAGTAAATCTAGTTTTAAATGCACCCTAAGCCCAAAATAACCATTGGGACATCGGTAATTTTTAGTGTTAGGTGGTTAGCCTACCCAGTTTGGCTGGTTACAACTGTTGATTCTGATTTTGTTACCTGGAATCGAACCAAAATCAAAACTGATTTTTGGAATCAGAACCAGATATAAAACCAGATTTGCTTTTGGAACTGGAAACGAAACCTGGATTCAGTTGTAGAAGTGGAACTTGAAATTTTGAAAAACAAATTGGGGGATGAATGGTTTAAAACCGAGGGTTAACTGCCATTTTCAGACCCAGTTGTCGAGAACCATGACTGGAACTGGGTCTGATTTCCAGATTTGAAATCAGAACCTGAATTATTTATTTTCAATACCAGACCCAAGCTTCCAATTTTCTTGCAAATGGGGTCCATTCTAAATTTTTTAGAAGAACCAGAACCAGGGGTTCTTCATAAAAGGCAAGAATTGCCCAACACTGGTAATTTGGTAATTTCACAACATAATACTTTACCCATGGGTCAGTTTCGTCATTTAATAATCCTTAAAATAGCAAAACAAATTTTCCTGAAAATATGAAGCTGAGGTTTGAAAACCCATTGGAATTATTGCAGGTTACAATCTGAATAATTTCACACCTCAGATAACATTTTCATTTTCACAGTAGAGATCGTGAATATAATAATAATTTCAGATTTGAAAAAAAAGAATTAATCTTTTGAAAAAACTTCATTATTCATCTTGTCAATGTAGAAGCTGACCTTAGGCTAGGGTATCCACATTACCCACCTTACAGAAAATGAGGCAAGTACTTAGAAAAGAAGGAAGAGTTGGACCAATTATGCTTGGAATTTCTGAAGGAGTTGTTTCTTCTTTTCATTTCTTTTCCATTTCTATTTGGATTTTCTGGTTTTTTTGGCCTGAGTGTGATCGTTGTCGTCTTCATTGGCCTGCTCCAGATCCGGCTCTAGTCTGCGGTGTTTGTTCCGCCGCGCAGCTCGGCGCCTTCCAGAAGGCTTTGAGACAATGGGTTTTGTGACCGAAGATGATCCTCCTCCCTTAGCATATATGCGTGGGCGGCCACGCTGAGTCTGTTGCATGCCCGCGGGTTCCAGTTTGGCGGTCAAGGTCACGGCTTTGAGCTCCTCTTGGCTTTGCTTGATTTCTTTTTTCAGCCTTTGGCCCAAGCACTTTTTCACTTTCCCGGGAATTGTCCCGTGGTACTTGTTCTCCAGAAAGTTCATGAGGTCTTGATGGGTGGAGCCCGGGCGGCTTTTGAGGGCAGCTGTGGCGTCGTCCACCAGTGTCTGGAATGGACGATCCACTACCTTCTTGTTGGAAGGTGTTTTCCCCATGAAACCTGACACGACGTCTGCTGATCACAAATGTGTACAATTAGCAAGCCATCATGAATGGTGATTATATATCTGCAGGCTTGATTTTGAGTTCTAGTATCACCAATATCTTCGAAGTATTTTACATGTGCAAATCCCAAGCTTTACCCAACTAATTTAGTAGCTCATGCAGCAGTTTGTGAGAGAGGACATGCACAAATGACGCGACCAGAAATGAGGAAATTTCGAGACGAAAGAGATCAAGGTCGAGAAATTTTTAAATCTGATTAATTAGTGAAGAGAAAACATAATTTCTTCCGAATTAGTGGGTGTAACCGGAAATACATACCAGAGTAATGTTGATAGCTCGGGGAGAAAGAGCACTCGGAGTTATCAGGTTCATGGCTACTGGTGTGCTTACCGTAGCTCGCGCCACGGTCATTGCACACCAGCCCAGCGGCGAAACTGCGAACCCTATTTAGCATTCATAAAACTTTGTCACAGCTACGAAATTTCTTTTTTCCAGCAATTAGGGTTCCGCCCGTCTGTTGCTTGCTCTCTCCGTCGTCTCTCTCTTCCCGCTCGCTCATCAGCAGACTTGCTCGCCTGAGCGCAGGCCAAGCAGGATTTTCCCGAATGCCTGCCAAAACGCAAACGATGTGGTTACGGCGGCGCGACGTTCTTTCGGGCCCACTTGAACGGTCGCCAACCTTTCGTTGCAAACCATTGCCATCCCAACCGTCCAAGCGATGCGTCCTCTGGCTATTTTTATTTTTTCTTTCTTTCGGCTTTTTACAGCGTAAAATGTGCAAATCGATTGGTTGATAGCCATAAATTGAACTTTCCAAAAAAAATATTTTCAGGGGATTGCATTTTTGTTTCAAAATTAGGCCCACATTTCTTCAATTATTACCTATAAACTCATTTCATTGGATGCCTACCATTTTTTCTTTCTATGAACATCCCAGTGTAGTTTTGGCCTGGAGCAGTTGTTGGGATTTTGTTAGGTGGGTAGATACCAGATACCCGTGTTGGCCGGTTCCTTTTTTTCCCCCTTTTTTCTTTTCTGTCACACAGAGGAGGGTATATTAAGTAAGGGAAATTTATTGAGATTTGTCTATTTTTCAATTTGCTGGTCCAAGCAATGCCCCAATTACGCTCCAATTTAAATATCCCGGTTGGATATCTTATTTTCATTGTTTTTTTTATTCGATTAGGATATCAATCTATCAAAAATCTGTTGTTATTTATCAGTTGGATATCAGCTCCAGATATCGCCAATTTGGATTTTTCAAACCTTTACAAAACTTTTACCAAAAAAAAACATGAGCACTCATTTTTCACTCCTCTCCTATCAAATAATCGACTATGATAAGCCAAAAGTAAAATATAAATGATCCTTTACATGAAGGCTGAAAAACTTAGAAAGCTCATGTAGTCTTGAAATTTCAAATTCAAAAAAAAAAAAAAAAAGACAAGTTATTAAAAAGAAAAAAAATGAAACAAAGCTGAAACAAAGAATTTTTTAAATATATATATATATGTAAAATTAAAAAACAGGAAAAGGAACTGGAAAAGAAATTTAAAACAAACAAAACTTTTTTAAATTAGAACAAAAACCAGTAAAAAAAAGTTAATAGAGAAAAGATTAAAACATGTCTGAAGAAAGGGAAATACAGTAAAATTAATTTAAAAGTAAAAAGAACAAAAACAGATGTCAAATAATTAGAAACAAAACAGAGAGCAAAGAAAAGACAAAAAAAAACTTATAGTAATGAAAACACCATATTTGAAAAAGAATGAGGTTTGTCTTCTTTCCACAAACTTCAAACCTACATCCAATCAAACAAAAATACAAAAGTTAAAAAGAAACACTTTGTTTTTATACTAAATATTATAAAAAACAAAAAAGAATTGAAAAAGAAAATAGAAACAAACAAAAAACACATAAAAATAGAAACAAAATGAAAGAATAGAAAAAAATATAAATGAAAAAAGAAAAAAGAAAAAGTTATAAAAAAGGAATGGAAACAAATGAAACAAGGAAAGGAAATACAATAAAATAAATTTAAAAGAAAAAAATAGATTACAAAAATGTTGAAAGAAAACAAAGAGCAAAATAAAGAGAAAAAAACTATAGTAATGAAAAAAAACCATATTTAAGAACAAATGAGGTTTGTCTTCTTTCTTCAAACTTCAAACCTGCATCCAAACAAACAATACAAAATTTACTAAATATTTAAAAAACCAAAAACATTTGAAAAAGAAAATTAAAAAATAGAAACAAACTAAAATATGAAATAAACATAAACAAACAATAGTAAAAACAAATGAAACAAAAAAAAGGAAATATAGTCAAATATTTATTTTATTTTTAAATTTAAAAAGAAGAAACAAAATAGAGAGCAAACCAAAGAGAAAAGCAATTTATAGTAATGAAAAAGAAATATATGTGAAGAAAAAAGTGATTTGTTTTGTTTCTTCAAACTTTAAACCTACATCCAAACAAACAAAAACTGAAAAGTAAATAAAAGGAACACTTTATTTCAAGAATTTTTTTTTTAAAAAGATAAAAATAAAAAAAAGAAAATGAAACAAAAGAGAGAGAAAAAATACTAATTTAACTAGTTACTAACTTGATATCCTAATCCAAGTTTGGATATGATATCCGATCTAGATATCAAGATCCTTATATCTAACATAAACCTCGGATATCAAAGAGCAAGATATCACATAAGTGATATCTAACAAGCCAAATATCCAGATATCCGCCCCAACAATGGTTCAAACCCACTGATGTGTAAGTAAATGCCTTGCATGCCCTTTGCCATCAAGTTTGACTTGGGGGTGCCAAGGACTTCCTAACATCTATCCCACATATAACCATGATGGACCCACAACTAACCACTATGGTTAACTATATATTAACCATCCACATGTATCTACAAATGTTGGACATGTATCAAAAAATGGTTGAAAACCAAGCAAGGTCTCAAGTTGGGTTTCAAGTTGAATATCTTCACGTACTATTTAAGGTCATGCCCTATTTGAAACCCGTTCATTAATTCTCACTAGACTCGAAACCGATCACTTGAAACCTTGTCCTTATTTTTTAAAATTGATGCCCTATTAGGGTATTAAAAATTACTAGAATTAAAGTTTTACATTTTGCCCAATATTTTAATACATTCAATAGTTAGGAATAAAAATGGAGTGTTGTTGAAACAAACCTTAAACTCTCATAATACAATTGTATGTTTACACCTTTAGTGTTCAAATCATGTGAAGAAGTAATGAATGAAATGTTTGAGTGTTTCATTTTGGGATGTGGTAGCTTTTGAGCCATCAAAACACATTGGATGCATATAATAAGGTATATGGTCTAGGAACCATGGTACCTATCACATCATCATATTTGGGTCATTAGTCAAGTTGTAACATACAAAAACAAGGCAATGCAAAACAGATGCACAACCCATCATTCTCTAGATAATGTACTATTCATCATATTAACATCCATAGCTCTCAACAATACATCCATTAATTGCAAAACAACACTGATACTTCACATTACATCATCAGACCAAATACATTTGGTTTGGAAACAATCCCAAACTAAACACAAGTGATAGCAATAAACATGGAATGTAAGTGGAATGGTTGGGTCAAATCCCTTCGAACATCACTCTGGGCTATCACGGTCTTTTTGACATCAATAATATATTTCCGCCCCTAATTATTTCCCAATTTTTTTAACAAACCATTGTGACCTAAAAATATTGGCAAGTGTTTTCTGTGGATGAAAGTGAAAACCCTAATTCAACTATGTGGTAGAGCTATTGAAATCGTGTTATTTCAAGGACACCAAAAAGTTCAATTTTTTGTTTTTATATTTTTGGCTTGGTTTATTGTTTTGCAGGTTATTGTGGAGTGGCTTTGGTGAGTTGGTTTCAATGATGGAGCATGATCTTGGTTGTTTAATGGATACTTTTTATGAGTAGTGTGAATCACAATTCTGGTGGAAGATTGGTGCGAAGCCTTCAAGGGAGTGAAGGGATGTGGAAAAAAGAAAGTTATAATGAAGTTGGTTGAAGAGAAGGAAGGCAGATTTTTTGTGAATGGGGAGACGCTAAATTCCTATTTTTTTCTTAATTAAGATGTGTGGAGTTTGTTTGAAATTTCATAGTAATCAATTCGAGACAAAAGTCCCTCTAGATTTCTTCTTCCCTTGAACCTAATGCTTGATCTTTCGATGTGCCAAGAGTGTTGAAAAGGAAATAGGAGGTCTAATCTTTGCATCTTTAGGACTAGAACAAGGGAAGGGATGAAAGAGTCTAAGATTTCAAGAGTGATTATAATGGCAGCCATCATTTTTGTTAGTTTTTGGGGTTTCTATATGGACATGAAATGTGGTTTACTTTGAAAAGAAAATACATGTGATATAAGGGGAGCTCCAGAGATTTTGGGACTATAATATGTTGTGATGTGAAGATGATCACATCTATTTACTTTGTTCTTGGTTTCTATCCAATTTTTGAGAGAAACCATGTAATCTTTGGGGTTGCATCTATGGGGATTTTGTTGTTGAAGGATGAGCTGCCACACTCATTAACAATTAGTTGGCTCTTTGAGTGGAAATCAAAGGAGGTCTAATCCCTTGAAGTCCATAAAACTAGAATAACAAGATTTGCCTAGCTAGAAGGATTTAGGTTTAGAACCCATACTTGTTGTAACATTTTTTCTTTTTTTTTAAATTTCTTTTTTCAGCAAATCTTATTGAGTTATAATCACAATGTTAAGGATTTCCACACCAAAAATCATCTACCCTTCTTTTTTGGTGACATCATCCTTGATGAATATGTAGTGAAATCCATGTTTCCAATCTCCCCAAACCAAGTTCAAATTCCAAACATAAACTCCCCTCTGGTTCCCACTATGATTCAATACAATTTGTCAAGCTTCCCTAGAATTCAGTTTACATTCCCAACACCTCTCTAAACCCAAATTATCAATGTCATCAATCACAAACCAACCTTTTAAGTCCCCAAAATTTCTCATCACACCCACCATTACCACAAATAATTTCATATTTGCTTTATTATATGGTGTTTAAGTATTAACTTCAGCGCACAATGGAAAAATTACTAAAGTTTCTAGAGAAACCTTACAATGTTAGTACCACAAAACTGCTCACTAAACAAAACACGACACTTCTTTGAGAAAAAAACCATTGAAAGTGCTAAATGCCTAGCTTTAAAAACTTCAGCCCATTTATTTTGTTCCATCCCTCATGTCGTCATTAATTTAGCCACCATCTTCTCCACCATCGCCAAGGCTCATCATGCACAAGAAAACACACTGCCAACATACATTGAGTTGCCCATATTAGCCCCAACAAAACTTGATCCACACAAACCCACAATGGACAAACAAAACACTATTTTGCCCTCTCAAGATCAGAAGAGGTCACCATCTTCTACCTCTTTCGTTGTCTTTTCCAAATTCCGGCATGCTACAACTTCTCATTAGGTCATCATCCAAAGAAAATTTCATCCTAACTACACCTCACCCAACAAAAGCCACCAAATTGAAGCCCAAAAAAAAAAACTAATTTCTTGCATTAAACATTTTGAAATTGCATCCAAGTGTGCTAAATGTCCAAGTGAAGCCTATTTGAATATTTTGACTAGTGGATACCATTTTTATCTTTTCAATAAAGTACAAAAGCATGGAACGACGAATGAATCCCATTTTTGTTTTTTCAATAAAGTACAAAATCACATTGCTCCATGGGCTTAGAAACGTAGAATCTTGTTTGATAAATAAGAACCATTTGTGTGGCACCTTTTTATGCCATAGTGCCAATACTTTCACATTTATGACTTGTTTCTTGTTTATATGTTTTTTTTTCCCTCTCACAACCAATTTAAAAAATAGAATTCTAAAATAATACAACTTTTGAAAACCAATACATGAAAATCAACTTTGAATATCAATGGGCTTGAAATATGTGTGACCTAACACTTTGAAACCTCAATGAAAATAGTTTTTTCAAATTTTTGAAACTTTGTTGCATGGAATGTATAATTTGGTGCATATTTGAGAAGGTGACAAATGGAAACCAACATTCCAAACATGTTATGACCATTTTGAATGTGTTGTGATTGCTTTCAATCTTACAAATGAACTTGCCATCTTCCAACACCTAATGAACAAGGGCTTTTGTGAGTACTTACTCTAGTAGAAAAACAAGTTTGTGCGACATTTGCAATTGATTTTTAGTTGTAAGCAACACATGCAACTCAAATTTATGTAGTTGCTTAAGACAAGTTGCACATGACATTGAATTGCATGTGATAGTATGTATGCAACATGTATATATGATACAAATACACGCATTCATCCATATGTATATACTTAGATGTAGTTGAATTTATATAATTACAATCTAACTAATTGATGTGTCACACATGTTTTAAGATTGGGCAAATTGCTTGAAGACATGCTCACTTTTAATTATTATGTATGTTTTCAAAACTAAAAGTTTTATAAAATAATCTCAGTTGTCAAATCTTTTTCCATTTAGGATGATGACACGTGGCAAAACATGGACCATTTGACACATGTCACTACTACAAAAACATGGTTTTTACACTACTATCATCAAGTCTAAAATGACTATATAATCAATATCTAAAATACACTAATAATGTGAAGTGACTAAATGTGTCCATCGTTATTAAATCAAAAGTAATAATGTTCATTATGACTAAAAAACCTAGCATTATAATTAAACTAGACAATATGTTGCACATGTGGTAAGTGTGGTTGCCCATGTGGATTTGTTTACGTTCATTAATATAATTAACATGACTACAATTAGTCATAAAATATGACACACATGATTATAATGTTATTTTTAATGGTGTGGTATTAATAAAATGGAAAAAAAATCATGTTTTCATTTGAAAAAATTCATTACAAAAAAAAAAAAAAAAGATATAGTTATCATGATTTCAATTTTTATTCATAATTATTCAAATAAATAAATAATTTACAAGGGAGAAATTCAGGAAAAAAGTACTGAAAAAGTGGATTATTGATTTTTAAATTGCTACTTTGTCACAATTATAAAAAATTAATCATAATAACTTATTAAGTACATGCTAATCTTGAATTATTCAAATTATATGATTCAATTTATATTTGTGATTAATCAATTGAATGCATATATATGTTCAAATTAAATTAGTCCCGAAATAAACCATCTATTTATTTATTTATAATCAAATGACATGAGTAAAATGGAAGAATAATATAAAGTTATTTTTTTAAAAAATAATAAAACTAATGTACATATCATTTAAATTTGAAATATATATATTTTATTTAAAAAATTGATATAAGATTGAAGGCATGCAAATTTTCATACCATAATTTGAAAAGTTTATTTCTTTTGTTATGATATTTTTAAAGATATTTTGCTGAAATTTTAGTTTTTGATAAATATTTGGCATAAATCAAAATATGTAGATTAATGAAATGTCTAAAACTTTGGATTTAAATATTATAAAATAGAAGTCAATGATGAAACTAAAGAAACCAAATGTACCTGTATAATTATATATGAAATTTATAACCCAAACAAAAGAAAACATTGCTTGAATTTTTGAAACAAATATTGAAAAGGTGTTGAAATTGAAATGAATCGCAAAGTTCAATATGATCTCGATAATAAATTAATTTTTACCAAAATAGTTATAGGTTGTAACTCAATCAAAGATTTAATACATTACATATGAATTTTTTAAATAAATATTTAAAACTATCTTAGTTGTACATTTTGAAATGGAAAAAAATCCCAAAGTTTCATGAAATTTAATAAATTAAATGTGTTTAATAATATTTAAATTTAGAGTTCAATTCAAAGTTTCAAACAATGCATTTGAATTTGTTAATTAATGAGTATTTAGAATAATTATGATTTACATATATTTTTGAATTAAAAAAAAAGTTCTATGTAACAATAAACCTACGAAATCAATTAAATCAAATAGTCATATAAAAAAAATTATTTATTTCGTTCAAAATATGTGTTTATATATTTTGTGATGTTATTTTTTGTTATCATGTGAGGTGATGGCTTGAATAATATCATTAATAATAAGTAGTGATTATATTGATAATAATGAATGATATTAATTATTTAAATTAATTTATTAATATTTTTATATATCACCAAAGATGGTGGGCTACTTTTTGAAAATTTTGTGGGCTCAAAATGTTTTCATTTTTGTTTCATTTCTTGTGGTTTTTTCTTTGAATTTATATTTTAGAAAAGAAGGAAATTCCAAAAAAAATTACAAATGTAAATAGGTTTCAAAAAAAAATTATA
Source organism: Sphagnum contortum (assembly GCA_963920785.1). Lineage (NCBI taxonomy): Eukaryota > Viridiplantae > Streptophyta > Sphagnopsida > Sphagnales > Sphagnaceae > Sphagnum > Sphagnum contortum. The sequence goes on from OY987282.1 coordinate 2,357,757, forward strand.
TTCCAAATTAAGAAATATTATATTTAAATAAATAATCTCAATTATGAAAATTAAAAATTAAATATAGTGTATTTTGTTATATTAATTTGAAAACACTGAAATTTTATTTAAATTTTATTTTTGAATTTTATTTGCCAAATAAATTTCACTAAAACCTTAAATTAAATTTTGATTTTTGTACACATATATAGTCCATATGGGTAATTTAAGTTTTTAACTATTTTAACCATGATTAATTTAGTCATGGTTAATTAATTTCTAAATTAATTTAATCATAGTTAATTTAAATTAGGTTAGTTTACCCATAATTATTTTTGCCTAAACCATAATTGATCTAGCTTTTTAGTTAGTTTAGCCATGATTAATTTAACTTTGATTTAGTCAATGTTAAACCTAAAATTAGTTGACTTAGGTTTAACTTTAGTTAACATGGGTTTAACCTTAGTACTAAAAGGTACAATACTATTGTGGTCATCTTGCAACTCTTAGTATTCTGGCAAGCTTCATTAATGTCTTGTTTCATATGAACTCCACCCCTTGTCATCTTCCACATGTACATGCACTTTCATCATGGTCTTGCCTTGTAGTCAAGGCCATCACCAAATGAAGAGTATCACCTCAATTTTCTAAATGAAAACTTATTTTTTTTGTCTTTTTGTTCCATATGATCCCACATTAATGGGCACCTAGATCTCTTCATTCACAATTGTGGGTATAAACATTGAAAACTATGGTTATCAAGAATCCTAATTGAAAAAAGATTTATTGACTTTGCATAAACAAGCCAAATTTGGGTTTATAATGTGTGAACTTGTATTAAGTATATTAATTGTATGTGTTTTTTGGGGGGTGCTTTTACAATTACATTTACCATTTTTTACATGAGATAAAATATTCTTACACGATTTTACACTTATATATATATTGTATGCATTTATATTTACCTTACTAGTATATCAAAAACCATATACATATACAACAATGGTCAAGACCAATTTTGGGAATTGTTGGTGACCAATTTTTAAGTCCATAAAATATTTTGATGCATTCATGTGTGGGTAGATAATGGGTATGTAATTACTCATATTTACTTGATTAGGTATACTTTTTAATCGAAATATTGAAAATTCTAAATCAATTCCCATAAGTTTCTAAATTCATGACTGAAAAATATAGCCACCTTTTGTGCTCCTAACCAAGTCGTGCACATGGCATTGATGTTAAACTTAATTTAGTTTTCTATAGGTTTAAGAAAGCAATCTCATATATTACATTATTATCTTCTGGTAATTTCAAGAGGATGTTCTCCCAAATCACTTTTTTTTTAGTTACTATGGTAAGAATTATAATAAATCACAATTTCCCAATAAAACCCTTTTTTACACTAAAGCTTAAAAGCCCATGACCATCAAAAATTGAAAATCTTTGGTTTGAGGAAAAGACACGTGTCAGGGCACGAGTTCACTTTACACAAAAGTTGAAGGCATAAAGGAGAAAGGAAAGGTGAATAGAATAAAAAAATGGGCATTAAATGCAATTTTGGATCATGTTTCATGGTCTAATGGACTTATCTAAGGTGGGCCTAGCACAAAGTCAATTAGACCATGAGCCCAAAGAGCCATGATTGGTCTAATTTTTTTTAAAGCTTTGTTTTTAGTGCAATATGGAGTCTTCTTAATAGCTTTTGGACCAAAACATGTGTTTATGCATTACCCAATTGATGGTGATTCATGTGTATACAATCTATTTATAGAATGCACTTATGATTTTTGTAGAGGTATCTATATGGTTTATGGGTTATATAGGCATACTTTATTCCATGGTTGTGAAGGGGGCCTAAAAGGAGCAACATTTTATTATACAGAACCAAAACACAAAAAGATAGTAACTTTCAAAGTTGCTAGTGGAAAGCATATGTATATATAAGTCTTTTTTTTTTGGGGGGGGGGGTCTTCTAATTTTCACCAATGTTTTAATTTTTTTGCCAGACTATACAATAGTTTCCAGTAGATTTCCAAAAACACAGAAGGACATTTAAATGTTCTAAGTTTTATATCTTGTTTATGGCTTAAATTGGCTAAATCATCTATATGGATGATTCCCTCTGCAACTACTTCACAAAGTTGAGGGAAAAAAAAAACACTGATACATGTCCCATGACCCAAGTAGGATTGGGATCTATATACTCTAGAGAGCTAGAACCAGCCATAAAGAGGAGACAAGGCATGTTGTTCTTCAATAATCTTTGATATTTGTTGAAAATCTATACCCATCTCTTAGTGGATATGGCATATTGAATGAGTCTCCAACTGAAGCCCAATGAATGGAAGTGGAGTGGTGTCGGAAAGCTGATTTTGGCAAGAAGCTGTTGTTGTAACTTGATGTGCATGCAAAAGTGATCTTTTCAAAAGTAACTAGAAGTGTTGTAGACATTCTATTTTTTTAATCAATGACCGTTTGGTATGAGGAATCTGGATTCCTTTGGAGTGATGTTTAAGCTTCGCTCCATCCAGATCCTCAAGAAATGGGGATTCCTTGGGAGAATGAACAAGTGGGGCCCAAATTGTAGCCCTCACATACACATATGGTTGTTGAACAGATCAAAACTGAGATCATCTCCTGTCAGGACAGCTTTGCTCATACTTTAGCTTAGATGCGGAAAAGTGTTTGGAACCATTCATGTGGACTGGTTCTTTAGTGAATATTTATGAATGTGAGGGTTGCAGTGAACCCGCACCCAGCAGTGCACCAATCTGGATGGATGGTAACAGGATGCCCAGGCTTTTTTCATCAGTTCATGTCCTTGTGCTAACCTCCTTGGTTAGCACATCTAGATTTTTTTATTTTTCTCCTCAGCCCTTCCCTTCCCTTGTCACCATTTATATTTTTTCAACTGGAACCACACTGACCTACCTACCAACTAACAACCCCATCACCTTGACATACATGTTGTTGCTCATTTACTTACCTACATAAAGAGTTCTATTATCTGCTTCCACTTGCCTATTTACCTAACCCTCTTAATCAACTCATTGGCATCTACCTACCTACCCACCAACTGTGTGATGTCAGGGTCAATCAATTAGGGTATTGCAAGAACATGAATAGGTACTAGCTTGAAACCATCCCCCCCCCCCCCCCCCCCCCTTCCTTATCTACCTACCCATCAACTACATTTTGCCAATGTTCACCAATGTACATATTGCAAGGGCATAGGTAGGTGCTTTATGAATGTTGATGTTGATCAATGAGGACATTGCAACATCTAGTAGGTATTTAGCTTGACATCCCCGATCCCATGTTGACCTACCTACCCAACAATTACATGATCCCAATGTCAATTGCAAGAGCATCGAAGTTCTTGGAAGGTAAACAAGGTGATATGCATATCCCATTGGAGTGGAACAAACATAAGACCTTGCCTTCACAAAAGGATATAAAAAACCCAACAATCAAAAACCACTATGAATGTACTTGGTATAATGCAACACCCTTCATGTTCTTATTATTTGTCTTATTATAATGTATCTCACACAAACCTAGGTTCCTCAATTGAATGCATATGGTGTAGGCATGAATGTCAGTATGACCAAATGACCAAAAGACTCATGCTAGGTCTATCATACATGGTTGTTTAGCTAAACTTTTAATTAAGAGATTGTACACATGGCTTGATGTAGTAGAGATTACCTTCTACCATTGATCACATTCTCAAGGCAATGGAGAGACCACACATGGCAAACATGACCCCCAATCCACTTGGCCTTGTATGAATCTATATACTTTGTGGATGTCGTAATCTTCTAAAGGGGTTCACTCATGGTTGGGGTACCCCATGGAACCATATGATATAAAGAACTTTTTTGGTTATCCACCATAAATAAAAATCCACATAGGGAAATTTAATTAAGAAAAATCCAACAATTCAAAATGAAATTATTTGTGTGATAGTGGTCATTCTTCACATACATACATTGGTGTGCATCAATACTTTGTTTTAATTGCAGAAATGAAAAAATAGGCTTTTTATATTTTTAAAAATTGCATGATTTTTGTTACACATGTGACCTACAACTAGGGTTGCAATTCCAAACCCTATGGATATAAGAAAATCAACAAAATGGACCAAAAAAGCCTCTTTTCAATGGACTTGACACCATAGAAAGGAATGTTGTGGTTTTCAAAATTGTCACATGGTTTATAGTTTAATCAAATGCATCCAATGACCATTGCTAAACATAAATATTTATTTATTTTATCCATAATCAAAATTTGAATTCAATTGTATTACTTAATACATGCCTTTTGATTCCTTGGATAAAATATTGTAGTTAAAACAATTGGCATAATTATTTTGAAGGACTCATTATGCCAAAAATGTCATTCTATGACTAGTCATTTTCAACTAGACTAATCACTTATACCATTTGTAGTTGAATCGGACTCGTAGTTTATGCCATTTTTAATTGCTTATGCCACTTGTAGTCACATAAGACTAGTCATAAAATGCCATTTTTGGTGTAGTGACTCAAAATGACATTTATATAGTATCCAATATATAGATTTTTTATTTGGGCATATATGACATTATTCTAATTAGAGACGCACAATAACACATTATGATTGTAACATGGTAAATATTGGAAAAATTCAAAATTCTCTTATGATAGTGTACCCCCAAGTTCAATTGAACACTATCAAATAAAATTAATGACAAACATAGAGTGACTTAGTGGGCATAGGTCAATGTGGGTGAAGCCATGACCATGGACAATTTTATTAAATAAGACATACCTATTTGGACTAGAAACAGAAGAAAGGAAATTTATGCTTACACAAAAACCCAACCATTTCAATTTGGACGTGGACATACAATCATCCCAAGGATGTGTCTTATTTCCAAGATATGGATGAAATTAATAGGATTCAACTCCCATTCACCTTAGAGATCCAAATGCCCACATAATTGCAATCCATGTTTTCATCTAATCATAATGGGGTTACTTCAATGGATGCCACACCACACCAATGACATGAAATTTCATTTTTTCTAACACGCTCCTAAGTCCCTTGTTGAACCCATTTGAGGGTTCAACTATGTAAAGTTGTGGAAAGTTGGGACTTGGGGCACGCTCTCGACTTCCAGCACTAGAAAGGGGTAAAGGGTTATGTTAGAAGTCCCGGGAATAGACTAGGAAGAGGGACTAGATTATCTTGCTTGAATCTGCATCCAAAAACCAACCACAAAAGGTTAGTTAGCATTTGGGAACACCCTTGAGTGTTGGGACAAACCATGGGCACTTTGACACACAAGACTCACCACAGCCCGGACTCGGGGGAAGCCACCACCTTCCCCCATAGAGTATTCTCCACAGCTCCCAGCAGAGGCTACATTCAAATGGCTCTTTTTTTCCGGGACTCCCAAGTTGGAATCCCAAAATTGTCCCGGTTAAAGTCTCGAAACTTTGAGAGCTCATAAGTCCCGACTCCAGCGTCCGATCGCGACGAAGGTTAACCAAAGTTATAGCCCTCCTCGAGATCTTTTCAACGCCGTGTCGCACTCTGGAATCGGACATCGGGAAGAGGTTGACTCTCGACTTTTAGTGGTCGGGAGTCAAACTGGCAGTTTGACTCCCGACACCCTTCTTTTGCCCATAACTTAGGCTGCATATGTCCAAATGACCAATGCGAGGCCATTTTGGACATCCACGCTTCAAGACCTTTCCAATGACACCAAGAACACATCAATGCAAGGTGTTTTGGGCCTTGTTGTCGAACCCTAAAAATTCGGGAGTCCCGGAGGACTCCAAGTCCCCAACTTTGGGAGTGTGAGTTTCATCCTCACACTTGGCCAAAGTGGGGTTGCAACATCTTCACATTGATGATGTTTGATGCACATCACATTGGAATTGGTGGCTTGGATTATCACAAGTCAACAAACATGTGACAACACATTGGAATGGTTGACTCCCCAAAGGCCAAAACATTTATCAAACATGTTTAAGTGGAAAACTTTCTTGTTTCATTATTAGTGATGCACCACAAGAATTGTGAGCAATATGATGAGTCCTATTTCATCTCCATCTCTCTTTCATTTATTAATCATAAATGTTGATGCACATGTCTTGAATTGTTGTTCAAAATTTTGTTTATGCTTACATAATAATCTCAACTATTTTTTTGATGTGAATATTGTGTGTGTGCATAGGATTGTGTGGAGTTGGGATAATGTGCCCATTTTCCTTCGCACATGGCATGATTTGAAGATATGGCACTTATAATCAGTGGGGAAATCAAGGATATCTAGGGGGTAAAATGTGCAATATTCAATGACCTTCACATGTTCATGTACATGTTCATCCCTTGTATTGAGACCATTGAATCCTTCAAGCAACATGGGGAAAAAAAAAAATTGAATGACATAATTAAACCCTTGGGGAGGTCACTTCCATTTTATTCCAAACGACATGCAAAAAGATATAGGGTGCCATTTATTTAAAGTTATTTATTTATTTATTTAAATATAAATAGGGTGCCTATATTCAAAATATGCCATTATTTCATATCAAATTTGTAAATACCTTTTTACCTTGTGTTTTTAAAAATATACAAACATTGATTTCCTTAGGCATAAGCCCAATGATTTGTTGAGGTAGCATTAATACCACATACCCATGTTTTGTAACCCACCCTTGAATGCAATGGGAATGATTGAGGTTGGATGGTTTGGAGCCCATTCATTCCAATGTTCTTTAGAAAGCTCAAAATCCCTTTCTTATGCATCTTACACATGTGAATGGGTATTTTGTAGGAATTTGTGCAAACACCAAGTTCTTTTTCTTCTAACATATATTGATCCTATCAAGGACAATGTCATAGAGTATTGTGGAACATGGTATGGAATTAATTGTGGAGGTTCCAAGTCATGTTTGTGAACCTATGTTTGACTTGATGACAAAACTTCAAATGATGAAGATAATGAAAAGGTTTAAATAAAAAAGATGTGTGTCATTGACATTGGTGGGTTGATGACCATGAATCACAAGAAGAAAAATTCAAAATTATAAGTGTTCCCTATGATCATGTTTTTGTTGCTAATGACAATTGCAACTAAAATTTTAGTAGCTATGTAAGTTAAGTTGCAAATGACCATAGTTGCATGTGATGTGACATCATTATTGACCTCATTAAATTTTGGATGAGGCCTATGGTCAACATATGTTTCACCCATTGATAAGATTATACATGTATTGCCATTGTGGTAATCATTTGTGATTATCTTGCAACTATTTTGGTAACCTAAAGTAATGTGCCACACGTAAATCATTTGGCAAAAAATTTAAATGGCCAACTTATTAAATGATTAATTGATTGGCCTTAACAACATTTCAAGCCATTTGGGTTTCACAAATACACGTTACAATAACATGATGGCATTAGAGTCTTTTATTTTAAAAATTCACTTGGCTTGGTTTTATGGGGTTCTTAAATGCACCAATGTCCTTTTCTAAGCAATCTTTCACCTCCATTGTTGGCCATAAAGTAAAGTCAATTAATGTTTCAAGTCTCAACTTGAATCCTTACTCCATGAGGAAAGCAAGGCTACACCTTTTGATTAAAAAGGAACATAATTAAAATAATTAATGTTAAGGACAAGACAAAAACACAAATTGAAAAAAACTATATTAACTTTTAAAACAAAGAATTCAATAATGAACAAGAATTCAAATTTATTGTTTGAACAAGATATGATGTAAAATAAACATGAGATGAATCGAAAGTATAAGGTCACAATTTGCGTTGATGATATTGAGGGATGGTGCCTTTCAAACCTCAACTTATATTATCCAATGGAATCTTTTAGAAGATCAACTTCTAGAAAGTTCACCAATTAAACCTCTTATAAATGTTTTATTAATAACTTTCTAAAAACTTTTGACAACCACGTCTTCTAATGGTCTTTGTCAATTATTAGTTTAAATTTTTCTTTTACAAGTTTTTTCATAACTAGATCTCTAGAAGCTTCTATCAATTAAAAAAACTTCCTTTATTTCTACATCTTATAAAAACTACTAAGCATATTCATTAAAGATCTATTTGGAAAAATTCTAGAATCTTTCTTTATATTTAATATTTGTGACATTACCCTTTTATTTAGTGACATATTCCACAAGGATTGATGGAAATGAATCATAGTTGGAAGAAATTGAAAATATGTCACATAACTTTTATGATGTAAAATAATTATTGTTCTCAAAGCAAAACATTCAATGGTCCTTGCCACCAACAATAATGATCAACACCAATCAAACAAAGGTGGTTCATCTTCATTTGTAAAACATTTTTCAAATATGGTTTTTGGACTACCTTCATTAGCAAGTTCAACTTTGCAGATAATTGTTAGACAAAGAACACAATGGATCTTTTGTTGTCTTCATGGTCCAAGTGATTATTTAACTTGAGGTCATTGACATGAACTACTTAATTGAAATATTTGAAATGTTTCATGTGGAAAATTTATGAACAATTTTTTTAATTCCTAAACAATGTGATTTCAATTGATTAGTTTTCCCTAACTTCACATGAATGATATAAGGTGGAGAAGAAGGGTTTTCCTACCATTTACATAATATTTCGGAGTTTAGGGTTTAGGGAAAATTTTAAACTTGTTTCCCCCGTTTTATGGAGGTTTTTTTGACATGATTATCATGATTCTAGAACCTTTAAAAAAATGATGGCTAGATTACTTAGGAACACTTGGATTTGCCATTGACCTAGGTTTGGATGGATATTGTTGATGAAAATTTTGAACTTTGACCAATGTATTAACTAAGTTAAGAATTGGTTTTCACATATGTTCATTAACATTGTATCCATGTTAATGAATTAAATATTCCAAACATCCATGAAAAGCTTGCAAATTCAAGATTTTAAATTCAAATATTGAAAAGTTGTAATTGAAATGCAACTAGGCTTACTTTGCCAATGAAAGAAAATGGTCCAAGTTGTTGGTAATTTATTTTCTTTAAAGGCTTTGTAGACAATAGATCTTGATGAAGTACCCAAACTTGAATTCTAATTTTATAATTTTGTTGTTGGTTACAATGATGATTGGTTTGTTCTTTGTATTGTTTTTAAGCCTTTTACAATTGTCAAATCAATTTGTTTCAAATGTCATAAAATGTTAGTTAGTTTTTAATAAGATATTCTATAATCAAATTATTCATCATTTCCATTGCCAAGGTATAAAACCTAAGGTTTCATCCATAGTTTGCGGAAAATGGAATGTGACCAAATGATGAATGATATTTATTGTTATATGAAAACTTGACCAAGGGGAAAAGGTTGACCCAATCATCTTAATGGTAATTAATTATACATTGAAAATATTTATTCACCTTTTTTATTTGTCCATTTGTTTGGGGATGATTAATTGAAGGAATATTGATTTGGACCCCTAAAAACACAAACATTCCCTTCCAAAATGTGGATATGAATTAAGATCCATAATTTAAAATAATGTTTGATGGAAGGTGATGACATTTGTATTAACAACTTAGACCATTTAGTAAACATCTTATAGATTTGGTCATAATGTGTTTGGAGGATCTATACCCATCTCGGTCCCATGTCAAAGGGTAACAATGATCTTTGATTATTCTTTGATACAAATTGGATATAAAGTTTACAAATTCTAATAAACATTGGATGTTGTTGAACCAAAGATGGGGTGAATCAATGACAATCTAAATTTTCTTTAAATTCATTGACAAGCCATTGTTGGAAATGGAACCTAGTACTAGAACTCTATTTTTGATTGATGAAAAGCATATTTCCAATTTTGCATACAATTGTTTCTCTTGAAGCTTGTTGATGATAAGACATACATGTTTCAAATGTTTTTATGTGTTCTTGGAAAATATCAAGGTGTCATCCAAGTAAAAACCACAAAGTCATTTAGGAATTCTTTAAATATATCATTCATCATGTGTTGAAAAATTCTAGGATATTCATAAGAACAAAAGGCATGGCATCGTTGAAATGGCCATACCTTGTGTGGAATGATGTTTTCCACTTGTCATTTTTTTTTTAAGCATACAAGATTGTAAGCATTTTTCAAGTTGAATTTTGTGATTACTTTTAGTTGAGTGAGTTCCGTAAGAAGTCCTAAAATCAGTGACTTACCAAGAAGGACAAATTTGACATGACTTACAAACAAGGACTTCACAAAGAGTTAGTGGTGCACTTGTAGGTGGTTTTGAATAGTCTTTGTATGACTTCACAAAGAGTAGTGGTGCACTTTTAGGTGATTTTGAATGTTGGACGAAGTTCATGGAACTATTTTCATTAATGTAATTTCATAGTTTGGCCAATTCATTCTAAGAAAGGTTGTAAATGTGTTTGAATGGTGGTTGCATCCCTTTTTATAATTGAATTACATAGTCATATGGTTAGTGTTGTGATAATATGTCTGAAATCTTGATATTATGGTGGAAATGCATTTGTATTTTGTTTCTTATAACTTTTTGTTAGGGTAATATAAACTATAAAAGGTGTGTTGGTCCTTGTTATATATATATATATTTATGAACACCAATCAAATAAAATATTTGCCTTTGGTGAAACGTCAATCATGGAGAAGATTTTCATGATTGGTCAATCAATATTTGGGTTATGGATCTTGAACCATGAAGGTCCTAAGATTATTAAATTGGAAAGTAATTTGATGAAGTTGAACATGATGCTTGAAATAAACTCATTCATATGTACTTAGTCACATTTCTCGAAACAAGGGTATGTTCATCAATTATTTCATGCTTGTAATCATAATTGAGCACCATTTTGGCTGAATATAGAGTTAGGACTTGCCCACATTAGTTGTTGCATTGATGGCATCTAACTGGCTTTCTTTGCAGGGTTGAACCCACACATTTTATTGCCCAATTACTTAAACCCCTTGTTCACCAATCCATAGCAGCATTATGTTTTTGAAAAATTCAAATATCAAATGAATGGCTCTTATGGTGCAATTTTGGCTATTATAATTCTTGAAGCATGGGGTGTCTGGTTAAGAGAAGTTAATCCCCCCTTCCCCAAGTAAAAATCACACATTTTAAATATTTTTTACACTTACATTACTTTACAATGCAATGTAAAAACATATAAGTGTATTTTTTTTACACTTACATATTTCATGTTCTACATTTACACAAATATAAATGAATAGTAAAAAGGGACACTTACATGGAGGGTAAATAAATTTCATCATGGGATTCACATATACACAGAGTGTTAATCCCAAACCATTTACACACACAACATTGCTAATGTTCTTGACTTGGTGCCTAAACTTTACAATTTTAGGTTAAGATAGATAAGCGAGTCACCAAACACTTAGTAGCTTAGAGATCTGGGGTCAAGTGGCCGTGCATTTGATGACTTTGACTTCGAAAGACTAGGGCATAGTCTAACTATCAATTGCCCTTCACAAACTCCACATTGAGCAAGAAATGCAAAAGTTGGTGCCTCCCAACGTGAGTGGAGACTTTGAAAATGAAAACTGCCATAAAGCACCCCTAAATGCCTCATATTCAATCAGTCTACACCCTATACATGTCCACTACTTAGTTAGTTTGATTGGTTAGTGGATTGTTTTGCACTTAATGGCCAAGGTGGGTTTTCCCCTTGGGCTTGGCTTATTGTTCCTTTTTTGCAATGGATTTTTTCGATTTGATAAAAAAAGAAAAGATAAACACAAAGATTAAAATGCATTGGAGGCTTGGGAGGAGTGATTTGGGCGAAATTTCAGAACCTGGGACAAAAAGAAGGCCCTTGAGACAAGTACAAAGGCTTCTATTGGGAAAAAATGGCCTCTGCATATTGATATTGCCATATTTAAATTAAATGTCATAGCAAGTATCAAAAAAATTAAGCATGATTCCTAAACTTTTTAACTTTCCTCTCTCACCTATTGTCAAATCTGGTTGAGTCCTCTTGAAAATGATAGCCAACCTATTTATTTCGCACTATTACAAAATGTGGGTGCACTTCATTAGTTCTTGTTCACTTGATCGGTAAATTCATTAGTTTTCAATTAGTCCCTCTTTATTAAGAGGAGTGAATTCAATCAAAATATAATGAAATCACTTGACTTCCAAGGATACCTTTTGTTGGAGCTCATAAATTTAAATTTGGAAATAAGACAGTGCTTGAGTGCAAAAGGATGTAAGCAGTTAATTTCGGTCGTTTAGTGACTATGGTTGATGGATTTTTAAAGAGCCAACAGCAGCAACATAATGGGGAGGACAGTACTTTGGATGAGTTAAAGCCTTTATTAATATAGCATGAAACTGAGTTGGGCCTTGTAAATATGCACAACAAACAGCATCTCCACAAGGGTTAGTAAATTGATTGGAAATAATGATTGGCCCATGTGGTGGCACTTAAATAGTCCTTCACTTTGTAGTGGGCACTCTCTAGTATTTCAGGTTAATGGGTGGGGTATGAGGAAAGAATAAACCCTGAAGCCTAAATGCTCTACAAGGCCGTTAAGATATATATAGTAGCCAATGAAGCATAAGGACATCGGCACTAAATGTGAAATTGATTGATCAACTTGTTTGGGGTTTAGGGATTTTCTTCAAGTAATGGTCATAAAATGGTTGTGCAAGGTGGGCCCAAAACATGTGGGGACCTCAATAGTGACCAGTGTTTTCTTTTTTGTGGGCATGAAATTTCATCAAATTTCAACTTGAACAATACGATCTCAAACTATACAAAGGATTTTTCATGGAAAACAAATGATCCAAATTTGACAGATTTTTATGATAAGTTCCAGTAGGTAGTCAAGATTATAGAAGGATTCTGGTTTTTTTTTATTTTCATATACAGTACATAGCCAAATCTGGCTAAATCATCATATGGATGATTGCCACTTCAGCTATGTCACAAAATTGAAAAAAGAACCCCTGATGGCCAAATTTCTCTGTTTTCATTGTGTAGTAAAAAATATAGAAAGATGATTAAAGATATTTTGTACTTTACTTCGGGTTTATAGCCAGATTTGGTTAAATCTTCCTTTGGGATGATCATCACTTGGGATGGATAATCAGCACGTTGGCTACAAACAAAATTTGCTACAAAAAACACTGATGGTGATATTATGCACACCCATCCACAGGCCATTTCTGATTTATCAATCCATTTCCATCCATGGTTAGATCTGTGTGAGACAGCCAATGTATGTACCCAAGTAGAGCTAACACATCCATATGAAGAAGTACGTATGTAGCTGGTTGCTATGCCCCTGACACCCAAGGTATATAGACTAGGTAGGTATGTGCCAGGAGCATGCAAGTTACTGGACATAACCATCCATCGTGCGAATCAAGATGGCCTCTTGTCATGCACGCAGAGAGTGGTTATGAAATCATCATCCAAGCTGTGAAGGGTTACAGAATCATGGGGGGCAGATTCTGCGGAGGGATGGTTATGGAATCTAGAATGTGCAGTGCACACAGATTTTATTTGTGTGAAGGGGGGGGAACATGGACTGTCAAGACAAATATCCTTGCCTCTTACTGGGAGCTCGAAGGGAGACCAGGTAACTGAACCCACTCATCAGGATGCTCTCAGAACAGACACAGCAAAAACATTATTGCAAAAGCTGTTTCCATGTGGTCTCATCCTGCATGTAAGAAGTAAGTTCTTGGCATCTGATTATAGGACTATGTCCAAATCCAGGAATCTCAAAAAATGTGCATACAATAAAGTTAGCCGGAAAGTCAGGGGGCGAGAACAGCCAGTTTCGGCATCGTAGGGCATCAAATGCTTAACTGGGAATTAAATCTTACAAAAGGAAATAACTGGGACCCCAAACTAGTTTTTCCACCAATTTTGGTGGTAAATTGAGTTTCGTCCCCTCTTTCCTTTTCCCTGAGCGCCTTCACTGCTGCTACATATAGTTTTACTGGTCCTACCTGTACAACTACTGTCATTACTCTCGAACCTTGTGCATTAAATGCTGAGTTTCAGCATTCATGCTGAGATTTAATGAAATTTCTTTAGTTTGCGGATACCACTCAGCGAGGGATAGGGAGTGAAAGCAAAGACAATAGGGGGTGAAAGAGAGGGTGACTTTAAGGATAACTTAATAACTTTTGGAGTAAAAGTTGAAGATCTGAACTGTGCCCCTTTTGTGTTGTGGTGATGCCTTCAGCCACATCCATCATCATCAAAAGTCAGGACTTCAAAAGAAAGTGATCACAAGTCCCTTGCACATCTGCGAGATGATGTACCTAAACTTTCTGTAGCTTTTTTGCTTACAAATGTTGTCTGAATTTGTGATCATACTGTTGTGTACACAATTCAGACAACATGAGTAAGTTGGCACAAGCAAACAAACTAGATTCCTTCATATTTTTTAATAATGAACTTTTACTCAAATCACAGAAGCTTTCCTAAGTTATCGCATTATGTAAGGAGCTATAAATTTCTCTTGCTGAAAATGGGGTGATGTGCACTTCTATTGATGCAAAACCTTTGAACATTATTCATTTGTGTCATCTCATTATGTCTGCCTTTAACCCAGAACAACAACCAAAAGTATTTATAGACCTTTGTGAATTTAACTCCTAAATCCCTGATGAGCAAAAACTGGTTTTAAAAAAAAAATTAATTGATGTAGATGGCAGAGATTTAAATACTATTTAAGTTTTGATTTTTTTGGGTGGGTCAACATATTGAATATCTCTTCAATGGTTTGCTGGCCAAGCATAGCCAACTTGATTTAGGGAGGGGTTTGTCAAGGAAACCTTGAGCAGCCACTTTCATGGCAAAAAGGGGGGCTGGGGGGGGCGGGGGAGGGAGAACTGCCCAGGGAAACCTTCCAGGGAATTTTCGTATTTTGTATTTTATTATCTTCCAGTAAAAAAAAATTGGCACCAACACCTACATTCATACCATGGCTAAAACCCAAAATGTTTTGGGTTTTTTTCTAAACAATCTGAATATTCGGTCCTTAGCCTGAACCATGGCTCCAAGTTCAAATTTAACATTTCCCTGGTTCAGTGGGTCATCCTGGCCGAACTCTTCAAAGTTTAACCATTAAAAGTTAAAATTTCAATTCCCAGATTAAACAGAGCATATAGTTTCAATTTTTGAATTTAACACTTTCAAATGTTTTGAACAAGCATTTAATATGTCTTAGAGCAGCTCCAACGGTGCTCAGTATGTGGCCCTACAAAACAAAATTGGATGAAGAAAAGTCAAAGAAAACCGATTTTCCCAAAATAATGCACACGAAGGTAATGCAGGTAAGGTAGGTAAAAGGAAGTGCAAATCCTACCATCTGTTGTTGATTGGCTAGATAGGTTGATTGGTCTAGGTGGGTTGCTATTAGTAGTCTCCCACCAATTTACACTAGAGTTTTTGTTTAATGGGTGGGGCTGGAAAAAAGTAGTTACCTCAACTTAAATGTTCTAGGGGCCCCTGGATGCTAAAACAAGCCCCTACAAAATTTGCCGGTCTCAGTTCTGCGTCCTGCTCGGTACCCACATAGTTCTGTTCTAGGGTTTGACTAAATGGCCTCCCAAAATATAGGGTCTGAAATAGATTTTTTAAATATTTGAAAAAAAGTCCTTTTTGGGGTTGAAATAAGATTCTTTTGGGGGGGTTTTGAAATACCATTTTTTGGGGATTTAAAATGAGGCAGAATTGAGGGTCTTCAAGGGTGGTAAGAGGCCATTCAAGGTGGTAGCTGCAATTTTGGAAACCCTAGACCTTGAATAACATGACAGTGACCAAAAACAAGTTTTTGATTCTTAAGAGAAATTTAGTTTAGATTAAGGTTTTGAAATAGGCTACTATTGTATTATTTTAGGATTCGAAAAAATTAACAATATATATTTTCCTTAGAGAAAAGTATATTTTTATTTTTATTTATTTATTTATTTTACTGTATAGTCCATTTTGATATTTTGGATGGTGAAATAGGTGGAGTAGGTTCTGGGTATTTGAAAAAATTCAGAATTAAAGAACCACTGGTTGGAGGTTTTTGGAACATTTCAGAATCAAAGAACTGCTAGTTCCAGATATTTCAAAAAATTCAAAGAACCTCCGGGTTTTATGAAACATCCGGCCCAAACCTGGCAGTTTTCTAGGCGGTTGTTTGACTGTTTCAAAATTTAAATAAAAAATGGTTATTTGTAATAATCAAGTATTTGATTGTTTGATAACCATGATTATCCAAATTGGGTATTGGCTTGTTTTATACTTATGGTTATGAACTTTGATACCTGACTTGATACCTGGTGGGGATTTGGTGCAATTTTTAATACGCACCTCACTTTGGTTCAAACCAATGTAGGGTAATTATTGACTTCTTGGAAGACCCTCTGGTTCTGGTAGCCCTGGACTGGAACTCGTGGTTAATTGCCGGTTACTCTCTGGTTAGCCCCCAATTTTAGTCTTTTTATTTTTTCAAAAATCTTCGTTCTGTTTCACACATAAATGGAACCAGGAGTGAAGTTCCTCCAAAGAAAAAGGAGGAAAATCTCTGGTTCTAACTAGGACCAGAACTGGTGGTCGGGTTAACCACAGAGCAATGGTTCAAACTTGTATGCGAGTTGCAGAACAAGGAACTTTTAGTGAAAATAATTTGTTCTTGTCCTACGAAGTGCAGAATGAAAAAACACCTACAAAGTACGCAGGATCCACATTGGCACATACAAAGTTCGTAGTGGGGTGTGTAGCATCTCCCATTCTAGGGCATTTTCGTTTCATTTTTTAGCTTTCAAACATTTATAACAAGCATTTGATATGTCTTAGACTCAATAGCTTGGGCAAGGTCTAGATAAGGTCCCCTCAACAGACCCCAGGTTTAGGGTCCTGCTAAAATTGGAACCATGTCATCAACCATGTAACCATGGTTGTAGTCCTTCTTTGAAGAGGTTCTTACTTTCTACATAGCCAGGAGGATTATTTTATTCGTCTAACACTGGTTTATACTTGACTCAAAATCTCCATGGTTTTCAAAGTATTTCAGACAAGGTGTTAGGATCCAATCCATGCAACATATTTTCTTCCTCTAAAACACCCCCACATAGGTATTTACAAATATTGAACATGTTGTTACAACTCACAAATTGATGGTTCCACCATAACTAGCCTAGATTACAAATCTTAATGCAAGGGCAACATGTAAGGTTAGAACAAAGGACTACTTTCCCCTCACTTCAAAGATATGAAAACTCTCTAAACTATTGGCAAGTCGGTTTGGCTATATTGTTGTCTCTAGGGACTCTCTTAGATTTGCACACAATTGCATACAGTTTATCATGCACACATAGAGTTGAAAGGACCAGTTATCCTAGATTTTACTTCATTATGAATAAAAGGACTTTCATTGTTCATATTTCAGTGGTCAATATAATTGTGACATAAGATAAGTAAACAAATTGTCACAACTTGAACTTCAACAGAACATTGAAACCTGAATTACTGGTCTGACTAGTCTCAATATTATGGCCTTCTCATGCTACCATAATGGAGGTAAAGTTGTTTCTAGATGTCAGCAAAGGAAGAGGGGGAGGTCAACTTTGTACCATGTAGTCTTTGCTATGTTAACTCAAACTCCCAGACTGCCCACCTATGCAATCACTCTAAAGCGTTATGAATGTCTTCATGGTAAGTAAGTTTAAGTCCTAAATGACTAACATGATGTTAGGGGACTCAACACTAGAGTCCCTAACACCAGGTGTGAACACACCTTTAGCAAAGTTTCTTGCCATCGCAACTTAGTTCAATTCTTAAAGGTCCAAACAACAAAAGAATAAATTAACCATATAAATAAGAAACATCTCATGCAAATGGTATCTTGAGTTCGATTTCAACATAAGAAGTAATTTTTATCATAACTTATAAAGTATGTTTGGATGGAGCTATTAAGAGAATGTGAACGAAAATCTTTGATTGAAGCTTGGGGGGAATTTTGTGGTTGGAGCAATGACTAACGTAACAGAAACCTCATGAAAACTTGGCAATTATGCCTTGTAATTCCAACTAGCACCCAAACAAATGTCATCAAAATGCACCTTCTAAACCTTAAACACTCCTTTTGTATTGTAGTGAACACTATGGAATGGAGGGTTGTGGGATGAGGAATTATGAACTGTTTTGTACAGGATTAAATGTAAATCTTCCATTCCACTGTTTGTGCAACAGTAAAAACTTTGATAATCATTTGGTGAACTCACTGATTTTTTGTGTGGAGAATTTCGCCATTATTCAAAAAAGTCATTTCTGAAATGAATATTTTGATGCAAATCCCCTTTTTTGGGGGAAAAAATTGCAGAATAAAAAAGAAAACTCTTCTGAAATTTCACCAAAAATCATCACAACTGCCTACAAATGGAGGTGCTTAAGATATTTCTACTTTCATATTTTGATTATCACAAAAATTGGCTAAGTGTTCTTATGGATGATCACCACTTCAGCAACATCACAAAATTGAGAAGAAAAACACTGGGTGAAGAAGTCTGAAGAAAAATTGAATATGAGATCAACCTATAGAATAGAAAAGCCTATCAGGCAAAAGCTTATCTAGGATACCAAGCAAGCAGTACCAAGCTCAATGATCCATCATGTGATAAATGGGTCCCAGTTTGGACAATAGTTCATACATAGCTGCTATAACGGGTGGATTTTGTGAGGTTTGAAAGGGATGCGCAATTGCAACTATTTTAAACAACAGAAAGAAAAAAAAGGAAAAAGGATGCAATTGTCACTTGTGACGAGAGGCCTGGAGCGAGCACAAGTGAGGTGAAAGGAGAAAGGAAAAAACAAATCAAATCAGGCGGCTAGTGTCGGAGGAGGCAGTGCAATCAATAATAGTAATCAATCGATAAACGGGGGGACCCATTCTGACAATAGCGGCATTTTCAGGGGCACATCGGATATTGTTACTGAACGCTGACTGATTGCTTACTTGAAGCTCGCAAAGCACGTGTAGGGTATTTGCACTTTCGCTATTATTAAGCACTTCGTTTAAGAAAGACGAAGAATGTCTGTAATTTGATCAGCACAACTTGCCGGGTGGCGTCAGAGGCTGATCAGGCTCCACAAACCGTGCGAATCAAGACTTCATTATGCTAACAAATCAGCAATCTCAGCGCCAGAGATTAAATAGATATTGTACCTACCACTGATAATCAACAGATTTTGTCAAAATGGATTTTTGTTTTTATTTTGTTTTTTAGGTCTAAAGATTGGGTCCAATCGGGTTTTTGTTATTTGAAAACAAATTGTGATGTAGCCACATTGATGATCACTCCACCAGAGGAATTAGCCAAATTTGGTTGCAGGTCAGAGAGGAAAGTAGAAAATTTTGAGAATTCTGCTGTAATATTTTAGCCACCACTTCTAACATACTGTCTAAAGATGGAAAGATCTTATAAATCCTTAAAATATGGGGAATTTGGCCTGTCCTTCGCATTAAAACCCTAAACTCTAGCACTTAAATTTTGTGGGTTGCCAAGTGCTGAAAATTTGCCCCAGAACAGAAAGAATATTTCAAGATTTCAACAGTAAAGAATAAGTATAGAAGGTCTTCCTTCCTTATATTTTGAATTTATTACAACCTGCAATTCTTGCAAATTCCCGTAGTTTGAGTTCAAAACATTTGTTTCTTTCAACTTGCCATCTGGAGAAGTATTTAATGTTGAACGTCAGTCACAGGTATGATAACTGACGTACCATAAGAAGTACAAATTTGGGTTAGTTTCATCTGGTTAGCTGAATTTGAAATGGCTCAAAACAAGTATTGATACAGAATCCACAATCCAGATACGTTTATTGACCATCTGAAAACATTCTTGAGGACTACTTAACGGCCATTAGCGGATCAGTTTGCTGTCACCAAAAATTCATTCCATCTGGTCTCCATTCTTAGTGTGCAGTTTGTTTTGCATGAGGGTCTAGCTGAAAAATCATTCTCAGTCAGCAACTTAGTGTGATCAATTCCGTTGATCTCTGCTACAGTTTATGACAAAAAAATTCTTTCGTTGAGCTATATACATGCAGGTTTCATGTTCCTTGGCCTTTTGCAGAAAATACTGAAACTTGTTCAAGCTGCCCAGTTGTTTGTGCTTTTGGCTGAAATTCATTCTCAGCCAGCCTTTTATTTTGTGAGTTTTTGCATTTGGGTTTCATGTCGCTTGGCCTGATCAGCTAATAACAACTGAAATTTGTTCTCAGCTGGTTACTTAAGTGTGGCTGTTTATTTAATTTTTTCTTTTTTGACACAAATCCAAATCCATTGCAAGAAGAGAACCACTACACCACAAGCCCCAGGGGACACCCAACCCTAGCACCAAGAACCACACGCTTACCAAAGGAAATTATTACTAGTGTAAGGTGGTTGATAGGGCCAGAGTGATGCAGCACGCACCAGTGCACCAACGTGGATGGATGGTGCATTGATAGGATTCTCTTTTCTATCCCTGTGCCACCCCAGGTTGACATTTTTTGTTTGCCCTTTCTCAGCCCTCATCTCAGTTTTTTTTGCATCTTTATTTTCTCCCCGTCCCACTCCCGGTTTCTATTTTTTCTTCTTTTGAAACTTTTCCCACCCGCACACCTACTACCCCTCCCTGTCCCCCACCGACCTACTCTCAACTATATATTTGAATTAAAAGTAGACTCTTCCTCATCTACCTATTCACCTATAAATTAAAAATGTGTTACTCTCATCCTCATCCACCTACCTGCCCTACTATCGACCTACCTACCAACACTTTAAATAGGTACCTACCAAACCCCACCTACATGGCTACACCTACCTACATGGAAAGTTCCTTGTATTCAAAAAGAAAAAATACAACAATCAAAGATTTTAAGCTTGAAATCACAATACAATAAGTATTGTATATAAATTTTAAAACATGGAATTCAAAAAGAAAAGGTATGACATTATTGGGAACTTATCGACCATGAATTATTTTTGCATCATGGTATTGCATAAGGAGGCCAATCTCCTTACACTGCACCATCTTATTTGATGTAGACTTTTAGTCGTGCCCCATCCAAGCACCTTTGAATGCCTTTGCATACCTAGTTCGAGTCACTTGAATCACAAGTGCAAGGTCCTAATTGCGTTATAACTTGGCCTGCAAGTTGAGAAGCATGGCCCCCACACCCCATGTAGTCATGCCAAGAAGCTGAAAAATGTGGCAAAAGGCTAGCTTAACAAGTGTCAACTTAGGAGCCCCAGGTGTGTATTGCAAATCACCCTAAAGCCTACCCCATTCCAAAGTAGCATGCCTCCTAACCCTAGCAATTGCCTTTTGTTCATTGTGACGAAACTAGGCTAAAGGGTTGTTCAAGACCCACACATTCATTGTCACATGATCTTGAACCTTCAAACCCTTCTCCCCAATAGATGGGCATCCAAGCTTACTTGACTCCATGGTCACATTGTGGCGTGCCCACAAATGTCGTACTAGGTTGTACTTGGTTATATATAATGCATTGCACCCATCAACCTTGCAAACAAATTTGGGCCCATCCCTTGCCCAATGGACACCTTTTATGGCAATTAGAGGAAAGGCAACCACATCTATGGTGACACCCTCTATGGTAACTAGAAAAGGGGCAACCACATTTATGGTGACACCCTTTATGGCAATTAAAGGAGGGGTAACCACATCTATGATGAACCTTCTATGGCAACTTGAGGAGGGGCAACCACATTTGAAACCAAAAAAATTAATACAATAAATTTAATGTGAAAATTAACATTCTAAATGAAGATTATTTCTACACAATGAGGGTATTGCAAAAATTAATAGACCAAAAAAAAATCCAAATGAGGGTATTGATGAAACCTAGATTCAAAATTTGCATAGAATGAGGCTAACTAAAAAAAGAACAATATCACCTACAAAGTTATAGGGTATTGTTTAGAAATTTAAACCAAAAAAACTACCCCACACACCTTTTCACATGGAAAAGGAAGGTGAAGCAAAAATTTGAGAACCAGAATTAATAAAGGTATTGCAAACACAAATTTGCCCAAAACAAAACCCACCCATCCTTTCAAATAGAGAAGATGGGTGGGCAATAAATTGTAAATTAAGATAAAAATGAAATCTCAACATGTTTTATAACATGCTCATCTTCCTCTAACTCTAAAGCAAGGTTACATTTTCTTGTTCCACTATCATTTCAATATTTTTTTGCAATTCAACTTCAATTATGGCAAGCTATAGGTTTCCCCAACCTTAATAATCGCTTGCACTTTCTCCTCATTAACATTACACTGAGCCAATGCAGCATCTTCAACATCCATTTGCACATGCTTTTACATCTTCCATCCCTCTAAACCTCTTTCACTCTTGACACCTCCCATGCCATCTACCAATTTAGTTAAAGCTTATTTTTCTTCTTCAGCAGACCTTGTTCTTTTTTGAATTTGCATCTACCAAAGTTGCAAAAACCACAAAACAAAATAAAACAAACTTTCTTACCAACACCAGAAAACAAATAGGGACCATTAGTGAGGAAAAAAAAACAACATTAAAGGAAAAGAAAAAAAAGGGGAGACAAAGCTCCCCTTCTACCAAAGCTTAAGGGTGGCACCCACTTGCACCCAAACACAACACTAAATAAATAAATAACTCTAGTTCCCCTTTTACTAAAACCTAACGTTAGCACTGTTAATACCCAGTAGCAACAAAACAAAAAAACAAAAAAAATAGAAAAGAGGGAATGCAAGTTCCCCTTATGCTGAGACTTTGTAATGGCGTCCACCTCCACCAAAAGAAACAAAAAAAAAGGGGGAGCCGAAGCTCCTCATATGTCAATACTTAGTGATGGTGCCCAGTTGTGCCCAAAAGCAAGCAAAGAAAAAAGGGGGAACCAAATTGTGCTAAAAGTTGGCAATGGCACCCACATGCACCTAGAAAACAATAAAACATAAAGAAAAAAAGGGGGAGCCAAAGTTCCCCCTTTGCTAAGATTTAGCAATGGCGCCCACTTGTGCCCAAAAAAAAAAAAAACATCAGAAAGAGGAAGAAGAAGGGGAACTCAAGCTTCCCTTTTGTTGAAACTTGGCCATGGTGCCCTAGAAGCAACAAAAAAAATGAAAAAAGGGGAAGCAAACTCCCTCTCTGCCGAATTTTGGTGATGGTGTTTTAGAAACAACAAAAAAAACAAAGGACAAGATGGAGCAAACTCCTGTTTTGTTGAAAGTTGGTGATGGCATTGCAAAAACAACCCAAAAGACAAAAAAAAGGGGGAGCTAAGCTCCCTCTTTGCCAAGACCTAGAAATGGCATTCACTTGCACTGATAAGCAACAAAACAAAAGGGAAAAAAAAGGGATCTCTTTTTTTCCCTTTTGTTTTGTTACTTTTGGGTGCAAGTGAGTTCCATCACCAACTTTCAACAAAGAGGGAGCTTGGGCTCCCCCTTTGCTAAGAGTTGATGATGGAACCCACTAGCACCCACAAGCAACAAAACATAGAGGGAAAAAAAAGAAAAGAAGGAGCTTGACTTTTTGTCCAAAATTGGCAATGTTGCCCATTCACTCCTAAAAGCAACAAAACAAAAAGAAAAAAGGGGGAGCTAGCCTCTATTGAAAGTTGGCAATGGTGCCCACCAAAACCAAAAGAAAAAATAAAAAGAAAATAAGGTGCTTACCTTCAAGCTCATGCTTCCAAACTTCGTTCTTTAAGTTCCAAGCTCTCCACTCTTCAAGCTTCAAGCTCCTTAAACTCAAATGCTCAACTTGCTGGTGATGAAATGACTATAAAAGGAATGTGGGGAAGGTGGGTTGGTAGGAGGAATGGTAGTAGGGTTTAGATTTGTTGGAGAAAAAGTAAGATAAAAGGGGAGGCTTGGGGAAAAAAAATAAATTGGAAAACAAATTATGAAAAAAAAAAAAGTTTCGAAGGGAAAAAAGTTTAATTGACCAAGCAATTGACCCCTGGAGGACAATTTCATCCTATCCATGAAATCCTAGAACGAGATTTTTTGGATGGTGCACCGATGGGTGTTGGGTCACTTAAGCTAGTTGATAACACCACCTAACTTTACACCCGTCCCTAGCACAAATGGCATGTTGTAAATTGTGGACCCCACACATTGTCAAAAGCCTCCAATAAGCGAGCTTCATTTGTCAGTTTTTTCTTAATATTTTGAAGTGTATGTTGCCACTCCAATCTACCATAATCCAAAAGACCATCCCACATCATTTTTTAAAGTTTGTTATCATGCCACCTAACACCATTGAAATTTAGATTGTTCCTTTCAAATCAAATTGACTAGAGGGTAACACTTCTAATTAAGGACCAAAGAACGTTGAGTTTTTTTTAATTTGTTAAACAATTTTTTATTAAAAATATATTGTTCAAGATTGAGGGGCCAAGTTGAACTAATGTTTATGGGAGAATTGAGATTGTACAAAGATGAGAAGGCTTGTTCTTGTGTTGTCCTAGTTCTAGGACATTGCCAAAACCTATGCATGATGGTTTCAATGGTTTCATGTTCACAAGAAAAGCAATCTACTTGGATGTTGTGATTTATTTTTTCCCTCCAAGTATTTATAGCAATGGCCTTGTGCCACAAAGACCAAAACAACCTACCTTTTTTTTGTTCCTTCTCTTGACCCAAACATCTTGCCATTTTAGCTTGAAATTTGGTGAAAAGATTTGGTTCCATTTCTCTAATACATTTCTTGAAAGAGTTTCCTTTGAATTGAGCAATTATTTGCCCTCCCTAGCATTATAATTCATTAGCTCCCTTTGCCCCTTCTAATTCCATAAACCAAAATCAAAACTAAAGTCCTCAATGGCACCAACAAACAATTTAAACAAATTGCCATTTGTTCCAACTCTGATGCGTATCCTAACCCTCTTCAAGGTACCATAAAATAGCAAACCCCTAACCATGGGCTAAAGTAATTTGGAATGTTCTCCCACTTTGTAAACCTATATGTTGTTATGCATTTCCATCTCTTGATGTGAAACACCATCTATAGATGGTATAAACTCTTTAATTGTGCAAAAGACTCCATTTACATCCTATGACATATCTTTAGAAACGCCAAGCCATTCACCACATCTAGCCTCCATGGAGGGGTTTGTCATTACTATGATTCAAATTTGTAGGATACAATCCATGACGCACTCCCAAGTCCCTTGTTAGACCCAAGTTGGGTCCAAAGAAATCAAATAGCGGAGTTGTTTGGAAACTTGTTGCATGCTCCCAACTCTTAGCACTAAAAGGGGTAGAGGGGCGTGCTGAAGCTCCAGGATGGGACTAGGAAGAGGGACAAGCTTTACTTAGTTATTCGAACCTGCATCAAACCAACCAACAAGTTGGTTAGTTCATATCCGGGAGCATTTGTAGTGTTAGGACAAGCCATGGGCGACCTTAGACTCACATGACTCATCATGGCCTAGACTCGGGGGAAGCCACCACCATCCCCCATATAGTATTCTCTGCGTTACTCCATAACACCTACATCCAAATGGCTATTTTTCCTAGGACTCCCAAGGAAGAGTCCCAAAATTGTCCCGATTTGGACTCTAAGACTTTGAAAGTTCATAACTCCTTGCTCAAACCTCCGATTGAGATGAGGTCTAAAACAAACTTGTAGCTCTCCTCAAGAGCTTTCCAACGGTGTGTTGCACCCTACCTGCACACACTGGGGTCGGGTCGATTCCCGACTTTTAGTGGTTGGGAGTCAAACTACCAATTTGACTCCCGACCCTTCTTTTGTCCATAACTTGTGCTGCATATGTTTAATGGCTCATGCAAGGCCATTTTCGACATCTACACTTCAAGACCTTTCCAAAGGTATAAAGAACACCTCAAGGCGAGGTGTTTTGTCCCCTTCCATCGAACTCTGAATCTTCAAGAGTCCCGGAGGACACCCAAGTTCCCATTTCAAGAATGTGAGTGTCATCCTCACACTCCTTCAAAGTGGGGTTGCGACAATCCAACATCTGCTACCATATGCATTGTTCAAACTAAAACCTATATTTAGCTTCCTCCCAAGTGTGGCTATTTAAATATGGACATGATGTTTCTTGGGATTATGTTTTTTTGTGGATATTCAAATTTTGAAAAAAAAAAGGTTTTCATACTAGTTTTTTTCCCCCCCAAAATCTATGGAAGCAAGAAATGCTACTGCCATGTAAATGGCAAAACAAAGTTTACAATACAAAAATTTCCTAAGGTGCAATTTTAGGCACCCAATTTTTTTGAGGTTAGTTTCTTGCTAGAGTTTCCATAAGGGAAATGGCCATTTGGCCACTTGGAATATTTTCAGTATATGTCTTTTGATGATCAACAAATTTTGAACATAAACATTTTGGTTATCAACATGTTTTATACATTTTTGTTTTGGCAACACACAATTAGCTAAGAATATCAATAGACCCAAATTTCCCATACATTTGGATTGCTTAAGCTAAACTATTCAAGTGTCATCAAAAGTAAGCATCTTTGGGGAATTGAACCTTGACTATAAAAGGCTTGCTCACGCAAGAACGAAAATCTACAATGCCCACACATTAAAAAAAGGACATAGCAAACACTCCAACTTTGAAACATCCAACCCAACACCTAAAAGAACACCCACATCTTGTTTTCTTGCCCAACATCAAAATTCAAGAACAAATTGTTTACATGACTATTAATAACCATAAAAAGAAAAAAAAGAAAAACTTTTTTTTGCTGTTGGCAACAAAAACAATTTAGCAAATTACTTCAAAGTTCAAATGTCAAGCAAGTTGCAACTTTGTTCCATTTCAAAACTAGCATTGACTTTGTGTTAAAAAGATCTACCCTAAGACATTAAAATTCTACCAATCTACCTGATGCTTCACCTTTTCCTCTTTCCAATGTGAAATAATATTTTGGTGTGGAAAAGAAAATAGGTAGAAAAATTATGGTTAAACATGTGAACACAAACATCAAGTTATGTTGTCAAACAATTTCACAATTTGTTTTTCATGAGGATCAAATTGTTGAATGTTTTTTCATCTTCCATAAAACCCAACACCTAAACTAAAATTATTTTCAAGAGATCTATGGTATTTATTCAACTTGCAATATGCCAAAATGGGGGAGTTATTGATCTTAATTTGCAACCTAGAAATTGGGTTTTTATCAAAACATTCAACCATTATTGGTTTTACATATATGAATCATGGTTAGCTGAAAATGCAACATCAAAATTCTCTTTGTTGAACCAATACTAGGATAAACCATTCAATCACACACATGAGTTCATGTTTTAGAAATTTTTATTATAATTGTAAAATCAAACTTTGGGTTGTTTTTGTGCATGCAAGTTTGATCTTGGATGTCATTGTAGGGTGTAAATGTTTTAAGGTGTATTAAAATCTTGTCACAATGTCACCTTTTTTTGTCTTTTTTGCCTAATCCTTTTTAACCATGTAAAAACACATTCATGGATGATTATGATGGAATCTAAAATTGTAATGGTTTAAAATATAGTCCTTTTGAAATATTTGACAACTTTCGACTCATTTTTATTTTATGGGGATCAAGATATAGGGTAACAAAGGATTGTAAAAAGGATTTAAGCCCTTTTTGTCTTGTGTGGTATATTTAAAAATATTTTCACCATATAATTGAATCATTTTAGTGAAATAAATAGCAAAACCCATTAACAAACCTTATGTGCATGTTAAAATTTTGTTCATTAATCTTCTTGCCAAGAATCTCTTGTAGATGTGCAAAATTAGATTAACACCTTAAAAACAACTACTCATTGAAATAGGTGATTAAGGAACTGAAAGCATCAAAAGTTAGATCTTTAAAGCAAAAATATGGATTAATGTATAGCTTGAATAGTTTAGCCTTTACAAACTTGACAACATCCACAAATTTAATAATGAACACATCTTAACATTACACAAACTTGATCAACATATTGTTGTGAATAGCAATTCACATAAAAACTGGGAATAACATTGAAAGATTCGGAACTAGAACCAATAACACAACAACTCACACAAAACTAGGAATAGCACTTGAAGCTTCAGAACTAGAATTAATAACACTCAAAGAAAGAAAGCTGGAAGTAGTATTGATATTGGAAGAGTAAATACAACTGGTGTTGACGAGAGTGAGGGACAAAGTCTGGAGGTCCTCTATTTATACTGCTAAGATATTATTGAAAACTCCAATGCCAAGATACTATTGGAAACTCCAATGTTGGTTAAAATATTATTGGAAACTCCAATGCTAAGATACTATTGGAAACTCTAATGTTGGTTAAAATATTATTGGAAACTCCAATGCTAAAATACTATTGGAAATTCCAATGTTGGAAAAGATATTATTGGAAACTCCAATGCTACTGTCATGTTCGTCACATCACCCCCCCCTTCAGGCAACGAGTTCCCATGAGTTGTTCTATTTATCTTATCAAAAATAGAAACTAAAAATCAATTACAAGAAGTCCATGTGATATTTACATGGTGTGGTGTTGATCCAGACATGTTGGATTCAAATATCTTTGGCACTTGGTTTTGTTGGGTACTGACGATGAAATTTGTTGATCATTTTGGGAGCATTAACAAGATTAACAACAGGTTCCCAAGTTCGCTCGCTTATTTCATAGCCTTGCCAATGTACAAGATATTCTAATCTCCTTCGATTGATGCGGGAATCGATGATCTTAGAAACTTCAAATTCTTCTTCTCCATTAATCTCGATTGGTGGCGGAGGTGCTGGCAACCGTCCTGGAATAGTCGATTTTTTATATGGTTCAAGCAAGGAAACATGAAACACTGGATGAATTTTCATAAATGATGGCAGGTCCAACCTGTATGCTACCTCGTTGACCTGCTTACTCACGCGAAAAGGTCCAAGACGACGATAGTCAAGTTTATCGCTCAGTCGGCGAGTCTTCAAATTGTGACGTAAAAGCCAAATTTTATCTCCAACCGAGATGTTTGGATTTTGCTTTCGAAATTTGTCTGCATTTCTCTTCTGCCGCTCTTGAGCTTCCACAAGCCTTGCCTTCATGTCTTTGTGGATTTCCAGAAGTCTGGTGACCAAATCTTGTGCAATCGGATTTTCTGCCAAACTCAAGTTCAAAGAGTCAAATCGTGGATGATATCCATAGTTTGCAAAGAACGGAGTTTGGTGGATGGACTCTTGAAATGTATTGTTGTAGGCAAACTTTGCGACTGGAAGTAGATCCACCCAATTGTCTTGATGGTAGTTGATGAAGCACCTTAAATACTGTTCCAATACTTGATTCACTCGTTCGATTTGTCCATCCGTTTGAGGATGATACGCTGATGATAGATTGGTTTTCACTTGTAAGATCTTGAACATGGATTGCCAGAACTTGGACGTGAACTGCGTACCACGATCAAATATGATATCGTTGGGAAGTCCATGATATTTATACACATTCTCCAAGAAAAGTCATGCCGTTTCTTTACCTGTGATAGTTTTGTTGTAAGGCACAAAGTGTGCCATCTTTGTCAACCGGTCTACCACAACAAAAACTGAATCAAAAGATTTGAACTTTGGAAGGTCCACAATGAAATCCATGGATATGGATGTCCATGGGGTTTCTGGAATCAGCAATGGTTGGAGTAACCCATATGGCTGATGGCGAGGGATCTTGGATCTAGAGCAGGTGTCACACGTCATGACATAGTCCTTCACAATTTTCCACATTTGGAGCCACCAAAAGTCTCTGGATATCAGCTCCATAGTCTTGTTGTAACCAAAATGTCCAGTCGATGGAGAGTCGTATCGAGATTGGAGCACTTGGAGTTGGCATGGACCTTCAGGGACATAAAGTAGTCCTTGGTAGTATAATAGCCCGTCATGGAATTGGAATCTTGGATCAACATTATGCGATCTGGAACCCTGTGAATTGGAAGTAGGGTGATCCAGGGATTTTGAATCTGAGCCTGGACTTGGAAATTCTCTAGGATTGAAGATGCCAGCATTGTTCTTCAATTTCAAAGCCAAAGGATCAAAGTTTAAACGTACTCGGATATCTTGGAGAAAAGATGCATCCACCGAAGTTGTGGTGCGTACGATCTTCAACTGAAGTTGCTCAGGCTTGATAAGGGTAGTCTTTTGTTGGTCGTAAGCTGCATCTCCTTCCCTTGGTGCAAGATACGCTCGTCGGGAAAGAGCGTTGGACTGAATTTGCTTGGAACTGGGACGATATGTGATGACAAAGTTGAAGCGCGAAAGTGATATACTCCAACGAGCTTGTCGTCAATTCAGTACCTTGGCAGACATGAAGTATTCAAGGTTTTTGTGATCGGTGTGGACCGTGACTGGATGTTGAGCTCCTTTAAGAAAATGACGCCACTTTTGGAACGAGTTGACAATGGCTAAAAGCTCCTTGTCGTGAATCTCATAATTGATCTCGGCAGCAGTAAATTTTCGTGAATGAAATGCAACAGGGTGGAGGTGTCCGTCTTTGTCGGGTTGTGAAAGGACCGCTCCAAGGGCAAAGTCAGAAGCATCCGTTTCTGGAAAGAATGGCTTCTGGAAGTCAGGATGCGTCAAAATAGGTGTCGTTGTAAACGCCTTCTTCAGAGTTTCAAATGCTTAGTTTGCTTCCGCATTCCACTTGAACTTGTCTTTGCAAGTCAATCGGGTCAACGAAGCGGCAATCTTGGAATAGTTTCGGATGAAGATTCGATAGAAGTTCGCAAAACCGAGGAAGCATTGTACGTCTCGAATGGTAGCCGGTTTCTTCCACTCGATAATTGTTCGAATTTTCTGTGGGTCCATGGATAGACCCTCTCCAGAAATGATGTAGCCCAAGAATTCGACTTGGGGTTGGTGGAAAACGCATTTCTCCAACTTGGCATATAGTCCAGCAGTGCACAGTTTCTCCAATACTAGCCGGACATGATTGATGTGCTCTTCTTCATTCTCGGAGAAAACCAATATGTCGTTGAAATAACATACAACAAAATCATCTAAAAATTCTCGGAATACGTCGTTCATCAAGTGTTGAAAGACAGCAGGTGCGTTGGTAAGACCAAAAGGCATGACATTGTATTCAAAGTGTTCGTACCTAGTTCGGAACGCCATCTTCCATTCATCACCTTCCTTGATACGTACTAGGTTGTACACTCCACGAAGATCAAGCTTGGTGTAGATCTTTGTTTGACCGAGTTGGTCAAGAAGTCTTGAAATAAGCGGCAATGGATACCGATTCTTGATTGTGACTTTGTTTAGTCCATGATAATCCACGCACATCCGAAGGGAGCCGTCTTTTTTCTTGACAAACAGGATAGGAGCTCTAGCAAGTGATTTGGAATGTTGAATGAAATTCTTCACGAGATTTTCATCAAGGTAATCTCGTAATGCAACAAGTTCGTTCTGGGAGAGGTTGTAGATTGAACCAAAGGGAGGTTGCTCATCTTCTTGGAGTTCGATGCCACAATCATAAGGTTGATGCTAGGGAAGTGTATCAACGTTCTTCTTCTCAAATACATCTCGATACTCCTCATATTTTGCTGGTAACTTGGTTGGTTCTTGAACAGGTTGAGATGTCGAAATTGCATAAATTGCAAACATATTTCCATTCTTGGCAGCCCTCATAAAGGCTCGGGCACCGACCATCAACAGAACTTCTACCGCGGACCCTTAGACTTGGTAAGGACACGGGTTTGGAACATTCCTAGGGTGTCTAGACGAAATATGAGAAACTATGGTTCGATATGTTAATTTTCGTTTTTTCCAATCTATATCCGGGTTAATCATCTCTAACCAAGAGAGACCTAAGACAAGAGGATTAGAGGGAGAACTAATGATATTGAATACAATAGTACTTCGGTGCCCTTCTAGGATAATGTCTAAGGGTTTAGTTTCGTGAGTGACATTTCTTGAAATCAAAGGTCTATCGTCGATAACCTTTACTGCCACATGGGATTTCTTGAGGACTATAGGAAGATTATGACGTTTTACAAGATTTTTATCAATAAAACAAGCAGAGGCTTCGGAATCTAACAAGGCTTTAACTTTTATGTTGTGTGGATGAAAATATATTTTAAGTGGGATATTAAAACAACGAGAAGGTTCAGAAGATAAGATAGGACCTGATGACGTGGGAATACTGGTCAGCCGCACGGTCCCTAATGTGGCTGGCTGTTGTCGTTTTCCGACTCAATTTCCTCCTGTTTTGGCTTAGAAGTGCTCGAGGTGTATTGAAATTTGTGCGCCTTTGGCCCCTGAGGTTTCAAAGGGCAGTTGTTTAAGCTGTGGTCCTTGCCTCCACAATAAAAACACAAATGCTCCCTACGACGTCGTTCTTTCTCTTCTTTGGTTAGCTTCCTAACTCTCGAAGTGTCAATTTGCATGGGCTCTAGGGTCGAAGTGCTTGAAGATGTTTGGCGGGTTGGAGCTGTGTAATCCGCTCGATATGATCCAAAGAACAGTCATCGCTCCTGTCGCTGCTCGAACAGCCGGTTGTCGCAGTCGATTGCTTGAGTAATGGCTTCCGACAGAGTAGTTGGTTTGGGCAGGTTTAGCAACAAGTTTTTGATATCATTGCGAAGTCCCCATCGAAACATGGTGATGAGAGTTATGTCGTTCTAATTGAGGTCACATGTAAGTTGTTGAAATTCTGCAACGTATGCTGAAGCTGGGCGCGATCGTTGTTGCAATGTTCGAAATTTTGTTGTTGCTACAAGGGCTCGATCTCTCTCTCCAAATGTTCTGCTAAATTCTTCCAAGAATTGATCAAGGTCTGCAAGAAGTGGAGAATCCTTCTCTAATAATGACGAAAACCAAGATAACACAGTTTCGGTGAGTAGTGATCCAATGAGTCCAACTTGTGTTTCTTCTATTGCGTATCTGTGTGGTTGGAGACAAAAGACAAGTCGAACTTGATTGACAAAATCTCAAAGTTTTGTACGATCTCCGTCAAACTTCTCTGGCAAGCTTACTTGAGGTTCTTTTGGCGCTTGTGGAACTGGAACATGGACTGGAGCGTGAGCAACTTGGAACTGTTCCATGGCATTTCATAGGTTGGCATTTTCCTGTTGTAACTGTTGCAGCATGGCAACCACGTCATGCATCTGGATGTTGGAAGCATCACCCATCTTGGTAGTGCACTCTCATCAAACTGTTGTGGATAGCAACTCACATAAAAACTGGGAATAACACTAAAAGATTCGGAACTAGAACCAATAACACAACAATTCACACAAAACTGGGAATAACACTTGAAGCTTCAGAACTAGAATCAATAACACTTAAAGAAAGAAAGCTGGAAGTAGTATTGATATTGGAAGAGTAAATACAACTGGTGTTGACAAGAATGAGGGACAAAGTCTCGAGGTCCTCTATTTATACTGTTAAGATATTATTGAAAACTCCAATGCCAAGATACTATTGGAAACTCTAATGTTGGCTAAGATATTATTGGAAACTCCAATGCTAAGATACTATTGGAAACTCCAATGTTGGAAAAGATATTATTAGAAATTCCAATGCTAAGATACTATTGGAAACTCCAATGTTGGCTAAGATATTATTGGAAACTCCAATGCTAAGATACTATTGGAAACTCCAATGTTGGAAAAGATATTATTGGAAACTTCAATGCTACTGTCACATCTGTCACACATATGCTCCACCTTCAACATGGGGGCAAGACAAACCAAGATTGAGTTCAACATTAGTAAACAAAACTAGGTTGTTTTGAACAACCTAGTTTTTTTTTAATCCAAGTTCATTTTCATAATGAAAGACTTGTCTTTTAACATATCATGTTGCTTAGGGCTTGACATGCTAATCCAATGTGTTTTCATGTTCTTAAACAACTTTTGATCTTTAGTAATGAGCCTAGTAGGAAGCATAGTAGGAAATGTCTCAATGAGTTTAGAAAACTTAAGGCATTATTTGGGGTTGTGAGCAAAAAACATGTATAATGCTTGCAACATTGTCTCAATGCACAATATTGGAGACAACTTTGACAAAACAATAGTGATTGGGTTATTTTTGTGTTTCATGCAATGCAAACTAATGAAATAAGGAATTGTATTATGTTTTGCTTGAACAATAATGCTTGTATGATAGCCTTGGAACATAGAATCACCATCACATCTTAAACATATGCATCAAAAGATGAACTCCTCTTCAACTAGACCTTCGAACTTGATCGAATTTTGCAAAGTAATAACCATAATGTTCTCAATTGTTGCACCCATTTTAATTCATTGAAATGTCAATAAAAGTGGAGTGCACATTCTCAATTTTTCATCATATAAACACGCATGTTTATCCATTTTTGGTTATCAATCATTATCACTTTGTCTACATTCAAAGCAAAGAAAAACATTTTTGCACAACAATTGCTTTGGCTTTCTTCCATTCCCCACCCATTATTGTTAGTTTAATGTTTTTTGAGTTGTTTTTCACATTTAACAACAAATATCGATTTTTAAGAACTTCATTTTTGTTCATTCATTGACCATGGTTTAACAAATGAAAAATGCTTGAAAACTAAATAATTGTTTTTGGAACTTCTATGAACTTCAACTTGAACCAAATTAAGGACTAATTCATTGCCTTTACCTAGATACATCCTCTCATTTTTGTTATGAGTTGCATCCTTATGGTCAAACCATTCTCCAATAATAACACCAGTTATGGCAACACATATTTTATAACAACCAACATGCTTTTAGAGGGTATCCAACTTAGGTGATAACAATTTCTCTTTCATTCAATTATAAAATGGATGACAATGTGCCTCACTTGAAACATTAAACAAGTCTTGGTCCTTTAAAGATATCTCAAAGTTCTATCAATGCATATCCACTATCAAATTTAATGTAAAACCTTCAAACATATTGATACTAAGTATTGGATTTGACAATTAAGTATGGGAATATGACAATTTGAATATATGAAAAAATGATGTAAAATGTTATTTTGATATTATTATTTTATATGGTATTATTAACTATTATTTGAATTTGAATAAACATCAACATAGACCTAAGAGTGGAAATTCCCATAAATACAACAAACAAATACCATGATTAGAAGGAAATGGCTTATTTTTTTAGTATTTGGCATATGTGAAAAAGATTTTGTTGATATGGAAGGTTCAAGTTTTTCATTGGTTTGATGATTATTATGGCCATTTGAAATTTTGTCAAAGATTTAGACATGAAATTTGTTGGGTGTAATTTGGGCTAATCTAAATGAATTGTATACCAAATTCCCAAAAATACCTAACCATTTTTGGTCCACCTTAAAAGACCAAGATCCAAATCCTTTAATTTAAAAATAAATTGAACTAAAGGGAGTCATGTCATTCAAGTGTCTTGGAAAACTTTAGACTTGTCATAGGACTTGTCACAGGTTTTTTGATAGGTGGTTGATTTGCATTGAAATTACCATGCAAAGATGGATTAGTGGTTGGAAAAATGAAAAACCTTAGAGTCAAAGTGCACATATAGCAAAATTGGCGCACTACAAAACCATCACAATTTGCCGAGAGCTACTTTCAAAACAATATCAAATTGTTTAAAAAAATTCACATAAAAGAATGCAATATTGAATAGACATAAAATTTACAAGTTGCATTTCAAGCTCAATTGTAATGTACATTGATCCTTGATTCTTTAGTAAGGCTTACCCTAAATTGTCATTAAAGCTTGTCATCAAAAGAACACATACTATAAAAAACCTTGAAAGCTTGAATGCACAACACATATTTTTATGAAAGGAATACATTATGTAGGTGAAAATGAAAGAAAACGATTAGTTCTTTGGGCAAACTTAGATGATGCATCATTGATATTCGGTGAATCCAATGACCCACAAGATTGTGATGGAGGTGAATCTCTTATGCTTGTAGTGTGTTGTTTGTGAAAATGGATCTCTCCTTTTTCAACATATGGCAATACAACACTCGTAGCTTTGTGCTTTTGGCAGCTAAGGGTGATGGGGCTTCTAGCTATGGGGAAGATCTGGCTACCACATGTGGGGGTTGGGGGAGAGTTTATGGGTGACCAAAGGAAAGATAAGTTAATAAATCCTAAAGGGCCTTTGGCAACCCCTTTTTCCTTGTTGAGAACTAATAAGAAATCACCAAAAAAAAAAAGAGTTGATTCAGACCTATATGTTATTCATTTCTTGTTGTACCAATAATGTTTTTTGATGGATATGTAAATTCAAAATATTGTAACAACCACCTTGCCCTTTGACATGGTGACCTTAATTAGGGCATTTCCATTGTGTTTGCCATTGTTGCAAGCAAATCATTCAAGAGACTAACAAGTAGTGAGTTCACACGTTCAAACTTCACACCAAGGTTCTGAAGCTATTTGATTTCATTATAATTTAGTGCAAGTTATAAGCCAGTTCATAGATGCATATACATAAGGATCACCATGTGTTGAAAAACACTGGGTGTGACCGGATAGGGAGTCTTTTTGGTGGTTTTTGTAATGTGAAAGCTAATTTCGTTTTAGGGTTTAGGAGATAAACCTGCCGTCAATTTTCTTCATGCAAACGGCGGGGTTTATCTTTTCTTTTGTTCATTAGTGATAGTGAGTTGGAAAGTTTGTTGCAGGTGTGTTATGTGAAACAGGGTGACGGCCGGAGTTGGATGGCCAAGCGCGATCTATGGAGGCAAGGAAGGCGGGAAGAACAAGAGGTTGGAAGAGGATAAAAGAGGGGATTCGAAGGAGAAAGAGTATGTAGATAGGCAGAATGAAGGCAGTTTTTGGTGGTAAGAGAGGAGCTTCCAAGATAGTTGTTGGGTTTTTCTTCTTCCGCTACGCCAGTAATTAGAAGATGGCCAACTCTATGTTTTGGTTAGAATTAAGAATAATCAAGGGATGATGCTGAAGGCTAATGAAGCTTTAAAATGGTCTGAGCTATAAAATCGAATGCACATAGAAACTGCATCTGTAGAAGTTTGGGGGGGGGGGGGGGGGAGACCTTGTTTGGGTTGTTCAATGGGTAGTTCATAACACTTGAATAGGAGCCAAAAACCTCTTTGTGGGTATCCTTGGGATTGGGCAGAATGTGATTGAAACACTGAAGTAAGATGGTAGATTACAGACATCATCCATAGATCCATGTCTTTCATAGAATTCTGTCCCCTTCTTAAGTAGTTGTAAGCCAACTTGGTGCACCTGGTTCAGTTGTTGAGTAGAGCTCAGAAATTGATCCGTGTTAAGCCCTAGCAGAAGCATTTGTGTTCATTGACCCAGGTAGAAAGGGAAAAAGGGGATAAGGGAATTAGCAGCTCATCATAGACTGAATGAACATTGAGAGCTCTGACTTCAAGCTAGACCTTACTAACATTTTGCACTAACAATACAAGAATGCCACTGCTTCCAACAACAATCAAGGGATACTACTGTACAAGACTTAGGATAGGTTGATGTGTGCATATTTTTGGGAACCGGCAAGGATGGAGGGTTAGGAGTTATGGGACTTCATAATAGGACTGCTATAATACTACTTGCTTAACAGGAGAGGAGTTATTGAGATTTTAACAAAGTGGATTTATGAGACAAATAGATGTGTTGTGAACTTTTTTTTTTGGTATCAAAGCTGGTTCAGATTTGGTTACATTAGTAGAACCTGCGGATGTCTGGGTATGATGATAGTTGAAGTATCATGTCATCATCTAGTTCATATGAGGTTGGTATTGATGAGGTAATGCAGGAAATTTGTGAATAACAAATAGTCATTAGGTTCGATTATCCAAGGGGGTAGGATGGACCACAGATAGGAGCGATAGTTCTGTGTTTCTTGGGCTTTGGCATAGTAACAGTTGTAAGAATAGACCCAAATGAAGCATGAGTTGGGGATGTGGTAGTAAAAGTAGTTCATAATGGCTTTTATACATGCGCTCAAGTTTGGTTGAAAGTAAGGGATGGAGCAAGGGGATGGGGGTCAACCTCAGAGCTACAGACGCAATATTATTACACCTCATACCGTGCGTAGAGGAACACCTTCATTTCCTGAAAGGCAACGTAGTGTACTTAGAATAGGAGACATTTGGATTCCCAAGCTTGTTGTTTTGCCTAACCATTTTGCCAGATTATACATATTCCTGGTGTGGAAGACGTGTTTCAAATTGGAGATCCCCTACTTAGGGTGGAACACTGTGGATCAAGGTTTCGCATCATAAGTTGGAAGATATGGCGCAATCAAGAGGACGAGTGGCAGTTCCAACAAGAATCCACAAATGAGCAAAAATTTTCCACTTTTCCATCTCATGTTGTACCTTTAAGACCAGTAGCAGAAGTTGATCAGTCTGAATTTCCAAATTGAATCACGGCTGGCTCCTTCTTGAAAGAAAGTTTATTGCACTTGGTATCTCGAGTGTGAAAGAATCACAATTAGGATCAAGAATCAATGGAAATCTTGGGGGATTACACATCTGGAAATGAACTATTTTGATGTTTTTGAAGTCTAAGTAAGGTGGTATGAGGACATTTGTGCAAAAGAAAATATTGCATCTTTAGATTGAAGCTGAACATTTGCAAAATGACTAGCCCCCAAGGGATGGACGAACTGTTCTGGGGACGGGATCATGAAGACGTCAATGACTGGGCAGAGAGGCTTACCATGGCTGTTGAGGTGCGAGATCTGAATGCAGACAAATTGTTCAAGATTACGAAGCTGAATTTGAGAGGCAGGGCCAAGGAATGGTTCAAAAGGTTGCAACCAACACTAGCCGATTGGGCTGAGTTAAGGACTTTAATAGTACAAAAATATGGGGACGTAGATGCTGATGACATTAAGATGAAACTTGATGCCATTAAACAAGACCCCAAGGAGAGAGTTCAGAAATATTTTGAACGTTTCGATAAACTGTTTCAAAGGGGCAGGATACAAGACACGGAGCAGAAAAAAAAGATTTCTAGCTAGATTGAGGCCAGAAATTCGAAAATTATGTGTGGTGAGGACGTTTACAAATATTGAAGAATTAGTTAGTGTTGCAATGAAACTAGAGAGAGTTTTGGGTGAGCTTGGGGAGACTCCTTATGAACCTTTGAAAGAGGAACAAGAAGAGGGGACTTCAGAAACCATAATGGAGAAATAGGTCGCTACATTAAGCAACACGCTTATCAATTTTTTCAAGGGGACTATGCACAATCTAGAAGCATCATCTTCTTCCACTGTATTTGGAGGATGCCAAATTTGCAAAGGAGGGGACCATTTAGCCACCACCTGTCCAAGGTTAAATGAGCCATGGCCAAAATGTGCCAAGTGCGGTATGCCTCATAGGATAGAGAATTGTGGAATAAAATGTACCTTCTACACAAGTTTAGGGCATTCTGAAGACAGATGTTGGAAGAAGCCCAAAGATGGGAAAACACACTCTGGAACAACAAACTTTTTGGAAGTGTTGCTGAATGATGAAGTGGCAACCATGCAACAACTTAACAAGCTATGTGGGAATGAAAATCTTTTCTCTTACACCCACGTGCCTAAAAGGAGGATTCATGTTGATGTAGCACCAAAAAGAGCTGTGCCAACCCCTGAAGTTGTAGGAGATGGAGTAGGTGCAAACTGGGACACTTCAGTCAGGTCCAAGATTCTTGCACACTTCATAAAAGGAAAGATTTCCCTCTCACCTATGGAAACCATTCTGATGATTCTAGGGGAACTGGAACACCTTGAAAGTTTGGTAAAATTGGCTAGGCAAAAGAGGGATTCAGAGGTAACTAAAAATCAGGTGTCAATGGTTTCTGCGGTTCTAGCACTAAGGAATATCTGCATCAACAAGGCCCATCAAAGCAAAACTCTACATTTGCTTGTGGAGATCAACAACTATGTTGTTGAAGGATTGGTGGATATTGGAGCCTCCATGTCTGTTATGGCTGCCGCTATAGTTAGAGAACTAGGCATGATGCATCTTGTTATTGGATCTGAAATTTATAAAATGGCATAAGGAGTTGTCACACAGGCCCTTGGTAGGATTGATGAAGTATTAGTGAAAGTTGGAGGAGTGCAGTGCACTATAACCTTCATGGTAGTTGATACGGACAGTTATGATGTATTACTTGGTTTGGATTTTCTTTTAAAGATTGGTGCAATTGTGGATGTGGAACAAAGCTTAATCCAAATAAGGCATGGTCCAAGTGCCAATGTGGAAGTATTGCCATTGACTACGGTGAATTTGTTACAGAAGATGAATTCAAAAGCTCTGATGCAAAAGGCTACAACTATCTTGAAAAACACACACATCAATGATGATTTTGATTCGATACCAGATTAGGATAGTACTATCATGAACAAAGAAGATGATGCATCTACCTCAGATTCAGATATTGGTATTGATGGTAGTGAGCACTGTGGTTGGGAGTCTCATCAATTGAAACAAATTGATTGTGAGGATGAGTTTAAGGATACTAAATTGGAGGATCTGGTAAGGTCAGAAGGACCGTAAGAGATTCTGCAACTATTACTACATGAGCAGGTTAACGGGTTCATGGAAGAAGAAATTTCAAATGCGGATGATTACGTAGACTGGTTGAGATGGGTGTCTGATGCAGAGCAAAGTAGACAGGCCATGTATGAATCCACACATGATGTAGCTATCCCACTTTTGCTGCAGCAACCCAGCCAAGGCCACACCCCCTCAATCCCAGCACTGCTACAGGTTCTCCAGACAAAAGATGGCAACCTTGATTGCAGCCCCACTAAGTAGTTGGCATCATCCAACCATGATGAAATGAACACTAGATGGAGGGAGATCAGTCAACGAATCATGATTGACTCTAGCTTGGATGAAGAGAAACAACAACAACTCTGGAAAGTTCTGGAGCAATACCAAGATCTTTTTGCTTAGAACAAGGGTGAACTAGGTTGTTGCACTATTAGGGAACATTTTGTGGATACACAGGGGTTTCCACCTTGCAAAGTGTCTCCTAGTTGATTATCCTACTGGGAAGAGGCAAAAGTGAAGAGGCAGATTGATGTCCTGGTGGATTTGGGCAAGATGAAGCCCAGTAACTCTGAGTATGCATGTTGGGTAACTCTACCAGTAAATAAGGATGGGAGTAGGCGTTTCTGTGGAGACTATCGACCACTCAACGCACAAACACGTCGGGATTCATTTCCAATGCCATTCGTGGATGATGTGATTAACCAGTTGGGAAACTCATCATGGTTCATTGCCTTAAACTTGTAGTTTGGTTTCTGGCAAATTTGAATGGTTCCAGAAGACATGAAGAAGACAACTTTAATCACTAAAACTGGATTGTATGACTGGACAATCATGCCATTCGATCTTGAGAATGCAACTAGTACTTTTACCAGAACTATGTCAGAGGTTTTTAAGGACTTGGGTAGCAAATTCCTGAAGGTATTCATTGATGATCTCAATGTGCACATCGAAAGTTGGGAGGAACATCTTCAACATTTGGATGCAGTGTTGTACAAACTCAAGGAAGTAAACCTAAAATTGAACCCAAACAAATGTTGTTTTGCTACAAATAACATTACATTTTTGGGCCATGTGGTTAGTAAGGAAGGCACTAGACTAGATCCCAGCAAAATTGAGCAGTTCAACATTTTCCACAACCAAAGACGGTCACAAACATCAGGTCATTCTTAGGTCTGACAAGGTATTACCGGAATTATGTCCAAGGTTATTCACGACTGGCAACTCCACTATTTGAGTTGACAAAAAAAGATGTTAACTTTGTGTGGGATGAGGGCTGTCAACAAGCATTCCAGGCATTAAAGGCAGCACTGGTTGATG
Organism: Sphagnum contortum; assembly: GCA_963920785.1. Lineage (NCBI taxonomy): Eukaryota > Viridiplantae > Streptophyta > Sphagnopsida > Sphagnales > Sphagnaceae > Sphagnum > Sphagnum contortum. The sequence goes on from OY987282.1 coordinate 2,399,534, forward strand.
CGCTTGTACTCATACAACATGATTTCAAGAGAACATTTTGTCTGGATATTGACTGGTCACCCAAAGGTGTTGGAGCTATATTGTCATAGAAAAAAAGAAAATTTGAGAAGGTGGTGGCCTATGCCAATAAGAATATAACAGAAGCACAGAGAAAATTCCATCCCATGGAAGGGGAATGCTACGCACTAATATGGGGCATCATGCATTTCAGGCAGTACTTGCACAGGAATCATTTCATTTTGCACACAAATCACAAACCACTTGAATGGTTAGCAACGGTGTCTGATGCACATGGCAGGAGAGGCAGGTGGATTGACATGTTATAGGATTTTAGTTTCAAAATAATACACCGACCAGGACTCAGACATACGAATGTCGATGCTTTGAGTAGGAATGCAGTTGGACTAGCCATGGATGATGATGACTTCAGTGAAGAAATCTAAGACATTGGAAATACACAAACTGACACACCTAAAGAAGAAGGGGAGATTTTTTTTGTTCAGATTGGCAAATAAACAAAATGGCTCGGTGTCAGGAGAAAGGACAAGGAGTTTGTACAACATCATGCGTGTTGTTTTGGTATCAACCACTGTAGTTATGTCAACAACCATTAATTGTATGTGGTTGATGTTGTATCAGAGGAAGACCAGCCCAAGGAGCTTGTTCCATATGAGGCAGAAAATACAAAAGGGGGTGAGATTATGCAAGACGATGATGTAAGAGTGGTGCTGAAGAGAAGGAGACCTCATTACTATGACAAACAACAATAATTGGAGTCAGTGTTGGCAGCCTACAACTGTTTGAATATGGTGAACATGACTTGATTTCTACAAGTTCTAATGAGGAGGATAAATGTGGAACAGACACAAGAAACAATGACAAATGGAAGGATGTAACTTGCATGGATTTATTGCAAGGAGGAATGCTACCAGACACCATTGATTCTGTGGAATCTAAAAGAGCAAGGAAGAGGATACTGAACTACCACTAGCAGGATCAATAACTTTATTTCAAAGGGTTGCTTGTGCCAAGGCCAGAAGACCGCATGGGACTAGTAGTCTATATGCATAAAGACCTAGGGCATTTTGGATATGAAAGGACTTTGGCTGAAATATGTAGAAGGTATTTTTGGCATAATAGGACAGAGGATGTGAAGATTGTTGTAAAGGTATGCCAACAGTGTCAGATGGTGAGAAAGATGGGGAGTATATGCTCTGAAGATGAAGAATTGAAGAGTACACCTATTTGTGATCTGTTTTATAAAGTTGCTATGGACATTGCAGGACCATTGCTTGAAACCAAGTTAGGAAACAAGTATATTCTAGTGGCTTTCGACCACTATTCTAAATGGTGTGAGACAAAGGCTATTGTTGATCATGGTGCTAAGACTGCGGCTAGGTTCCTGGAAGATGACATAATCTGTAGGTATGGGGTTCCCAAGTTTGTATTGACTGATAATGGAAGAAAGTGGGCAGAAAAATTTGATGTCATGTGTAAAGATTATGGGATTCACCATCAACATACAACACCTCAATGGCCACTGTGCAATGGTATGGCTGAACGTCTGATCAAGACTATTAAACATGGCATGACGATACTATTTGCAACACCCAAAAATGCCAATTGTTGGGATGAACAACTGGTGAAGGTTATGTTTGGATACATATGCAAAATTCAATCCAACACGAAATTTTCCCCTTTCATGATATTGACTGGACGCACACCATGCCTTAGGGCTGATAACTACTTACATTCCTTGACTGCCATGGTTGATGACACTGTTGATGCAGAAACTACTGCATAACAGTTTATGCAAAAGATGAAGTTGATTGCCAACATCCATGAGAACGTTCTGCTCAATGTAGAACATGCACAACAAAAGAAAAAAAAGACATATGCTACCAGAAGAGGAAAACAAACTTTTGAGGGTTTAATTGTTGGACAAACAATGGTTAAGATGAAGAAGCCAGGAAAGAAGAAAGCTTTGACTTTTAGCTCGGAAGGTCCATACCAGTTTGTAGCGCATGTAAATGGGATTGGAAATCTTGATTTTGAAAAAGGCAGCATAATATGCATCATTCAGGATGCTGATGGGAATCAGTGGGAAAGATCCTGTAGGGATCTACAAATCTATCACACTCCACAAAATTAAAGGAGTTGAGGGACTCATCTTTTTAAGGAAAGGAGGGGTTACATATGTGACCGGATAGGGAGTGACCGAACAGGGAGTCTTTTTGGTGGTTTCTATAGTGTGAAAGTTAATTTCGTTTTAGGGTTTAGGAGATAAACCCGCCATCAACTTTCTTCATGTAAACGACAGGGTTTATCTTTTCTTTTGTTCATTAGTGACGGTGAGTTGGAAAGTTTGTTGCAGATGTGTTATGTGAAACAGGGTGACGGCTGGAGTTGGATGGCCAAGCGCGATCTATGGAGGCAAGGAAGGTGAGAAGAGCAAGAGGTTGAAAGAGGATAAAAGAGGGGATTTGAAGGTGAAAGAGTAGGTAGACAGGCAGAATGAGGGCAATTTTTGGTGGTAAGAGAAGAGCTTCCAAGATAGTTAGTTGTTGGGTTTTTCTTCTTCCGTTGCGCCAGTAATTAGAAGATGGCCAGCTCTATGTTTTGGTTAGAATTAGGAATAATCAAAGGTTGATGCTGAAGGCTGATGAAGCTTAAAAATGGTATGAGCTATAGAATCGAATGTATATAGAAATTGCATTTGTAGAAGTTTGGTGGGGGGGGAGACCTTGTTTGGATTGTTCAATGGGTAGTTCATAACACTTGAATAGGAGCCAGAAACCTCTTTGTGGGTATCCTTGGGACTAGGCAGAATGTGATTGAAACATAGAAGTAGGATGGAAGATTACAGACATCATCGATAGATCCATGTCTTTCATAGAATTCTGTCCCCTTCTTGAGTAGTTGTAAGCCAACTTGGTGCACCTGGTTCAGTTGTTGAGTAAAGCCTAGAAGTTGATCCGTGTTAAGCCCTAGCAGAAGCATTTGTGTTCATTGACCCAGGTAGAAAGGGAAAAAGGGGATAAGGGAATTAGCAGCTCATCATAGACTGAATGAACATTGAGAGCTCTGACTTCAAGCTAGACCTTACTAACATTTTGCACTAACAATACAAGAATGCCACTGCTTCCAACAACAATCAAGGGATATTATTGTAGTAGATTTAGGATAGGTTGATGTGTGCATATTTTTGGGAACCAGCAAGGATGGAGGGTTAGGAGTTGTGGGACCTCATAATAGGACTACTGTAATACTACCTGCTTAACAGGAGAGGAGTTATTGAGATTCTAACAGAGTGGATTTATGAGAGAAGTAGTGGTGTTGTGGACTCTTTCTTTTAGGTTACACAAGGACTTGGGGTTTGTCAAGAATTGGCACCATGAATCATTACCAATAATAGAAATTGGCTAACTGGCACTAATAATTCCAGTGTTGGTTTTGTTTTGAAGAACTGGTATATGGGCGATTTTTGGGAATCTATATTGGAGGGTCATGTTTGGACGATACCAAAGATAATTTCTGTCGTATGGTCATCCCTGAACATTTCCAAAGACAATCTCAGAAACAATTATCCCATTTCTAAGCTTAATTATTTTATTTTTCTCTTAATAATTACCTCCATCTTATTATTTTACAAACCGTGTCAATGTCATCCCCTACAACTTAATTTTTTTGGGGGGCAGCAAGGATGGGGATGTGGGGAATGGAGATTTTGGTGTTCCCAGTGTGTTCCAGTAAAATATACAATGGTTCCTAATCATTTATGGCCCTTTTTTTCCACAAAAATTCCTTGTATGTGTTGAAATCATATTTTTCAGTTAGAAAAAATGATAAAATTCACCCCCAAAAAATATAAACAACATGAATACCAAAATATCCTTAAGAGTGCAAATGTCTAATTTTTCAACTGGGAGATCCAATATCTGGCTCATCACATAATGGCTCTATTGCATTGGCAAGTACAAACCAGCGATAGTGAGAATATATGCAAAGTGTTCCGTGAAGTTCACAAGGAATGATCTCCTACTTCACGGTAGCAACTGATGAACATTCCCTCAACCAAATGAAAACTACATCCATAGTCTCTCCACTACTTGCAGAGCCAATGAACATTCAAACTGGGGGCATAACACAAGTATCCTTGCAGAGAATGGAGAAACTATGTGATGAGACACCAACTGCAAGTTGACTGGTGTGCTGACTTACATTCAAGTTATAATGTTAATGGGTAGCATGTAGCTTCCCAATAGCTCCCTTTTTCAGACTGATTGGTCTTTAAATGGAAGCAAATTGTTCAGAATTTTGAAAAGCAACCCATTATTAACACAATCAAAAGGAGGAATTGAAATAACTACGATAATTGTAACCATGCAATGAAAATGTGTCTTGGAGCATCCTTACCCATGCAATCATTATATGAGCATGTTTTGAATGTAAAACAATAAAAACTTGCCAGTTTGGTTTTAAAAATGGTCTGGGTGGAGCATATTTGCACTAGATGTGCTAGCTAGTAAAATCATCACATAGTCTGGATCTTATTTTGGATTGGCTAGTTTGCTTGATTGGTTCTCAGGGCAAAATGTCCTATTGTTTTTGATTGACCAAATGATTTGATCGATCCACTTGCTTTGCTATTACTGATCTCCCCGCTTTTATGGTTCTACTTTCAAGCTTATGGGTGAGGATGCTCTAAACATGTTGTAATTTGTTGTATGGAGGCCTATTGAAAGAGGTTCTCAAACATGTTAGTATCTGTTTAAATATGTGTATTTCAAGAAGATGAATTTGTTCTTATAGAAATGGTATAGGCATTAAAAAAGGAGAGTTGCTAAGTAAGTAATCCAAAATGTTTGGGTTATTGGTACAGAAGTTTTAGGTGAAGGAAATTGAATAACTAAAGTGATGTAGTTCCACAAGTTCCATCTGGTAGACCGATATGTACTGAATTGCAACCACTAGTGAGCATTTTCTTTGCGCTGCAAGCGCTCTCTCCACTTTGTTAGTAGGACAATTAAATCACATAGGTAAATTAATTACACTACATTTGTATGTGCTAGAGAATGCACTATAGAATGGATGATTCCTAGGATACAGGTTGATACGTCAGTTGTAAACTAGCATAGGTGGGTTGTTATGTAGCATAGGTGAGTAGGAAATGACAGAATTGGCCCCCAATTTCTGCCATTTACGATTCGCCTGAAAACTTGTCGAATCGGTATGTATGGACTCATCGTGTTGGCAGGGTACCAGGTTGGAGGATGGATGTAGAGACTAATAATACTGGCCCTGGTATCAAAGAACCGACAAGACTGGTGTGGCCTGAAGCAATATCAGCCTGGTACAAGTACCTGCCTAGTAGGGACCTGAGATGATACCAGCCTGCCTGAGGTAATATTGGCTTTCTTGTCACGGCTGTACTAGTCTCAACACCAAGTATATACGTGCCTTGTACCAGCCAAAAATCAGCCTGGTACGAAAGTTTTAAAAAATCCAATACCACTGCCACTCTGGTATGAAATATTTGAAAAACACCCAATACGAGAACCAGCTAGTATGTTCAAAAGTGCATACCCATCCAACACTGGTAGCAACCTTTACATTGTGGTAAATATCCAAGTTTCCAAAACTATTTGTCATGATGAACCAATCAAAATAGCCCTCCCTTAAAAGGTTTGAACAGTTAGTTTCCTCCCCCTCACCCCCCTCAATTTTGTGATGTAGCCAATGTGTTGATCATCCAGAAGCTGATTTAGCCAAATTTGGCTATTCAAATTTATGAAATAAATAAAAAAAATGTCCTTATATGTTTTTGGTTACCTATTTGAACCATATATAGAAATCTGGCAAATTTTAAAGATCTTCTTGAATATTCTTCTAATTCTGGTAATTTGTTTTCAGAAAATTGTGGAATTTGGAACAAAAAGTTTCACAACAGTGTGAATTTTCACACAAAGAAAAAAGGCTGCTGCAGCTGCTGATTAATTTAATCTACCGGTAGTGGCATAATTAAACAGATTTGTAACTTGGGTTGTTTTTGTCACTTGGTAACCAAAAAAAGGGGGTGCAAACTGTCCAAAAACAATTTTGGAAAAAAGGTTCAGAGTAGTCACATTTCGAGGGGGAGGAAAAAAAAAAGAAAAAAGAAGTGAAACTCACCATATTTAGAGCATAGTTCCTTGTATGTATGTAGCCAGTTAGTAACGGACTTTGAAAAAGTTTCTTATCCTCTTCTGGATGATTGCCAGTCATATTACCTCACAAAATTGAAAACAAATTACCCTGATCTCCACATTCTGCAAAATGAAAAGGAAGTGGCCGGTATCAATTATATTGTAGAGCTAATCTGTTGATAAATTTGAATTTTTTGTTTTCCCCTCAAATTGGGCCACATTTAACTAGTAGCACCCACAAGCACACTATCCACTGTATGCCTGCTATTAGGAGGTACTCAGTTGTGAATGAACCTCAACTGAGTTAATATTTGGTTTCACCTTGGTAACAATTTTGTTGGAAATAGGTCTCATATACAGGTAGATAGATAAGGAAATAGGTAACTACTATGTAAGTAGATGGTTTATAGTCTATACATAGGTAAGGGAGGTGTTTACTACCTACCTCCTAACAACCTGCTTGTGGGAGGTAGATAGTAAAGAAAAGCAACTGAGCTAACCACCATGGTTAGCTGCAGAACTGGAATCCAACAGAAACCTATTTCCTGACCACTTACCATCCATCCTTCATGTGTGTTCACCATGGCCAGAGTGAACCAGCAGCCACCAATGCACCAGTTGGTCGTTCTGTCCACTGGATGGGCTGCATTTTTTCATTCGGCATCAGATGGGGTTCATCACAACCCATTTCTTTTCGCTCCTGACCATTGTACTTTCTTTTTCTTGGGTTTTTTCTTTGTTGTTTTTTTCTTGGACCTGACCTCGCACATAACTACCCTGCTCACCTTTCTACTCTCACAAATGTTGTACCAACCTTGGTACCTCACTAATTATCCCTTACTGGCATAGCTACCTTAATAACTAGTTATCATGTTGACCTAACTACTATACTAACTACCTACATTACTAATCTAGCTACCTTGTTAACTACATACCTTATTGACCTAATCATTGTATTAACAACCTATCTTATTGATTTAATTACATTATTATTTAGCAATTTTATATACACAATCACCCTACTCACATAAATGTTTTACAAACCTAGTCACCTTGATAAGGTAACTTGTTTCCTACATACAAACTTGCCTATCTACCTAGCTATCTTGCTAGTGTAATTTTCTTCCTACTTATTAATTTGCCTACCTACTTTAGTAACCTATCTACCTTGCTTTTTGAACTTCATTTTTACTTATTAACTTGCCTACTAACTCAACTACCTACCTATATACCTAGTTACCTACCTATTCTAATAATTTATCTACCTTGCTCCTTGAACTTCCTTTCTACTTATTAATTTGTCGACTAATCCAACTACCTATGTATATACCTATTTACCTACCTTTGCACCCACCTTCTTACCTACCATTATGTTCACCTACCTACTTATGTTTTTTACATAACCAAATACCTAATTAGTTACCTATTCATTTTCCCACCCCCCAACCCCCAAATCTTACCTATCAATTTATTAAGGTTCGCTTTAGTTCATGGATGATGAACATTAGTCCCCATATGTAGGTATTACAAACAATTTATAGTGGAAACAATGTTATAATTGCAGCCATTTTGGTTTAGTTAATTCATATTTTACTAAATTTTGTTTATTAAATTTATTTATGGAATGGACATTACATTACATTTTTTAATGTAATTATTATAAGTATGTATTATCGGATTATGGTTTATATTTAAAGTTGGGACACATAAATTAATTAATAAGATTTTCACAAATCTATAATAATTAGCTTAAACTAGGCTAAATTCTAAAGTTTGGACATATGTGAAGTAATACAATTTCATTCTATATTTTTTTCAAAGAGAGTGGAAAAAATTAGTTTGGAAATATCACACAACGATAAAAAACATATCTTTTCTTTTGGTTTTTACAAAATTTCTTTGAGTTTTTTTTTAAGATTAAGGTTTTTTTTCAATCAGTAAATCTTTGTAGTTTAAATTTTTTAAAATTTGGTTAAAAATTTTTTTCCTATGTTTTTATAATTATTATTATTTTGCATTATATAATTTGTATATTTTGTATAATTTTTTGGGTTTAGGGCATATATCATCAGAACTTTTTTTGTTAGGGTGGGTATAGTTAGGGTTGTAATAAAGTTTATGGAAAAATATCATTTGGATTTTTAAGGTTATGCTTTATGATTTAATGTTTAGGAATTTGGTTCATATATATTAAGGTTTAAGGTTTATACTCTAGAATTTGTTTATTGTATTAGTTTCTTATTTTATCTCTTGTTTAGATCTATAACATAATTATGAATATCCTTTGTTTCCATATGTTCCATAGTTGTTAAAGTTCAATATTTCCTAACCCACTTCTATTTTAATGTAACACCCATATCATATTGTGATAATTCATTAACCATGAAACATAAAAATATTTTTTAAATATTTAATTCCCTGCCAATACATCATGAAATTCATGTTTTCAAAATTATTTATTCACCTTATAACATATATAAAAATGAACATAATGCAAAATTGGTCACATTGATGATATGGCAGTTAGGGTTTAATGTAAAATTTACTATTTAATGTTAGAATTATGGTTTAGGTTTAGAGTTTAGGACATATAAATTAATTAACATTTTTTTTACAAGTCTATAATAAATAAAATAAATTTAAGGTGCATTTTGGGTGGAATTTTTAAGGCTTAAACATATGTAAAACAATGCAATGTCATTTTATTCTTTTTTAAAGAAAGTGAAAGAACTTAATTTGGAAATATTACCAAATGGTAAGAATTATACATTTTTTATGCGTTTCCCTGAATGCAATACCCATATTCAAGTTCATTTAGATATAACCTTTAGGTGATTTAGGTAACATGAGGTGTGGACCCAACCCTAAATGCAATACCCACATGTAAGGTCATTTCAAAATAACCAATACGTAGTTTGGGTGGCCTTTCAATGAAAACCAAAGTTTATATGCAATATCTGCATGAAGGTTCATTTTGAAATAATCCATAGGTGATTTAGACAAACTTAGGTGAATAATCAACCTTACATGCAATACCCACATGTAAGGTCATTTCAAAATAAAAGGTTTGTGTACCTAAAATATGTTTCTTTACATACCTAAATTAATTTTATGACAATTAATTATAATGAATAATTATCTAAAACAATGATTTGAATAACTTATCACCATAAAAAAATTAATTAAGATAATAAATTAAATATCAAATTATTGATTTGATTTTTAGATTTAAATTTTATTTATTTGAATAATTAAGGTTCAACCAAAAAATTAGTTAATTAATATTGAAAATTAAATGATTTTTTTAATTTGATAATCAATCATTTCCATTATTTAGAATTTTTTTATTAATAATTCCTTAATTATGACATTATTTGTTGATACTTAAACTAAATTATCCTCTCATATGAGTCGCACAAATATTATAATGGAAACCTATATGTAAGTATGGCAAAAGATGTTAAAAATCAGCAACTATTTATGGACCTACATGGAGGTATTGGAATGGATGTTAAAAAACTAATAGACTTATATGCGAGTATTACAATGGATGTAAAAAAAATCAACAACTATTTACAATAAGTATACATGGGTATTGTAATGGATGTAAAAAAAATTAGCAACTATTTATGAGACTTATATGTGGATATTGCATATTTGCATATTCTATAGGTCTCATAAAAATTATAATAGGAAGGATGTAAGTAGTCCACAATATTCATTTTGATCTTTGTAAACCCTAAACAAATTAATGTTACATATTCATATGTGCCTATTTAAGTTTTGATTTTTACATCTAAAGTATTAAGAAGATTATGAAATAGAAGACATATATAATTAACCATATACCCATCAAACAAATGTGACTAAAGGAAAATGTACAAATATGGGTGGATCAAAAAATGCTAAAGAACACAATGATTTTATATTATTTTTTATAATATATCAACGGACCAAAGTTCAATATTAGGTAGTCTAAAAAATGAAAGCATTGAAAAAACCTAACTCAATATATAAAGTGGAAACCTTAAACCATATCATTATTTACAATCTTGTGTTTAGCTTGGTAAGAAGTTGTTGCATTTGTAGCCCTTGTTGCATGACAAACAATGTACAGATGGTAGTGTTGCATCTCAACCTGAACTACATTTACAATAAACTCTTCATTTATTATGCCTTTAACCCTATAAACACCCAAAAACCACCAAATTAAAATTTAACACCACCAAAGAAGAAGGCGATGGCAACAAATTGCCATTGTCTTTTTCACTGGAACACCACCATAGAAGAAAATGACAATGCATTGTCACACCATTGCCTTTTTTTAAAAAATAGAAAAGAAAGCCATGACATTGTTTTCTTTTTCTTTTGCTTAGACACATAGAAGAAGGTGACAACAACTTATTCTTTTCAAACACAGAGAAGACAAAACACACAAGAGAACAACAAAAAAAAAAAACCAAGAGAAAGGAGGGAGCTTACTTTCAAGTTCCTGCTCTGCCTTCGCGCGTTTGCACTTTTGTTTCAAGTGCTTTCTCCTAGCATCTTCTTCTCAAGCCAACAAAAGAAAACACAAAGAAAAAAGAAGCCATAGAGAAGAAAAAATATGCAGAGAAGGAGGGAGCTTACCTTTAAGCTTTCGTTTTGCCTTTTCACTTTTGGCTCCCACTTTTGCCCTCCTGCTTTTGCATTTTCGTTTCAAGTGTTTTCTGTTAGCATCTTCTTCTTCTCAAGTAGAAGAAAAGAAAAAAAAACACAAAGAAAAAAAATCCATAAAAAAAAAAAAAATGCAGAGAAGGGAGGGAGCTTACCTTCAAGCTCTTTCTCTGCCCTTTCATTTTTGGCTCCTGCTTCTGCCCTCTTGCTTCTACCCTTTCGTTTCAAGCGCTTTCTCCTAGCATCTTATTTTTCTCAAACAGAAGAAAAGAAAAAAAAACACACAAAAAAGAAAATCATAGAAAAGAAAAAAAAAACGTAGAAAAGGGAAGGAGCTTTCATTTATTTTTTCGCTTTTGCATTTAGGATGAAGCGCTCCTCTTACTTTTTCCTCTCCACATTCCTTCAACGCTGAGCTTTTCCACCTTCCTCAAACCTTGTGTCTACATCTCCCCAAAGGCTCTGTGCTACTCAAGCTCGAGAGCTCTCCCGAGCTTTGGAGATGGAATGAGTGAGAAATGAGGTGAAGGAAGTAGGAGGGGGGAGGTAGGTAGGAGCGGGCGGAGGATTAGGTAGGAGGGGAAAATTTTGGGGCAGAGAAGGGACAAAAAATCCTTGGGCAAGGGAAGGGGATGTGTTTTTAATTCATCCCCAAATCGGCTTGAATGGCCTCATCCTGAACTGGTGCATTGGTGGCTGCTGGTTCACTCTAGCCGGTTCACTATAGCCCTGAAACGGGTCCAATGTTTCAAACTCATTGAGGGAAATCTCAGTAGTCCTTTAAACACAAACATGTAAACCAATCAATCTTTCAATTTCAAGAACACCATAAAAAAAATTCCTTCAAAATTGATAACATAGATATACTTGCATATTTTCTGTATACACAAAGTGAATGGGGAAATTTATCTCGCCTCTACCTGATATGTTGGGTCCAAGTAGTGTTCTCTGGTAATAATACCTGTTGAAGAATCGCCTCCAATTCCAGCTATTTTTTTAACTTGACAAAATTACATTCTGTTCCAGTCTTAGCTAGTTTTTTAATTTGATGGAACCAGTGGTCCAGATCAGTAGTCATGACCAGTGTTGGGAGGTTCTAACAGCAGGACCTGGTTTTCATCTCGGTTTACAGTCTGATTTTCAGATTGAGAATCATGTGTCGCATTTGGGAAGAACCAGGCTGAAAATAGACTTTCAGGTTCTCTTAAGAGTAAGAATCAGTTTCTCAATGATTTTTGAAAAAAAACTGACACCTGAGTTCCCATATGGGTTGAACCTGGGGTCCAGTTTTCAGCCCAATAGGTAGTAGAGTTTTTCATGAAAATAAATAAAAACAATCATAAAATCATAGAGAGGATGAATTATTTTTAATCTAGTGAAAAAAGTACAATGGACTTAAATGGAGTTCAACCAGAACTCAAATTCTAAATTTCATCATGTTTTTGTCTTTTTTATCGCCTTCAACTAATCAATATTGTTCACTGGTGATGTTGATTGTACGACAGCTATAAATGTTTTTGAACCATGTGCATTAGACCTAAGTTTCAACATTTTTTACTCGTAAATTCTCCTACTGCATAGGGGGGCGAGGGCCAGAGAGACTTGTGTGTGTGCCTATGGAACATCCATGGGGCCGCTATCACAAAGCTAGAAACACATGAACATTTGCTTGACCTATTTCAACATGTTGACGTTGTTGCTTTGACAGAAACACATCACTTCCCGGGCGATACATTCCCGGTCTTACCGGGGTTCTACTGTTTTGATGTTGCCAGGCCTGCGACTCCTCAGGGTGTCATTCAAAAGCACAGTGGAGGCATTGCGGTACTAGTCAGGGAAACATGGGCAAATAGTATTGTTGTTTGGAAGACTGCAAGGGATGGGACTAGGATTTGGCTACGCTTGTGCAATGCTTTCCAAAGGCCTTTGTTCCTGTGCATAGTATATGCTGCTCCACAAGGCTCGCCATATGCGGACAACAGCCTGTTTGAATACATACGCCTACCTATCTTGGCGTATGTATTCAAACAAGGTTGGAGAAGCCATGAACTTAGGCAGTGTGCTTTTTGTTGGGGATTTCAATGCAAGGACAGGCACAAACACTGACTTCATAGATTGTAGTCAACTAGCAGATGTGCTGTTGGTGCCACAGGCCATTGAGGACACCCTGCCCAACGATATGTTGGAGCGCCAGAACCGCGACACCATCACGGCTGGTTGGCATCGTGAATTCCTGGATTTCTGCAGAACTACTGGGCTATTCATCCTCAATGGCCGCACACCAAGAGACATATCAGGGGAATACACATGCCTATCCAATAAAGGTTTTAGCACTGTGGACTATTTTCTTACGACAACTAACCAATTAAAGGGTGTCAAGCGCTTAGAGGTTAACTGCAATGAAAAGTACTCAGGCCACAAAGATGCGCACTCTGATCATAGACCATTGGTACTTACAATCACACAACAGTGGCAACCCCCTCCGGTTCAGCAAAAGGCGATCAAACACCTACCACGTTTCAAATATGACACTACCAAAGCAGCCGAGTTTAACAAAAGTGTACAGCATAACATCGATGTCTGGGCAAGCCCAGATGTACTTGATGCATCTGACATACAAACAACAATCAATCTGTTACAACAATGCATCACACAATCTGCAGAAGAAGTGTTTGGAAATAGACAAGTGGCTTTAGGAAAAACAATAAAGCATAGCCACAAACCCTAGTTTGACACAGAATGTCGCCAGACCAAAAGCCAGTTTGCTAAATTGTCACATGCACACCCAGATAGGTAGGTCAAACTTAAGCAAATGAAACAATTGTACAAAAGAAAGAAACGTGCTTATGATGTACTCAAGGCTAAACAATTATGTGGTTTAGTGAAGGCGGATCCTGCAGCATTCTGGAAGCGGTACCGTAAGCGCGCTGAAGTTGTCAATGGCATCACCAGCGAAGCACTTAGGGATGGCTTCCAACAATTGCTTTAGCCTCCGGCGGCACTAGCCACAACAGGAGCCGTGACAGGTGCCACTATTCAAGCCAAGGTGGTTTCCTTTCCACCCCATGGTATTGATTGCGAACAGTTGAATGTTGACATCACACTAGTTGAAGTACAACAAGCGTTCAAAAAGTTAAAACGACACAAAGCTGCAGGCATTGATGGCATCAAACCAGAGTTCCTTTTGGATGCGACTGTTGCCTTACAACAACCACTATTGATTGCTTTTAACAAAATTCTGCGTGAGGGCTATTGCGAATCACTCTCTATTGGGATCATACATGCACTATACAAAGGGGGTGACTGTAGTCAGTTTGACAATTACAGGGGGATCACAGTAGGACCAGTCTTAGCCAAGGTGTTTGCAATGATTCTTGAGTCTCGCATCAGTCAATGGGCGGAGACTAATGATTTACGCGCAAAAGGACAGGCTGGTTTTAGAAAGGACTTTCGGACAACAGATAACTTGTTTATTCTTCGCACTTTGACCGAACAAGCCAGATTTCAGAAAAAGAAGCTATACACTTGTTGTGTGGACCTCAAAAAAGCCTTTGATATAGTACCAAGGGACCTGTTGTGGCAGGTGCTGGAGGGACTTGGCATCAGTGGGCGGGTACTGGAGTGCTTGCGTTCCATGTACCATCAAGACCAGGCCTGCCTGCACCATCCAGAGGAGGGGCTCACGCCCACTTTCCTCTGCCGCATCGGAGTGAAGCAAGGATGCCCCCTCAGCCCGCTCCTATTTGGCCTCTTCATAGATGGCTTAGAGAAACGGCTGAATGCTTTGGAGGGTGATGCACCACCAATGTTGGATCAACTAGCTGTTCGCTTGCTTTTGTATGCAGACGACTTAGCTCTCATGTCACACACTCCTGGTGGATTGCAGAAGCAACTGGATGTCTTGCATGCTTTTTATTGTGAGCGTCAGTTGACTGTGAATGTCAAGAACACCAAGGTTGTTGTGTTTGAAGCACACAAGTCTGTGTGTCAGGCTTTTCAGTATGAAGGTGAAACTATAAAGCAACTAAACTCTTTCAAGTATTTAGGTGTTGAGCTGCATGGCACAAAAGGTATGTAAGCTACAATACAACAATTAGCAATGTCTGGGAAAAAGGCAGTTTTTGCATTACAGCGTAGATGCGCAGAATTGCGCATCTTTGACCCAGCATTACAATGCCAGTTGTTTGATGCACTAGTCAAACCAATGCTTAGCTATGGGTGTGAAGTATGGTTAGACCACATGGCACGCGAACAGTTAGAGGTGGTTCATCGGGCTTTTCTAAAGTTGTTGCTAGGGGTCAGCACCACGACATCCAGTTACGTCGTGCTGGCAGAGTTTGGCAGGTTTCCCCTAGAAATATATTGGTGGCAACAGACCATGCGCTTTCTCTCACGTGTCAGTTCTAAGGTAGACTCAGATCGCATGCTTAGGCTAGCTTATGATGTACAGCTGCAGTTGCTTGCAGCCAGGCGAAAAGTCTCACTCAGGAACCAGAGTGCTGTGGGTAGAAAAAGCCAATTGCCTGCTTGTTGGCTAGCACAAGTAGATGAATGACTGTCGACGTACAATTTGTGCATCGATCGCAATCAGCTGCCACCATGTGCTCGCCTCAAGCAGTTGGCTGAAAGGCAATACATTGTACACCATCAAGTGGCTGCAGCTGACTCTAGCAGGGTGAGAGCCTATTTGGGGTTGAATAGCTCAACACAGTATGGGTACAAAGAATACCTCTCCAGGGTAAACAATGCACAGCTTAGGAGAAGCTTGGCACGTTTTTGTTGTGCGAATCACAAGCTATAGATTGAGCTAGGAAGGCAAGCCAAGCCAGTGAAGGTGCCAACGCAACAGCGTTACTGCAAATTGTGCAACTTGGGTGCGGTTGAGGATGAGGACCACTTCTTGTTGGTTTGCCCTGCCTATCAAAGTGTTCGGGAGAGGTTTAGAGGTTCATTGCCACTAACTGCCATCACACCTTTGGCTGAATTGATGAGCTGTCAGCAGCAAGGCATCCTTGCTAGATTCTTAGTGCAATGTCAGAAGGTTAGATCTGAATTGCTTCATCAGACTTAACGTCAAATGGGTTCTGGCCTGGGCGCTGTTTGGCCCACTTAATGACGCTAAATTGTAAGTAAGTAAGTAAGTACTCATATTTTTAAAAAAATCATTACTTTGCAACATGGAGCCTAGAGCTTGAAAAAGGATTAGGGGATAGAAGGAAGGCCCCCAGCAGGGTCAAAGGAGGGTCACTTTATGAAAAACTTCAGTATGTAAGATTTTATTTTTTAATTCCTTATTTTTTATGGTTTACAAAAAAAAAATGAAACCTGGCAGTTTTTTGGAAGCTTTTGAAATACCTGAAACTGGCAGTTTGATGATTCTGAATTTTTCAAATACCTGAAACTGGCAGGCGATAAGAAAAATCAAATGCCCACCTCACACTGGTGAGGACCTGGTTCTTCACATTTTTAAACTTCTTGTTTTGAATTTTGCGGAGAATAAATATAAAGTCAAATTGGTTTAGAAACCAGATCTGGTTCCACATACTTAATGCAACCTCGCATTCAAGATCTTATGGGTACTAAGAGAAAAACCCCCAGCAGGGGAGGGAGGCAGCAGCCCCATCAAACATTAAAGAAGTTCAAGAAATACAAGGGGGGCAAGAAGCGCCACACAATGGTGGCGCAATCAGCCCCAAAGATGCCTAAGTGGCACCATTCCGCCTTAAAGGCTTGATCAAGCGTAGCTTGAATACTAGGGTCCTGGGTGGACCGAAGAGAATTAATGGCCTTCCAAGTGGCCATTCCAACCTCAACGGTAGCAACCCAGGCTTGCTGAAGGATTTTCCTAGAGGAATACTGGTTATCAAAATGCTTCCGGCATCTCTCCGTCCATAGGAAGTAGAGGATAAAACTACGAAGGATGTCAAGCGGTTGTCTGATATAGGAGAAGCCTCCTACATGGTACCCTTGGATCCCATGGGGGTCATCTTCTCTCTCAAAAACAGCTTCACCCAGCATGATGAATGGCCAGGAAAGAATGATGTCATTGGGCGCTCCCCATTTTTGCCAGATGTGAAAGAAGGCCTCCCAAGCCCGTTTTGCAAGGGGGCACTCGAGAAGACAGTGTTGAGGGGATTCAGGGACCTCCTCTGTGCAAACCTTGCAAGTGGGGAGGATCCCCATGCATTGTAGCCAAGTGCCAACCGGGAGGCCCCGATTTAAAGTGAGCCATATGAGAGTACCGACCTTCCGGGGTCGGGCGTTATGCCAGATTCTGGCTATAACTTGCCTGACGGTGGAGTTCTGCAGATTTAACCTTTGAATGAAGGAGCAAATGTAAGCGCTCTGGGTGGGGTTCCTTACGTTTCGGTAACCCCGCTTTGTGGAATAGCCAAAAAAAGGAGAGTCACCCATTTGGGAAGAGGCTTGCCAATGCCACTCTCCCGGGTCCCAGGGAAGCCCATCAATGAAACCGGATTCGAAAATCCAGAGTAAGGGGAGCTTAGTGAGTGATGGGAGCTCCCTGGCAACTTTATATGGGGCTCCATGTCTTTCTTGAAAGAGGACTCTGATTGGGTGATAACCTTTAGGGGAGAGGGTTATCATTTGGGAGTTCACAGCTCTGATGAGACCAGTGGGGGTTACCCTTTGGAATTCAATGGCTTGCACCGTGTTGGGGGTGACCCCGGTTACATGGTATATCCATTCTAGAGTGGTGTTATTTCCAGAGTTTCTTTCGCTGATCCAGTCCCCTGCTTAAAAGCGGTTAGTGTAAATTGCAGGATTCCATGGGATGCTCGCTATGATGATTTCTCTGTTGTTCCTGTTGGTGGCGTGGTAGGTCATCCGGGGGTCTTGGAGGCTTTTCCATGCCCTTCCCTCTTGATCCCAAAGATCTTTGATTCGGGTGCAGCCAGAATTGGCAATGGCTCGTCCTTCATTGCGACCACTCACTCCCAGAGGGTGACCAGTTGTGTTGAGGATGAGAGGGTTGCTGAAAATGGGCTGTCTAAGAACCTCCGCATGGGATGCGGGTTCGGACTTTGTTAGACCAACTCTTACATTGAGCCAAGAACCAAGGATGCTCTTCCAAAATGAGCATTTCAATTTTTTGAGCTTGGGGGCGGCAAAGAGCCAATTTATATCCGGGATGCTTGGCCCTTTGCCGTGCACCGGAAGATGGACTTGATCTGCTCGGTGCCTTAGAATCTCTTTCCAGGGTTCTCCTCCTGGGGCAAGACCTCTCACCAGAAGTTTGGCAAGTAGAGCTTCGGATTGTGCCTTGGGGTCTATGATCCCTAGGCCACTGCTAGACAAGGGAAGTGTAAGAGAATCCCATTTGACCTTGGCCCGTGTGTTGGAAGCCTTTCCTCCCCAAATGAAGTTTCGAACCAATCTTCTGATCTGGTTGCACATCCTGGGATTGGGGTTCCAACAGGCTACCA
Organism: Sphagnum contortum; assembly: GCA_963920785.1. Lineage (NCBI taxonomy): Eukaryota > Viridiplantae > Streptophyta > Sphagnopsida > Sphagnales > Sphagnaceae > Sphagnum > Sphagnum contortum. The sequence goes on from OY987282.1 coordinate 2,417,820, forward strand.
GATACCACATTGAGGAGAGCAATACTTGGTTGGCAACCAAAATTCTGCCAGCAAGAGAGAGGTTGCACTTGCCCCAAGCGATCATCTTCCCTTTTAGGGTGAGCATGAGTTTTTCAAAATTGGCCTCGATGGGTAACCGGAAGCCTATTTGTATGCCTAAGTATCGAACCCCTTGACCCTTGGGGATCCATTTCAGCCCAACTTCTTGTCCCCATTCCCATTCCTTTTTATCCTTGCTAGCCCATATGGCCGCAGATTTTCCCCAATTGATTTTTGCCCCAGAGGCAAGACAAAATAGATCGAGGACCGCCTGAGCTTTGCTTAAGTTACTCGGGGAGCCTTTGAGGTAAAGTGCGGTGTCATCCGCGAAAGTTTGATCCTTGACGCATCCCCCTTTGGGGAGGTGTAACCCTTCTATTTCGTGCTTTGGGTCATCTAGCATATGGCCCAGAACATCCATAGCAAGAATGAACAGGTATGGAGCTAGTGGACAGCCTTGTCTGACTGACCTAGCGAGTCTAAAATCCTTTCCAGATTTCCCGTTTACTTTAACTAATGAGGATGCGAGCCAGTAAAGGGATGAGATCCATTGAATCCAGGTGGGGCAAAAACCTAGTTTGGACAAGGTTGGGAAGAGGAAATCCCATTCAATCCTGTCAAATGCTTTTTCAAAATCAAGGAGTAAGAGAACAAGGTCCTGGCCGCTCTCTGGTGCCCAGACCAGAGCCTCCTGAGCTAGGAAGTTATTGTCTAGAATGCTTCTTCCTTCTACGAAGCCGGTTTGGTTTGGTCTGATCACGAGAGAAAGGAATTTTTGAATTCTTCTAGCTAAAGTTTTGGCAAGGATCTTGTATATGCTTCCCAAAAGTGTGATTGGGCGCCAATTCCCCAGTTTTGAGTGATCCCCTGACTTCGGAATCAGGGTGATCATGCCCTTGTTAATGTATTCCGAGGTCAATCCTTGTGCTAACATGGCCTTGAAGGCTAGTAGTAGCGTGGGGGCTACCTCATCCACATATTCTTGAAAGAATTCTGTTGGTATTCCATCGTGCCCTGGGGCCTTGCCTTTGGGGAGCAAGGTGATGGCTTCCGTGATTTCTGCCAGGGATAAGGATCGGGTCATGTTGGCATTCATGGCCTCCGTGACCCGAGTGGGGACGCTCTCCCAACATCTCTCTTGTGCCTCAGAGGTGCCCGGGGCATGTGTCTCTGACTCATAGAGGTTGGCATAAAATCTTGTGATGTAATGAGAAAGGTCTTTTTGGTCAGAAATTGTCCCTCCATCAACCTCTAACTCCTTTAGGAGTGTCTTTTTCTTTCCGATGCGATGGAAATCAAAGAAAGTTTTGGAGCAGGTGTCCCCATACCTGAACCATTTGGCTGCTGAGAGGTGACTATTGCGCTCAACTAAGGCTTGGAAAACCTCAGCCAGCTTTCCTTGCGATTCGGACAAGATGTCCCGCACTTGTTCATTAGTTGGGTCCCGTTGAAGCTGCTCCTCAGTCAGCTAAATTTTCTTTACGTGCACTCTGACCTGCGCCCCTCTTAGGCGGCGCCTTTCCTTCGCTAATCTTGTGTTGCATGCCAATACTCTTCTAGTGGCAGCCTCCAACCAGGGGGCCCACTCTGAGTCGTTTAAGGGCTTGGGCAGCTCCCCTTCCCAGGCTTGCAGCATTTCAGCTCTCCCTTTTTCATCTTTGAGTAGGGAAGAGTCAAAATAATGAATCAGTTTGTCAGGTATGTCAGGCTGACCCCATATGGATAGGATTAAAGGAGAGTGGTCGGAGAATTTTCGGATCGAAGCAGCCGCCTCAATTCTCCCACCTCTCGAATCCAGGTCCTGGGAAATGAAGAACTTGTCTATGCGTGAGATCACCGAATGTGCCCTGGATCTTCCATTATCGAAGGTGAATTCCTTGGCGGACATTTTCCGAAAGCTATCAAGCAGCCATGCATCCATTAAACCATATTGGAGGGTTAGGTGGTGCCATGCAGCCGCCTCCCTTCTATGCATCCGACGCTTGCCAGCCACCCCTCCTTGTTGAGTTTCTTCCCGGTGGTTGAAGTCGCCACCTAGAATGAAATGGTCGGCAACTAGATTTGCTTCACTCAACCGTTTCCACATCAACGCTCTCTCGTTTGAGGAGCATGAAGCATAAACGTTGATGATTGTCAGGGTACCAGTACCTAAGATGTGAAGGGTAATGAATTGTGCCCTGCCTTCTAAAAGAATGCCATTGGCACTAATGAGGGGGGCAAGGGATCTGTCAACGAGAATGGAAGTGCCCGCGCTCATTAGCTGTGAGCGCCCCATTGGTAGGCCATAGTTCCAAAAAGAAGCGCCCTTCCAGAATTGAATCCCTTTTGTGGAGTTGGAGCAATCTATTTTCCCCCAGGTGATGTTCTTGTAAAATCAGTATTTGAGGGGTGGGAACCAGGGAGGAAATCCAGGAACGGATTTCTTTTTGCTTGGAGGAGTTCTTCCCTAAGCCCCTCACATTTAAGGAGGCTATCGTAAGGGGCCTCTTATTCATGAGATGGCTAGTCTGGGGCGGCTTGAATGCCGATCGATCCCTGTGGTAGGAGGCTCCTCCGGGAGCTATCTTCATTCTGTTCCCATTCGAGCTCTTGCGAGTTGGTGATAATGGTGGTGTTATGTATGACCACATTGGGAGTCGGAGAATGCCCCAGATCTAGCGGGATAAAACGTTTCTTCCAAGCCGCTTGGGGTGAGGTCTGGCGGTTGACGACCTTGGTCTTGTGAACTTGGCATTCTACTTCGCCCGCTCCCTGCTTTAGAAGAAGGCTGTGAGCTGGGGCAACAAATTCTATCTCATTGTTCATGCTTGAGATAGATTTGAGAGTTTTCCAGTGTAAGTGTTTTTTGTTCTGTATGCTGACTGGATTAGATCCGGTGGGGATGTGTACAAGAATGGTACATTCAGATTATGGGTCCTAAGAGCATCCCCACTGGTGCTGAGTATGTGACCCTGCACAAATAATTCTCACATCCAAGTTTAGTTATTTACTTTATTGGAACCCCACCCATAGGACTCTTTCTCAGGGACTGTAAATAGGTGCGAACAACTGATAGCAAATCACCTGGCCAATCAAAAACAGGGAGCAGCACTTAGATCATATTTACACTCTTCTCTAGCAGGTACACAGCTTTGCTGTGCTTTCTTCAAACCTCAGCAAACTGAGCACATATGCAGGTGAAAAACCATTTTCCTGAGCCAAACCGGCATATGTTGACTTTCTTCATCCAATTTTAATATGCAGGGTCACATACTGAGCACCAGTGGGGATGCTCTAAGTTCTAATGTTGTACAACCAAACAAAGGAGGCACCCAGACATGAAGTATACTTGCTTGTAACAATTTGGAACTTAAAAGAACCCTGGAAAAAGGAAATGTACAAGAACCTGTACGAAGACGATTTGTACAGTTGTGGAAGATGTTAAACACCCCTAAGAAATTTGTGGGTGTAAGTGCAGGGTTCTGCATACAACTGCACAGTTTGTAGGGGTGCAGGACGAAACAAAATTTGATTTTTCATGTCCTGCTCTTTGGATGCGGTTTTGAACAGTGTTGGAGACTTGTTGGGTCCGGATTTCAGAAGATTTTCTGATGTCCCGACCTGGTTTTTGAAAATTATTATTATTGTTTTGCTACAGACCTGAGGAGGGTGTCCCCAGAAAGAGGGGGATAACCTAAATGAGAAATCCCTACACTAATGATCTTACCAACAACAGAGGCTGGTTTGTCTAACTGACAATGTAGCCACACTACTTATTGCATAGCAACTTCTACTACCTTCTATGTGGTCTAAAACATAATTCTAGAACTTCAGGGGATCAGAACACTCCTGACTTCCTCTCAAGAGCCAACTAGTCATGTGGTAGTTCATGAACAAACTTTATATTGCCTTCACAACTACCACCAGATCCCCTCAGAATAGAACTTGGACAGAAAGACAAGAGGATATCACCCAGAAAAACAAATCTTCCCATAGCGCCCACTGGTGTGCTTGAAATCCCTTATCTCCCAAGCTCCCAAACTATGGTAGGTACTCTCTTCTAAACCTAGTAAGATTGACAAAATCTCTCAGAAATTCCCATGACTGTCAAGAACCCCAAACAAACCACATGACTATTCATGAAACCTCTAGACAATGTCATCCTTTCCCCTGGATTAGTCCCTAAATCCTAACATTAGTTAATCCTCCTGTCCTGAAGTTTACAGTGCAGCCAAAAGCATCACTTCAAGACCAAAGCAAACATAAACAGAGAGGCATTCTTCTCTTCTGTTCACACAAATGCCCTATCACCAACATATCTCTATTTTCAACCAACTATCAAGATTGAACACTTAGCTTTCTTCTGCCCCCTTCTTAAGTCTAGAAGTCCTTCACTTATAGTCTGCCATCCCAAAGCACCAGCCATCAACCGAAATCTCTTGCACCAACCAGTGCTCTGCTTCACGATCCACACTCCCCTCCTAGAGCCAACACAATATGGCTATGAATCTGTTCCATCACCAAAACCAACATACCAACACTGCTTAATTGAAGTGCAAACATCAAACACAATAATCTTGTAATCAAACAAAACACACCCAATTGCAGAAAAAGAAGAATTAAAACTGGACTTTTGGCATCCACAACCCTTCATGATGCCCAAATGTCTCAGATTGGCATTTTCTATCCATCATCCATTTTTTTGGGTTTTCACATTCCATCCATCCACAAATGAAAAACTTCATACTATTTCAACGTCACAAGACTTTCAACAAATTGAAAAAATAAAATTCCCCTGGGTTTCAAAGTGCTAGTTCCTCAAACAGCTCATACTAATTGATTTTCAAAAGCAGTTCTTACAAAACAAGTATAAAAAATTATGTTATTTCAAAAATTGATTTAAAATTAAAAAAATTGTTAAAAAAATAGAAAACATGAAATTCAGATTAATTTTGTGAACATTTTATACGTCCAAAAGTTCATCCTGTTTAAAAGAACCTTCAAATTCTTCTAATCTTGTTCAAAATCTAAATCCTTTTCAATTAGCTCACCAAATTGAAAGGTAGTTTACAATCAATTCTAGGACGATTTGGCCAATTTTTGTTCACAAATATTAATCTCTTTAAATTTTCTACAACAACTCGTCAATTTGTAAATATCCTTGCTAAAGAAAAAATCCTTTTAGTCTCAATTTGTCACCCTAAGATTTGGTAGACCAAAAATCCAATAGTAGAAAACAAGGCTTCATGTTTTGCCCGCCATTGAAGAAGACACTTGATTTCTTTGGAAGCCACTTGGTTATGTTTAAAAATCACATTTCCTTGGTGACAAGTTATGCCATTGGCTCATGTGTGTTGGGAGTTTGTTAAAAGTTATCCAACTTAAGATCTGCATCTATTGTTTGATTTGCACATTCAACTTCAATTTTTTCCATTGGGTGTAAATAATGATAACGATTCAAAAGCATAGGATATAATGATCATCTATCATATTCAACAATGTTCACCCCCTCTTCACAACCAATAAAAAAAAATACTAGAAAAGAACTTTTAAATATGGGGTTTAGCACTAAACATAAAATGTTGTAAGACTTTATATCTTTGTATCTTCTTTGAAAAAGGAGGAAAGATCCTAAAACACCATAAACTTCATTCTTGATATTGATAACAAACAAAAATAACCTAAAGGCAATTCCAAATGTTATTATCAATCAAATTAACTTGGGTAGGTGGGTTGGTAACTTTTTCCCTACCTTTCAAACACATGGTGAAGACATATTACAATGCATTAAACAATAACCAATGGTTGATAAATTCGTTCAAAACACATGCACTCACAACATGAGAAAGACAATCCATAATTATTTGATAAATGTGCAAAGTAAAAAGACGAAGCAACCTACGACCGATTCTAACAATATTTCTCCTATTGTAACAAAGGATAATAACATTCTTGAATCGCAAGGCCTCTTGGAACATAATGATCTTACTAACAAACCTACAACTAGAATTGAATAAATGTTATGTATCAAAGAAGCATAATTGAATAACAAAAAAAATTTAAATAAAATAAGAAAGAAAGAAAAAGTAATTTGTAAGAGATCAAAAATTCACCTTGTTTTCACTAGAGTATTCAAATTTTTATGGTGAATGTTTAAATTAAACATGTTCTATTCCATTCCTATTTTCCTTTCCCCAACTTTTAAAACCAAGTTATACATTTCTGCAAATCTAAGTAGGAAGATTTGATAAAAATAAATCTAAGGTTTTCACAAACCTTTTCATTAGTTGTAGCATATCAACATGCCTTAAAAAGAAAATGGCCAAAACAAGTGCCTTGGAAATTTTATCTAAATTTAAAACTTTACATTTCACAATTAATTTCAAGGTAGTTATCATTGGATTCAAATTTGACCTTCATTTTTCACATATGCAAATTGGTCAAGTAGTTTTGTCAGATTGGTGGCCAAAGCTTGACCAATAATCTATGTTGCTTCAAATAGCCCAATGATCATAATATTGTTTAAGTTGCCAATTAAATCCTAAAAAGTTAATGACAAAAAGTAAAAATATCATGTGCCTTTTTTAGACATTCATAAGTCAAAATTTATTGTTGTAAATCTATATACAATCTACCGATTTTGGCAAAACATAGACTTGTTTCATTTTTGCCACCAATTTTGGTAATATCTCATGAAAATTTTGATTTTTAAAAGGGAAAACAACTTGAGGACACAAACATAAAATTAAACACTTGAACTAAAAAATTTCCACAAATTGCAATGGCAATTAATTTTTCACAACTAGAAAGCCAAGTTCCTACAAAAAATATTTTGTTGCTCATCATCTTTTTAAAAAGGATTTATGATAAAGAAAAATTAGATATTGCACTTCTTGAAACAATAAACCTTTTTTTGTTGGTTTTCTTTCAAAAGTTCCTTTCATTAGAGAATTTACTTCAATTTTTTTGATAATTATTACATTATCACAATACACATGTTTTTTCAAAGTTGTTATACCATATGTCCTATAATATGTTGTAAGTCCTTTTCTTTCTTTTGTGTTTAGATTAAGAGAATGCACAAGACGACCATAACAAAACAAACATCTCATGATTTGAGAATTTCCAAGATTAACTTCTTTGTCATCATTTATACAATAAAAAACCCAACAAATTGCATTCCTATTATGCTCTTTCCATATTTTCCTTTGAACATGCAATGTTTGAAACTTCTTTTCCATTTCATTTTTTTTATTTGATTCTATTATTTCTGTTGTTGTATTTTGTTCTATTTGAAAACTACCATTCAAACTTTTATCTTCCATATTCCATTCATTAGATTTCATTTTCACCATCAATTACCATCACATCTTCATTTGACAAGACTCTATTTTTAAAAAGATATAAAATAGGTTGGAGAAGAAATTAGAAATAAAATGAGTTTTAGGAAAATTATGGTTTCAAATATTAGTTATTTAATCTATCCAAAGAATATTTTTAAAAATTTGAGAAGACAACTACAAGCAACTAAGGTAATCATAAGCATTACAAAAATTATTGAAAAAAAAGATGTGAAAAAAAAGTTTTAATGTGTGAAAATTTCTATACAAATGGGTTTAGTCTTGCACATGACATAATACATACAATATGTCAAATAATTACCATTTTTTCTAAAACATGTCTAATTAAAATAAAAACAAAAACTGAAATAGATTGAAAACACATGTTTGAAAACAAATGAAGAGGAAAAAAAAACGAAACACTTCAAAGACAAAAACTCTAGAAAAAAATGAAAATTAAAAAAATACCTCGGAGTTGAAGAAAAAGTTAGAATTTTTTTCTTTCATACCAGCACACACTTGCACACAAAAATGTAGGGGGGAAGTGCTAGTCTAAAAACTCAAAGAACACCAATGGAATACAACAAGGAAGCACCAATGAAAAACAATGAACACATTGGTCAGAAAAGTACATAAGGCATCACAAGTTAAAAAATGTAGCAAGGAGGTGCCAATGAACAACAATAAAACACTACGTGGAGGCGTCAACAAACATCAATAGAGCATAACAAGGTTACTTTGATGAACACCAATAGAACATAACAAGGACACATTGATAAGCACCAACAAGGCACAACAAAGATGTGCCAATGAACACCAATAGAACATAATAAGGAGGAGCTGATGCACACAAATAGAACATAGCATGGAGGCATCGACAAGCATCGACATAGCACAACAAGGAGGTCCTAACAAGCAATAATAGAACACAACAAGGAAGTCCTGCCAAGTAATAACATAGCACAATAAAGAGGAGTTGATGAGCAACAAGAATGCAAAGAAGCATCAACAAACACCAACAGAGTACAATAAGAAAACATCGATGAACAACAAGAGTGCACATCAAAAAGAGCAACGAGCAATAAAAGCATACAAATGCTAATGATTACTCGCACTAACTACAAATGACAAGAGCACAAGATTAACCAAAGCAAAAAAAATTAAGCACACTCAAAAAAAAAACACAAAACACTGTCCTTATTTATAAGGAGAGTAGGAGAGAAGAAAAAGGCTCAGGGGTAGCTCCACCAAGGCAACGGCTTTGCAGTGCCTCTTGCAATGCAAACTATTTTCATTTTAATCTTTTTCTAACCCTACCTACCACTACCAATTACCAAAGTACAATGATTGACTACTAACACCTTGACCCCGCTAAAATTTAGTACCCTGATAAAGTATCTAATGGGCGATTCTGAGCCTAGTGAGAACCTCTGGACAGGTTTCAAAATGAGCATCACCCTTATGATACCTTGACATATTCAAGGTGAGAACCGGCTTGAAACCCTGGTGGTTCTCACCTCCTTTCTTAAACCCACCCAACACTTACTTTGAACCCATGACCACAGAGCTGAAGAACCAGGAATCAGTCCCACAGGACTACACGCTTTGTAGGGGAGTGCAGGATGAAAAAACTTTGATTTTTCATATTCTCCTCCTTGTAGGCAGTTTTGAACCGCTTTTCCTGGCAAAATTTAGCCAGAAAAGCAAAAATCTAAAATTTGAACATGAAGTAAGTTTGGAGGGTTTCGGTCACCAGAAGTAAGAGGGGGAAAAAAAAAGTAAGATCATCAGATTTCTATATTTGGTTTTAAGTGTGAAGGTTGTTAAAGACTTGTACTCCATATCAGGTCATGTTACTTTTTAGGTTATGGTTTTTCTATAAGATAATTGCTGCCATTGGTGCAAGCAACCCTACAGCAAAACCGTGCAGGTTACCGCGCAAGACTGAGCAGTTATCCACAAAGTTGATAGTTGGGTCTCTATTGTCTTACCTTGTTCTCCTTCTAGAAAGAGGCCGGTCCCAGTTCCGAAGTTTCCAAAATCCACAACCTCCATTTGGGGGATCTGGAACTGAACCAAGAAATGAACCTAGAAGCCGCCTACAACGTGGAACTGGCCAACACTGACCTTGATATTCAAGTCGTCCTTGCTTGCTACTCTACCTACATTTTCAATTGCAGACTTACCTGAAGAAATCTATCTATATTGAAGAAATCAGGTTGTTTGTTTGTTTTGTTTCACATTGGGATCTCAAGCAACTGCCATGCCTCTTGCCATGCACTTGGTAACATTCTAAAGTCCCTTTATAAGGGGTGAAAGGTTGTTTCCTAATGTTTAGAAGTTAGACCTGCTATGCAAAAGTTATTGAATATTGAATAATTTTGTTGTTGAGAATCCAATAAAATCAAAACTAATCCTTTTCAAGTTCAAGGGAATTGTTGGAAAGCTCTTAACAAGTATGATTTTATTGAATTGATTTTGTAATTTTTAGACTTCCTGTGGGAGATATTGGGTTTTGTATTACTTTTGCCATCGGAAATCAAATAAAGACTCAAAATCCAGTTTTTAGTGAAAATTAGATTTTAGAGTTTTGCGGAAAAAGGTGTACCATTCTCCCTTTCCAAATTCAGTTAATTGGGCCAACAATATGGTACACAGGCCAACAACAGTTATTAGTTAACAACTCTGTTGAAAGGCAAACCAAAAAAAGAAGAAGTTACAATGGAGAGTACTTTCATGAATTGTTCTACATTGTTATCGACCCTATCTGGATTGTGATTAGTCAACTAATTTTTTACTTTCAAACCCAATGTAGGACAGTTCCAAAAATTACCCATGCCAACAAACCAATTGAAGTCTATTGAATAGTTAACCAGCCAGAGCACCTAGGTTATTGTGAATAGGTAAGGCGTGTGAGCACCAAGACTGTTCACAATAACTTGCATGCTCCAGCTGATTCTCAGACATAATCAGTTGTACAAGAGCATCAAGCTTTCAGGTTGTGGGAGACAGAAGAGCTTGAGTTATGAGGTTCAGCCAACCAGTGACCAAGAATGTGCAAAAAAGAATTAAGCAGGCATTCATGATATAACTAGGAAGCTCTCATCCATTGTTAGCAAGACGCTCCCCACAATCAGTTATGGACTATGCAATTGGCTCAAGGCCGCTGGTAATTGGAAATAGCCTTGCCGTGGGAGTGTTGAGACACTACTGAGGCTGTTTCTGATAACCAGCAGCCTTGAGCCAATTATCAGACATAACCTAACAGCGTTTGTTTCCATAACCTACAGACCAATGGATCCCATCACTTTTCATCCATACACAGATTGGATATGGATCATTTTTCGTCCACACACAGAATAAGATAGGGGTAGATTAATGCGTGATGGGTACATGCAGGGCCAATAAGGAAGAGACACGTCAAGAGTTAGCCCCAAAAAGCTGGTTATAGAGAATTAAGTACCTTCACCTGGGCCATGGTAAAAAACATTTGGAAGGGATGGATGAAATTATGATCTTGGAATGCGCCGTTTTAATGAGCTGCGTCAGACACAAAGAAAGGAGGGCGGGCAAAAAAAGCTGTCGTTGGAGCGCAATCACCGCCACACTTTTAGCCATCTGCTTTGGAGTTTTTAAATTTTTGGTTTCTTATGAGGAATTTAGCCTCCCTAAGTCCCGCCACCCCGAATTCACTCATCTATTTTTGCATTTTCCTTCCTTTTGGTCGGTTTCCGATATTAGAATGATTCAAAAGAATAGTCAATCTTCTCTATCAACTTGGCCGTCAAGTTTGTTTGAACAATACAAAATACAAAGCCCTGAAAGCTTTTGACTTTGAAGAATATGATTTTCATGAGAAAATGGCCTGAATTCACTGGGTTTTGAAACCAAAAGAAATTAAATTTCCAGGTTTTTATATTGTGTTCCTATAGATAATCAAGATCTTAAAATCATCATTTTCAATAAAAATTCATATTTAGTTGATACCCAAATTAACCTTAGCTTCCGTCTGGATAATTACTACTTTAGTTACAACACAAAATTGAAAGAAAAAGAACACAGTCTGTGGGCCTTGTGAGCCTTTTTGGTTGCCTTGGTCGGTCACACAAATTGGCGAGATGTCACATAGCATGTCTTGCCCCTTCCACAAAACCCTCCTTGGCCTTATTTCATTGGCTGGGAGGCTTTTTTTCCTGAATAATCGTCCCCAATTTTCTCCTACCCCCACCCCCCCTTTTCCCCTTTTGCAGCCATCCGGCATGTCTGCTTCTCTGTGTGTCCAACTCTGGTATTTTGTTTTTTTGCAGGTCCGAGAGTCGAGTAAGTTAAAAGAAAGTACGGTTTCTTTTCTCTTCAGGCACTCGCCCTTTCTTCCTTCATGCTGTTCCCCTGTTCCCCCAGATGGGATGTGGCGCTGCCTGTGTCTCTGCTAACCAGGCAGCTGCACGTGTGGTAGGAGTTGACCTTTTGTAGCCTACTCCAGGACCAGTTATGCCCGGCACGGGTAGGACGGCAACGGGTAGGGCCATTCAGAGCTTGCCGTGTGCTCCCCTTCTCTCGCTCGGAAGTCGGAGTCTCCCTCGTGCCCACCCCATATTGAGTGTAGTAGAGAGTCTCGGACTCTTGGACTCTACAATCCCCGCCCCCTTTCCCTTTACTCCTTTTTATTGGGGATGGGAGTTTACAAGAGTGTTGGCCAAGGTTCATCAACATCCAATAAAATTATTTTTACCAAGTAACTTTTACCTTAGATATTTGTGAACTACAAGTAGACACTTCAAAATTGCATAGTATGAAACATGGTTCTTGGATTTTGTTTCAAAAGATTTAAGGATTTTTTTTTAATCATAAAAATTATGATTATTGTCAGCTATATATTAATTCCAATATACTCTCCTAGATAATAATAAAACACGATATAACTTGTAACTTATCATATTAGTCATAAAACAACCAATGAAAGTTGAGGTTCAATGTGATTTTGCAACGAATTTTTTTTTCCTTTTGTATACCCCAATTGTGAATGCACCCATGATCTACATGGGATGTTCACATAATATTTACGAATAGGCCAAAATTCAAAGGTGGATCATAAAGTTTGTAGTAACTTGTGTGATTTGAAGGTTGGTTGGAGAGCTCATAGGGAGTAAATCAGAGAATTAGAATTGCATGTCATTGTTATTACTTTTAAATATATCTTTAAGCATTGTTCTAGTCACAATCATAGCATGTAGTTTTGATATCCAAAGCATTGAAAAGCTTAATGGCAATAATTTTCATACTTGGAAGATGAAAATGGAGTTTTTCTTACATGAGAAAGATTTGTGGGAGATCATTTCAAAAGTACTATTGTCATCAAAGATTGAATTTGAAGAAATGTTTCTTAAAGAAAACATTTCACGAGTTCATTTTTTTCATGAAGAACGACAAGTTGTTTCATTAAATAATATTTTAAATGTTGTTGATATTTTGTTGCATCATATATGACTAGATTGTGATTAATTTGTTTATTTGAAATATAATTTGCAAAGGTATTTTGTTCATTGAATTTGGAGCTTTGACTTTTCACAACATTTCTTTTTTTCAAAGAATTATTTTTTCAACATTTGAAAATTTTCTGACAAGTCACAAAATATATTTTGGAAACAATTGTGCCCTTCTTGTGTTTGGGAAAAACATCATTATCTACAAACTACTAAATGGGATTTCCAAATGCATTTGAAATATGTTGTACATCCCAACATTGGCAAATTTTTTTTTTAATAGTCCATCAGTTAACATAGCATGGTTTCAAGGTGGATTTTGAAACCATTAAATGTTGGTTGAGATTTTTTTACTCAAACAAGGCATAGTTGTTGAAGTTGTCCAAGAAAAGAGGTTATACACGTTGGTTGGAATTGTTCAATCTTGGTTGCACCAAAGTAAATAAAATGATTTATGGCATTAAAGATTCAATACATGTCTCTCTAGAAGGCTTAATAACTATAGCCCTTTGTTGAAGGCATGGATTTTAATGAAGATTGAAGATTGTGGCTTGAATTTTTTTGATGGATTTGTGTATGGTAAACACTAGTGTTGTGCATGGAAGAACATATAGTCATTTTACAAGTTGTGTAAAACCATGTAATTATGCATCATTTACATTTATACACCAAATTTTTTCATACTTACGATTATCATACTTACAATTACATTTCATGCCATTTGGGTCCAACCACATTACTAGGAGTCTCCACCCTACCCCCTTAAACTCATTTTTTTCAAGATATTTTTGGAATATTTTCAATATATCATTATAAAGCAAAAATCATTTGTTAATACTATTATGTTAAACTATATATTATAAATTAGCCAAAACTATGTCATTTTTTAAAATTCAAAATGTGTTTTGTGTGTTTTTATTACTTAATCATCATTTATAAGCACTTGTTACATAACATAAAAAATGATTTTGTGTATTCTTAAATTCATTAGATTGATTAAAAAAAAATTGGATATGCATACCAATATATTGAAAATAACATTATATAAAAATAAGTTCATTTTTAGTTCTTTTCTTTTATTACAATTTGAAATACACAGAATTAAGTAGTGGTTATGATTGTTAATGGTAATTGCGACTTTACCCATGTATATTTTGGGATTTATATTTACATTCACACAATGTACATTTCTATATTTTTAATATACACTCATGTCGTGTAGAAAAGGTCACTTTGTACAAGTGTAAATCACAATGAAATACGCTTATGAAGGTGTTACACATCAAACATAAGTAGCTATGGGTTTCTATGAAAACATGGCAAGACCACAAGAAAAGCAAGATGACATAGGGAGTTAACTTAAAACAAGTCATAAATGAAGCTTGCAAAGATGCTATGGGTTGCAAGATGACATGATATCACCACTTAAGAACAATATAGGAGCTCATCTTAAACTATAAACCATGTCTTGCAAAACCAAAATGAATGAGTTCCAAAACAACCACAAGAATGGGAAATGCAACATGACAAAAATGTAAGGAATAATCAATAAAATCTCATTAGAAACATATCATTGTTGGAACTTTAAACCATGTAAATAATTGTAAGATGACAACAACACCACCAACCACACTTGTAAACAACATCTAAACATTGGGGAACTCATAAGATCACAATGAAAAAAACTTTGCAAGATATCATTCTTCCAAACCTATACCTTTTTTCTTTCCAACCGACTTGCCTCCCTTTTTTTCCCCTTATGCCTACATTTTGATCTTTTGCCCTTTCCCTAATTTTCTCTTTATTTCTTTGTTCATTCAACTCCACTTCCATAGCTAATTTTTTGATGGGAAAATAAAAGAAGAAATGCAATATTTCATATGTTATTGTGTGTTGCATTTATTTACTTATTTACATTATTTTATAAGGTGTGTGAAACTATATATTAAGTGCATGTGTTTTCTTTTTAAAACTTACATTTACACTTGAAATGTATATAGGCTAAGGGCAAAAGGAAGAATATATAATACCCAACATGTATGTTAAAAATAAAATAATATAACATTGGTAAATACTATTGCATGCCATTTCTTTTGAGTTGATGTTTTTGTGCAAAGACAATTCTTAAGCTTGTGCACACATACATGTTTAGTCCCATGGCAACATGTCATGGAGGGGAAAATATTTTCTAATTGAATTTAAGATTTTTTTGCCTAGGACCCAATAAAGTAATCAACATGAAAATAGATCTACCGTAGTGCTCACCCTAAACCCTGCAGCCCCAGAAAATGGAATTATTTTTTCCCTCCCGCAGGTAGTCCCCGCAGGCCAGATTAAGAGTTTTGCAATCCCGCAGCAGAAAGAAACAATTAATTAAGGGTCCCGCAGGGGAAAATGGCAATACCACAAACAATCAGTACACACAGTCAGTGTCCCCCTCTATATCGCTGGGCTGGCTGAACACGGTTCCATTGCACACTTCTATTTTCCCAAATCTTTCCCAAAGGTCCTGAGGAACCCTTTGCAGCACTCCCTAGCTATTGCTAAGCGAGCGCTCCACAAGCTGAGCTGCCCTACTCTTCGTTTGCCTCTGCACTGTCAGAATCCTCTTCTGATTCGCCATCCTCATCTGATGCGCTAGATGCTGCTGCCTCATCAGCAGGGTCTACGCTCACTACAGCTGTTCTCTTGCGGATGCTCCTCAAGCGCATGGACAATTTGTCAGCAGGCAACTCAAAGTCCGAGTCCCACTTTGCATCTGACGACCCGCTGCTCAACTCTGACTCTACATCGCTATCGTTGTCGTCATCTGCCTCCTCCTCATCCTCAGCAGGCACCTCGTTTGCGTGTGCCAGCTCTGTTGTTGACGTTCGCGGCAGTTCTGTCTGCAAGCCCAACTGCGCGCACGCGGCTGCGGCCCAGTGCCGCGTCCCCTCCTCAAAGATCTGCAAGGTGCCCACCTTGGCGTAGCCATCCAGCACACTGCGCTGCATTCCCTTGATGCGCTCCTAGCTAGCGTAGATCCAGTGGATGCCCTCGTCCCTCAGGCGGTTGACGGAGAGGTCCAGCTTGCAGTCCTTGGGCGCGATGCCCGACTTGACCTGCTCTGCCACGAGGCTTGTTGACCAGTCGCAGAACCGTTGGCGTACAGTGTTCTTGAACGGCTTGTTGAGGACAGTATCTGCCACCTGCGCAAGAATGAATGCTTTGTCAACTCACAAATGAGTTTCTTCTTTAAACTGCATCATGGGGAGAGGAAAAAGTAATGCTGCTCAGGCAAGGATTTGATTTCAATGGCTTGACCACAGAAACGCAAAGCAATCTCACAGAGCATTAAATGTTAGTGCAAAATCAGAGGACCAATGCAGTCAATTAGAGGAAAAATGCTATCCCTGTCAAGAATGGCTACCTGAGCAACCGAGGTAGTCCCTCCCGGCACAAACACGATGTGCATGTACGGGTGGTTCAGCTTCAGCTAATCCCTAAATGGGGCGCCGCGGTGGACGCTGTAGACATCCAGCTGCAGCAACAACGGCTGCTCGCAGGGAGGCAGCAGGTCAGTGCGCTCCTCGTAGACGTGCACATAGACTGGGTAGATCAGCTGCAGAGAACCAAATGCTATGAGTGACGATGATTTTGAAAAAAATGTTTGTACCAGGTATCGTCCAGAATTACTACATCCCCAGTCAATGTTGCAGCCTGCGGAGGTATAACAAAGCTATTTAGGATATTCACCTTCTCGATCCACTCCTGCATGGACTCGAGCGTGCACCAGTGGTTTTTGGTCAAGCTGAAGACGAAGCCAACTGCCTCAGCCTCGCTGCACGCCTCCTTTCTAGGCAGGTTCTTCTCCCTCTGGCCGCCGTAGATCAACTGCAGTGCCTGCACAATCCTTGCGAGTGTTTGTTGTGACGCATGCTGTGAGGCCACGCTTGTCCTCCTTGCCGGTGACTTGCACCTGCATTCAAAGGTTGCTTGTCTCCATCGCAAGAGTTCATTAGCGCATTAACTTGCACAATTTGACCCATTTCATTTTCATGGTAGGCAAGCATGGTGAGGCTTCCCAAAAGATTAGAGCTACACACCTGTTTCGCGTTCCTGATATCGTATGTGGTTGCCATCCCCATGGGTGTGTACCACACAAACGTTTCGTCCATGTTGAAGACGAGCTCAGGCGGGATCTTGTATAGGTAGCAGCACCATGCCATGCGCAAGTTCATCTCGTCCACCAGACGCTCATAGTCTTTTGGCAGCTTCTGTGCTGCGCCTGTTGCACACCTGCGCAGAATTCAACTATACTTAGGTCACTTGCACAACAGCGGGCGCTTTCAAAGAAATGGATGTAGGCGCCCAAAGTTCTGCTTGGATAAAGAGCACATGTAGTGGCAAAGCTGTAAACAATAAGCAGACCAAGCTCACAAGAAATTGTGCCTGTACCTGAATGTCCATCCCATCTTCTTCTTGAGGAACCTGCGGATAGTTGGCCTGATTGGCCCATAGCGTTCGCCGTTCTTCTTCAGCAGGTCAGGGCGGCGGGCCTCTAGGATGCCGATCATGATGTGTTGTGCGGTGACGCTGTTGATTGCATTCCCAACTGTCCTCTGGGCACAGAGAGCTTCGTAAATCTCCTTCTCGACGTCCGGTGCCTGCAGCAACCAAAATATTTAATTTCACCATATTACAACCATTGGAAGTGTTTCTGAAAGCGTGCATACGTCAACGAATGCAAGCCAGACTTTCAGCTCACCTCTACAAAAAGGGTCATCTGATTTCGGCCACCACGGGAAGAAAAGCCAGCTTTGAGCTTGTCCTGGGCCTCTTTGGTGAGGATGAATGGACCAGTTGGGCTTTCCCTCTTCTTGAACCACCCCCTCACAGTGCTCTCGTCCAACCCCTCAAACAGCGTTTTGAGGGGCCCTTCCTTCAGCGCTTTCACAGCAGGCCACACTCCGTTCTTGGCATGGACGACTGCCAGGATCCTCTCAATGAGGAAAGGCTTCCACCAGTTCTTCTTCTTGTTGCTCTTTGAGGCTAGTTTCCTGCAGACACAAGCCCTTATTAGTGTGGCTCTTCTCTGGAAGCCTGTTTTAATCTTATCAGCAGATAGGAAGCAAGAAGCTACTCTGCTCTGGAAGCCAACTTAGATCTTGTCAGTAGATAGGAAGCAAGAAGTTAATCCTTGCCAGCAAGTGATTTGCTACACACCAAGACATGCCTACCTCGTGAGCTTGCGTCCCGTCGCCTGCATGCCTTTCAGCTTTGCTTTGTGAACCAGTGGTGGCCTCCCAGGCTTCCTCTTAGGTGGTGCATCTGCTGCTGCTTGGGCTGCAGCCTCCTTATCTGCAAGATCCTTCTCTTTGGCCTTTTCCACTTGTCTCTGTCGCTGCTCCTTTGCCTCGATCTCGCTGATGCCCTTCTTGAATCCGAACTTGAAGAGTTCCATCTTACTTTGCTGTGCTAAGGCCCTTCGCGGACTCACTGATTTCCGCGCCAAGCCCTTTATTTTTGAACCCCGCACCAACTTCCCCGTAGTGGCTCGAACCCTATTATTTATTTCCCCGCAGAAGCCCTTCCCGCACCCTCTAGAGACTATTTTCCTATCCCCGCACCCTCGATGAGCAATTATTTATGTGCGGGGTTTAGGGTGAGCACTACGGTATTGGGAAGTAACAAATATTTGAAGAAAAAACTTAGCAAGGAAAGCAAATATGGATCAACAATTACTTGATCTAGGATTAGGATATGGTAATGCAATTGCAACAAATAAGATATAATAGTACTACTATAGAGATGTTACATAATATAATATAAATCAATTTGCTATGACAAGGAAACTTGAAGAAATAAACATTCACAAGAAAACCACTTGCACTCCATAATGATACATGTACTACATTTTGTTTTCATTCCAAGCCCACCTTCATAAATTAAATTCAATAGCAAGACATTATATAGTAAAGGTCCATTATAGGAACCTTGATTCTTCATTATTGTTATTCCAACAATCTTCACACACACACACACACACACACAAAACATACACCAATTCTTTTTTCCCCAATTCCATACAATATCATTGTCTTTATCCAAGTCCCACCACCTTAGGTAACCATTGCCACAATAAATGATGGGTACATAAAAAGTCAAATCCATTATTTTCTCCTAACTCCTCTCTTTAACAATTACTGCAATGTTTTTTTCTCCTTAAATTAAGAAGCAAGGTGACAAAAATCAACCTTACCTTAGATAACAAGTTCTCTTCATTACCTTATTGTTATAGTACTATGGTAATTCTATTATTTTATTTTAATATTATTTTTCTTTTGATGCAATTTAGGTCCTCGTGATTGTAAGGAGGTAGAAGGACTGTTACTACATTTAATAATTATTGGATTACTATGATGTCCAATGTAACTTCCAAGTGCTAAATTGGGGAACATGCCTTATGACTTCTTAATAGGGGTCTTAAACTTTGGCTCTTTCCTCCCTTCTAAGATAGCACCTTCACTACCATTGTATGAATTTTCAAAGGGTTTAGATGAAAGAATTTGGTAATATAGATGAAGGAAAATAGATAACACATTTTACAAACACAAAATTGTTGCCTACTAGGAAATATAACTTGTCAAAATAGAGATTACAATAGTTAGATTGCTTGTTATAAATTTTAACAACAGACATCATTGGATTTAAAGTTAATGTTTTTTTTAAAATGTTAAATATTATAGTAATTATAGATTTAAATTCAATTTGCAAAAAAAGAAAAAACATAATTATTAAGCCTAAATCTTCAAGGGGTAGGTCCTACAATAGTTAACAAACATAAATAAGACCTTATTAGAAAAAATGACACTTCATTCTAGACTATTGTGATGGAGTTATGCCCTAAATAAGTTGCTACTATATTCTTTGGTATATAATTGGACAACATTGTAACAACTTTAATAAGGATTGTTTGAAACCTTTCTACTAGGATTAAACATTATTGAATGAAACAACTACAACCCATATATGATTCTAGGTAACAAACGTTAAAATAACAAAAATAAAACACAAAAAATCACCCTATTTTTTGCATTCATTTCATAATAATGACATCTTTTAGAACTATTAGAATACTATCATATTTTACTATTGCAACTTGTATTTGAGTTTGATTTATTCTATCACACATGTGCATTGGAGTAGTTTAATAACATTACAATATCCCTCCAAAACTAAATGTTATTTGTTCTACACCACAACAACAATCAAAAGCTCCCTTTTTTCCCAAAATTGAGTCCCTTTTTATCCTTCATTCAAATAGTTAACTCCTACCTAGAAAAGTGGCATCCACCACAAATTTAAGTCCACTAATTTTTCCCTTTGATTTTTTACCCCGTTGACTTTCCTACCTACCTTTTAAAATTAGGGAAGGCAATTGAACAAGGTAAACCAAGCTCCTATTTTCAAGCCAAATAATATTTTTCTAGAACACTCATTAAATTAGTGGAGGTTTAAAGTCAACTAAACCTCTTAAAATAATGGAAGTCCCACTTACTATTGATAATTGTGAATTACAGAACTATAGTAAATAATAAAAACCAACCACATTAACTAATCTAGTGATTAACATTAACCATCATTGATGATTTTCTAGGAAGTTATTCTCTTACACCATGAAAACCAATTTTGGTGTGCTTGATTAGTTCAAAGTTGTTGAAAAGCTTTGGTGGAAAACCAAACTAGAAAGAAAATCAAGGTGATTAGGTGTGATAAAGGTCATGAATATAACAATAAAAACTTCAATGTGTTTTACAAGGATAATTGAATTATAAAACAAAGAATCATTCCATACACGAACAAAACAAAATGTTGAAAGGATTAATCTAACATTTGTTGAAAGAATGGAACACATGTTACATCATCACAAACTTACTGAACTTCATAGGTTTGTACAAATTTCGTGCAAAATCTGATTTTCATAGGTTTGTACAAATATCATAGGACTTTCATGCTATGGTTAATATGAACAATATTTGTATACATTCAATATCTTAAATATTCAAATAGTTGAAACATTTTTTTGAATGACATATGTAAATGTTCATGTCTAGTACACAAAAAATCACATAGTTTTATGCAAAGTTACATCACAATAATTGGACAAATCTAGTTAAATTATACATCATATGTACTTCACATCAAGACAACATAAGTAAAAAAAATACATTATTATATAAAAGTAATATATATTTTTCATGCCGTTCTTACACTTTGGAGCCCATGGGTTTTGCATGGACATATATTTTTTGATTTTCAAACGAATTTTATTGGAATTTTGTGATGAACACATGAGAGTTGGACCATAGGTGAAAGTATGATTGGGTGGACCCACTAAGAACACCTTCAAAGGAAAATCAACAAACAAAAATTGGCCAAATAATATTCATGGGCCCTTTTCTTTAAAACATTTCATAATTAATTTTTTTTTCCATGCTTATTTATTGCATGCCAAAGTATATGGCTTGAAGTTTCCATTACAATAAAAACGGTGGAAATTGTTACAAGTTTGTATTCCTTATTGATGTGGCCCTTTTAGGAATCTTAAACTTTGGAAATTCATAACTAAATTATACCTATTCAAATGGTTACCCAATAAAAATATCAAATATAATGCCATTTAAAGTAGCTTAAAGAATTATATCCCCAAAAAAAACCCCCAAACCTTGTTTGAAAAATGTTCATATTCAAAAAGTTTAAGGAACATAACCATTATGACGTTCTTGAAACTTTGTGTGAATATAATGAATAGAAACATCAAAATTCAAAATATTTTTCACATTCTTAAAGTTCTAAAATCTATACAAACTAGTTAATGTATCCAACAAAAACATTTACTAAAAAAATTTCTTTATGTGTTTCCTATATTTTTCCAAAGTTTGATGGGTCTAGAAAAATGAAGGTGTGACGTTCCTTGTGGTCCCATCCAATCATACTTTGGATAACTTTTCGAAAGTAAAAGTAGTGGCAACTAGAATATATGTCCAATTTATTGAATTTCTACTTTGAGGAACTCTCAAGCACGACATTAGAAGAGGTTTGTGTGGCAATAATCTTTCCATAAATCAATTGCACATTTTTGGTTGTCTTGCATGTGCTAACAAAATGAAGGAAAAACCCATTTCATCAACAGTTGGAGAGGGAGTTGTTAATGCAACCAAAATGAACACACAGAGAAGAATCAACAAAAAAGAACTGGTCAAGTTATTGGTTAGAGGGTTTTCCCCAAGTGTTGAGCCATGGAAAGAGCTCGTAAGGCACATGGTGGAACATGTCCAGCCAATAGGGAGGTCTTCCGCCCCATGGCCAAGTGATATGAACTAGCTATATAGGGTTGCCAAACCTTAAAAAAGTTCCTATTCCTTGTGGGAAGAAGTTTTCAAAACATGGATCAACACTAAGGGAGGGTTGGAAAAATCTGACCCCTCCTCTTTGGTGAAAGTCTTGAGGTAGCCCATCTTTGGAAACATCCAGATCTTGAGCTCCATGGGTAGGCCATTTGGGGTTGGGAACAAAAGAAAGGGGAGGCCTTTGGCAACCAAAGGAATCACTAGATTAAAGCATCTTTGGGACATTGAAACTAAGGCATGGAAAGCAATGTGCATTCTTGGTCTATAGAAGCACCCAACAAATGTGTTGAATAAGGATAGAATCATCTTTGGGTTCATTTTGCCGCGACCACTTTTCACATTGGGGACTAGGTTAGCCCAAAAAGAAGAAGAGATGAAGAAAATATATCCTAGGTTTACAAGATCACCAACATTAATCCTAGCTACTTGGAGGATGAAGAATACCCAAGGGAAATAACTGATGGTTTGCTCAAAAGAATAGGCCCAAATGAAGTAAAGTTGCTAAACAATGACCTTGTTTTAATTAAGGTTCTTTATTAAAACAAAGTAAATCTTTAAAACTTATAAAGATAGGGTGGACTACCCCAAAAACCCAATTTTTAGATTTTTAGATTTGGATTCATTGAGGAAGTTCCTTGGGACCTCAATGAGTGGACATGGAAAGACTTCCCTTCTCTAGGGGCTGCCTCATTGTTCAACTACATATCTAAGAGGGGCTACAAAATCTTATTAGCATGTCAAAAAATTGTTTCTCAAACTTCTAAGTTCATTATTGAACTTGAAGACCTCCTGGCTTCGAAACAAGAAATCTTTGCAAGGCTATGGCATTTTTAAAAACCTAGTAGAATGGGTATTTTCCTATGGTTCATGTTGAATAGAGGCCTTTTGATTAAAACTTGGCTTCAGAAGTTGGGCATCCCCCCACATGCCAAGTTTGCCTGATGGATATGGTGGAGTCTTCCCAACATTGCCTGTTGTTGTGCGAAAAAGTTAGCCTGGTCCATTTTTAGGAGAATTTAGTAGGCCTAAGGCACCCTTGAGGTCACCATCAATTGAATTTATCCTCCTTGGTGAGATTGCTACCAAGATCAAGGAAGTTGAACCCTCCATAATCTTAAAATGATTAAGTTCTAATACATTAGACAACCCTTAAACCTCTTGCACAGCTTCATTGTTTATTTTCTCTGGACTAAGAGATGTAGGGAGAACTTTGAGGACATTTATTCTAGCTCTAAGATTCTCAAGTAGGCCTAGATTTCCATTGTTGAGGTGAGGATGGTTGCCTCCCTAAAACTAGGACTCATGGGACCCTTGAGGCTAAGGCCAATTCGGCTCTAACTAAGGCTGATTTCATCATTACCTTTTTGGACTTGTTCATGCATTGGGATGGGACCATGAGATGGGTCCTTCCTACCCCTTTTGTATTATCTTGATTTTGACTTTATGATGTAATGTGACTATTTGTCACCTTCCCCCATTGTGGGGTTTTTCTAAAGTTCAAAGGTGAACCATAAAGTTTGTAACAATTTTTATGACCTTAAGGTTGGGTGGAGAGCTCATAGTAAATGTGTGTTTGTTACATTTTATTTTTTAATTATCCATTGTCAATTTCACACACATGTATTAATAGGTTCAAGTTATTAAACAATTTAGTTGCACAACATTGGTTCTTGGTCAATTTTTCATTTAAAAATAACGTTTGGTTTTGGTTTTAAAATTTTAAAACAAATTTGGTAGATGTGGTGTTAATGTTAATTTAACCATTTGATTTTGATTTTGGCACCTTTTTTGAAATTGAGAACTGTCATGTTTGGTTTGAAAATCAAATTCAATTCTATGCAAGAATGTCCACAAAATGATAGCTTTTACTTGATCAACTATAATGATTGGTCTAGGTGATTGCAATTAAAATAGTCTATTAATTTATACCTTCCCATTTTTTGTGCTTGTGGGTTGCCATTGGCAAATGATTTGTACACAATATGTTGGATGTGATAAAAATTACTAGAGGCCCAAATAATGAATATAGGTGAAGCTCTTTTAAAGAACCTCCACTTTTGGTCAAATAATTATTTTTCATGTTTCAATTCAAACAAAAGGCTAGGTCTATGTCTTGTTTCTTTTACCAGTTTCACCAAAAGGGCATGAGTACAAGTTCAAGTGATAAGAACTTAAACCTAAACACCTTAGTTTCAACAACACAAATCAAGACAACTGCCAACATTAGTTTACATTAGTGTTGGTTGGGTATCAAATTTTTTTAGAATTGTTGGATTTGGTTATGACATAAAAATTAATAAAGCCTCAATTCTTTGTTAAATTTTTAATAGTTTTTTTACACTAGTTCAAGTTATCATTTATATATATATATTTATTAGTTCTCACAAATGGGTAGAAATCTTTTTAGGTGTACCACTAAGGACAAAAAAGGCCTAGTCCTTGTCATAATCCATTTTTCCCTTATATTTTGATCCTTGGGTGAAAGCACATTAGGATGGTCAAAAATTGTTGTCACAAATATTACTTTTTGAAACTACATGTTTATAAACTTCTACCAAGTTAATATTGAAACAATGTTTTGCAAACAATACTTGGAATAAGGCGGTTCAAAACCCAAAAAATAAATTGTCAAAAAAATCTCACTTTGATATTGATATTAAATGATTGAAAAATTTGTAATCACACCGATATATTATAAATTGCAAATATACTTCAAAAATCATTCAAAAGATTACCAAACTTGATGAAGTACTTAATCATATATTACATATGAATTCATTGTCCCAGTTCAATTCTATATGAAAAGGTTCATTCATGTGATTTTACAGAAAACATACATGGATGAAGTTTGTCATTCAAAGAAACGTAAGTGTGTGAATACATAAAAGTTTTTTGAAAAACAATTATCATTTGAAAGATAACAAATATTGTGAAGGAGGATTTGTGTCAAAAATCCATTTTTAGTGTTTATCAAAAGGCTAGATGAAATGAAATGAAATCTACCCCTAGAATAATATAAATTCTATTAAAAAAATAGTACAATTTTTTGCCCGAAATGTACCACCATAGTGTGCTTTCACCCCCTTATTAGAATTTAATGAGTCAAAAAGTGTCAAATATTTCACAAGTACCATATTTTAGACCATCAAATTTTTTAAATTCTATTATAATCATCCATAAATGTGCTTTTACATGGTAGAAAAGGACTAGGTTAAAAATGCAAAAAATGGTGATGTTATGTCATAAGTTTGGTACAACTTAAAAAATTTAGACCCTAATTTGATAACAATTGATTATCCTTGGCTAGTTTTCATAGACTAATTATGACTTTTAAAAATCAAAATAACAAAACATTAATTTTGATTTAATTTTTCTATATAACATTGACAAGGTGCGAACAATTATTATTTTACACATTTAAAGTTTAGCAACTTCATTTCATTCCAAATCACCTTCAAATTGCTCTGATTCTTTTTCCAAATCTCCATTTGTTTTTATAAATTCTACTAAATTAGATGGAGATTTACATCGTACTCTAGGGTCGTTTGGCCAATTTTTGTTCACAAAATTAACTTTTCTAGAATTTCAATTTATAACTTACATCTTTTAAGATCAGTAAGTATTCATGTTAAAGAAAAAATTCTTTCGATTTCAATCTATGATCCAACAATGTTTAGGACTTGTCGGGTAAGGAAACCAATAGTAAGAAACATTGTTTCATGTTTCTCCCACCATTGAAAAAGACATTTGATGTCTTTAACATCTAGTTGGTAATGTTTGGAAATGAACAACTTCCTTTTCTCACTTTTGTTGGTTCATTTGTATTTGTAGTCTATTAAAAAACTTCAATCTTGATAAAAAAATTCAAGCATTAGCAAAACTTTTTACATATGGGTGCAAATGTTCATGGCAATTTACCAACATAAGATATAGGGTGTATGCATTATCTAGTGGCTCATTTTAGGCAGATACAACACTCACAAAAGCCAC
Organism: Sphagnum contortum; assembly: GCA_963920785.1. NCBI lineage: Eukaryota > Viridiplantae > Streptophyta > Sphagnopsida > Sphagnales > Sphagnaceae > Sphagnum > Sphagnum contortum. Next base: position 2,444,043 of record OY987282.1, read on the forward strand.
AAGCAAGTTTTTATAAATGATCCATATGGATATGGTTCTAAATTCTAAGATTTCATTAATGTAATCTTTGACTATTAAAGTTTCAATCACTTATGAAACCTTTTAAAACTAGGTCAAAACCCATATTGAAAAATGTCGTTGTTAGTTGGTATGGTGAAATCACTTTGAAAATCCTAAAAGAAAAACTGATAAAATCCATAAGAATAAAAGACCATTTAGGCATTTCAATTATGTACCCATTGGCATAAAAATTTTGACAAAACAAAAATCATTTGAAAAGGACTTTTGAAAACAAGGTCTAATTTTGACACTTCAAAATTCATAATTACCATTTGCTTAAAGTTTCACAAAAAAGGATTTCACATTTAATTTTATGATTTCATTGTTCAAGTTGTGTTTAATCACTATAAACAATTTGGAATGGAATTCAATATGAATTCTTAATTTTAAAAAATAATCTAGTCAATTAATTAATCCACATTTTTTATTTCAAAATTCCATTATTCATAATGAATTCATTATTTTCAAAAAATAATTATGCAAATGTCTTCATAATCAAAATCAGGTTGTTAGTTTAGATATAGTCATCATTTAATGTATTTAAACTAAATTATTCATCATAACCATTTAAACACAAAGCACTTTGCAAAAATTACTACTAGGGTGTGATCACAAACTAATGAACCAAAAACTATGTCAAAAAACCAAAACATTATCAAAATCTTCAAACATATTTTTGTAATGCCACTTTAATGTCATGTTGATTAAGGAAATTTTTGGTAAATGATTTATATGAGTTTTGAAGAATTGTTTTTAAAAAATAATTTAATTTAATAAGTTGAGTTTTGGTTTTAGTAAAAGACTTTTGAAGTTGAACACCCCAAAATTAGTTTTATTCAGCATTAGGCTAAGGACTCTTTAATAAAGAAATTTGGATGGAATTTGTTTTTGAAATGATGATAATCTACCTTACACATATGAAAAGCATTCATAGTTAAAAATTTGTGGTACTTGAAAGTTATAGAAATTCAAAATATCATTTAAAAAAGTTTCAAACTTCAAGAGTCATTTGCTAGATGTAAATAGGTCATAATGTGTATGACATATGAACAAAGTTTTGGCTTATTATATAAAAAACTAAAGTTCAAAGTAGTTATCATAGTTTAACATGATTTGAAATTACAATCATTTTTCAAGATGAAACATATAATCTAGTAGAATTTGTACACTGTTAAAAAATTCATATTTACTAAAAAATATTCAAAACATGTAATGTACTTTATTGGGGGACTTGTAAATATTTTAAAGAACATGTTGCAAAAAGAATCCATCACAAATTCCTTTCTATGAAAAATTCAAAATGTTCAAAAAAGGCCCATTGTGGTTGAGTCCTTTGTCATTGTTGCCTTGTTTGATTGTGATTGCACGCATTATGACTCCAAAAGTAAACCATACTTTACCTTGCATTCACCTTAAAAAGTTTTTATCATATTCTTACACAACAATTCAACTCTTTGGTCCTTTTTAACAAATGAGGATACTATTTAACATCAAGGAAATCAGGTTGTGTGTGTGTTTTTTTTTCATATTTCCTTAGGAATGAAAGGAAAGAATCTAATACACCACAAACCTCCTTTAATTTTCAACGTTAAAGGCTAGTAAAACTAATTCATTAGCAATACCAAATTCATATTCCATTAAGCTTTCCAAATGATATATATTAATTTAGTTAATCTGTGCGTCTGTCTGTCTGTCGAGGTCCTGAAACCCAAATCTTAAATTGTAAAAGTAAAATAACCGCCCAAAAACCTGCCTGGCTCCTCTTTTTCGGGCTTTTGTGAAACTCGACAATTCTGTGAGGTTTTTTTGAAATAACCAAAACCGGCAACGATTCTTTGATTTTGAATTTTTTTTCAAATACTCGGAACTTGTGATTTTTTGACTCCAAGTTTTAATTCTTTTAATTCCCATTTTACAAATACCCTGACGTGGAGGTTATTCAACATATCAAATACCCACCCAACATTGCTTATATAGTTCTGCTTATATAATAAAAATATCCGTCAAAATGATCCTTTGGGGGGGGGGGGGGCTTCTTTCAACCCCAACCTCTTTTTTGATCTTTAAAAACATCGATAATTTGCATAGTAATGAGATTTTATTCAATATTAAAAATATAACATGTTCGAAGGCAAAAGATTGAATGCACCAAAAGATTCTAAAATATTTTATAGCTGGAGTACATAGACAGAACAACAACAAGAGTTATTAATTGGTTGAAACAATTAATGGGTACCCATTAGTAAGGTAAAATTTTCGTTATCTTCTTTTGGTTTTAAACTCAAGGAAATTGTAAAGTGTAATACATCACTAAATAACCAAAGTTCACAAGACCAATTTAAAACATGGCGATGACAATGCAAGAAAGATAGTCCATAATAATTTGAGAAATATGCCACATTAAAGGAGGTGATATCCATCTGATAACTTTCATAATAATTTGTTTGTTGTAGCCAAGCACAATAGTTGCCCAAGATTGTAATGCCTCCTAAAGCACTATTATTTTACTAGCAAACCTACAAAACAATAACAATAAAATTAATACCATAAATAAATTAAAATATCAAAAAACCATGTTCAAATTTGAAAAATTATTTAAAATAAGTAAATGATACCTTGTTTTCATTGTGTTTAATTTCCTTGGGTGTAAAACAGTTTCATTAGAAGCTTTCTTCCACTCATGCCAACCCTTCTCAAATTTTTGGGCCAAGTGATGCACTTTGAAAATCTACTTATGCAAACATAATAGAGATATATTTGAAATTTTTGCACACTTTTTCATTTGTTGTGCCATATTGATATGCCTTGGAAAAAACATGGCCAAAACAACTCCTTGAAAATTTCCTCCAAACCAAAAGATTCAGCACTAACATCTAATTTCAATGCATTGGTCATTACATTGAAGTTAGCGTGTTTTTCATCTTTGACATAAGTAATAGTTTTTTTCCTTAAAACATACTCGTCCAACAAATTTGTCGAACTTTGAACCAAGGCCTATCTTGTAGTTGTTGTATTATCAAATAGTCCAATATTGACATGTTTCAACTGCTAATCATTTTCCAAAAGTTAGTGACCAATGCAAACATGTCATATGGCCCTTCTGACATTTAAAGATCAAAGCTAGTAGTTGCAAAATGACATTTTGCTAAATTTGTTTGAGAACATAAAATTGTTTTGTTTTCTCCATTAACCTTACTTATATATCTTGTGCAAATCACTTTTTGAAGGAAAATCAACTCTTGGACATAGATGCAAAGCCAATGTTTCAACCACATATTTTCTACAAACTGCATTGATAAATTATGTTTCACAACCAAAAGATCAAGATCTTTTTGAAGGGATCTATCACAATAGGAACAACAAATGGTGAAAGCAAACAACAAAAAAACAATAAGTGGCAAAGTCAAGTGGCAAAGTAGCAATAGCAAACATCAAAACAATAGCAACAACAAGTGGCGAAAACAAGTGAGCAAATAGTAGCAAGTGACAAAAATGAATGAGCAATCGACAAAAGCGAGTGAACAAGTAGTAGCAAGTGACAAAAGTGAGCAAGCAAGTTAGCTACAAAGCAATAACGAGCGATGAAGCAACAGCCAACAAGCAAGAGGTGAAGGGGGGCAAGTAGAAGGGGAAGAAAGAAGTGGGAGCACCCAAAATGGGTGTTCCCTTTTATTCTTGGAGGGTAGAAGGCTGGCGGCAACCAGCCTTTGATAACCCTAAACCTGATTCAAGAAAAATTAAAAATGAAAACTCCCCCCCAATCTCAGCATTCGGGAGGAGATCAAATCTCACTGAATCTCAGCATTTCCAATTCTCACTTGTGTGCAAATCAGTGATCAGGGTATCAGGGTGAGTGTCACATGGGTTGATGCCTTGACAGTTCAGATCGGGATACCTAGAGGATACCCAGGTGATATCCGGAGGTTTTTTACACCTGGCCAATGCTGTTTTGCATCCTTGGCATTGTGGAATTTTCAAGCATGATGCCTAGTTGTATGGTAATTCAGATTCTTCCAAAATCTTTTGGGGCATTTTCCTTCCCATATTCGTTACCACTTGACCGAAGGCAGGATCCTTATAATGTTGAGGTTTGTGCTAGGAAGGTATGGTATTTCACCAATATTGCACCCAAAACAAATTTTGAAGCAAACTGGAAGGCCTCTATAATTTCCTAAGTCAGCATAGATTGTGTCCTTCCATTGGCCCAAAATAATGAACTTTAGGACTTGTTGTAAAATGTTGATAGGACAATTTCCATTTGTTTAAATAGAATGTGTTGTAAAGTCAAATAAGATTGATGAAATGGGTTAGTATATCCCTTTGAAAAAAGGTTCAAATATAAAATTACAGTCTTAATTACATTAGTTTCTTTTCAGAGGGTAATTTGAAGCACTAAGAGGAGGTCCACCAGCAACAAGAAAATGGCTTGTAAAGAGTAATTTGGATGAAGTTCATGCTTTAAATAGCGTTAAACTTTGTTTGGACCTACAAACATGTACTGTATGCTCCAAAAGAGCTTGTAATTAAATATGATTGACTTTGATTGGCCAGTCAAAGATAATGGATCCTTACTCAACACTCTTTCAGGATTTCATGTTTATGGGGGGATGAGGATATTTGGGATGTGATAGTCACTTGTATGAGCCTGCATACAGACTCCCTATCCTGCATGTGGATGATAACTTGCACGTTATAGTCTATGGTGCCAAATAGTTGGTGACAATTTCAAAGCAAAATCACCAAGCTAACACCCAAATTTACATGGAATATATAGGTCTAAACTGTGATGAAAGATAATAAGGACCTCCTCTCAAGCCCTTCCTAGGCATGGGGGTGCATCACCTATGTATTATTATTCCAGGTCCTACTGGGTTGATGTTCTACACACATCTCTAGCAAGATGTGTGCAAATTATAACACTTGTTAACAAAGGAGGAAATGGGGAGCACAATCCGACACATTTACATACTTCCAATATGCAGTTTGCTTTCCAAAAAGGCAGTAGCTTTTTCCTTGCTTTTGGAACAGAACCCTTGCACTCAAAGTCAAACAGCTCTAACTTTTACAATTGTTTTTGTTTCAACTTGTATTTTAAGTTGTAAGAGCTTCAGCCCTTTTTACAACCATTTTTTCTCTATTCAAAGCCTTAGTTACAAATCTGGTCCAATCTACTCTAAGTTGGACTCAAAGTTTACACAGCTTAATATCTTTGGCAAAAAACTCAGCCAAAATCCAGGAAGGGATGATGAGATAGCAAGCCAGATTGAGCTCATAAATAATCAAGTAAATAATACCCGATGTGGGACTTGAAGCTTCATTGGTAAAAAAAGGATATTTGACATAACAATAATGCATAATGCATCCTAATGTGGAACTCATAATGACCAAGTTAGTTACTCATTAAAAAAAAAGAAAAACCAAGATGTAGTTCTGCAAGTAAGAATGAAACTTTGCAATTTTTCAAATGTGAAGTTGAATTTGAGGATCCTTCAAAATGGGCAGGATCTTCAAAGGGATCCCTGCACAACAATTCCAGAGTTAGGCCTCTACTATCCACATATGATTCCCACCACCAGTCTGTGGTGCAGCTAGCTACCGTGTATTCAGTATCATTGGATCAAAACTTGACTTAATCTATGTGAAAATTCTTGATCAGCAAGATACATGAAAGATCTCAGAAAGCCTCCATGCATCAAAGAATCAAACTGGAAAAAAAATTCCATTACCCGCATTAGACGTTCATTTGAAATTCCAAGGAAAACAATTCCACATGACCCACAGTCTCTTCTCACCTTATGTTTCCCCTCCCAGTCTTTCAATCATGGATTGTACACTTTCAGAGATTTGATTACCGTAGTTAACAAAAAGATTAATTGAGACATTTTCAAATAGCGATTGAGTTAACATTAAAAGTGACCGATTTTGACCAGAAATTGTGATTATTTTGTGAACTTTTGACGCACCATTTTCAAAATTAAAACAAGTGGGAAAAGCTTTATTCCAGGTCCAAAGATCGCTGATTGTCGATTAGTGATTGATATACACCGTTCTCCTCGTGTTTCGCCAAGTATTCAGCCAATGCAGACTGATTTGCACATCGAAAATCCTGCCCGTAGGTAACAAAGGCCTTTGCAACCTCTGAGCGAGTCGACATGCGGGCATTTACATCTTCGATCGATTGTTCGAGCCAAGAAATGACGTCCTTTCGATCGACCTTGTATTTGCCTCCAGGACCAGGATCAGAGGCAATCTTCCACGAGACGTAGCGTGTCTTGAAGGCCTGTTTGATCGGTTTGTTGGCGATCAGATCGCATACTTGAATCAAACTAGTACACCCAGGAGGAATACCTCCCAAAGTGATGTTCAGGTCAGTAGCTTTCTCTTTGACTTGATCTGAGAAATGGCTAGAAGCCGCGTCCCAAATCAAACCAACCTTCTCGCCTGGATAACACGACGCCAAATATTCCAAGTAAGTGCAGCACCCGTCTTTGTCCATCCAATGCTTTGGATGGAACATGACTTTGCTAGGCCCATCCCAAGAAGAGAATCGCCTTGAAAGCGTCCCATCAGGTTGGCCAGTCATGATAATCATAGGGGCAATGATTTGAGATTGGAACATGTTGCATGCCACCATCACAGTGCACCCTTTCTTGGCATCCTCGGCTCGGTTGGAGCCGACTCGTCGTGCATTCGTTGGAGCAATCAAATGGGTTTCTTTCGGGTAGAACTGAAGAAACATTTCGTCGGCATTGACCAAACGGGTCACACCAGCAGATCGCATGATGCTACAGATCAAGGCACACGCATCCAAACAAATTTGTAACCAATTGACAAGAACTGTCTGGGAGATTGATTCCTTCCGAATCGAAAACCGATGTCTCTCAAGAACTCTGGCGACCCATTGCGAAAGGCTTGGAGATATATGCCCCGAATGGATCTTCATCTTCACCTCCCATTCAGTGCGTTCCGCTTCCTGCTCATGACCAAACGTAGAGATTAGAAGATCGTAGGCTGCCGACTTGCTCAATGGGTTGCTTGTCTCCCATTTCATCACCACAGTCGAGATAAGGAATTCTTCTTGCTGGGTGTATTTCACTTTTCTTCTAGAACCGACAGTCTTGGTTGTTTGGAGAAGATATGTGATGTTGTCAGATTTCCCGACCGCGTTCCGATTCTTTTGACGAATACCGGCAGATAAGGCCGAGACGTACTGATGACCTGGAGTGGAATTGCGAAACTTTGAATCGATCTGCACCTGGCTTGAAGCGTCCACATCTTCGTAATCCTTTTGATATGTGGCAGGCACGTCAGGCAGGATGTCAGAGACTTTAAAAGCCTCAACATAGTGGACCCATTTACCGAAATACCTTTTCTGCTTGATCCAATTCTGAAAGGTCATGACGTTGATCGAGAAGAGAGAGCATGTCAGTTCTTGGTCCATGTTTCCTAAAGACTTGTGAAAGTAAAAAAATATGGCTTTCGATTTCTGCTCCCAAGTCCTTGTACGATATAGAGCAATGGTCTGCTTCCCTGTTGTTGTAAAGGATTTCAAGAGCTCTTTCATCAATGTACGGTGAAGTTGCCGCTGACAAGCCTCAATCACGATCTCCTTCGGGGCAGAGCCCGAGCTTGTTGCTGAGCCCAACTCGACAGTTTCAGGGTGAAGTTCTGGAAACATTTCACGACGAACCAAGCGTGAAACGTCTTTAACGTTCTGTTCGGCTTTGTGACGTTTCTCTTGAGCTTCCACCCATTTCTTGTTTTCGGGGATTGTCAGTAAGAACCACTTCATTTTTTCAGGTATGACAGGTGACGACCAAGTATGGTATTCCACGACGAATGTCCTCAACTCCGCCACGGACTCCGCCGCGGACTCCGCATGCGGCACGACAACCGAAAACTTCATCGGAGACTTCATCGGAGACTTCCATAGAACCCAGAATCGACGAGAATCTCGAGAATCTCCTGTGACCAAAAAAGAAGGGAACCCAGAAGACAATCGGATTCCTCTCGCCACTGTCCTAGTATGAGCACATCTAGTCTGAACTACAAACCCACCAGAGTGCACACACACACACACAACCCAGAGACCCAACACAGGAGCTCGGCTTGTTGAGCTCCGTGATCGAATTGCATCCCAACATGAACCCAATACTCATTCAGCAAAAAGAGTCCACTCACACAAAACAACAAACAGAAATCAATACATTTCCTCATTCCCAGTCTGATATGTACATTTTTCCTCCGACAGCACAAGCACCCACATCCTCTCTGTTGCTCACCAAAATCTACCAGCACTGTGGAACTACTTGAACATCATCAAAACATAGTCCTGGTACTAGCTGATTATCGATCGCAGCGGAAAAAAATCACAACTAGCTAACACCTTCTCCCGAAATCCCGATCTATTTCCTCACCAACTGTATTGACTGCCTGATCTTCCTTGCCATCTCCTATCTATCTTCTCAAAATCCTCTCCTCCCTCTGAAGTCCCCAGCTTCTTCCTGAAGCTTCTCCAAAACGTTTCCAGTCGATCTAATCCGATCCCCGGGATTCGCCGTCTTGCCGTCCGACTTCATCAATACCAGCCGCCATACCCATTCCGATGCACAGCTCAAAGGAAGAGCCATGCAAATCCATGCAGTCCATTATGGAGCGCCGTCACACTAATTTACTTGACACAAGGGAACCCAGAAGCATAGGTCTAACTAGAGTCAAGACTACTTCTTTTCACACCACACTCCTACAATGAAGTGGCATTTCCAAGGGCGATTTTTTTGAAATTTAATCCAGCTGTAGTGATCTTTTTGTTAACGAAAAATCACAATAACATTAAAAAGTGATGGGATTTATCCAAATTGTGATGTGTCCGTCTGTCCATCCAATATCCTATTGGCTAGAAGATTGTCTGACGTGTGATTGGACGGAAGGGCGAAAGGGAGGTGAGTTCTCTCTCACTCACACACACACACACATTCATTTACATGTGTAAATGAGTTTAACAACTAGGGTATCACTCAGTGTAATGGGTATCCTCTTGGGTGTGTCCGGGTCCGTCTGTCCAATATCCTATTGGCTAGAAGATTGTCCGACGTGTGATTGGACGGAAGGGCGGAAGGGAGGTGAGTTCTCTCTCTCACTCATAAATGGGTATCACTCAGTGTTTATGAGTGAGAGAGAGAACTCACCTCCCTTCCGCCCTTCCGTCCAATCACATGTTGGACAATCTTCTAGCCAATAGGATATTGGACGGACAAACGGACGAGCAGACGGACACACACGATTTAGTGCAGAAACCCTAAACCCGGACACACCCAAGAGGATACTCATTACACTGAGTGATACCGATACCCTGAGTGATTTTTCCTCTCACTGACAGTTCTCACAACCCACCCAAGAGTTTACCCATTACGCTGAGGGACCCTGTTTTCCTCACAACCTAGGCAGATCAGGTTAAGAGGTGTGTTTTTCTATCATCGAGGTGTGTTGCGTTAGCCAGACCCTATATCTTTCCTTTGGGAAATGCCTTTTGCCAAAATTCCATCCATGGAATTGGTGTGGTGACCAGTACACAAACAGAATTTAGAGGTTTTCTTTGAAGTGAAATTGTCGGATGGCTTAATAACCTGTTTCGGTCATCTTACTTGCCAACAAATCATCTTACTTTCCATTTATTGGCTCTGCCTATCAGGGAAAAAGACTATGGAGTGATATAGTTTTGATTTGGTCCCACATTTTGAGGAGGGTTCTCCAGCTGTGAGTTTTATTTTTGGGAACATTAAGGTCTGGTGGGTGGCAGATTAGTATGTCATTTTCTTGATCACATTACATTACATAATCGTAAGGTGATCATCATACTCTTTGCCAAACCCCTGATCAAAATGTGTCAGTTGAAGTTGATTTTTTTAAAGCCCTTAAATCTACCATTCTAGGCCTCAATGTCATGGAATGGCCTCACCCTTGGCCATTATGTTGCATGCATTGCCTGGCTCCCATAATAGGCTTGTAGTACCACCTTACCCAACATAATGGGCAGAGCCTTGATCATTCAATATTATCCAGTAAAACATTTCTTATTTCAATTCTGTTCATTTGAAGTTTGAACTTGCCATAAGGGTAGAACTATTAGTTGGTTAATTGTTGTAATGGCAGTGGGTTTCAAAGTTGCAAAATCTACAGAAGATACCTAGTTATTCAAGACTAGTTATGGAAGTGGGACATTGTCAAAATAAGAGAAGTTCTATGCTATAATCACTGGTTATTTGAAAACTCTCCTCAAGGAAGAGAGTTTCAAAGATCTAGCAATCTCTAGAGCTCTATTTCACATTTTGAAATTTGATTTCACTTGTGATGTGTGAGATGAATTAGTTTTTTCCAATTTGCAACACTAGTTACTCTATGAAATGGTGAAACTCCTATGAAGTTGCAATGAGTGTCCAAGTGACGTGCTCCTTATTCATGGTGCTAGATAAAGACACTCAAGTTTTTTAAAATGTGCACATTGTGTGATCTTTCCACAAATTTTTCATTTTATTTTAGTCTTACAAATTGGAGATCCTTCTACAACATAATGTGTGTTTGGGAAACATTTGACAAATCTTGCCCACTTTCATTCCGATTTCATTGTTCACATATGACAGTTGTGCTAGAAGTCCTTTCTTTACACAATTCTTCAACTATTTCATTTTAATTGTGCATATTTGAAAGTTTCGCACTTTTTTTTTGGGGGGGAAGCAATTGACAAATCTGGCTTTAGTTTCATTCCAATTTGAATCTTTGCACATGAGAATAGTGTTGAAAAGTCTTTTCTTGGATGCACCTTACACAATTATTTCATTACAATTTTGCAAATTGGGGAGCTTTTACACAACACAAAATGTTTTTGGGAATCATTTGGTCAGTCTATTCAACTATAAAAACCAACAAAAGCTTGTTGAGCTTTGAAAGCATTGATAATGCATAATATAAGTATTGATTCAATTTGTTTCAAATGACAAGTTATGATAAAAAAATAAAAAATAAAAATGACAACATTTTCAAGTTTCACCATGAGATAGTAGTTGCTGAAAGCCATAGTTCTTCACTTATGATCAATTGTTCTTTTCTATGCACCCACCATGACCTATGCATTTTTGGTTATACTAGATGGTTCTTCATATTTAGTCATGTTTCACACATCAACTTTCTCTTACAATTTTTGATTGTTATCTAGCTTTGTTGCAAGGACCTATTTCGTCCTAAATGGAAGAGATCATCAGATTTTTAGGGGGTAGTGGATGCTAAATAAATAACTTGGAAACCCAAAAAAGATGATGTCATGGAATGATAACCTTAACTAGTTTGATGATGAGTTAGGGTTCAGTTTTGGAAGGTTCAAAGTGATGAAATAAGTTACCACCTCCCATTGGCTACAGGTGATCACTAAGTATCGAAAATACCCAGTTATTTAAAGTTGAATCCACCACTTTGAAACCCACTAATATGTTGTGTGTCTAATACCTAGTGTTCGAAATGCATTAAAAATTGCATAGAACCTCCTTTGGTCATAGGGCAGTTCGTAAGGCTGATTAACAACAGTTTAAAAAAAAATCAAACAACCAGTTGGAATATGTAACATGGTTCTCAAATTCTAAAAATCAAATAACCTCCTATGAAACCATTGGTTCTTTGCTGGTTCTTTCATTAAAACCACCAGTTCTTTCAGGTTTTCAAAGCAACCCAAAGCAACGAATGGTTCCTACAATGAGAAAAGAAATTCTCAAAAACTGGGATCGAGGGTTCTCTGATTCTGAAATGTTTTAAAACCAAAATAAATGATTGTCAACAAAACCAAGCGGCCGCCCAACACTGCTGACCACTTGATGGTGTTAAAAGAAAGAAAGAAAGATGGTCTTCTCAGCATTGTGTTCCTTGCAGCCATCCAAGGAACACAATGGTCACCAAGGGCAATTGCCACAGTCCTTCAGAGCAGTGTGAAAGACTTACAGAGCCCAGCTTCAAAAGCAAGCCCAAATGATTCATAGTAGGGAAGAGAGGCAACTCTCAACACACAATCACCGTCGTTATGTAGGCCGGTTGGTCGGTTGCGTTTTTTAAAGATTACTTTCTCCACATTCACTCTTCATTGATTTGAAGCTGTTGTTGGGCAGAAACAGCAGGGTGTGGAAATTTGTGTTTGGCCAATCAATATTGAGGTTGGGCATTACTCCCAATGCCCAACCTGCCATAGTTTTATGTAAAAATGATGAGGCCGACCATGGTGACACTCAACCACACCCACCCATTGTTGTTTCCTCATTTATATGAGGAAAGGGGGGAAGAATGGCATCCCGTGTGCATGGTTATGGTGATTGATAGATTACTTGTGAAACAAAAAAAACACGTACTTTCTCGACTTTCATAGTGATGGTTGAATTGTTAGGAGCAACTTTAAAACAATAATGTGAAGAAGCCAACACATCATGATACATTGTTGGATGTGTCTCACACAATTGCACCTGTGTTTAATTCACCAGTCTTTTTAGACATGGGTGGGTCTAGTAACAAAGCCCTTTGTGCTTGTGGATTGGTGGGTGACCAAGAACTGGCAAGGGGGTATCACCTAGTCATGATGTCCCTAACTCCCCTCTCTCTCCCCCCCCCCTCCCCCGAATTATATGTAAACTGCTGAGGGTAGCATTTCTCTGACACTTCAACCCCCCTTGCACATTTAAATGTCATAAGGGGAATGACATCCTTGGTGCATGGCTACCTTAAATGATATTTTAATAATATTTCCAACTATTGTAGTGAGCCCCAGATCCTTAGGAGTAACTTTAAGACAACAACGTGAAGCCAAAAACATTTGGTGATGTTGTTTGTGGACGGGGCTCATCATCACACATGCACCTTGGTTGATTTCACCAGCATTTTTAGACATGGCTTGATTGACAAAGTTTTAGTTTGATATGCACTTGTTGGCAGAGATGTGTCTAAAAGGCCTTCAGTGGGGAACAGCTTCAGCACTTGTGGCCCTACACATAAGTGTTTTGGGGGTACGGTGCCCAATGGTTGGAACATGTCATTTCTGCTGACCAAGGTCGGACACTCCTAATTCTCACATTGGGACTCTGCCAAACAAAAATGTAGGAACAAGGGGAAAAAAATCCAACCCAACACATGATGGTGGGCCTTGGGAGGCATGGGTGTGCATCACTAATAACTACCTAGATACCCTTGTCTCCAAGCTGACAAAATGGGTGTGTATTTCTTTAAATAAAGAAATATACCCCCCCCCCTCCTCCCCTTTACCTAAAAGCAAAAAATCCTATCCCGTCCTCTCTGTAAAAAAAACACGGAAAAACTAGTGGAGGCTTTGGAACAACAATTCAACCTAGCATTTTTAAATGGATTTCTTGAAGGCTTTTGTTGAAGTACTATGAAGGTTTTGATTCCTTTTTCTCTTTTGGAAAACCAACTTTCATTATAAAAGGAAAGGGCAATCAAGCTTGGTGTCATTCTTAAGTGGTCCCCTACATTTTTATCCATGGAGTTCATTTTTGAAATGAGAGGATTCATGTTCTTAAGCTCAAAAAGTGTCCTTTTGTCTTGGAAATTACATTGTGCACTCAAATGTTTTTAAAAGGGGTGATGGTGAGAGCTTGTGGTTCAAGATAGACAATACTTGAAACTTATTTTGTTGCCTTGGTGAGCTTCGATTTTACACTTGAGTGACCTTTTCACTTGTGAATAAAGCAAACCGTAGTAGATGATGTACGACCATTTCTCCAACAAGTAAAAAAGTTATTTTTGAAGAAATGCAAATTACATGCCTTGGTGGACGAATTGGAGGCTTGGAGCATTATGCATGCAGAACCCCCAAACCTGAACAGCTATGTCATCAAACTAGTACTTGATTAGGTTCCATTTGGAAAAAGGAAAAATTCCACTACATACATTCCAAACCTAAATGCACCATCGCATACAAAGCCATTTTAATCTTTTGTTCTTAATGTAATGTTCTTGACACAATATTGATGTCTCTTGTTGAAGAAGAATGCAAAGTTGGGAAACTTTTGTGCACTTGTCATGTGTGTGTGGTTAATTAAATCTTTCAACATCCTAAATGTCTATAACATGCAACAACAACCACAATGTTAAAGATGATGGCCTCCAGTTTTCAAGTTCTTGCTTTGAACATTGTGGTGTAACTTGTGTTCATTCATCTATGTGCAGGTTGTTGTTTGGAATTGGATTTCAATTTCCTACCCTTTTTGGCCTCCTACAAATAAATAAACGCCAATATTTGCCTTAGGATTTGTGGTCACTTTTGTCAATGCTTATGTGTGACACCAAAATGATTCCCAACTTAAATTAAGGTAATTTAATGCTTATGGGGTCATCTATCAAATAAATAGTCAACCAATTATTTTTCAGCTTTTACTCTACACAATCCAACAATGTGAACATATAATATGGTACAGCCTCTTTTTAATTTTTTCATTTTTAGTGATGGAGCATTAGTGGTGGTGACCATCCCCAAAAGGATTTAGCATGCATGGACACAAGTTATTGGAAAACTCTCAAAACGTAGAAAATCTGGCGAACTCATTTTTGGGGTTTTATCAAATTTGGCTAAATTTTCAAGAATCTGTGAAGGAACATACTTCATGTGACTAACTCACAAGGAAGTCCAATGCTCGGAGCATATGAAACCCACCTCAAGAGATTTTCTTAAATTACATGGACTTCGATTAGAATGAAAATTGTATAATTATCCAAACAAGAGTGACTGATCAAAATGCCTTATTCCACCCACATGAACATATTTGTATGTAAAGCCTGATGATCATACACCCTTATACTCCAAAAATTAAATACATTGGTTCCAATCATGTTCATCTTCAACAACCCTAATAACAAAAAGCTTTGTGTAAAAAATTCTACTCTCTCCCAGTTTTCTTCTGTTTTCCTTGCAATATCCAATGGAGTGTTTTTCAATGGTTGAATTTCTTGATTGCAGATTTACTTCTAATCATTCATCCAACCCATTTCAACTACAAAAGAACAAAAATAAACTTACACACAATGGTGAAAATTTCCATCCAATCAATCATTGTAAATTACCACTTCACATATAGAATGTAAAATTAATAAATTAAAAAAAATGAAGTCTAAAGAAAAGAGAGTGGGATGATGATGCATCCCAAATACATAATTGGAGGAGGCTGTGGTAAATAAGTAGGCAAGCAACTTACCAAACTTTTACTTGACTTGTGAGTGAGGTGCTGAATTTTTTAGTTTATTTGCAAAATCACTCAAATTAAAGAGTGGGACCAGCATTTTTTTTGGGTGTGAAATTTCACACTGTTGCAAAATTTGAAAAACATTGTGGTAAACTCAATGATTTTGTAAAACAGAATAGAATTTTTAAAAAATCTAGAGAAATTGCCAGATTTTCTTACATGGTTCAAGTTGGTGGCCAAAAAATTAATGATGTTTATTATTTTTTTCGTTTCATATTTTTAATAGCCAAATCTGGCTAGACTTGCGTATGGATGATCTCCATCTTGGCTCATCACAAAATTGACTAAAAAACATAGAGCTAGACAACAAAGTTTTTTTTTTGGTGGCATAATTTTGCCACTTGCCCACAAAAAAAGGGGATGGGGGGATGGGGGTGCAACTCATACAAATGGAATTTCTTGGGGGAAAAGATGGTCCAAAGTAGCCATAATTCAAGGATTGTTTTTTTGAAATCACCAGATTTAGACCATAAGTTCTAGCATGTCGCTAAAATAACCAAATTTGGCTATTAGTCCTGTAATGGGTGATCGCCAGGCCACAGATCTGAGAAAATTGGAAAATAAAAAACCATAGCTGCTGGAGAATGGTGAAAAGTGAATTACCAAAAGGAAAGTCAAACTACGGGTTCCTTTTTTTCGCCTTTTTCTTTTTTCCCTGTTTATTGGGTGCTGGTTTTGTTGCGTCGCAGCAGCAGCAGCGCACGCATTCATTGATGACCTGCCTGCCCTTCCTTTTTCTTCTTCTTCTTCTTCCTCTTCTTCGTCGTGAACGCTCATCATCTTCGTCTTCTTCCTCGTCTTGGCTGCTGCTTCGTGCCGCTTGTCTCGCTGCAATAAAACACTTGCCGGAATCCTGTCTTAAGTGGAGTGTGCGTGCTTTACTTGCTTGCTTTTTCAGCCCCTGCCTTCTTATGCCCTCTTTTGTCCCTCCTTCCTAGGTTTCTTCTCTCACACGCTTTAGATCCGCTTGTTTCTAAAATCATTCCATGGTGTTCCTATAGCTCATGGGATGCTGTAGTACTTACTCGAAGGGGTTCGTGACTCGTGAGTATGTGTATACACCCCCTGGGCTGTTTGTCGTGCGGGAAAGGAGTGCGTGATTGAGTGAAGTGGAGGGTTTCTGACTTATTTAGCTTTATTTTTTTCTCGCTCGCTCGGAACAGCTTGCCAGTTAGTCCGCTGGCTAACCGTCTGGCTGGTTCATGAGCTTTTCCAGATCTTGCCGGAATCGTAAAGACAGTTGCAAACGCCGCCGGGATCACTAGTTCCTTTTCCTTTGGTGTTTTTGTTTACTTTTGCTTCTTCCACTGTGAAGCAGCCAAATGCCTGCGGAAGCTTTTTGCCTCGATCGCTGAACCTAGTTGCCTGCATCGAGAAGCGTGCTGTGTTGAAATACCATAGTTAGGGATGCAGTTTGAGTAGTTAGTGAAGTGAGAACCTCTGGTCAATCTTTGTCTCTCGCGCAGACACTCTCTAGTCGCAGACTCGACCAAGTCTTGGGAATTTGTTTGGTTTGTTGGGACGCCTATGGGTGTCTGGGAGAAGACCGATTCCGACGTAGTGCGGACTTGTGGATGTGATTTCTATGTGATGATCAGTACTCTTTGAAGGCTTCATCTTGCAGCTCGAAACAAACAGATGCAGCAGTGCTCTCTCTCTTCACGCGCGCATACTTCAAGTAATTCCTATGGCCGCGTATACGAGTCGTTTCACAACAGCTTGGGGAGCTGTGCTAGCAGACTTTTCTCCTTAAGGTGAGGCGGGTTTTGCTCGCAGGGTGTTGAAATTGGTGGGATTACTTGCTGCTCACGCCGCTGGAACCAGCCGCTGCTTCCTCCTTCCTTCAAGCAAGGGCTTCTTCAGTACTTACACGATAACCCTCATGCTTTGCTCTGCGAGAATGTCTGAGTCTGCTAGCACAAACTCCGTTTCCTAAAGTTGTCTGCAGCGCGAGACTTGTTTTCTTGTAGCTGAAAACCGAGAAACAGACTCGGCTAAAGTACTCGGCCTGCAAACTTCGCCGGAACAATATTCTCTCTGCAACAGTTCTAACCTCTGATCTCGTTTGACGGAATGCTGCACATGTCTACCGACATAGGATGATCTCCTGGGGCTTGTAGCAATTCCGACGGAGAAACTCTCGACGGACTTCAACGTCTGCAGATACCAGACTTGCTACAACTTCATCATGAGTCGATGATTTGGTGATCTTCAGAAATGTTTTAGAAGCTGTCTCGAGACAGGTTCTATGCCATCGCCGGGAGTTGAAAGATTTGCACGGGTCACAGGTGCCAAACTTTTCTTCAAGAACTAGTTGATGCTCGCTGGCTCAACTTTGTAACCCATTTGTCGTGTTGAACACTTCATTTGGCCGGGAAGATCAGTGCCCTCTTTTTGCTTCCCTGAGACTGCAGGGTCGATCTAAATTTAGAACGGCAGAAATTTGATGTCGAAGCTTTTCTGATGTACAAACGTCGGTGTGTCGGGGCGGACTGAACAGCAAACAAAGAACCTGTCTGCAGCCGGACATCTTCTTCATACATGTCTCTTGAGGAGCTTGAGGAGCTTCATACATTTTGTCTCTTCACAAGCTGCTCCTTTTGTATCCACAGTTCGGCTACTTGGGTGCAGCAAAGGTGTTGTGCAGCTTCAGACTGCTAATCTGAGGGGCAAGGACTAGGGCCGTGAGGGTGAGAGAAACAGTGACAATGTCAGTCTTGGGGATCTGGGTGGGCCGTGATTCAAGTGTCGGATGTCTCCCTGGCACTCATCGTCGAAGCTGACACAAGCAGCGCTTACCTCTGCTAGCTAGGGGTGCTGGGTCTGCCATCAGAATGCAGCCAAAAGAAGAGCACAGTAATAGCAGCGAGCAGCAGGAGAAGTGGGGCCACGGATCAAACCACTTCCTCAACAAGAGACCGCATACGTCTGTGAGCCGTGGGGATCATGATGATCAATACGTAGTTGAGCAGTCATCAGAGAGCCACAACACCGCCACAGGTGGTGGAAGCAGCAGCTCCCCGGCCAGTGATAATCGCGGAGGCTTCCTCCAAGGCGGCTCTTACACTAGTTCTGCAGGAGGAGGCACTAGGCCCGGAGGAACCGTGCGGCAGTACTTGCGCTCCAAGATGCCTCGCTTGCGCTGGACAGCTGATTTGCACCATTGCTTTGTTCATGCAGTCGAGCGCCTTGGTGGTCAAGAAAGTGAGCGTCTAGACTAAAGCTTGAACTGCTTCCTTATGAATCTGATCCGTGTGTACTTGCACGGAGGTCTTGTGCATGCATGAGAAAGAGGGCTCTGTGTCATTGATACTAAATTGATTAAGCCGCTTTCTCTTTGTAAAGAGAGTCTCGAGAGAATCTCTGAAAGTGTTGTGCTCCGGACAGCACTGGCAGCCTGAGGCAATCATGAAGGTACACAGGTCTGCACCTAGAAGTTCTGCTGCATTGGGGATGATCTGGAAGAATTTGTGTGTAGAGCTGGGCTAACCGGTGACATGAGCATTGCGGAATTTTGTTGGGTGTTGCAGGAGCTACACCAAAGTTGGTGCTACAGCTCATGGAAGTGAAAGGTCTCACCATCGCTCACGTCAAGAGTCACCTCCAGGTGATTTTCATCTGTCCTGTGCCCACTGCTCATCCATGCAACATCAGATCAACGGGCAATGCATGCATGCAGCACATGGTTGTGCAGCTAGCATCTTGTTCCACACTCTGATCTGCCAGTCAAAGTTCCCTGAGACCTCCTCATGTAGAATTCATACGGCTGCATCGCGTTCTATCCCGTGACATAGTTCTCGAGTCCTCAATTGTAGAAAAGGAATGTGCAACATGAGCTTGTCTTTCTTACATTGAGTCTATTTGTAGTGATCAACTAAGCAGCTCAATGTTGAAGCTTGCATCAAGACTTCAAGTAAATAGAGAAAAGTCTTTCAAACCTTGAGCATCGCAAGTTGTTCCGAATTACAGTGTAGAATCAAAGAATAGGGTTGGATCTTACAGTACTGAACTTGATTTGCTAAACATGATTGCTTCCTGAATGCGGTTTTGAATGGGTTCAAGGATGCATTGTAACATGGTGATACATGCACTGTAATTGGAGTTGGAAGATCTGAAGCTCTGATGTTGAAGTTGCCTTGGTGTGACGTTTGTGGCTGCAGATGTATAGGAGTATGAAGAACGACGAAAACGGACATAGTGGTATGCCCTTCAGAATGTAGTTCAAGTCTGAACTTGCGTTTAATCCAAAAGGCAAGCTGCCTGCAGGCATTATATACTCGTTGTTCAAGAGCTCTGCTCGTCTGCTGCATGATCAGTTTTTTAATCTTTCCTACTAGGGGGCCTGAAGGCACATGAAGCTGCCAGACCGCCCGTGGTTCACAGTAGGGACTTTGCATGATCTGCTTGATCTTAATGCCAGGATGGAAAATTGTTTCTTCACAAACTTGTGATAACAGGTCCCGGGACGTTGACTGGACATGAGGATGATGATGATGATCAAGGATTGGAATTTCAAGATACTTCTGACGCCACCCATGAGCTGCAACTCATGAACGCTGCCAGACGTTTCCCTCATCATGGGATCATGCACGCAGCTGCAGCCGCTGAGTATGGCGCTGGTTCTACAAATAGCCTTGCGGCTTTTTCACTGCAGCCTGACACAGATTTTAGTGGTGGGCAGCAGCAGCGTATCATCCACAACTTTCTGCGCCGTCCTCCTGCTGGGGTCATGCAGCAGCAATCTGATCCTGAGCTCGACCACCACTTGACAATGTCCTTGAGGTAATCATGAACATGCAACGGAAATTCTTGCAGATTATCATTTGAGCAATGCATGAATCACCCAGCTGGATAGGGTTTTCACTGTGCAAGATGCACGAGAAATCATACAGATTTGATTGCAGCTCGGTTAGTTTCATATTGTGCCACCAGAATCAAATGAGACCCAGGGACATTTGTGAAGTTCTGCTCACGGATCTTATAGAATCTGCAGCGATCCAGTTGCTCAGGAAAGAGAAGATTTCGTCAAGAATTGTGTTCCATGATCGTGGGCATTCGTCTCAGCTACCGACTGCTGCTGCTGCTTGTGCAGGCAGAATGTGCATGAAGAATGGGTGCCGCGGCCAGCAGCTGCCGCGCTGGGGAGTACGGGGGTCCAGAAGACCGCAACCGGACTTCTTGGCTGGCCAGCTCTGCACGGCGAAGGTGGAAAAAATGCTACTGCAGTGGCGGTGGATTGGTCAAGGGGGGATCTCAAGTCGCTTACTGGAATCACGTTACCTGGTCATTCAATGGATCTCCGGACGGAGCTAGATGAGTGGTCTCGAAGACCATCGCCAGCACTGCTTGCCGTGCCATGGAATCAGAGACTACAGCGCCATCAGGCCAACGACGCAGGTAATGAAATACACATGTAACCTCACCTTCAGAAATGTATACTATAAACACATTCAATTGCTGCTGTGATTGTACACCTTTGGTGCTTTCAGGATTGTATCCTGGAAGTGCTTCGAAGAAGAGCTGGGATTCAACCCAGACCTTGCCTAACTCCTCATCTATTGCCAATCCAATGACATGTTGACTTTCTTGGACAAAGGGTCTTTGTTGTAAACTTCTACAGTAGATTTTGTTGAACATCTTCTCGCGATTGATATCTCATCGGTTTCAATTTTCTTAGTCCACCGATTTCCAACATCAGAACCTGCTGCCAACGTTCGAGATTCTCAAGATCTTGTGTTTGCATGCAAGGTACGTCTAGAATAGTTATTGCCTGCTGCAGCTCGTCATTAATGGGTCGCGGATCAACGAATCCTGCATGTGGGCATGTGTAGAACGATTGTACTCTGTGGCACAGCAGGACGGCATCCAGCAGCAGCATCGGGCGCTGGACTACCCATCACTAGAGGGAGGAGATTCGTTGAAGAACCAGCGGATGTTGATGCAGACAGACTGTGAGAGATGGAGATCTCAAGATGAATTGCCACGAATGGATCAAGTCGGGTTGAAAATTGCGCATCTCGGTCAATCTGTTGGCGCTCATGCGACGGCGAGTACTGCGTCATCATTGGCCTCTCCTCTTCCTTTCAGACAATTGCTAGATAGCAGCTGTGGATCTTCGAACATGGAGGGAGAACAGACGCGCGGCGGGGCTCATGGTGAAGTTGCAGGAGGAGGCAGAGGTCTTGTCATTGGTGCAGGCTGGGGCATGTCGGATGTCCAACGAAAGCGGGCATTTGCACAATCTCAGGTGGGTTGCAATCATAATGATGCTCGTCTTGACGTCTATGGAGCAGCTGCACCCCATCTGATTTGTGCAGTCTCTGTTCTTCAACTAGATTCTTCGCTCAGGGTTCAGACCTTTTTGACCCTGCCCATTGCTTGCAGAGAGGCATGGAACATGAAGCAGAACCTGGTGCAGAGAAGAAGTCACGGTTTTCAAGCGGGCCAGAACTTCCACAACCTATACGACCTTCGGCATTTCAACCACCAGCTGGAAGCTGGTTCTCATCATCTCGGAAGCAAGCTGGGGGAGTACTGTCTACAGATGAGCGAGACTGCAGCAACCACGATCAGCAGCAGCTTGACAGTACTACCAGTCTCTCTCTTTCCCCATACAGCTCCCGTACAAAGAGCTACTCACCACCATCTTGGATAACAAGATCCTTCAGTTTACCGCCAGGAACTAACGAGGAGATTTCAGATTGTCTGTCATTGCAGCAGAGCGAGAGTGCAGCAGCAGTACAGGTCCCTCCAAAGGGGATTACACTAGACCTCACCATGTCCATCGGTGGACAGTGATCGTCAAACAAAATTCTAACAGCTCTGCTTCTTGTTGATCGAGCATCTCATGGGCACGGATTGTAAAAAACCTCTGATCATTGGAAAACCTCGAGACACGAGTCACGGAGGATCTGTAGCCACAATATTGACAAACTGTAGCAGCTTTCTTTAACAGTGTCCCGGTAGATCATGGTCAACACATGTTCTTCTTCTGAAGCTCGAACTCTGTGCAGATCTAGCTCTAAACCGTAAACCCTAAACCAGTGCACCCATGCAGCAGCTGCCATGAGCATTCCTCCCAGCCTGTAGAAAACACCTGCAGGAAATTATGTGATGGTTTTTTGCGGGGAAAAAGGTTTACAATTCTTGTCCACGAGGGGGTTGGTTGGTTTCCTTGCCATGCTCATAGATGGCTGCAGTTCCAAATTGAGTAGCAGAAGTCCTTTGAACAGCAACCATACATGAGCGTTGCAAGAAAGAAGCACACAGGAGGTGGTGTTCTACGACGACGACGACGATATGGGAACCCATGTGTGGATTCTTTCTCCACGTAAACATTGTAAAGATTCAACACACAGTACCTAGTTCATTTTGAGAAAGAAAAAACTCCAAATAAGATTCTCATGGGGTGGAATCTGCTACCAGCCAGTAGATGACTTCCTTCATACCTACCTTCCGCAGGAGGTGCTGATGCTGATGATACCTAGGCACCTCTCCAACCCACCCACCCCAACCTTCCACGTTCTTTGAGCAGTGAGCACTAGTTAGTTGGTCTTTAATGCGAGGCATGACAGTTATTTGAGCAGTAGGTCTTTATTTTGGGCACCACAGTTGTGTGAGCTAGTAATAAGTTCTAAATAGCTTTGAGGGGGTGGCAGGGGGCAGGACAGTGTGTGGGAGGGACCTCTTTCTGAGGCTGCTTAGATTTGGGAATCCAGATCATGATTTAAGCTCAGATTTATGCATAACAGACATTGGAACACCAATATTGAACACATTTGCTCTCTTGTATGAATAAGCTGATATCCCAAGTTCATCTTTTCAATTCCCAAGTGAGAAAGTGGTTAGCGTCCTTCTCTGCTTTGTTCCATATCCTAGTTGGGTATACTCATTAACATACTTAAGCTATTGATATGTAATTTGCTGTTTTAGTCCTGTTTCAGTAGTTGTAGCAGTATTGTATATGATTGGTGAATCTTCATCTGTTTCTCCTCATATAAGATGTTAGACCTGTATTTGATTCATGAGCAATCTGTGTGACATATGCAAGTCCCGTGTGCACATTCACTTAGAATCAGGATCACCAAGTATGGGGTAGTATATACTCAATGCAACCCAGATGTAGTATGGGTTGGCCACATGTACACCCATATGTACATACTTGTGACCCCGCCCATATGTAGTATGAGTATGTGTGCAGTCCAGCTTTCGAACTGTAAAGCCACCCTTAACTCTAAATGGGGCAACTGGGTGAATTTTTTGAGTGGAGGAGTGATGAAGGGGAAAGTAATAATCTCTATGATTGTATACTTTTGTTAACCTAAATTTGGGGAACACTTCCTTCTTTTAGCTATGGAAGTTTTACATTCATATGAGGCCAATGTGTTTTTGGATGTTATTTGTTTCAAGTATGTATGAATTTTTTGTACTTGGGACTGTTGAAAAAAGTGCCATCTTTGTTTTGGGTGAACTTGCTTAGGATGCAGTGTGCATGCATCCTGCATGCCACCCAACAGCTGTGGTCAAGCCACAGATGATGAACATGACAAAGCTCGGCTGCTAATGTCTGCTGCTGTTTAGTTTTGGTCAAATTCTAGATATATTTGAAAAGAAGAAGGTAGGTGTTGAAGAAACAGAGGTTGATTGCGGTACACAAAACTGCATTGAAAGTGAATTCCTTTCTGTGCAAGCTTTGGCACAACAAATCTCCTTGCATCTATGCGTCAAATTAGTCACCAGCGATTGGTTCTAGACACAATGTCAAGCTCTATCAAGGAGCCTGTGATCATAGGTATGTATACTGTGGAAGTCCGAGACGGTTCTCAAGATAGACCCTTCTCCTACTTATAAACTTGTCAGTTTACAATGACACCCTGCCTCAGACCTTACAAAATCTATAAGGCCCTCTACAGGCTAGCATGGTTACCTAACAGTTCACAACATGTCCTCAACAGACTCTAAGAAAGATGTCACAGGTTTTTAATTAAAACCAAGGTTTTAGGAGGTAAGAACCAACTGGAAGTTTCCAAAACATTTACAGCTGCATATGGATCATAACCAATATCCAATTTGTTCTTTGAGCAAGTAAGGACCTGTTCTAAAGTTGCATGTCAATTTTGCAATAGTAAGTAGCAGTGCTGTGTGTTTCTTTCTCTTTTTTTGAATAACCTTTGGTTCTGGGTTTTTATAATATTCAGAACTTAAAACCATCTGGTTTTCAGATTTTTAGAATTTTCATAACCTCTGGCTCTGGCATTTTGAAATTTGTCAAAGAACCAGAAGGTTCTACGCAAGGACCAGCAAAAAACCAACAGATCAGGGTAGGTTCTTGGGCTGGTTCTTCGATTTTTTTGAGAACTAGAGATATGAGTTAAACCTGAACTTTGATTTTCTAAGAGCCTTGGTCAAGGGTCCATATACCCAAGCCTTGCCTGCTGTTCCTTTCTTTGAAAAAGAGAGAACTGCCCAATGGTGGTAGGTAGTTGCAAAAATTTGACAAGGAAAGAGTTTCTGGATTCTACTTACAGCTTGATTTTCTAAGCAACTTATTAGAACAGTCTAATAAGTACAACATGCATGACCAGATATCTAAGTCCAGTATATGTTATCACACCAGGAAGCACGGTGACAGGAATAGTTTTGCTGCATTTCAGTGCACTGGTCAGTGTATGCTAGAATCAAGTCAAGGCTTTCTTTCCATGATCTTTTCTTTGAAATCCCTTTATTGGATATCAACTGGACAATTGAAAAATTGCATCCAGATTTGCAGCTGTTTGTAGAGATGAATCTGACAAGCCTGGGCTGCAGAAGAAGAATTACAACCCTGCTTTCTCACAGCAGCATGTTGCTGTTAAATTGGTCTTCTTTTGATGACCATGATATGACACATACCCTAGCTGCTAAAATGTAACTAACTTGTCAACCAATTTTTCTTTCCCTAGTTAAATCCTCATATTACAAATTTCCTGTTTACTACGCTGTGCTTCATGCTGCTGAGAGTCTGGGATCAAGCTTACCAAAATTTCATTGGTTTCTTTTCCAGACCATGGATGAGGAAAAATGGGTGTACCTAAAGCAGGGGTCCAAGTTGGATAAAATAATTCCATATCAAGTTCAAGCCAATGTTGTGCATAGCTGCCTCCAACAATGACACCACTGTTGCTTAGGTTTTCATTTACCAGGCCCGGCAGACAGCAGCATTCATCCCATTTTTAGGGTTTCATCAGTTTGGACCATTCCCAACTATGTGTACCGTAAAGTCCTAAGGGACATTCGTGAAATAAGAGGCCTAGGAAGACACATCTCATAGGCATAAGGTGCCTCTTATTTTTTAAGAGGCTTTAGTAATGTGTATAAGCTGCTCTCCAATTTCTCCAAGTGCTTTACAGTTTTGAAAACAACACTCTCAAGAGTCTCTCTTGTCACCCTGTCTGGCATAGAGCCTTGGAGCAAGCCATAATTCATAGTACAAAAACTCCACAAAGCTTCATTTGGGTACACTCATGAATTTGATGGGCCAAATTACAAGTCCATCATAAGGTGCACCCATGATTTACCAAATGATTGCAGTCCAAGCTTTCAAGTTATTGATCATGATAAACTTACTCCAAGAGAAATTTGAACAATGAGAAACTTTACCAAGCTGAGTTAAAAAGCTTAGTCAGCAACTTCCTTTCAAGAGGAAGAATTCAATCAAAATAATGTTCAAGCCTGAGTGGACCAAACTATACAGTTGGTTTATTGTACCCTAATGTGACAACTACATATATATATGTACATGTGCTTTGTACCCTTCATCAAGTTTTGCAACTGACTTTTAAACATGCGGGTTTGCTCCAAAATTTGATTTGTGTTCATAATGTGGTACGTCATGTGTTTTGTGAAGAACATCCTATGTGACCATGTTAAAGGGATCAGCTACCATAAGTACGAGAAAGATTTAGGCAGCTAGTTAAGTACTGCACAAATTTGAGCTCCTGGCAATATTCCAAAGTCAAAACCAGGGTAAATTCTCAGTCCATACGGAAGAAAACAGTTGACAAACCTAGGTGAACCCCGGGAATCTAGTATTTGAGCCCATTTTAGACTGGGAACACTAGAGTACCAAGTGCAATTGAGACATGGGCAGCCAACTGTACAATGATTTTTGAGGTGCCAAAGATTTGGTCTTCACTCATCAGAATCTTTCAAAGTACCAATGAAACAAAGAAGATGGTGCTCATTAATGTTTCATTTGCAAGCTTTGGACCAGAAGTGATGAGACATCAAACTAGATTTCGTCCTATGATGACATCTTGATCTTACTCCATAAATCTCTTTGTCGTGTTCAAGGTCCGAGGCCCATTTGTAACATTTGGAATAGGTCCTTTTCAGTTTTACTTGGGTAGAGTCAATCTTTTGTAAACTTCATCTATCGTCGGGTTCTAGACCGATCAACCTTAAATGGTCAGGGCAAGAGAACAAGGTTCAAGAATTTCCTTGTCTAAATATAAGAATATTGACATGAGATGCTATTCATAATTCTAGTGGACCCTGAACATTTGAAAAGTTGGTGGTGAGCTGGTTTGGAAGTTCCCTGTGACACAACCTGAACAACCATATCCAACCCAGCTGCAGGACAATACAAGCCCCACATATGGGATGATTCTAGCTCCAGGTATGGGCAAATATGGACAATCATCAATCTCTTATTGGGGCATTGTTACTAATAAATCTAAGCTAAACCCCACAATAACACTTTCAAGTTGCTTGGAAATATCAACCCAGATGGGACTTGTCCTTTCAGTCAATAAATAAATGAAAATCAACCCAGATGAGGATGGCACTAGAGACTAGAGGCCAATATGTGTATGTGTTGACAATTTGATTGACTGTTGCACTCAACACAAAAGTTGTGAGCTTCTTTAGTTGGTACACATTGCAGTTTTTGGAGTTGGGTTAAGGCTCAGGGCATGCACATTGAGCATTTTTACAAGTCCAATTTGGAAGATTTTTGGACCAAATTACAAAGTTTGTAACTGGAGGAGTACAGAAGCTGTTGTAAATCACTCTGGAATCCAGCTCCAGGAATCTGCTTCTGTTGAGACCTTTTGTCTCAACCTCAGATCCTTCTTACAAACTTTAGCAAAGGAATGGACTGAAAAAGTACAAACAAGAAAGAAGTCCAAACCTACCATGATCCCATTTAAAAGCAACTCATAAAAGCTGCTACTGACACCATAATAAACTGCCTCACCTCTTTTCTGAGGCATTGATTCATAGTATCTAATACAAAATATACCGTATAACTTATCCGGCCTGAAAGAAGCATGAGCAAATTTGGCTTTTTAATTACTGGTGCTAAGCCCCTGTATGGTACTAACTTTTTGTCCGGGGCTTTGTCATTGTTTGCTTATGACATTACATTATTCCCTTGGATCCCTGCACTCACTGCAGTATCTGCTACAATTGTGAGCTGCTCAATCAGCCATGTGTGGAGTGATCACATATATACGAACACCACTGAATGACATAAACGGCCACAAGTTTTACTCAGCACCACCTCTCACCTTGTCATTGCCTTCTCCATATGCTTCTTTGTAGTTCTTTGTTGGTTAGTAGACCCGGAATCAGTGGTTTTCTTTCACTTTTCTGATGTAGCATCATTAGCTATCATCCTAAAAAAGATTTAGCATTCATTGGGGGGAAGACCGTTGTCAAAATACTGTCCAAACTGTGAGAGAATGAAATATTCTTTTACAAATTTCCTTCGAAAGAACAGCCCCAAAACCCCCAATTGTGCCAAAAAGTTTCTCCAAAATTTTTTAAAAATTAAAATTTTTTTTGAAAGAATATTTCCTTTTAATTTTAATTGATGTCAAACCTTCTCAACAACTCGCCAAAAAATAATTCACTGATCAGGATGTTAATGGGGTTTTCTTTAAATTATTAGTAATTAAGTGACTCAGATAAAGCTGCAGCATCTAACCTTGAGTTGGTTCAGCTCTGTAGTCTTTAAAAGGCACGAACCCATCAACTGGTAGATCAAGGGCCTTCACAACCTTCACAACAAATTAAGCCTTATGGGATATCTGACTTCCTTTCACCTTTAAGTTCTGGAGAATTGAGAGCAGTTTTTCTTTAGTTGACGAATTTTTGCCAAATTCCAACCTGAAAGATATAATTTTGACCTTTACTGTAAAAGCTTCTTCATGAAAAAAATTGGCCTACATTTGCCAGATTTGTAAGGAATTGTTTTTCAAATTACCAGATTTTAATGATAAATTCCAGTAGGTAGCCAAGAATACAGGAGGATTACATATTTGGTATATAGCCAAATTTAGATAAATTATTTTCTGCGTCATTGCCAATTGGGCTACATCATCAAACCCTTTTTAAAAAAAGACACTGATTGAGAGGGATGGGTGAAGGGGGTGGGGCCATGTAGATGATAATCACTTGTCCCTCAATGACCTTTGCTGACCATAATGTTGGATCATTGACAAATTATTACATTGAGGAAGATCAGATCTTATCCCATGCAACTGCTTACACAACTGCCCACTAATGACCATACTTGATCATTCGTCTGGTGTAAAAAGACCTCTCTCCCCCTGCCCCCGCCTCTTGATGTTGCCAAACTCTTTGCTGCTGGAGGGGGACCATAGTCAAGTTTAGGGAGGAGGGCCGCCTGTGGGCCACTGCAATGTTTGACATTCTCTGCTTGGCTGTTTGTTTGAAGGATCTGCCACAATATAAGCACACAAACCAGCTCCAGGCCACTGGTTACTAAGAACTAGCCTTGGTTCTCCCAGATGGGGAGCAAGCACTTCAAGGATACCTAATCCACCACCTATTCAAGTAGCTCAGTTCCCTGAAGCTTTCCAGGCTTTTGCACTTGGAGTATTGCCATCATTCATCTTTTGGCAATAGACCCTGAGAACAAATAATAATGCCCTAGAACACTCATCTTTAGGTCAGTTGTAACTCTGTGAGTTTTCTTTTCTTTTCTTTTTCCATGGCAAATCAATTGAAAGGCATATCAAGGTGAGCAGTACACAAGAGATGAAAAGAGTTGACAATGTACCATTGTATAAGTATGGCATGAAGCCCAAGCCTTGTTTATAGAGCAAAGGCCAGACTTAATATTTGTTTTCCTTGTTTCCAACCTGCCATGTGCAGAGGCCAGAGTGAACCAGCACACCATTCACTAGATGCCTGTCATAACTCAGTTGTGGATGAACCTCAACTGAGTTAATATCTAGTTTCACCTTGGTGACCAATTCCAAATGTAATGTGTAGCCCTAAATTCGGAGAATGATTGTTGTTCAGTATGGGGTCACATCAACTTTCTGCTCTCGGCATTGAGCATGGTTGGAGGAGTATGAATGAGAAGTGGTTTACGATTTAGGATGTTCTTATCAACTTTCTCTTGCAAGGCAAAAAGTTGCAATCCACTGTTGTCTTCTTTCTAAATTTGACTATGGTCGTTAAGGGGATCTATAAGGACAACAGGAAGAAGCTATATGATTGTTATTTTTTGTGGAATTTGGACCTGATGCAAGTTTGTTTATTAATTTTGGGAGAGAGGTAGAGGTAGAGGTGGATAATAACAATGCATTTATGATGAAAAGGATGGGAAGGCTTCACAAGAAGGATGTTCTTGGGAGCTATGTGGGGAAGGATAAGAAGATGGCAAGAGGGCTACGGATGTGAGAAGAAAATGTGGAGTGTGATGAATTAATTGTTCTAGAGCATAGATCTGAATGTGAATTAGTATAGCAAATTGAAGCTATAATTGCATCCTAGCAATTGATATTGATTTCTCTTTCATTGCACCAATGGCAATTAGGTCAAGATGATCAATGTATTTCCATATCATTAAGGGTTGATGTTGAGACATGAGGACAATATGAAACAATCTAAGCTATAAAATATAAGCATATAGGAAGTTCTAGGTAAAGTATGCATTGAGAAGGAGAGATTTGGGAGGGTTGAATCCAAGGTTGTTGCTAGTGATGAAGCTAAAAGCAAAAAAAAACCGTTATTGGGTATCCTTAGGGTGAAGTAGACTTGTAGAAAAATGAAAGAGCCCACAAGTGTCTATAAAACAAATCAAATGAAATGATGGGATAGGTGGAAAGCCAACCTTTGCTTTGAATGGTTTTTTTTTAATCTTATGTTGATATTAACAAATCTAAGGTTAGTATTAAACTATGAAGAATTAGAGGGGGGATGGTGATGAAACTTTTGAAAAGTTGAATTGCAAAAAACAAAGTTACCATTCACTGCATTGCATAATAAGGGTTCAATGTAACAATTCAAAGGACCCATTGAAAACTAAAAGTACTAATTTTTGGTCAAACCTAACAATCAAAAAATGAAGATGGATTAAGGTGCATTGGTAGTTAGAATTGAAATTGTTGCTACTTTTTTTGGGGTCAAGGTATTATATATATTGGAACTATAGATATTTGTGGTAGGATTGGTTTCAGTGCCATTTGTATATGGAAAAAACTTTGGATTTAATTGGGAGAATTGATAAATAAAATTTAATCATTTTGAAATTAATAAGTAATTGCAACAACACATATAGAGTGTGTGGTGATGGATGGTGTTGATTTCCAAATAAATGAAGCATTAGGAACTTCCTCTTCAACGATTTTCAAATAGCATCTTTGATTGTGTTGAATTGAATTACGATTGCATTTAACATGTTGTAACTAAAAATTGAAGGCTACCAAATAATTCTTTTGGAGATGCATCCATTGATCAACTATAAACACTACAACTAATTTTATACCTATGATATCATCACAATATTTATTGTCACAAATCATGGATATACTCTTGTTGGGATTGGACCTTTTAGATGTACCATGCATTGATTTCAATTAACTTGATGCACACCTTTGATTATAAAACCCACATTCTTACATCATGAAACAACACACATATTGCAAGGATGTTCACACACAATCCCTCCTACTATAGTAATTCACAACAATCATACTTTAGATATAACCATTTGTAAATCATCATCATGTACATTAGAACATATTAGATTTTGATTGTTACAACATATTCAACATTTAGAAAATGCACACAACAAATACAATATCAAAATAATATTTTCCCATATAAAATGAAACCTTCTAAACACTTTGTAAAATATCTCACAAATTAAATAACCTAAAAATAAAATAAAGCCCTCCTTATTCCCAACACTTCCCACATAATGATATTTCAACATTGCTTTCAACCTAGTCTCACAATTTTCAAAACTTCAAGAACTAAAATCTCATTACTAAACCAATGATCATCAACAACTTAAAAGTCCTCAAGATCCCTTGCATTGTTCATAAATACCGCATATCATCAAATGGACTTTCAAACAAATCACATCTCTATCTATTTGAATTTCAATTCCCTACTCCTATAACAATCTTGACCCACTTTTGACCCAACCAATTTTTCACAATGCTTTCAACTTTAAAATCTGATTACAACACAAACTAACCAAACACTTAATAACCTTGTGAAGGCTATTTTTTTTCTCTTTTGTCATCATGTCCTAAAGCACTTCATTCTATTAAACATGTTGTTAGTTTACAAAGGTAGGCATAGTTGAAGTTTTGTCCTCAAGAAACTAATAGCTCCTAAGCAACACACAACAATGAAAAGAGAAAAAATAATAATGCACAATAATCCACCATGCACCATGTTTAAATCCTTTTTCATAGAAATCCATTTAGGCACTTTTTCCATGCAAGCCACAACAATGATACCTTTCACACAACAAGAAAAAAATCATTTGCAACCAATTTTTGTAATTAAAAAATGTTGTTTCAATTAAGAAATGTAGTTTACAAATGAAAAATTGATTGCAAACAACAAATTTTTCTTTTAAATGAAAAAAGTCAAAAGTGGAAAAAAAGGTTATAGTCCAAGATAAGTTCCATATCTTGATTTCCAACTCTACCACACCATATAACAAAAATGACATGTTGCATAAAAGAATGTTACCATAAAAGCTAGAAAAGTTTTTATTAACTCCATCCTAATCATTTAACAATCATCATTACTTCACCAAACCATCTCTATCACTCATAATCAACAATGTTGTCAAAAATTTCAACAAATTTAATAGCCAAACACAAAAGGAAAAGCCTTTCTTTGACCCTAAAAGCAGTCATTTGTCATATATCTAAAGTTTCAGATTGAACTTATTTTGTAATCATAATACATTTAAAACAAACTTTAGATTCAAAAATTTTGCTATGCAAAACATTATAAAACACCTCTAATGTACAAAGGAATAAAATAGGAGAATGGCCAAGGGCAAGATGAGAATGAAAAAAACTATCACAAATTTGGTGACAAAATCATTGGCTTTGAAGTTGAAGGAAAATAGCATTTGTGAATGGAGAATTATTGCATGATGTGGTTTTGTGTAGAAAATGTAATGGTGGACTAATAAATTAAAATTGTTGTAATAAAACTATGTCAAGAAGGAAGATTTAATGAAATTAATTATCTTAAGGTTCTATCCATTAATGAATGGTCTATCATGAGGTTTACGTGAATTGTAATCACAAGTGACCTTGAGGAATTGTGAAACTTACAAAAGTAAGTACTTATGTTTTGATAGAGTCTACATATGCCTATGTTGTTTTACTGAGGATTATAGTAGCCGGACTACTATTGTATTGGGATGTGAATATTCTTGTGTATTCAAATGGTTGTTATGTTAGAAATGGGAAACTTTGTCTAATAAATAAATAACCAATCATTTGATACCACTTGGCATACTAGTTAAACATGTTGAAAATAAAAATGCCAAATGATTTAATCCTTGGTTGAAGGTGTCTATATTAAGAGGTTGAGCATGGAGAACTCTTTCATTTCTTTCCATGATAGGGGAATGGGAAAAGATAGAAAATCAATTATGCATCGGGGAAATGGATTGTTTTGCTAGTGTTGACAAGGTGTCAGTTTTACATTTGGTTATCATCTTAAATAATAAAGGTGTGGGCACAATGTCAAGAACTAGAGGTGACTACAAAAGGAGAGTCTAATCCTAAGGCCTTTTTCTAGTTAAATTCTTAATGTTGTAGAGAAAGTTGATTGAATTTGAATGTACGTAAAATAATTAAGTATGCATTAGTTTCAGTGAAAGAAATATTAGAGTGCTGCAATTGGTCTTGTGGGGTTGCAACATTTAGGGTTAGTAAGGATTAGGGATTACTTGTACCTTTTTTTTATTAAAAAGTGCGTACCCAAACATTATCAATATTTCCCATGTAAAGCTGAATGCAAGCTTAATGCCAGCAACAACAAAACTATCTCCTCAACATCCTGCCAGGATAAAGTTTACATCTTTCCTCTTCACTTTTAACAACAGATTGAGTGCATCCATGCTTTCAGAATGTCTTATAAAAACCTATGGTATCGCAAGTCATAACACAATACAGCATTCTTTAATGTAAGCTTTCAATTGGCACTCAACCATGTACTAAGTATCTTGGATGGCAGAGCAAACCCTGTAGAACAGTAATGTGGATTTTTTGGACAGGAATCATGATTGAAAACATCCATCATCTAAGACCTAGAGGATAGTAAAAATTTCAATTTGTGTATTGTTGCTACATCTGGAGTACACTTGTCCGGAAGACAGTAACAGGTCTTATAACATCTTCCACACTTGCACTGAACTTAGGGATGATGCTGAAGGTGAAACTATGACATCCTCCAGATGGCATGTGTGAATGAGGAAAGCAGAAATTGAGGGCTTTCCTTCCATCCGTTTGCAGAGTTGAGTTGACAGTTTAAGGTCTTGCTGCAATTCTAGCAGAGATTCATGAAGTTAAGGCTAAACATGTGGAGTACTCTAACTTGGTTTGGAGCTGGCCCCCTGATGGGATTTCTTAACAAATCTTTTGATGCCTGATCAATGGAATCAAGTTAGTCTACCAGTGATGGAATTTAGTTAGCTTGGCCAAGAGAGCTTATTACTCATTATGCCACCTTATTTGCACCAAACTATGCTGTGTAACAATCTTTCAACATTCCAAGGAATTTCAGTCATTCTTTAAGAAATGAAATTTTGGTCATTATCTTCGTCCATAGGATCAGTTCATTATACCCACACAGATTGAAGTTGTTATCTAATCAAAGGTGGGGGGGTATCTCTAGGTTCTAATCAGTGTTGGGAGATTCTCACATTTTGGAATCTGGGACCAGCTGATAAGTGTAGGTTGTATGTATGTATACCCTTGATAAATGGTTCTCAAAATCAAACAATTGATTCTGAGCCTTGACTGGAGGTTCTTAAAACCCCCAACCCAAGGTTCCTAACAAAATCAAAGAACCACCCAACACTGGCTCTAACCAACCTCCACCCAAAAGAAAAGTTTACAAAAATGTTGGGCAATTATTAGAAACAGGACTAAATGCATGAAGGTTATCAGGGTGGTTCTTAGGATTCATAATCACAGTTCTAAGAAAATTAAGACCTAGTTTTGGTTGGAAATTTCAGCTGGGTATTGCATTTTAACCATAGTTATAGTTTTTTTTAAAAAGAATCAAACAACCGGCCATTGAACTGCCAGTTATTGTCCAATTCTCCCATGAAACCAACTGATTCTGTAAGATTTTTCAACTGGCAATTCTCTAATTCTGATTTTTTCAAAGAACTGGAACCAAAAGTTCTCTGATCCTGAAATGATTAAAAAACCAGATCTAGTGGTTCTATAGTCATTCAAATAATAGCACAACACTGGTTTATAACTCAATATCCTAGTAGGTAGTACTATATTACATTTTGAGAACTGGGTTGAGAAATTGACTAGTACTTGGAGTGCACATGAAGTCATTGAATAAGCAGCTGCTTGTGTAAAGCTGCAGTTACATACAAAATACAAGGTCCAGATGTCGGGGCATGAATATAATTTTTTAGAGATCAAGAGCACAGGTGTTCGCTCTATCCCAATTATGACTATTGGATTCATAATAATGGGCATGCCAAGAAGTATTGCACCAAGGACATGCAAAAGAACCATTACATTATGAAATACATCAGACTGATAGCTGGTTAGGTTACTGATGATAGAGTGACCAGACCAGTTTTCTCCTCATTTTCCTTTTGTTGCTCTAGACTCTCTCACAATGCTTTATTAGATTACCACGCACTGGCTACAATGTCGCAAGGGATTGCAATGCCGCCACCATGCTACTATCTACCCATCTTATCACAATAGTATTCCAAGATTTGAGACAGAATGGGTGTAAATGTAAGATCAAGATGGGCTTCTGGAATTGAGACTGTGTTGTTTGTTAAATTACCATGAAGCTTTATGTTTTACACATCCAAATATGAATTGACAAGTGAAGATGTCCTTTCACATTTAGTATAAAAACGTATGTGTATAAGGTCCTTATTTAGTACAGTATGATTGAATTACATTATTATATCATCTACTTGCAAACTTTAATTTTCATCATTTGAATGTCACAGTGCCAAGAATAATAAGCTGGAATTTTCCAAAATTGAAGCTTGGTGATCAAAACAAGCCCAAATGAACGTTTCAAGTACACTAGGTGATGGGAAGGTTGTTGCACACCTTCCTCATGTTAAGAAGTTGTGAGAACATCCTAAATGCCATGAGTCATCCACTTAAGCCTACATGTCACATGAGTCATGAACATGAAACCATCCATATGTGTATAAGAGGTACCCAACAAACTAGCTTAATTGAATAAAACTTCCAAGTTTTAGAACTAGCCTAGGAAGGATGCCCCTCACTTAATGGACAATTCCAA
The DNA here is from genome assembly GCA_963920785.1 of Sphagnum contortum. NCBI lineage: Eukaryota > Viridiplantae > Streptophyta > Sphagnopsida > Sphagnales > Sphagnaceae > Sphagnum > Sphagnum contortum. The sequence goes on from OY987282.1 coordinate 2,480,186, forward strand.
CCCCCATGTGGCTTTCCTATAGGGGACCTATGTCCAAACATGATATGAGAAATAGAAACCTTGTTCATCAATCCTTACAATAGGTTGGCCACCCGGGCCCCCTCTGACCTTAGAGATTATTTTTAATTCACTTTTAGCACAGTCCTTACCAAGTCTTTGGGGCTTTCTTGTGTTGGGCTTTAGTCCCCCTCTGGCCTTGTGTGACTTTGTATTCTTTCATTCTTTTAACCCTGGTGGGGTCTTTTAAGAAGTAGCCTAGGAAGGCTAATTGGGTAAGTCTAACTGGCTAGAAGTCTAATATGAGTTTTGAATCAAACTTATTATTTTATTTCATGCTATATGCACTTACATTAAAGGATTACAATGTCTACTTTAAAAATAAACCCATGTTGAAATTGAACACTACACTAAACAAACACATCACCCCACTAGTGCAACGACAAACTGGTCATCCAAGAAGCCTAAACTTGATACATTCAACCTGGCCTATTTTCATTTCCACTACTCACATTTGACCTAAAAGTTTTAGACCATAATTGTAATGAGTATATAGCCAGGGCTTTTTTTTTTAATCTACTTTTCTCGCTGACCTGTAGGCAATTTTGGCTTAATTCCACTTGTGGATGATCACTGGTCCACCCACCTCACAAAATTTGAAAAAAAATCTGGTACCCAATGAGTGTTCACACAAGAAAGCAATGTGTACATAAGGACTTTAAAAAATAAGGTCCAATTTTGACAAGTTCAAAGTCAATAGCTGAAGCTTGACTAACCTTTTCAAAGGAAGCTTTCCATATATAATAAGTTTGTTCATTTATATTGTAACATGTACTTAATAACTCAAAATTGTTTGAAATGAAAAGTAATATCAATGCCTTAATTTTATAGTATTTTAACAAAACAACAGATCCGCATATGAGAACTTCCAAAATCCATTACTAAGATTGAAAGATTTGGTGATAAATGAAGTTCATGTGGCAATGACGATGAATTGCCAAAATCTAGCATAAATTCATAGTCTCTGCAGTAAAAGTTGCATCCTGAACCCTTTGTTCAGCTTTGTTGTTTTGTTGTGCAGAATCATTGCACATGAACCTAAACCCTGGGGCCTGAAGATAAAAACCCACACCCATTATTGCATTTGTTCATATAGGTAGGAATGAAATGGCCAAGATTGGCAGATTCACTCTAGTTGATATGCATTTGTTGCTCGGTGGTGTGTGTGGTACCATTGATTTGTTCTCATTTCTTGTTTTCACAAAGTAATTAGATGTGTTTATCATGTGTTCTCTAAAACTTTGAAATTGAGCCAAGGTATTATATATGCCTGTGTGATGAGCCTAGTTATGTTATGGACCTAATGTAGGCATTTTATAGAGTAATGTTGAGTCAAGTTGATGTGAGTAATTGAGTGAATTCCAGAAGAATTATAGTCATATGGCATGATATACCATCGCTAAATGATGAAGTTTCAATGTTTCATTACAATCAATGATGGAGTCAAGAAATCCATATAGGTAAAATATCTATAGTCAAATTGCTCTCAAACGAACTAATAACATTACTAAATCCAAGGATTGGGAGTACCTTTTGTCTCAAAATAATTCTTTAATAAAAAGAATTTTTGAATGTCATGTTTGTGAAGTGGTAATGTGTATGGGATTTAGGGAAGAGGGTGATGGATGTGAATGTCTAAATATATTATGATGTTCTACTCTACATTTGGTTCAATAATACATTCTAATAAAATGGGTTTGATTGTGTGTGTTTATATGGTCTTACTTAAGGAATCCAACTTGATAACTTGCTTGGACCTCTACTTTAATCATAAGTCAGCACATAGGTTGTTGATGAAAAACATTTTTTGAGAGGACATTCTGCACCATTGTCATTCCACAACAAATTCATATGTGAACCTTTGGAACAACCTCAAGATCCATAGCCAAAAACTAAACAAAATTCTTGGACTTTAGAGATTATCAAAACTTGAAAACTTTAAAGACTAATTAAGTATTTATTTTGTAATTTTTTTGAATGATTGGATAATCTACATTGTCAATCAATCTTTCCCATCCTTGATTTTATCACAATTGAAACTCATTCATGAAGTTGTACCTCATGTTTCCCACAACTACACAACTGCAGACATCATGTCAACATTGGCTTCACATAATTTGTTCCACATTTCTTAAAGGTTTTGTGCCAACATGTCATTAGGCTACCAAAGTTTGTGCTTCCAAAGTTTGTGCTCCAAGACCCAAAATCTAGCACATGGATTGTTGAAGCACAATCCACATGTACATTGTGTCATTTACTTATGACAAATAAGGGCATAACAACTTCACATCCCAATAACACATTATTTCCAAAACCAAGTAGCCTTAAGTCATTCAAGTGTTTAATCATCAAGCTCAAAGTCAAATGACAATTGGGTAAGGTTGTGTTTGATGAGTGATGTATATGATTATACAAGGACCACCAAAGTTTGTTTCAACAACACCTAGATTGAAATAGTAGGATGGACCATCTTAATATAACATTTGAGGTTACAAGGGGCACATTTTGGTTGTGAAACCTCAATATTTTTATGTGCTTGGGCACAAAGGTGGACAACATTTCTCTCTTGCAAGTGAATACCTTGAGGCCTTTAATGTGAGGTGGGAATAACAAATGCATGGACATATTTCACAAAAAGAAAGGTTTCATGCAAACTAGTTTAAGGGTGATAGTTCTTTATGGTGGAATAAAAATAATTTTGTATTTCAAAGTTCAGAGATATCTAAAATTCCCATAGTTAGTTGAGAAACATTGGGGGACCAAGGACTTTTAATGGGGTCAACACAATACCCAAGAGATTTTTAAATGGGTGTCCCATTGTCCACAACTTTGAGCATAGTGATGGGGAATCTACTATATAAGAAGTGGTGCAAATTTTATATCTTAAGTAACCCCAACAATTTTTCAAAATACTGAAATTGGAAGGAAGAAAAATAAAATAAATAGCCTTCAAATTGACTTGAACCCACAATGAGGGTGCTACCCATGGTCATTTTCACTTCAAAAGTTAATAAGGCACTAGGAAATGTCATTTTGAACACAAAGAGAGGTGAGCCAATGTGAAATGCCAAAAAAAAGATAATTTTAAAAATCTACCAAAATACCTTCACTCAAATTGTCAATAGATTAATGAGTTGTTAATTTTATTGGCATCACTTGACATACTAAAAAATGCACACATGTGCTAACTATCAATGGCATATTTTGTTTTTCAAAATGGTGCATGTAACATAATATTTCGAATGATGAAAACATTATCATGCCCATATGCATGGCTTCATACATGATGGTCGGTATGGGCATGTCAATCATGCCTTTTAGGGTTAATGTACGCTTTTAACTTATTGTACGTTATGAGGTGCTTAGGGTTTCAACTTGATGGCGGTTGTAAAAAAGACCAAGCTCTTCCCTTCTCTTGTTAGTTTTTCTAAAATTCCTTTGTCAAGGAAAATTTCCTCCATAATCAAACTTGATTTCTAAATGCTCAGAACGACTATTACACGGCCACCATTTACATACATTATGTTTTTTTTCCTTCTTTTTAATTTAATTCTAAAAAAAATACTCTCTGTCGCTTAATGTTGAAAGAGGTAGATCTTCCTTAATGTTGAATTTGTTGGGTTTCTTTTGATATTGGTGTTGTCATGTTGTTGTTGCTATTATTTCTCCTTTCTTGTGTTCCTATTGTAGCTATATTATAAACATAACAAAAGAAGGAGAACTAGCAACAACATAAGCATCATCTTTTCTTCCACAATAGGACCGACAAGGATGTTTCGATCGATCCAGCGTTAAGGCCGTAGCAGTTGGTGACGACGTTCTGTTGGTGCATTCTCCCCCCTTCTATGGCTGACCTTTCCTCCCCTCTCTCATATGCTATTGGACATCGCGTGGATCATCATCTATGCATAACAGATGAAGCGAAAGAAGTTTTGAAGGCTCTCGAATACTATAGGGCTAAGTGCACTATTAAGCAAGAAGGAAAAAAAAACACACACACACACACACATTTCTTCTCCACGCAATCCTTATAGAGCTCTCAGGCGATTTGTAATGTGGCGTCCATCATGTCATTGCTCGCCATCGCTAGAGAGCTCTTGAATGATCTGTAGCACTATGAGATGCAGCGCAGCATCCGTTGCATCGTCATTGCCATCATTGTAGCGCTCCCAATTGATTTATAATGCCACATTCGTAACAACACACTTGTCACGTCACCATCCACCGCATCACCAACCATTGCAGTCATCGGCCGTCGTAATCATTGGTTGCTGCAGTTGTTAATTGTCGCAATCATTGCTCACCATGTTATCGACCGTCATAATCAATGTCCATCCATCGACATTTATTTTTTATTTTTCTAAAATATGAAAATTCATACATACATCTACATATTTAATATTACTATGTATATCTATGTTATTTTTGTATTAATACATACACTTACATAATCTTATTAATACATAAATATACAATTATTTCTTCCTTTCCTTTGTCATTTAACACTGGTGAATACAAAAATTGAAAATTGTTTAAGGTGCGTTCCCTTAAATATTTCACATTTCAGTTTCCATAACTGTTGCATTTAATTGCATAGGTCGTGTTAAAACTTTATAGCTAGTACTTTGTATTGTTATAAAATTTTGGGGCATGGGACAACCCCATGTCCTTAAATGATGAAAGCACTACCGCTCAACCAAAGCCAAAGTATCAACTATAAAGTAACACGTAATCCTTTGAACCAATTTCTTTGAGCTCACGATCTTCACGACGATATCATCATGCGTCTACAACACCAGCGTCTTCCAGTACAACTCCTATTAGGAATTCAGTTTTAGGTTACATTACATCAATGGTACATTAAAGACAATTTAGAAGGGTTAATCAATGGGGTACGCCTATTATCGCACCTATTTTCACACCAGCATCGTATATTCTGCTGTAAGTCGTTACCTCTATACCCATGTACACCATGGAGGTCAACAATTCCTTTGGGAAAATTGAGAAGTTCAATAGAAAGCCAAGCACCATTTTTAAAAAGGAATTCAAGGTAACTTTTTCAACTTTGGTTTGTGAATTGGAGCTCAAGTATGGCACTAATTACACCGAGGTGTTCACATTCAAACAACTAGCCCATTATGTGCACTATGAGGCATTGGGTGTCTACGAACAACATTTTTGGAGGATTTTGGGCATCACTCAGATCCCCAATCTAGCTTATGCCACAGCCATCGCCACTACTTTGCAAGCTACACTGCAAACTGCCATTACATATCATGGGAATGTGTCCAATAATCCAGATCTGGTACCTACTTCAATAAACCTTTCTCCTCAACAACTCATTGTTGTTACATCAAACATTCCTCCCACCATCGATGCACCAACTTTTGCTGATCTAATGAGGGAATTCTTTCAAGTTTTTGAGTAGGAATTTTTGGTTAAAAGTTTTGAAAAATTTTTGTAGCTCGCCACCTTCTCTCGGCAAAAGGATGAAACCCTCAAAATGTTCTACAAGAGGCTTCTCAAGCTCAAAGAAGATACTCGGAGCATCATAAACTTGAAAGTTGTCCATGAGGCCTCCATCACGTTCAAAGCATCAGCCTCCACTAGCTTCGTCGACCAAATCATCACATTTTTCTTCAAGAACTAAAGTAATGCACTTGGTTGCACCCATCGTACTTTTTTTCAACTACTATGGCAATCCTACCCACAAAACTAGTGAATGCAACATTCCTTCTGAAGATTTTTTTGTGATTATTGTGGGAAAGAGGGACATTAGGAAGCTGTTTGTTTTGCCAGATTCTCAGAACGAATGCAAATTTAATTAGCATGACAAAATTTGCCAACATTTTTCGTTGCCTTTCAACCAAAAGCCAAGGCACCTCAGCCTTCCACTTAAACTTTTGCAACCAAGGGTAATTCCAGTAAGAATGCTAAGAAGAAAGAGCACAATGATGACAAGAGGGAGGTGCTCAAAGCTCATTCCGCTCAAGTTCAAACTTTGCAAATGAACTCAAATCATTGAGAGCCCAACTTGTTAATCTAAAAGGTAAGTCTTCCCAACCAACTAGTCATGCCCAACCTAAAAGGGTTTAGGACCAAGGGAGGGACATCGTAGGTCGTTCTATGGCCTCTCACGATGCCATGGTTAGGGAATATGTTCGTCCTAGTGCACATAATTCTAATCTCACACCAGAATTTGCCACTTATTTTTGCCCTTCCTACTTCATGGCATAAGAAGCTAGTGTGGCACCCAAAAATTTTGCCATTATGCAGGTAATTCAAACTGATGGACTCGCATCTAGTTCAAGTACTATTATTAAATCTAGAAGAGCTCGAAGAGTCATGCCACAATCTTTTTATCTTCTCAACACGAAAAAAGAACGCACCTTGTTGGCGAAAGGGGAGGAAATTACTACACCACAAGTTGTTAGGGCATCAAATTCTCATGTCCCATGAGTACATGTACATTAAGAAAACACATAATTTTTCATTGATCAGCTTATGGAGTGCCAATTTCAAATACGTGAAATGGTGCAAAAACTTGTGAATACAACATTATTTAGTTTTCAAGATTTGAAGTTAAACACTAGGGACATAATTGCAATATTAAAGGATAACTTGAACATTACATCAAGTCCTTTACCAATCCCTGATCCACATGCTACAAGGGTCCCATCCAACACCTTGGAGAGACACTCGATTGGTGTTGTAAATGGTTTTCATAATCCGGTCATTAATTTAGAATGGTTAAACTAGTGGGCCCTCCTATTTCTGATTTTACATTCACATATCAGAAGGGAGCTAAAAACACCTCATTTGTGGATTTGTTACTCAACAAAAGCGATGTGGATAGTCATTCTCTCCACAAAGTCTCTCGCTCATTTCCAAAGGTGGTGCCTAGTGAGAGAACTTCCATTGCCACTAGAGTTGCCATCGTCGACAATACTAAGTCAATAATCCAGGTGGGAGGACATACACCCAGAGTGGTATTTCTTGATATAAGTGCCCAACCAGTGATTCTTGGAGTTCAATTCACCAATAAGATGGGCATGCTCAACTCCAAATTACGAAAATCTATGTGGCAAATTCGCACCTTTAGTGGGAGCGTAAAGGAGGTATTTGGGGAGAACTTGGATTTGATTGCACTTACCTTCAATCAAGGTACAGATTAGGAATTTTGCCTACAGGTTAGATGTTTAGTCACCAATGCCACCAGTTACAATGTGTTCATTGGGCAAGTGACGCGCTCCTTAGTCCCGGGGTGAACCCACTTGAGGGTTCACCAAAGTAAAGTTGCGGAAAGTTGGGACCTAAAGGCACGCTCCCGACTTCCAACTCTAGAAAGGGGTAGAGGGTCGAGTTGGAAGCCCTGGGATTAGACTAGGAAGAGGGAATAACTTAGCTTGTGTGAATCTACATCCAAAAACCAACCACAGGAGGTTAGTTTAACATTCGGGACACCCTTTGGTGTTGGGACAAGCCACGGGCACTTGGACACACAAGACTCACCACGGCCCGGACTCGGGAGTAAGCCACCACCTTACTCCCTATAGTATTCTTTACAGCTCGCCGTGGAGGCTACATCCAAATGGCACAAATTCCCGGGACTCCATTTCGGGAGTCCCGAAATTGTCCCGACGGGACTCCCAGAACTTTGAACGGCCATAACTCCCGACTGCAGAGTTGGATCGCGACGAGGTCTAAACCAAAGTTGTAGCCCTCGTCGAGGTCTTTTTAACGCGGTGTCGCACTCTCAATTCGGATGGCGGGAAGAGGTCGATTCCCGACTTTTAGTGGTCGGGAGTCAAACTGGCAGTTTGACTCCCGGCCCTTCTTTTGCCCATAACTTGGGCTGCAGATGTCCAAATGACCAATGTGAGGCCATTTTCGATATCTTCGTTTCAAGACCTTTCCAATGACACCAAGAACACCCCAATGCGAGGTGTTTTGGGCCTTGCTGTCGAGTTCTGAACATTCAGGAGTCTCGGAGGACTCCAAATCCCCAACTTTTCCAAGTGTTGGGCTTCACCCCCACGCTTGGCCAAAGTGGGGTTGCGACAGCAAGAGGCCATGTTTCCACCAAGTTTCATTATTGACAACTGGTTCGAACATGCATACTACTGAATGGATTGGGAGATTGATGGCCACCACTTGGGATACATACCCCTTGATTTACATTAGAACCATAGTCCTATGATTCACCATTGTATGTTCAAGGAAGCACACACCATTTCCTACATCTAACAAACTAGCCACAAGTGGATAAAGGGAGATGAAGAGGAGACAACTTTTGCCCAAGCTATTGAAAGCTTGAAGGTGGTTCCTATTGACATTCAACACAGACCAGAGGTTTTACAGAGGTTCAAAGCAACCCACGAGCCCTTGATCAAAGCTCTATCTAGTTTCAAGAACATGGAGAGCCATGGCGAACCATTTAAGCTAGCACTTCAATAATTAATCACCTAGACACTGTTTGAGGAAGGGGTTACATTACTAGAGTTCTTTGGTGGTATTGGTACAGGTCTTAAAGCCCTACTACAGTCAAGGATGGTGGTTTGGACGTATTTCTACGTAGACATTGATCCTATTGTAAGGCAAATGGCGGCATTGAGAATGATGGAGTTCACTGTTAGATTTCCACAACAATTTGTAACTATCGCATGGAAGGCTAGTTTCACTTTCTTACCCTTTGACATACAACTAATTCAAAAGAAGCATACAGAGTTACTTGGCCCCATGGACCCCATCATTCCAGGTTGGGAATGTCAAGGATTTTCAACGGCTAGATTTGAAAAAGGCTTGAGCGACACAAGATTCGGTCTTTTCACAGACATGATACGATTAATCACCTAAGTTCAATCCATTTCTCTTACGCTTAATTATGTGATTGAAAACACCATTTTTTAGCTTAACAAGAGGGAGAAAGTCCAAGAGCACTACACATTAGTCAAGCATTACTTTGGAAAGCCGCTCCTACTTGATGTGGCTCAATGTGGTTCCTATGCGCACCAGTTGCACAACTGGTGGACCAACCTTGCACCATTCTCAATTTTACAGTTGGTTCTGAGATACATTATTAAAGACCCCAATCTACAAGTTTCTCACATATTGGATGATGCCCACTTTTATTTCCTTCCCAGGAGCACATGCTTTTTAGGGAAATGGACCAGGCTTGGTGTATCGTCATGTTTCAGCCACTTGGGATGAACCAAGCCCAGAAGAAAGAGAAAAAGTTATGGGGTTTCGAACTGACAATATTAATCACACCAAGGTGACTAGATTGGAGCGTAATGCTCTACTAGGGAGAAGCATGGACCTGAATTCCCTTACATGGTTGTTGGTAACATGTGTATTTTTTCAAATGCACATAACACCAGCATTCATTCAATCAACTTACAACTTTGGCAATGCGACTACATGGCACCCCAACCAATACACTTGCCTATTTTCAACACTTTACACTTCATTGTTAGTGTCGGGGGGCAGGAGATATCATGTAATTTGACTCAAGTTGTCTTTGATACACCTGGAGGTACATCAACTTTTGGAGAAACAATTACAACTTTCTACGAATCTACGTAGTTAGATAATGGAGAACCTAATACACCAAGTTCTTCAAACACACTTTCTAATTCAATTCCATGTGTTTCAACTACCTTTTTGTGAGGAACCAACTCACCAAGAGAGAGAGAAACTAGGTCACAAACTTGTTAATTAAATATGAAATGTGTTCATATTCTCAATGAAAGACTTAAGTAGGTGTAAAACCATATAGTTATCTATAAACCTTATAGATGAGACACCCATCTATTGGAAGACGCATAGGTTGAGTAAGCATGAGTGGGAATTAGTAGATGAAAGATGCAAAAAGCTCCATGAGGTTGGTCTTATTCAGCCATCATGTTTTCATTTCGCAATCGCTATAATAATGCAAACAAAAAAAGATTCAACTGGATTATGGATTGAGAAAAAGATGTGCAAGGATTATAGGCCTTTGAAGCTGGTTACACCTTAGGACAAGTACCCCATGCCCATCCTTGAAGAATTGTTTGATAACATTGGAGATTCAAACATCTTCACAATTATGGATTGGAAGTAAGGCTTTAACCAGATTGTGCTCGCTACAAAGGATCACAAGAAAACGACATTCCATGGAAGCAACAAGTTGTGGGAATGGCTTGTGATGCCTTTTGGATTGAAGAATGCACCTGTTTTTTTTCAACAAGTCATGGACCATGTTTTCCAAAGGGCACATTTCCTGAAATGCTACGTAGATGATTTCCTAGTGCATAACAAGGGATTCTTGCAACACTTGGGTCATCTTGAGGAGTTATTCAAGAGGTTCCATGAAGTCAATATGAAGATCCATCCTAAAAAGTGTGAGTTTGCTATCACTTTAGTAGTTTACTTTGGACACAAAATTTTGCCAAATGGTATTATGGTTCATTGGGCCAAAATAATAGCCATTTTAGAGATGCCCAATCCTATTGATGTTCACACTTTGAAGAGCTTCATGAGACTATGTAATTACTACAAGATTTATGTCCAAGATTTCAGTACTATTGCTCATCATGTCTATGCATTATTAAAAAAGGACATTGCTTGGACATGGAATGAAGAGGATTAGGAAACTTTTGACACACTCAAGGAAAAGCTTTCAAAGTTCCCCATTCTGAGAAGACTTGATTTCAACAAGGTCTTCATTTTACACATTAACTAGAGTGCTCTTGGTATTGGTGCTATTCTTGGCCAACTTGATGAGGAAGGCAAAAAATATGTTATCGCCTATGCATCCCGAAACAACAATAAGGCTGAGAGTAACTATTCTTCATATGAAAGGTCTTGTTATTGTATGAGTCATCATACATCTCAGGCCCTATCTTTATGGCACCAAGTTGACTTTGTATATCAACCATCAGCTTATCAAGTGGTTGATGACCAACGACAAGTTCATTGGTAAGTTTAGTTTGTTAAGCACTTATACTTCAAGAGTATGAATTCAAGGTTATTCACTGACTTTGTATTACACATTAAAACGTGGATACCATGTTGCAGAAACCCTTCATTATTTTTGAAAATTTCTCAGAAGTCAAGCAAGATTTCGACTAGATTCCAACAGTACATGTATCTTATGCATCTAATTATATTGCACTACTACAATGTAACCTGGTTGAGCATCCCATTGTGGATATATGAGAGGACTTGGACACTTTGAAGTTTCTTCAACATGGGGAATACCCTCCCCAAGTTACGTTCAATCATTAGGATTGCATACAACAATGGTCCAAACGTTACTCATGGAGTGACAATCACCTTGTTTGATGTTTACCACAAGGCGACAAAGTGGTTCCTCCACCACATGAACGGCCTAGTCTTATTCAAAAGGTACACTCGGAGCTTAGACAGTTTGGAGTTAAGCGTATTTATAGGTTTCTCGCTCCTCATTACCATTGGAGAGGTATGTATGCTCAAGTTCGAGACGTCATTACTAGGTGTGAACAATGTGATAAAGTGAGAACTTCTTTCTCCTTTCGATAGCTCACATTTTCTCCACTCCTTGTTTAGGGCATGTTCTATCGCTGGTCATGTGATTTAGTTATAAAGTTACCACAAACCTCCAAGCGTAATGTCTCCATCATGATTATGATTGAGCATTTTTCAAAGTGGCTTGAACTTGTTGCGCTACCGAACAAGTCATCACATAGCACTAGCCAAACTTTCTTACAACAGATCCTAAATAGGTTTGGGGCTTGTGCTGAATGCCTTACTGATGAAGGACTAGAATTCAAAGGAGAATTCCAAGACCAACTTGACCATGCTTTCATTGACCATCATCGGACTTCAAGAGATCATCCCCAAGTTGATGGCCTTGTAAAGAGGATGGTTCAGACATGTAAGAAGGGACTTTGAAAGATTTGCCTCACTAAGAACAAAGAGGATTGGGACCTGGCCCTACCTTGCATCACCATGGGTTACAAGATGTCCAAACACACCTCTTTATCTCATTTATCTCCTTACTTTCTACTTTTTGGGAGACATCCCATTCCACCTTCTTCCATTATTGTTCAAATGGACTAAGTTGTGGATTTGGACTCCCCAACCACTTGGGCTAAGGTCATCGCACAGAGGGATGTTCTATTCAGGAGGGTTATGCTAATGGCCATGGAGAACTTGTTCATTACACAACATCGAAACACTTTACGGTATGCACACACACGAGGTGGCAGTTACAAACCTAAAATGAGATAATTTGATGTTAGTGACTTTGTGTATTTCCAATGACAACCTAATGATACTCTAAACACTTCTTCTAATCGCACTATCTTGAGGATTAAGGTGATCAGGCCTTCAGGTGTGTTAAAGTTGCAAGGAGCTAATGGACGCACAATTCGGGATCCAAAAACCTGTGCGCCCTATCCAACTTGGATCCTACCATCATCCTGTCAACTTGTATTTCCTCCATTTGACTATCCATGTCAGGTATGTCAGAGGATAGATGATGTTGATAAAATGTTGTTTTGCGATAATTGTAATGGTGGATACGATTTCTTTTGCTTCAGGTTGGAGCTCCCTCAAGTTGGAGCTCCCTCAAGTTGGAGCTCACTCAAGTTCCCACTGGCATTTGGTACTGTTCATCATGTTCTCCTGCAACATCTTGATTTCTACTCAAATGATGCCATGTTTTTCCCAACTCAGGTTTGGGGGGCGATACATGAGAATTTCATTTCAACCTCCTCTTGTGCATTATATATGTGTATATATATGTGTGTGCATCTCTTTTTAGTTGATTAGTTTTTAGCTTCGACTGGTTTTAGTCTTTTTGTTTAATAGAGTTTATTATGGATTTACACCCTTACAACACCGTATGTCACAACACTACATGTCACGACAACATAGGTGTGTTATGTTAGACAAAATTCACTACCTATGCATTACCTATGTAATACCATGTAAAATTAAGCACATTTATTACATCTTTTGAAACTCTTGTAGATTATTTGTTGTGCTCACATAAATTTGCAAATTAAAAACATTTTTTCATCATGTTAAAATTGCGAAACATAATATTCTTTGCCCAAAAAGGTGAACATTTGCTAATAGACAATATTTTACTATCACCCTAAAGAACAATCATCAAGACTTAAGAAGCTTGAAAGTTTTTCAAAACAAAAGAACAAATTTACCTACTTCCTAAGTGCAAAATGCAACCAAAAGATACCTATTCAAACTTTTGATTCATTTTATACATCAATTGTCAAACCTTTTTTTGTTGAAATTTTTGGTCCAATACTTTCAAAGGATTGTAGTTATTTACCATGATGCACAAATAGAATAAATCATAACATTACTACACAAAGTTTTTAGTCATGTCTTGCCAACAAAATTCCTTGCAAGAATTTCATGGTTGGATAAGTGAGCATGTTGAAAACAAGCATGTGTAAATACATGAATCTTTATGGCTTAGGCTAGTATCACAATGTAGACCAAGTGTGGGAAGGAGACTAGATTATGTACTTTCCATATTTGAAAAAATCATTGAATATTGCATCTTGATGTTAACAATTCTTACAATGCCATGTGTTCAATGTGACTAGTGGGACAAGGGCCTTGGCACCCCTAGTTCTTTGTTTGAGATTGGACCCTATGTGGATGGTTGTTTTCAAACCATTCTTAAATGTTTACACATGTGATTAGACAAAAGTAATATTGTTGTTCACCAATTTTTTGTTCAAAGATGACATTGACCATGTTAAATATAATCCTTACACTTTGTGGGTATACAAAGTTAGCTATAATTACATGGAAACTTTAATATCTAAAACATTGCCCCATTAAATATTTCTATTGTATTGATTTTGGATTCATGACGGCCAATTTTGATTATTTCAAAAAAAATTGCAATAGTCAACAAGGTGATGTAAACCTATCATCTATTGAGATTAATTGTCCAATTTTGCAATATTTTAAATTCCATGAATAATACACATTAATCATATATGTCCACCAAATTAATACACCATTTTTGCATGAACTTTCTTTAAATGTAGTTCATTTCAATTTCATATTTACATTTTGTATGTTAGTACTTGCTATTTTAAAAATTATTTTAGAGCCACCAGGATCATTAATTAAATGTCCACCAAATTACAACATTTTTGCATGTACTTTCAATAATTCAAGCTCATTTTAATTCCACAATTTCAATTTTATATCATGTTATTTGTTATTTTTAGGATTATCTTGTGGGGTGTTAAGATCAAATCATAATTGGTGATGACTTGAAATATCACAAGTTCATGCGCATAATATTGACTTTTCAAATTTTGAATTATAATTTTTGAACATTTTTTTAAGTCCATAATTAATAAATACATGTTAGATAGTAATATAAAGAAATAATCAATTTACAATTCTATTCAAAAAATTAGGGGGCTTGCAATGTTGATAAATTGAAACACAATAATTGTTAAATTGAAGATGTAACAAAAGTTTTGGGTTACCTATTTTGATTGACATGCACTTGATATTGAATTAATATTCCAATGTTTTGAAGTTGTTTTCAATGTGTATGGCATTCTAGTGGCATTCAATTCTTGCATGATTGTTATAATTATAAAACAACGTGTCAAATCATTATAAATGAAACATTTGTTGATATTCTTAACCTTTAATTGACATTTGATCAAAATAATCCCAAGTGAGAAGATGGAGCTACACCCACATTAACTACCCATTAATCATGTAAAATGTTGAAAATTTTTAAACTTGACTAAATAGAGTTGTAAGGAATTTCAAGGTTGAATTTTTTGGTTTCAAAAAAATAATTGGTTGAGGAATGGAAAATCTCCACCATTGAAAGTGCAAGTCTACTAATTATAGGTAACCTTCAAATTTTGACATTTTTGGAAAATTTGACCAAACTACCATGCTTTATTGATGATAGAGATTTCAAAGTAGATAGGACACATTCGTATCAAGTTGATGAAAAACAATTTGTCTAATTTCAACTTGGGATGAAAGAAAATGAATGGTTTGAAAATGAACATCTACACCCCTTTTTTTTAATACATTGTGCGACAATTTTCAAGCACATGCATTAATTGTCTTTAGCCTTTCTTACATTCCAATGCATTCAAAGCACATGCATCCAATAAAAATTGGGATGCTAGAGTTGCTAGACCTTCACCTCATGTTGCCCAAGCTTTTAGAAAAAAAGTTGTAACGAAGCTTGAAAGATACCAATGGGACATTGCAACTTGTTTGCTCACATGAAAGTTCATTGACTTTTGGCAAATTCTCCAAGATGGGACAATTGATAGAACTTTACATTATGATTTCACACATTTAAGTGCTAATCCATGGGGATGACATTCAACCCATCCGTTCCTTGCTGCATAAATTCACGATCCATCCTATTACCTTGTAGTGAGGAAACATTCATTACATTTCAATTTGGTGTTGTCCACCATTTCTAGAAACGAATGATTTCTTGTTATTCAAACCGACTAGTTGGGAACCTCCACATAGATTTTGGATAAAATATTGTGCAAAAGTCATTATGCATACACATTTGCAAAGATGATGAGTACCAAAAATGGAAGAGGGTGCCAAAGTGGATCAATTTGGAAGTATGGTAGAGTTGAATAAGTTGAAGAGAAATTCATCAAAGGATTGCAAAATTTAAAGTTCCAACATCAGCTTTCTAGTACTTTTGGGCATGTGCAATTAAGCATCGGTACTCAACATGGGATAGAATTTACATTCAACAGGAAGGAGTTGAAGTCTTGCTACTTTGCAATAATTATGATACTTAGCATTTCTCTAAATGTAAATGCGGAGTTCATAGTCCAAAGTTCAAACAAAATCAAATGAGCTAGATGTTAATTTAAAATAAGATTAAAGGTTTAATCTTTTTGCTCGAAAATCAAGCTCCCACAAAAAAAAGTTTGTTGAATGAAGTTTTTTGTAATTTATTGCTAAATATGTTACACATGGCCCAATACCACTCCAATGGTGTGATTATATCTACATTGAAAACATTTTCAATTTTGAAAGTGTGGATGTTTCCTTCTAATTTTAGATGAAAAATGATCAATTTTCAAATCATACAAAAATATGATTGTTATTTCATGGTTGATTTTCCTTTATTGTAAATTTCAAATGTGCATTGTGCCCCATTTATATGTGAAAAAGCACTTTAAAAATTCCTTATATATACTAGAAGTTTCAAATTACACCTTTTTTTTTATTGGTGAATATAACTATAATTTCTTAGCACTCAAATTTTATAGACCATAAACAAGTTTTTACTAAGAAAATGAGGGCACTCTTTATAAAAGGTTCATTATCTAACACAATAATTGGTTAATTTTTAAAGTTCTTAACTCAAACCAAAACTCAAAATTGGAGTACTGAACTAGCTTTTATTTTTAATTTCAATTTCAAAATATTCATTTGATTATCATGATTCAACTGACAATACATAGACACATTTATAATTGTTTACAATTTTTGTAACAATTCAATGCCATTTTTTGGCTTTTTCAAAAAAGATTATGCTAGTGAAGTATTCAAATTTGGTATTTTAAAACTAGAAAATATATTTCCTTGGAAACCCATTTGAAAATTGCCTGCCACATGGAACTCACATGGGGGAACTAACATGAAAAACTAAAGATAAACTCCTCATAAAACTAATTTTAAGATTGAATTCAAAACCTTCTTAGAGAGAATTTGAAAATGAGGGTTTGATACAAGGTATTCAATGTGTTTTCTTACCCATCACAAGGGAGGATGCAAAATTCAAAACTTTAAAAATTTCATTATGAAAACATGGTGAGCTGAATACAAAATTTATGATAACTTGAATATAAAGTTCAGTTTTTAAAAATATAATAAAAGTGAGTAGTAAGTAAGAATGAAATTGAGTAGTGAATATTATGTGTTTTTAAAAATTTTACAATGTAAAGTGAATATAATTTAACCATACTATGAAAAAATTGGAAGTTCATAAATTAGTTTTTTCACACCATTGACTTGAAAATTAAAACATTTCAATATATTTCATTTACTTGCAAATTATTTTTTAAAGTTACCACATGTTGAATTTTGATGAATTTATTTAAACTTATTTTTAAACTAAAATAAATTCCAATAAATTTTCTTAATAATAATCATCAAATTAAAATACTTTTTTGAGTTCAATATACCAAAACCTACTTATGACCACTTTCTATTTATATTGCAAAGTAATTCGGTAGTTCATTTTAGCATGCTTTCACCAGCCCCATATTAGGGTTAGGGTTTATGGAAAATATTAAGTGTGTTGTAGGGATTCGTGTGGAGTCTAGAAGGGATTTGTAGGTGTGGAGTGCAGTCAGAGCTTCGCAAGAGCACAAAATGGCTGCTTGCACACGCTCAAGAAGGAGTAACCCCAGGATGCGCAATCTACGGAGCTCAATGCTCTGGGAGGAGGGTCTGCAGAAAGCGCTGGTGGTGATGGTGATTGTCTGTAGTGATAGGAGTACGGGGAAGAGAGAGCAGGTGCTCTGTTAGGGTTTGCAGAGATCGACCTCCTGCGATGGCGTCATTTGTGCAGCTCCTTAAAATGCAGGTACGGCTACCGTAGATCATTGACGATTTTTCACTCATCCTGATTCGTTGCGATCTATTCTTGATCTATTGGCTGAATGCAATGGGGAAGAAGCTTCAAGGATTTCCGATTGCAGTAAAGCCGAGGATTCCACCCAGCTGGTAGTGGGCGGTGACTAGCAATGGTATCCTGGAGGCTACTCCGAAGTTTCAAAGATTGGAACCTTGAGGCTGCAAACATTAGTCAACTTGAATTGTGAAGATCTGACATGCAACCACAGTAGTACTCAACTAACTCAAAGGACACATTGTGGCAACTGGAGGATGCGTGGTGGAAGTAACTGCAATTGTTGGAGATGTCGCTGAATCTCAACTGTAGGCTTCTCATCGGACCTGTGGTTGATCGAATTGACTGGCCTGAGGGTTTGATTAGCTGCAATATTGGGAGACAAGATGCATCCCTCTTGCAGATGTCATAATAGGAATGTTCCCTCAAGAAGATTGATGGACACCATGTAACACCTTTCTTGCTGCTTTTTTGCTCTAAAATCTGACCAATAGACACATAGTATGCAACATATTTTCTCTTCAGTAATGAGATGTGGTCAGTGAGTTGTAGCCTTCCTGCTCTTTACTGACGAAGGATACGTCTGGATTCTGATTGAGATTTTTTTTTGGCAGAATGCACATTCCTCATACTTGTCAGGATTTGGATCAAGTTTTGTCTGGTATTAGGCATATTCCTTGTACGTGTGTTTCAGATCGGTCATATAAACCCAGACATGATGAAGCTGCATGGATCCATCAGACTGCAGCAAAACTGAAGTTCTCATCTGCTGCTCTTGATCAATAAGCCAGATTCTCAATTCCCACGTACATAAGTGTCACTGAAGTTTTGTCCTCTTGCTTCTTGCTTCTTGGTGGTTTGCAGTCACATGAACTCACGGGTGTCCTAATTCTGATGTACATGTGTGTAGATGGTTATTATCTACTTAGGGTACTCTCAGTCATTGATAAAGATTGAACTCAATTGTTGCAAGAACAGGTTGTTAAAATTCTTTGAGACTAATCTAAAGAGTCTCCAGCAGTGTGTCAAATATTCTTTGGATTATTCTCTTTTAAAAAGACACAACGATTTCAGATTCTGGCAAATCCTGTGTTGTCTTTTTTCTTTCGGTTTGGGTTTCTTCTTTTTCATGTTTCTTGATTTGGTTGTTATTATTATAGTGCCAAATTGGAAATATATATAACCTTAGTATTTAAACATGTCTCAATTCTTTTCAAGATTATATAAATGTTGATTCTGAAGAAATTCCAACTATTTTGGGGGTACAGAAGGGGCCCAGTATGGCAGGATTGAGAGCCTCTTTCCTTGTGAAAAAGGTATGACATCTTTTCTGAGGTGGGTTTTATGAGCAAGTCTTTGTGGTGCTAACATCTTTGGTGAGTTATTTTGTCACTTTATAAACCATACCTAGTAGGTTGGGTGACATTGGTGCACATCAAGTTGCCACATATCACTTGGATGATCGATCTTCCGGACAAGAAGATTATGTTCCTTAATCTTTTGGGGTAGAGAGCACTAGGCACATTCATTCACAACCCATCACTAGCGTGCCTAGTATGCAGTAGCCTTGAGGTTGACTTTAAAATGTAGTAAGAACTTTTGTGCCCAGTCTTCAAATCCATCTAAGTTAAACCTTGCATCTTGTACTCAATGACAGTCAATGCTTGGAACTACTGATGCAACTGATAATGGCACAACATCTAATGTGATCCAATCTTCCTCTAGGGACTTGGGCATGTAACCACTAAAATCTTCCATTGTTCCAAAGTGCAAAGGGTGATCAGTATGGGTTTGCACTGAGGGACTTTCAAGCCTGGTCTAAGCAAAATTTGGTGTTCGATAGAGAAAACTTGTTGGAATCCTACATGGACTACTGGGCATTATGTTGGCCGGGCCTTAGAATATTTCTTTAGGCTCGCCTTGAAGAGCTCTAAAGTGAGCGAAGTGGAAACAGCAACAGCCCATGGGACCCAAAAAATCTTAACGACTAATCTATGATATTTTATTATTGTTTATGAAGTTTTTGAAGAGATAAAATTGGAGGGAAATTTTGGTGCTCACTACCCTCCATAATAACTACCCCTAAAATTTCCTAAACCCAATAATGAAAAGAGATTATCTCTTTTTTTTAATCATCTCTTTGAAGGTTTTGAAGCTTTTGGCATTCAAGTTGTTTGTTGATAATTCAATTTATTTTTAGATTTTTATCACAAGGACTTTTGTCATGAAAGGTTATTCAAATGATGGAGAATACTCACAATCACAAGTGTAAAATCAAAATTTCCAAGAGATGATGATGAAATAAAATGAGAAAGAAAAAAACAAGGAAAAACACAATGATGAGAGAAGAAAAATAAATAGGAGATGAATAATACTAGGTCAAGGCAGTCACATTTCCAAAAAAAGCTTTACAAAAATCATGTGGTTTGATCTATGGTCCAAATTAGGTTAACACTACACACAAAGCCTGTTCAGCCCTAGCCCTTGCGCTTTCCCAGGGTCTCATCCAAAAAGTGGGCTACCATGAAGTTCTACATGGCATGGGCCAAGCGCTCTAGTGTAAACTACCCTTTAAGTGGCAAAATCTCACCAGATAACTGGTAGTTTAACCCCTTCTCTTTTGTTAAAGGGAATCTTGAGAAATTATATCAAATTAAATCATGTAAATTGTACATTGTGATCAACGATTCCTTTGAACAAATTTTGAAAAACTTTGGGAAAAGTTGATAATGTTTTTCTAGTTGTAAATTCAGCTAATTTTGCTCTTTTTTTGAAAAATTCACACAAAATTTGATATCACAAAATTGAAAAAATAAATCTTGCCTATGATTTTATGCAATCACAAGAAGCCACTGGCTCTGCCTTTTGCATTAATAATGCCCTTATCACACCTTAATCACCCAATTATTTCACTTGATGCTTCGGTATTTTTGGATGGCTAGGGTACCTTTACTAGTAATTTGTTTTAAAATTGCTTTTGCCAAATTTTGATTTGATAAAAAGGATTTCAACCTATACAAATGATATTCATGGGAAAATGGCCATAGTCCTATGGATTTTTGGTTTTGCAAATCACTAGCAACTTGTGATAAGTTCTAGTAGGTTGTTGAAAATATAAAAACTTCTTTTTTTTCATTTTCATGTCTGGTATGGAACCGAATTTATATAATCTTTTTCCTAGTTGATCACCACTTGGTTACATGACAAAATTGACAAAATGAACACCAATTGGGATTTGGGGACATCCTTAGCACCTTTTTACTCAACAAAAACACTAGTGCAATTAGCTTGATGTAAATATCAAACTATAATTACATGCCAATCACAAACTTAACATCTCACGACTTAGTAAACGACATCGTGCAAAATTCATTCTTTCATAATTCATATGTTTTACATATTGATATCATGCATTGAAAACATATTGACACATAGATTTAAAAGAAGATGTGAAATTCATATAAGATTCGTTTAGGAAAAAAAGCAAACCAAGACATTATTCATAAGTTCGTACTTCATTTATCAACACATTTATCTGTGTGTCAAATGTGTTCTCAACGCATAATATTCATGTGTAAAATGCACAAAGCTATGAATGAATGGCTTCACACGATTTTCATTATTAATTCATTGAATGATAAATTTGTGATGTGTGTTTTCAATTTGGAGACTTGGTGCTTTAGGTTGGAAGATAACCATGTGGATTTAGGGTTTGTTGATAAAGATGTATAAAGTATATCCATGGCTAGATCTTATATTAAATGGTGGGGATCAATAGAAATCTTCATGACCTATGTTTATGTTTTTTACATTATACTCCAATCAAAACATTGAGGTTCAAAGTTGAAAGTGCCCACATGATAAATCATAAGATTTTTTTTAACAACTAAGGAAAGTAACTTGAAAACAAATGAATGGTGACATCATACAACTAGGTTATTGGGCAAGACAATATACTCTCCCCCATTGAACTTCACAAGCTCATTGTTTTGTGTCTTGCATGGTTTGTTGTTTTGAACCGTGTCATTCATGTTATGATGTTTTGCAATTCCTCATGGGATTCAAACCCACCATCATAAATAAATAAATTTAATCATTAATATTAACCTATTTCATGTGGTTGAAAAAAATTGCATCAGATTTTATATTTATTTTTAATGTTCTTGAACAAACCTTATGACAAAATTGTGTAAAGCATCATGTTTTTCCTAACATGCCTTCCAAAGTTCAATGAAGGGGTTTTAAACATTTCCCCTTGTTGGAAGTTTTTAAATAAAATAAATTGATATTAATGAAAGCCTACCAATCATCAACAAAATAACCAAAAAAAAATGATGTTTAACCTTCCATTAGAAATGGGGAGACAAACTTGCCATCCAACTAGGGGAACCTGAAAGCACTCAAAAGAACCCAAGCCCAAAAGCCTCTCAAAAACTTTCAACAGAGTTAAATCGAAAGTGGCTAACTAACTTCAAAAACCTAAACGAGGAGGGAAAGAATGGAGGGGATAGGAAGGTGTCTAAGCAAAACATTGAAAAAGAATCCCAAATGTTACTTGGACATCCCTTAACCTTGGGGACGCACCAATATGATGAACATTTTCATCCAAAATCTCTTGCCAAAAGGATGAAGAAAATTAACTAG
Source organism: Sphagnum contortum (assembly GCA_963920785.1). NCBI lineage: Eukaryota > Viridiplantae > Streptophyta > Sphagnopsida > Sphagnales > Sphagnaceae > Sphagnum > Sphagnum contortum. The sequence continues at coordinate 2,502,549 of OY987282.1, forward strand.
AACCAAAAATGATTCCCATGATCCTAATGTTGTCAATAGGGCAACAAAAACCAACTAGGAAAGCAAACTCAAGAAGCAAGCCAGAAGGGGCCTAAACTCAAACATTCATAAAATTGAACAACCAACCCCACATAAGCCAACTGGAAGACAAAATGATTGGATGTAAAGGGAACAACATGGGTAAGGTTTAGAATGGGTGTCATTAATGAGGGAAGGGAAAAAATAGGAGGGAACAATGCTTAAAGAATTATGCAAAACAAGAAAACGAAGGAGCGCAAAAAAAGGCCTTATAAGGGGGCACCCTAATGCATGCCCATAAATGAAAGGATGACAAACACATTTCTCAAGGGGGACTGATGATTATAAACAAAGGAAGTTAAGGGGCATAAAAGGAACGAACAAAAGGGAAATGTTGAAACAATTGGCTTCCTACTACTCAAAATTCTTTTTAAATGACCTTACACAAGATGATATTGGAGGTGTTTGCTACATCCACTTTAAGCACCCTTGAATTGGGTTGGACATCTAAAACATTTCAAATACCATGGAGTACTTTTTCACAATCACCCTTAACTACCACATTGAATTGATGCAATGATAGGTGAGAAGAAAACACGTCATGAAATTGTAACCATTAAACCATGCTAACTAGTCAAGAAAACGCTTCACCCACTACAATTGGTTAGATGCCACCTAAAGGTTTAACCAAATTAAAAACTTAACAACACCAAGAATGTGGGCCACAAACTATGGGATGTGGCTAGTGACCACATGGGAACTCAATTGATGAAATTGAATGGAACCATTAGTTGAATCCTTGATATCGAAAAAATTCCAAAAATGTTTGAAGACCATGCTTAATGGACTACATGTTGACAAATGGGACATGTGCAAAAAAGTTGACCTAATAGAATCCATGGAAAGTTCCACATATGTGTCTAGGTGAAAATCCAACAAGGAATATAAAGAGGGAAAATCTGAATCCAAAGGATGGAGGGCTTATAACACGCAAATCATCTTTGATGATGTTAATTGAAGTAAAAGGGGTGAAAGCCTTAACCACACATGCAAACTCCCCATCACACATGAGGGTTAAGCTTTGTCATAATTGAAGCAAAAGGGGCACAACCAAAGCAAAAATTAAAAGAGGTAATGATTCTAATGAAGCCCAATCTAGAATTAAAGTTACTACAAGTGCACACACCCAAAAGAGATGCTCTACCTAAAGTTGTTACTAGTCCCCAAACAAAAACTATCAAAAGCATATTGCCCTAATCTCTTTATGCCCAATTGCTTCATCACCAGGAGGAAAGCAAAGACATCAATTGAAGGAACAAGAGGAATAGGTGTTCAAACATGATCAAGAATGGAGACATTGGCCTAAACTAAAAATGGGTGGAAGCCCAAGAATTGAAGGAGGTAGGGCCTCCATTGGGAAGCCCACCTACCCTAGGAAAACCCACAAGCCAAAAAACCAAAATAAAACACAATTTAAAACCACCCAAGGGGAAGGCCCACCCTTTAAAAATTAAAAAATTAAAAAAAGGAAAACCAAACCTTTGCTACATAATGCAGGGCACATCCACCAAACCTAACATCTACCCAATTGTGTATTTCATTAGTTTGGACATTTTGTTATGTTCCCATTTAGGTTTCAATTAGTTCATGATATAGTGTTTGATCGTGTACCACAACTATTTGAACTTCATTATTCATTTCAAACAAATGTGACCTAACTAATGTTCTTTCAAACCCCTTCAAATGTTAAAGAAGGAACATTAAAAAACGCTCTTGAAGATTTCACATTCCTTCACAACAATGATAAACAACAAAAACCCTAGCTCTCTTCCTTATGTGATGTTCTTGCATCTACCAATAGCAGCCAACCTAATAGGATTTGGCACCTTTGAACCATAGCCTTCATGAGCAACACTTTCCTACTTCCTTCACTACCTGGTTTGGTTTTTACCTTAAGAGCAACTATTGTTGTGCACATGGTAGCTCCACTTTGTTGTGCATGCCATCACCACACACTCCTTATATGTGTTCATACTACTTTCCATTCGCGCAGGAATTTTTTTTCACTTGTTTATTCTATTTCAACTAGTTACATCACAAATAGTTATTGAATGAATGACCCATCTTACAAGATTCCACGCTACATGTTTATATATTGTATGGCACTTGCCACTTGCATCTAAAATCTAGATAGTGGACAAGTTCAAAAATTTATGTGTTGGGGAATTTGATTTTTGGAAGTGTTAACCAATTAAGATTTAACCTAGGCTAGTATTTCTTCCTTTAATAGTTGAAATAATATATATATGCATAATTACACCATTTGAAACATCTTTAATAACAAGAAAAAAAGGTAATTGTCTTAGGGGGGACACTTAGTGTAAAGTTTCGGATAGATATGCGTCAAATGACCATTTTTAGGGGGACTATTAGATAATTGTCCAATCGATTTTTTGTCACCCTATTATTATCTAATTTTCTAATATATATATTAAAGCCACCTTACATTAATTATAATCCATTATTTCAGATTATTGCATACTCTATGTTATAATTAAATTTATTATTTAAGTAAAATGTACCTCATTTTTAACTAATTATAACTTTTACCCAACAACTTGTAGATTACACCCTAAATTTTTACTCACATATTTATTGTTTTTTTTACCAGTTTCCCCCCCGGGGTAAATGTTGAACTTTGGATCAAATCAATGCCATAATGGTATGAAAATGGGCTCTATAAATTCACATAGAAATTATGCCATATATGAGTGTCAAAAAACTTCAAAAAGGAAAATGATTGCTAATTAGTTGTCGATCATAGTGATTAATCACACATTATTTAAGTTTTTGATTGGTTGGCCATAATGATTATCAATTGTGTGACATTTAAATGTTTCTTAAATGTATTTTTTTATTGGTGGAAAAAGGGAAAATATTTACCATTAAGTTTGAATGTGAGAAATAATAATAATGCCTGAAATTCAATGCATCACTAATGATGCTCTTAAAAAGTTACAAGTGCGCTAAATCTAGAAAAACATCTTTGAAAAGGACATGACATTTATGACTTAAAATTTGCAAATTACCAATCATCCTCATCTAGCAACAACAATATGTGAATCTAAAATTTGAAAATTACTTATTGTTTCCATACAACAACAACACCTTGTAAACCTAGTTAGTTAAATTAATTTGTTTGGTTGAATTAATGGTGTATAGTGCATGGCAACCAAAGGATACCAACACCCACCAATGCATCATGAAAGATAGATAACAAATGGTCCCAAAAAAAATTTCTATTGGATTCAATTTCTCAACTAACCATGGTGATTAACTGAATTGTTGTTTTTACTACAGTAAGGTTGTTAGTAGTTAGGTTGTAAAAGTAGCCATTACCTATGTATAAACTATATACTTATCTAGTAGTCACCTATTGGAAACTAGTTCTTTTTAGGGATCCAATAAGCTGTTTTACCTAGAATAGATCAAGTTTGATCTATTCTATCGGACAAACATGACTCTATCCAAAAATTCAAACATGCAAATTTATGTATCCAACTCCTAACTCCCTTTTCCTTTCACACACAAAACAACAGCTTACATAGTCAAAGAAATACCTTGCCTACCTCCTACAAAAGTTTCAATAAAAACCTAATGACCAAGAATCCTCCAAATTCAACCACTTGACCCTACTTTACTAGCTAAACTCAAACCACTTTAACTTCATTTAACACATTCTTTTAAAACATGACTAAAATGGTGTAAGCAATTCAACCTCCACCTAAATCAGTGTGGAATGAATAGTTTTTCAACCACTCCCATCTACTATCAATAACTGGGGATTATTAGATCGTTACAATAAATAGTAAAATCCAACCTTAACCTTTGGGATGATAATCTAGACCTCTACACAATGGTTTACCAAGGTGAAACCAGATATTAACTCAGTTGAGGGTTCATCCACAACTAAATCATAAGGGGCATCCAATGATGATGCATTGGTGGGGTTGCTAGCCTGTTCTTTACTTGTGAAATTTCACCAAAAAATTATTCTTTTTAAAAATAAAAAAATTGGAATTTTTTTGGGAAAGTTTCAACCCTCAAAATTGAGGGAAAAAAGGTAAAATCACCAGATTTGTATATTTGGATTTTAGTGTGTAACCATGAACATAGAAGGTTGATATAAAAATTTGCACTTTATATCTGGATTATAGCTGAATTTGGCTAAATCTTCCTAGGTCTGATCACCATTTTTTCTACATCTTCTTCCGATGGATGATCCCCACCTTAATCTACATAAACTTATTTTTAAAATATACACACCAATGGGGGCTGATTTAATCTGGTCCTCTACAGCATGTTCAGCATTTTACAGTGTTCATTTGTCTCACATACTTACTTTCTGTGGACATTTTGAACCATGAAATTCGAGAGAATACTTGCTTGTTGTGCGGCTAAAGTCATGGGTACTTTGCATTCCTTGGTCACAGTTTTAAAATACTTATGTGTCCTACAAATTTCCTGAAGTTGATCCACAAGAGGGGAGTGCTTGAAATATTCAACAACAATGGCAAATGTCCATGATATTCTTAACACATGATAGATAGATGGGAGTTAGGAAGGTGGTATATATAGGCCTTGGGTGAACCAGCACCTACATTGGTACCATGGTAAAACCCCTGAATTTTTTTTTCTATGTTGCTTCTAACCTTGCTAAGTATGCTATCCTAAATTAAATACAAGTCCTTTGACCCCAAGACAAAGAAAGGATGGATGGTAGTTAGTGAAGAAACAATTTTCTCTTGGGTTCCAGTTCCCAAGCTAACCATCATGGTTAGCTCAGTTGCTTTTTAACTACCTACTAACAACCTGAGTGTTAGAAATAAAAATATTCAGGCTATAAAAATATAATAGGTACTAAAACAACCCTTACCTTATGTATAAACTGTAAGCCATCTCCTTCCCTGATAATCACCGATTTCCCTACCTATCTGATTACATAGAGGACCTACTTCTTCCAGAATCGGTTACCACAGTGAAACCAGAGTTAACAGAGATGAGGTTCATCCACAACTGAGTCATAACAAGCAACCATTGGATGTGCTGGTTCACTCTGGCCCATTTTATTCCAGGGTTAAATACGGCCACCAAAAGGCCTCAATGAGGTTCCAGCCAAGAGAATAGTCGGCAACAAAAGCTGAGGTTGGGACCAACCATATGAGAGAATCATCGGTAACAAAAGTTTGTTGGTTTGACAACAATGAAGTTGGCCATGTTTCTATACTGGGGAGGTCAGCATCCATCAACATTGTCAACAAGGACCCGTGTTCAAGACATTTTTTGTTTCCTTTATTCTCTCCTAGCCTTGTGTGAACCAGCACCTACACTGGTAGCAGCCTTTTTTTCTTGTGCAAAATTGTGTTAGAAATAAAAATATTTCTATTGTGTATTCCCCTTTCTTGGGGAAAAAATTCGCCAAAATTTGATTTTTTTATTGAGAAAATTCCCCTCACATTCTGACTTGGATTTTGGATTGGTAGCGTTTTTTGGCAGTTCTTTTTTTATTTGTGTCAATAGGTTTAGGTTCAGCGTTTACTGCTAAATCCCCAAGAAAATCCCTCTTGGGTTGCTGCTACGGGTGCAAGGTCAGAAGAAAATTGAAAAGAAAAAACATTGATTGCTATTTAGTGTTTTTTTAAGAATTGTTTTTGCCACAGCCAAAGTGGCCATCATCCATAGGAAGATGGCCAAAAACTGGCAATCATCCATTGGCAGAACTAGTCAAATCTTGCTTTAAACCAGATATGAAGCGCAGTTTTTTTCCGTGATTCTGGCTACCTACTTGAACCAAATATTGCAATCTAGCAAATTTTCCAATGTTTTTTCCTGATTTCTGGCTACTGAAACCCCCCCAAAATGACTTGTTTGAGCTTTTGGCATAAAAACCTTCAGAGAAAAAAAAGGGCCACTAGTACAATGGTAAAGCCCACCAAAAACATTTGATTGCTTTTTCTTAACATTATAAAAATCCAATCCATACTCTTAATGAGGGTTTATAAGGCCAAATGGAACATATTTTGGGTTAAGTAAAGCCCCAAAGTCAAGAAGGTGAACCTACCAAATTATGTGCATAGTCTCTGCGCGCTGCACTTAACAAAGGGACATGACCTTCCAAAACTTCCCAATCTGAAAAAACCATTTAAAAAATTGATTAATTTCTGGATGAAAAAATCACTCTGAATTCAATAACATTTGCTTTGTTGAGGGTTTTCCAGTAGTACCGAAAGCATAACAGCGGCCCTCAGGTTTGGGAGGGTAAGTGTCAATGTACATAATATACTAGTGCATAAAATCAGGTAAGGGTAAATAATTTTCACTTACCTTGCCAATTTTTTTACATTTACACTTACCCAATCTAAGTGTAAATGCATTTAGTAGGATAAGTCTAAATGGGTTATGGGTGGATGGAAAACAATTTTTCATTGAGTTCCTAATTAGGGTGGTTAGTTTAGTTTTAATTTTTACTACATTAGTACATGGGTGACTTTGGCAAAAATCACATTATTTTTTATTTTGCCAAATTTCTAGAAAATCTTAGCCCTGTTGTCAAAAACTCCAAAATTTTAGATTGTATGAATTTGGAATGGCCTAGTACAAATAAGCACATTATTTATGAACACATTGATCACAACGACAACAAGAAAACTCTGAACTTGGGTTAGAATATAATATCTAAATTTCTTATATGAAAATCCAAAATAAAAAACTCCCATGACAAAAATTTTATTTTGAAATAAAATTAATTATTTGACACCATGTACTACAATATCTACCTACTAACAACCCACTAATTTTTACCTATAAGCATCTATTTACTTACTAGTCACATGTGAGTTACCAACCAATGAGAAACCCAATATCAACTCAATTGAGGGTCAATCAGAACTAAGTTATAAGAAGCTTCCAATGGATGGTGCATTGCTGGTTGGTGATTCACTTTGGGCGTCTAATCAACACATCAAATCAATTGCTTGTTTAATTCCTTAGTCTTCCAGAGTATTGAATTTGTGCTATAAGTTTATTTATTCACCACCAAAGGTTTAATACGAAATGAAGTAAAGCATCTCAGTACAAGTCTCCAAAAGCTTGTTATTGTGAAGACTGCCCAAAACTAGAAAGTGTAAACTTTGAATGGTGACAATTTTCCAAGTCTCATTTTGTTTTACTGAAACATTCAGCTTGAAACTCTATACACTTAGTCTTGGTCGATGGCTTGTGGGCTTGCCATGGTCTAATCTCATCCAAAAGGTGCGGTATGGTAAGGTTTGAAGGACACTGCCTAACATGTTGAGACCATGGCTTGTGGGCTTGCCATGGTCTCATCTCATCCTAAAGGTGTGGTACCCTGAGGTTTGAAGGCCACCGCCTGATATTTTGGAACGGTGCACAAAATAATCTATAAAACTGAATACCCATAGCACTAAAACCAAATTGCCACTTATCCTACAATTTTTTACTTTTTTTCCCTCTAGAGCCTCCCCCATTAGCATCCAAAAAGTTTATGCCCGGGAAAGGACACCAATTGTGAAATTATGTACATTATTCAATTGGGAATCTTATGTGTAGACTTCATGGCATTTTGTATTTGTTATTTTTGCCTACCAAGGCAAGGATATTGTGTTTAGATTCATTATAGAGTATAGTAGTTTAAGGGATTTTGGCCCCTAGGTAATAGGTTTGTTTCTGTATGAGGATTTTTGAAAGATGGTATTTCGGCTTGTGTTGAAACTTGAGATTAGCTATTATAGAGTTATTATCTCTTGAAGGATTTTGGTTTGTTTTAGAGGATTTTTCAAAGATTATATTTTTGCATGGTGAAATATTTGAGTTTTTGCATAATTCTTTTTCTTTTGCCTTTAGATCCTTTTTAATGTAATTGGCAAGGCCAGAGTGTGACACACCCCTTGGTTCACTGTGGGACCATATACGAGAATCGTCGGTAATTATGAAACCAGCTCACAGCAATAAAGTTGGAATTCTTAGTCTGTAAGTGGCCCCCACTTCTCTATTTTAAAGGCCTATCTCTAGGCAACTCAAGTGGGTTAGCTAGTTTTTGTAAACCGATGGAAAAAGGTCATAGATTATGTGGAGCATACGTTATTCATTAATATCCTTCCTCTTCCCTCCTAGAAAAGAGGAAGGATATTAAGCCTACTTAGGTTAAGATCAAACACATTAGGAAGGTTGGGATTCACACGACTATGGTTATAATTGTCCTTTTGGCTGCTTCAAAATAAAATTTGAATTGTGGGGTCATGGTTATAATGAAAGAAATTAATACATATCAACATGGTTGGTATGTGAAATTCTCACAATTTTTTGGGGAACCAAGCGTTTGCATGCTATTTTTCCAGCTCCTATAGGATTAATTTTGAGGTATAGGGGTTTGGAAAGGGTAGGAAAACTAAAATTTTGAAATGGCTAAAGCCATGAGCTGTTACATCAAGGTCATATAATGTAAATGTAGCATTGCATGTTATTGGTAATCTATTAATTTACTTGGATAAATAGGCAAAAGAACAAGTTGAATGTTGATGGTACAATATTTTCATATTGGTCACATTTAAGACCATTGGTCTATTTTGTATTTTCTCCTTGATTCCTACACTAATTTGTTTCAAGTATCATAAATGTAATAATTATCACTTTTTCCTCATTTTCTTTGAAATTTAAGAGCTTGTGGTGCAATGGTTATGAATCACATTTTCAAGGAGTAGATTTTGAGTTCAAATTTTTTCCCAAAATTCATCTTCTTCCTTACATGATTTTTCCAAAAGAACTCTTCCTCAAATGCTGGTATGGGGAAGAAGGTGGATCTTAGGGTGCTGCATTTATGCAACTTGGCCCACTTCCTTAGTCAAGTTCTCTTGGGAAAAACAAAATGTCAAGCCACGTTTCCTAGGTCAAAGTTCAATGAAATGGAATCATTCTTTTGCTGAGAAGCTTGGCTACACTTCTATGGGGAAATTGTATGATGAAGTTAAAAGGCCTCAAAGTTTTTTAAAGTTGCCCAAAGGATGAATGTGTCCTTTCAATTTTTCATCTTTAAATCTTTCACCCCTGCCCAAATCCTAGTGAAAGGCCATTCCTTAAGTAACACAACCACTTTGCTCAAGGAGAAAAACCTAGGCTGTAGTTCAATGCATTTGTCTTGAAGAACATAGCCCCTATGGCAAAGTTACCAAGAGGGGCATTCCTAGGCTAGGGACATCCCTAATGTCTTTCCTAGCATCCTTCATAGTGGTATTTTTATAAAAAGGTTACCAAATTTTATTTATTGGTTACGTACCTTTTCTTGACGTTTTCCTGACATTGCCTACATCTTCCCAACACTGCTCAATGTTTTTTCAATATTTCCTCACATCCCCTAGTATTTCTTGGTGTTACTGAACATTTTGCTAGCTTTCCATTAACATTTGGATGTTGTTCACCACAAGAACACAATGTTTGAAAATAGCATGTTTTTGGATATATCTACTCCACCACAATATGGTTCACCCATTCCCTACCCGATGAATTTTAATATAAATTGTTTCCACCTTCAATATAATTTACCCCTCTCCATCCTACTAATGAACCTACTCACAATTAATGTATAAAATCTTTAGTCATTTGCAATACTTATTTTAACTTTAAAAAATAACTATTATTAATGGATAGTACCCTATATTGGGTGCACATTGTATCCACATTAATAGCCAAGAGAGGTTACTTCCAATTTTTTTCCGAACAACATGCAAAAACAATATAATATGTGCAATTTAATGAAACAACATAAAACATATAATTCACTTTGATGTAAATAGGGTGCCAAGAATTGGATTATGGCAATAGAGTTACCCTCAAATTCTTCCCCTTGTCTTTGGGCATGCTTTCACCCCCTATCCTCTCCCTTAGTGGTATCCATAAAGTAAGGAAATTGTATTAAATCTCTGTACGAAATGCTGAAATTAACATTTAATGCACAAGCGTCAAGAGTAATTATAACAGTTGTACAGGTGAGGGCAGTGAAAATATATGGAGCAGTAGTGGAGGCGCTTGGGAAAAAGGAAAGACAAGATGAAACTCAGTTTAGCACCAAAATCGGTGGAAATACTAGTTTGGGTCCCAATTTTTTTGGCTTTGTAAAGTTTTCATTCCTAGTTAAGGGTTTGATGCCTTATTATGTCGAAACTGGACGTTCTCATCCCCTAATCGCAGGACTTTATGGATAACTTTAATATATTTATAATATTCTTAGTTTTTCAAAAAAAGTTCCTTGAATATAATACTATTTGATAGCATACAAAAATTTACCCTCACCATGCAGCTACTAAATGTTCAAAGTTACACTACCAAATTCCAATGTTAAACAGGGTATTGCTCCAGGGCTATTATGCATGAACAAAGTTTTTTTTTTCCACCTTATTATGACCTGAATTTTCAATATATACAATGTGATTATATAACAATTACATGATTACATGGCAGTTATTGTTTATAAATTAACAACTTATTGATTATCTTTACATTAGGTTGTTTTTAATATATTATTCAAACATGTGAAATAATTTTGACGGAGTTTAATGAATATAGACATGGAGGGGGTCGGGATCTAAATGTTAAAATTCTAAACTACATGTATTAAACAATGATTGGGGGGTATTTGATGAAGAATTTTTTTTTCTCCAACCTATTATTATTGAATTTTCTAATATGCACCTATTTCAACTAAATTAAATTAAATTAATTTGTTTGTTTGCATCCAATTTCAATATGTTATATTGATTTAAATGTTTCGTTTTGGTAAACTTATAACTAAAAATAAAATCAACATTTTTTTCAAAAGTGGATCACTTGTATAATGGATTGGAACCTGAACAAATAATTGTTCTAATGCCTTCTAACAATTCACTTATCTTCAAGCAAGGTCAATAAATTTTGTGGCAATTATGAAGCTTGCCTTATAACTTAGACATTTGGAATTTTGAGATCAAACAATAACAATTGGGCCAATATAGTTTGTAAATTGTAATATTCCAAATGATGTTAGGGATGTAAAATTTAATAAAACGAAAAACAATATAAGAACTCTTAATCCCCTAATTGAACCTTTTAACAATTAATATTTTAAATGTTTAAATTACATCCGTGGGTGGTAGCACTAGGAACCACCTCATCAAAATTCAAAGAAAGTTAAACCCAATTTAATTAAAATTTAAAATTTTAATCCTTTTAATTGTAATTTTTACTATTGATTTGCACCACATGGGATTTGAGTTCCTCATTTACAACTAGAATTTGGTTCAACCTTCCATGTATTGCATATGGGATTATAACAAGATGCAACTACATGGACATGTAAAACTAACACAGTGCTAGTTGTAAAATCAATTGGTTTGGACATTAGTCACATAGTAATCATAAAAATATTGTCAGAATGGACAACATTTCTTCTAGTGCCTAAAATGCAATAAATCTTAGAAATTCCCAAAATGAATTACAATGGACAATCAAACATGTTTTCTAGCAAGATTATTTCTTGCACATGTGACTTGAACCTAAAGCTAGACATTTTGAACCCATTGAACATCATTTTTTTGTCAAATGGATTAAAAAAAAAAATTCCTTGTAAAATGTTTTCACTAATCCCCCTGCAAAGCCATGATTCACACAACTCATAAAGAGTCTCCATTGAGCAGTCAAGATTGGGCACCAGCTCACGAAGATCTCTCCATAATAACTTGCAAAACAACTAAACAAACTAAAAACAACAAAACAACAAAACAACTTCTTTGGTGCCCTTGAAACACCACGTGTCCAGCAATTAAGCCACAAAGCTTAATTAGGGTTTTCTGCTTTCATCCTAGAAAACATTTGACACTGTTTTCAGGTCACAGAGGCACTTCCCGTTTCTGGGGGGAATACCTACATTAAAAAAAAAATTAAAAAAAATTACTGTGATACCCAGTGGGTACCAGAGGGATATCCTCTGAGTATAATTTTGAAATTTATTTTACTGCGTGGTACATGGAGGGTAACCCTCAGATATCACAGTAAAAAAAACATTAAAAAAATTACTGCAGCAGTTTTTACACCAGGTAAAGAAAGCCCTGGGGCAGGGGCAATCCCAAAATAACCAGTCCTCAGGCCTTGGGGCTGGGGCAGGTTATTTAGGGAATGCCCCTGCCCGCGGGGGCTTTACCCTACGGATAACATTCTGCCCGAGAATGGAACCTGATTGTGTGGAGCAAATCCGGTGAGGAGAATCACGTGTACTGTTTCTAGAGCCAATTGCGTTAGTGGCTGGCTGGTTGCATCGTCAGTAGGAAGCGTGTACAAACGAAGGAGAGCTTTTAATCCTGGCTTTATCGTTGAGCTTCATCTTGTGTCTAGTAGAGTTGGTGCCAGCGGCAGAGCAACACGGATCTCGTCGACCGGTAACTTAATTCTCAAGATCTTGTCAATTGGAGTACCAGTATTTCTCAACTTGAGAGTACGAAGATGCAAAAAATAAATTCATACAGACATTGATCAGCTGTTGATCGCTATCAAACTTTCTTCGCTTCACGCTTTGATTATCCTGTTTAGAGCGTAACTTCAATAATATTGTCTTCTGATGTCTAACGTGCACAACTGATTGTCATACTGTGCTTTAATTTGGGTTTGAGAAAAGTTGGATGATTGTTGGATTCGCCTCGTGGGTTGTAGTATCGTCGACTCGATTATAGGTTGAAGAAGAAATTTGGACGTGATTTTCTTACTTCCATAAATGGACATACTAATCAACTAGTTAAGTTTCCGCATTAAGCGGTGCTACAAGCTGTGTTTTAAATATGGTATGCAGGATGTCGGAAGTTGAGCGATGAATCTTTATTAGATTTGTAAGATTATGAGAGTTAATATACTGAATACCAGGAAGAGTCTTCTCCTCTTGCTGAATCGTATTTGGAGTGGAAAGAGCTTAGAATCTCATACATGTGCCCCATCCGTCTGATGCAGCAGTTGCAGCGAGGGGTTCAATCTGACAAATTAGCGACGAGGCGATCAAATGGCGCGGCTCTCGGAATGGCGGATCGCTGTTGGCTTCATGGTGCACTTTGCAGTGTTGATCCATTATGCTCATTTCGCACGAGCTCAACAAGGTAGCTTGCTTCGAACGACTCAATTTCTTGGAGGTGTGATGTGTCTAGCACATGACACAATCAGCTGGCTTAAATTAGGACATCGCGGTCTGGCTTCAAGTTCGTTGATCATCTATCTATGATATTCGAAGGTAGTTTGTTTGTTTTGTGCGTCGTGTTTAGATCTTCCAAACCACGGCACCTCTTGTGGCGCTCTTGGTACTGTTGGAAAACCCTTGACAAGTAGGGGTGCACCGAGTTGGTTTCCTAATGTTTCGACCTACTGTGGAGAAGTTATCCCACTTGGGCGAACTGCACAGGCTACAGTAGTGTAAGTGAAAGAAATCTAGTTGCAACCACAGGAAGAAAATTAGGATTGCAGCTAATATCTACTCATTTACAATGATTTTAGTGTTGTGCTGATCATGGGTGGGCTTGGTAGGATTCATAAGCATCGATTGCGGGAGCACGGCGAACTTTACCGACCCGGTGACGGGTATCCAGTGGGTTCCCGATGCAGGCTACATCAGCGTCGGTGCTAATTCTCAGAACGTTGCTCTGAACGGTCTTACCGACATCACTTTGTCGACTTTGCGCTACTTCCCGACGTATCGACGCAAGTTCTGCTACACTCTACCAGCGACTTTGAACACCACGTACCTAATTCGCGCAAAGTTCCACTATGGCAACTATGATGGCACCAACTCCCCTCCTAACTTCCAAATCTCCATCGACGCAACTATCACTTCCTCTCCACTATTTACATCCTCTGCTTACGATCCTGTTGTGGCAGAGGCTACTGTTATTGCTCAATCTGACCAGCTCTTCTTTTGTCTTCTGCCTAATTCAACCTCCGACGTCCCCTTCATTAATTCCTTGGAGCTCAGGAATTTGGGCATCGATAATCTTTACTATAATCTCATCTACAAGGGACCCTACTACCTCGAGAATGTTGGCACTTACAATTTCGGCTCCAATGAGACTGTGAGGTAATAATTTTTGGATTCCCGCTTTGATTGATTCCTAATATGTGTAGAGTATAAAGTCCCAATATTTTATTTTATTTTAGGTGCGACATTTCGCCATAATGCCCAAAAGTTTTGGTTGTCCTGACTAGTGTTGGGCGGTTCTCACATTTTTGTGCGAACCAACGATTAGATCTTAGACCTTTAAAATTGAGAATTGCCTTTGAGCTTTTCTTAATACCTTGCGCGGTTTTCATATTTTGCATTTCTTTTATAGCATGGATCTCACTAAAGTGAGAACCAAAGGGGTGGGTATTAGTCTGAGTACATCACCCTGGTTGATACCCTATCAACTATTTGCAAGAGAAACCCATTGATACTCGGCTCAATTCTAAATTCATGTTCCATATCCACCCAACACCAATCTTGACCCTTTCAAAGGCTTTTTCTAATTCCCAAAAAGAAAGTCACCAAAGAAGAAGGTTTTTGCACTAGATTTAGAGCACCTCCCAAAATGAACAAGTTTTTTTTAAAACATTATGTACTACCTTGTAGTCAAATTTGGCTAGATCCTCTTGTGGATGCTTGCAAGTGTGGCTACACCACACTGTGCAAAAAAAAAATAATAATTAAAAATCCTTAGTATATACCCAGGGTGAGGGCATTCACAAAATAAAGGGCCTACAACAAGGCCATATATAGCTGAGTCCAACCCCTCATCTCATGAAATATCCCTCACCTATGGGCTTAACCCTTAATAAATCAGAAGACAAACATTATTGTGAACCTAAAACATACTTGATCATGAGGCATAAGAAAGGGAGGGTTCTTACACCTATGCAGGTTAAGAGTGGGACCGATCTTATGCATATATATAAGTAAGCATAAGATCTCACCCAATGGGTGTAAGAGCCGTCTCACTCTTACATAGTATTCTGATTGCAGTTTGATCACCATGCCAAGAGAACTGGAAAGATTTTCTAGCTCAAAGATAATTAAATGGGCAGCTCTGTTGGGCATTTCACCATTAAAACTGTGCTTGCAAAGTGGATGACTGCACTTTTATAATTGATGGAAGGCAACCAGAAAGTGACGAAGAACTTAAATTCTTTGCCATGGAACTCAAATAGGTTCACTAGTGGACTCTATGGAACCCAAACACCCTGGAAGGGGCTCTTAGAAATGTTGCTTAATGTATGGATAGGCTCGAGGGAGGCTATTAGTTTACAACAATCACACAAAACTCTTCTGTTCAAACTTCACCACCATTTTATAGTATGTTTGGAGGGCACCTTAACATTACTCGTTTACGGCATTGTTGGAATCCATGGCATCATTTTTTATGTCAGCTCAATGCTTCAGATCAAGAATTGGAACCCTCATGAAACGGAGATCAACTTTTCAGCACTGCCCGAAAATTGTATCATTGATTGATACATTTTTCAATCCTAACTGTTGCATGAAAGGAAGGGTTCTAGCTTGTCTTATCTCTCACCTTGCTCTCCATAGCTCTCTTCTCTTCTCGTGCCCTCTTCCATGATAAGGAGGGAATTTCTTCTTGGGCTGGACACTTTTGGACTTGTCAACTTTACACTACTTGTTCTCGGGCCAGTGCTGAAGTTGACCCAAGAAATCCTGATAAGTGGGCTAAGTTGGGCCAATTATGGAACCCTCTACTCTGGATCATGAAGTGCTACAAGCTGTAAGATTCGAGAATACCCACTCAATGTGGCTTTTCCTATTTTGACCCATCTTTTGAAATTGAATTGTATGGGTGTGCTCAAAGGTTTCCAGATGACCCATACGACCGCATTTGGATGGGCCAAGGCACAGCAGGATATCACGTTCTTAGCACAACGTCAAGCATTAACCTAAACGGTCATAACAGGGATAAAGCCCCCACAAAAGTCTTGCAAACTGCTCAATATTGGCCTACTAGGGTCAATTTAGAGTTCCCAAATCTTTCGGCAACTGAGAACCTATATTATTTGGTTAATCTATTTTTTGCTGAGATCGAGTCCACTGCTGCAACTGAAAAACGAAACATCTCCATGAAGTTTGGAACTTTATATTATGGTTACTTGGACGTTTATAATAATGTTGGGTTGAACACAGTTAATGAGTATGGCTGGAAAAATGCAACATTGAATTCTACGGACACATTGTTATTGTCCACAACTGCTGATTCCCTTTTGGGTCCAATGTTGAATGCCCTTACAATCAATCGCATATACCTCCCCAGCCAATTAACAACAAATCTTGGAGATGGTAAAGCCACATTGATAAGGAACAATTGATCTTCCAACTCATTTGCTGAATAGTCAATTTTTGGTTAGATTGAACTTGGTCTAAAAGTTTCAACTTGTTCACAACTCAATCATGGCTTTGAACTGACTAACAAAATACTAACCTAAAATTGGATAAATGCAGTAAATGCCATCCAGTCTTTCAAGTCATCAATTGGTCTGGACAGCTGGTCTGGGGATCCCTGCTACCCGGTACCGTATGATTGGGTGAACTGTACAGTGAATGCAACAAGTGGAGTTAGAATCTCCTCCATGTAAGCTAACTCTTGTAATATCTATGTTGTCAAAATGGTCATAAGGGTTAATAAGGGGCATTGATCAAATTAGTCGAGTGTGATGGGAAGATAGGTAGCTTATAACATTATCCAGCAAGCCCTTCCATTGTCCCTTGTTTGATGCTAGTTATTTGACTAGGGTATATCTTAGGTAATTTAGCATAGGTAACTGTGACACTCAAGTTTGCAACGTAATATAGATGGATAGCCCAATTAGTGCACAGTAAAGCCAGGGTCTATAGCCAAGTCTGACCCTCACATTTGTAGGAATGTCTACCACTCCTGGGTTCTACCCACTTTAGAGCACAAGGCAAAGGTTATCGTGAATCTGAACACATGTAGATCACTAGGCATAAGAGGGGAATGGTCCCCACACCTCCTCATTAAGAGTGGGAGGGATCTTACACTTTTAAGTAGGCCTAATTTCCCTCCCACTCTTAAAGTAGGGATAAGATGATCCCTCCTCTTTCCTGGGAGAGATGTTCATCGATCTAAGGCACCCTCCAATATGCAAGGAATTTCCACGGAGTGCTTTAAGTATGTTCAAATTGTTAGCAAATAATCACTGTTGATGAGTTCCATCCCCAGCTTCAAATCAATGGTATTGTAATGTTGTAACTTGTAACCACTTTACCACTTTACTTCACCTAAAGATCATGTGAGTAGAATGAGTGGTTGGTTCATTGTGTATATTCTGAACATGTACTAACTTATTGATTAAAGTAAACTAAAATGTCCTATTATGCCTTGGATTCCTTTTCAAGAGTTAATAAGGAGGACAATCTCCTAGTTGTGAAATTCCTTCTGTTCAAAGGAATGACTTCACATGCATGTTCTAAGACCATTCACACACCCTATTGATGGTTGGCAGCAAACTCTCAAGCAATAATTTGACTGGGTCAATACCAACCAGTCTAAGCTCATTGGAAGGCCTCACTACATTGTAAGTCACTACTCCTTGAATATTTTTTAAATTACTCTTGTAGACTACGCACATTTCATGTCTTTATTTCTCCTATTGATGAAAACCTTTGGAGTTTGTAGGCTGCAAGAGGAAATGTATGTGAATATAATTAGTATGTAATTTGTCAGACCGGAACAACTTTTCACACAGGGTTTCTGTTTAACTTGCTTGATTAGAATTTTGACAGCTTTGCACTTTGGTCAATGGTAGTTCATCAGACTTGAATATTTTTGTCACATGTGAATCTACATATAAGCTGGTAATGAAAATTGATCAACTCATACATAATCTGAGCTTAAAGAATTCTCACTGTATTAATCACAACCTATGTTGGGTAGAACATAATATATCACATTAGGGTTAATCCAGCAAAAAAAGATGGGATTTCAGGAAGTTTTCAAATCTACAAGGCCTAGGGATGAATTATAATTTTTTGTCTCTTTCCCATTGTAGGAATTTTGTGCCTCGAACAAGTGGGGCCATATAGTCCATTAGGTAGTTCTTGTTCTAGAATTCTCCTTTTAGTCCAATCCTCATTTAATGTGCATATCATGTTTTTCAATGTTACTTTATAGGGTTATTTAGCAATCTAATTCCTATATCCATGTGAACATTTGGTTTGTTGTAGGTTTTTGGACAACAACTATTTGAACGGAAGTATACCAAACCATCTAAGTTCTTTGATAAATCTTGAGCAATTGTGAGTTGTTCTTTTTCTTGATTTGATGTGTACCCTTAAATTGATCTACTCATGACAATCTTGAACCTTAGATTTTGCAGGATAATTTTTAATTGACTTTCATTGATCATTTGTAGGCACCTCCAAAACAACAATCTTTCTGGTCCTTTTCCATTGTGGGCTACAAATTTGACTCAACTGGAAGAGTTGTAAGTCCATTCATATGCCAAATCCATGCAATCCAAAATGACCTTAATATGTTGCTTATTCCATCATGTAAAAAGTGGGTTTTTTCAACAAATTTTCAAATATTTTCCAATTTTTGTTGAGTCTACAAATAACAATGTTAGCTTGTGCAAAAGAATGATCACCATATAATCAAAAGGATTGAGCTTGAATGAAAGAAATTCATTATGTGTTATGTCATCCTCACAAATCTTGTTTGTTGAGGTTTTGCGCATCCATGGTCATTTCTAAAATTGTTCGATGCCAAAATTAGTGTTGAAAGTTTCATGATGAATGAGATTAATTGCAAAAATATCATCCTTCATTTACTAGCTCAAGGTTGGTTTGCATTTTATCTTGAAAATCAGAGATCAAGAAATATAACAATTGAGTGTACCTTGCAAGTATAAGCTACATCTCATATATATTACAATTTACTTAAACAAATCGCTCAAAGATTTGGTGTTGGATTTGAAAGGTATTTACAAAACAACAACTTGATTGGTGAAGTACCTTCATTGTCAGTGTTTGCGAATAGTAGTATCCAAATTCTGTAAGTTGAATCCCTTAATTTTTCAGACCTTTCCTTCTAGAAGTTAAGTTTTAGAGTCACTCATCAAATATATTAAGACATGTAGTTCAAAATTCTCTAGCATTCTTATTTGAAAAATAAGGTGAATTACAAATGAGCAAATATGAATGTGTGCATTGTATTAAGTTCCTAGAAAATTTTAGAATTTAGTTTCCTGGTTATGAACAAAATTGTGAAGAATATATATAAGTTCAATTCTTCAATGTCATAATAATTATCATTATCTCATTTTATTTCTCCATAAATTTTTATGGCTTGATGTTAGCCAATTTCAATGGAATCCAGATTTTGTGCGAAAACTTTCAAAGGTCATGAAGAAATTAGGTCCACATACATATGGTTATCTAAAAAATGTAATCTATCAATGTCAGCAATTTTAAACAATGTAATTTGACATCTTGTTTTTATTACATGGATGTAGGACATTTGGGAACCGACTCGTGTGTAATGCAAGTGGTTGCCCAACAACCACGTCAAATTCCAAATTCCCAATTGCAATTGTTGTTGGTGTTATTGTGGGGATGATCGTTGTGGCGGCTGTGGCGGTTATACTCAGTATTGCATGTCTTTGCCGTCCAAGACCAGCTGATAAAGAAAAAGTGGAGAGTACAACTGAACAAAATATTGGTACTACCACACCTAGCAAACCAGTGGAGATTACAACTAAACAAGATATTGGTACAATTACTACTTTCACACCTTGCAAATAACACAATGTTGCATCACGAGAATTTATTTCAATTAGCTTGATGTAATATGTTTAGTTCTAATTTTTTTAACTACATCAAGAAAGACCCAAAAAGCATGAATATCTCCAAACCTCAAAATAATAAGTAAATAACATATGTAAGTATTCATATTATCATAGTGAAAGACATGCTTGCTTTGGTCATGCCATATCAAAATTGTTTATTTAGCACCAAATTGATGTTTTTTCCCCCAAATACTCAGACTTTTCTTATAAACTCAAGTTCGCATTCATACTTATGTTTCAAAATCTTTACCATATCAATACAATTTTAAAGATGAATGCCATAACCATTATCATGAACCCTTCTTGCATTGTAAACTTGGGCGCAAGTGTGTGATATCAGTCCCTGTTAACTAGTACATCAATAAAGTTCAAATGAAAAACTAATCTACAAAGTTGAGCTTGGGAAATATGACATTCCATTATTTATAAGATAATTATTAAATATTGGACAATGTTTCATTGTTTCATACCCAAGTACAAGCTTATTCTTACAACCAAGTGACAAATGCAACGAATGATTTCACACATAAAATTGGAGAAGGAGGTTTTGGGCGTGTATATAGAGGAACATTATCAAATAATGAAGTGGCAGTCAAAGTATCACGAGAAGTCGACAGATCAAATCAAGTCGACATATCAAGTCTTGTTGCATTTAAAACCGAGGTATTCAAATCTTTATCCCCACTAAAGTTGCAATTGAGCATTGACCTCCGAGAGAAATGAGAAATGATGCAATATCAACCAATTAGTAATATATAACTTTGTATTTTCCTTCACATTACATTTAATCAACTATCATGGTATTATGATTCCCATGATATCCCATCAATCCTACCATTTTTGAAATAATTATGAAATAGTTTGTGTTATACCTTCTTGCAACCATGCTATATGGAACAAGATAATTATGCTTTAAAACTTTTCATTTACATCCCCCTCATACAAATTGTTAGCTCAAGGATAAACATTTCTTATTTGATTTATGTGTTTCATGAGCTTATTTTACCTTCACTATGTAGGTGAAACATTTATCTCAAGCGCGGCATAAAAATTTGGTGCGTCTAATTGGATATTGTTTACATGAGAATCAACAAATATTGATCTATGAGTACATGGAAGGGGGAAGTTGTTATGATATTTTGCATGGTATGTTTCCCTAACACTTCAAATTAAGTATTATCCTAATGTGGGCCACAATGTAACACAAGGAATGTGCAATGTATTATAATATGCTTTTACTATTTGGCTCAAATTGGATGCAAAATGTAAGTACTTTCCATGTTTTATTTGCTTTATTGCAATCTAAAATATATATGTGTATATCATTAAACATTGAATTGAAAATTTGGTGTTACATAAAGTTTGGTGTACTTAGTATTGTACATTTTCAATTGTTTTAGGTGAACGAAGGAACCCTCATGCACTTGATTGGGAAAAACGACTTTCTATTGCTATTGATGCAGCACAAGGTAACAACTACAATATAACAAATGACACAATATTTCCAATTCTAATTCACCACAAAGGTTTTTCATAATTTGAAATCCTACTGAACAATACATGTACATTGAATCTATCATATCACATGACGTAAATAATTTCAAATTTTCAAAAAAAATCATTTCATTTTCATTTCAATATTGGGATCAATGTATGACTGGAAAAGTATCATAAGTCACATGAATACATACATACATACATATAACTAATAAAATAGAATCATTGATAATTAAGACCAATTTTACCTCTTGTCATCTTGAATTGCTAATCCATTTTGTTTCCTTGACATGGAAGCATTGGATTATCTACACAACTTTGCCAAAGCGCCATTAATTCACAGGGATATTAAAACAGCCAACATACTTCTCAATGAGAGGATGGAGGCCAAATTGTCTGATTTGGGAATTTCAAGGCCAATATTAGAAGAAGGTTTTGCACTGACACAAGTAAGGGGTTCACTAGGCTATTTTGATCCTGAGTAAGTTATTTCCCATATTGATCTTAATCCTTTTTTTTTTAAACTTTTGGACTAAACAAAAATTTACATGTGATCAAATTATACAAACCATATGTCTAAGTGCTTTCATAAGGAGTTGAACTTTCAAAATAATTGAATACAATCATATTTTCTAATTAAATAACAGTTTAAACAGTTTCCAATTTGAAATTATATATCTATTTTTAAGTACATGGGAAGGATTACTAAGGTTGGAGTATACTCTATTGGCATATTGATCCATATTGAAGCACCTTGGTTATATTGTAGGAGGGGAATGGTGGGGGGTGTCAAGCCTAAGTCCATGTTGATGTCTTTACAAGCTTGATATGTGGTTAACCTCATGTTTATGACCATGGTTTTCACAATGTGCGCACATACAAACTTGCAGATACGTGGAAACTCAACAATTGACAGAGAAAGTTGATGTCTATAGCTTTGGTGTTGTCCTCTTGGAGTTCATATCTGGCAAACATCCTTTAAATCCTCCTCCTTTGGTGGATTGGGTAAGTTCATTGGGCAGTGGGCACTTCACATATGAACATGTGGGTTTGATATTCAGGTTCCTTCCATGGCAACCAATCATGAATCAAGATAAGCACATACACCAAAATTAAAATGTAAAAAAACTTCACAAAATTTCAATGAATGTTTGAAATTTGACTTGTAGGGTTTCCATTGCATCATTTCTTAATGAACATAAATTTGTTGTTTAAGATGAGAATTTATGTCAACTGAATGTTAAATTTTTGTGCTTATGCCTTCATGAAAGTTAACTTTTAAATGTGTGTATCTATGAAAATATTGAACCCAAATCAAATATGAATTGTTGCATGTTCTTTTGGGTACATGTGGTTTCCATTTGATAATTGTGGCATTTGTGCTTGTGGATAGGTGAGGTCTCAAATGAAAGCTGGTGGCATTAGAAATGTAACAGACAAATCCTTTGGATCAAATTATAATCCCGATAGCATATTGAGGGTTACTAAAATAGCAATGAGGTGTGTGGAGTTTAATAGTAAAGTGAGGCCCTTAATGAGGGAGGTTTTGAACGAACTTCATGATGCAATGGGCCTTGAACACAAAAGAAGAAATCATGAACCAAATGAAGTTGAATTGTCTCCAGGGTCAAGTGTTTTACGACCAAGACCTACAAGGTCAACTGTTTAACTACCGGGACCATCAGCAAGATGAAGTGTCAGGATTGTTATTATTTGGTTCCATGTTATAAACATGTTCTTAAGATACTTCATGGATTGTCACTCATCCAATGGAGATCATTATTTATAGACATCCAACTTATATGGTACTAGTGACTAAACATATGATCATTTAGTAAGAGATTATATTATTTCAAATCACTAGTAGCGCAAGATCTCAGATACTATGTTTGAACACCTATTGCCCATGATCATTTGACATGTTGGAGCCAATTTTTATTAGATGTCATAATTCTAAACATTTTAAAATTTTTGGTATAAATCTTTTGTTTATTTTCAAGGGTAATGATTGTAACTTGTAATTAGTATTATTTTAATTGTTACTTGTAAAATTCATGTTATTGTGTGAGAGCATGACAAAATAGACCCATTTAAAAAAAAAGTAGGTGTTGTAGGACAAAAGTTGGGGTTTTTCATTAATATGCATAAATTTCAATTCATTGAATCAAAAAGTATATTTGTTTTTTAGTACATTCATTCTAAACTATTGAAAATATTAGTTTTTATGTTTGAAAGTAAATAATTATGCTCAATTGGGTATTTTTCAGGTAATTTAATTTATTTTGAAGCTATTATAAACATTTATAGAATTAGACATGAAGTATTTAGAATTCTTTCGAAAGTGAGAAGGAATTGATTGGTGCTTCAATATTAATGCATTCAATGTTTAACAATGTTTAAAGAAAGTTTAAACGGTCTTAAGAATTATGTTTTCATTATTTAAAATAAAGTTGAACCTCTAAATGTGATGTTCTCTTTAATATTCTTGGATTTTTTGGTCGAAACCTATGACTAGGAACCAAAAGGATTACTTTGGAAAAGGATTGCCCCAAAAAACAATTTTACATGCAAATGAATTTTTGAATGAATTGTTTTGTAACTTGTTTTAAAAAACATTTAAATGTCCCCAACACATCACTTTTTTTTGTTTTTAGTCATTATTGAATAAATATGAATTTTTAAAAGTGTGAAGATTCCTTACAAATTCAAGGTTTCATTTTTTTAAATGATCAAAGTTTTAAGTCATCACCAAAAATTAAAATTTCACTTTCTTTAATTTTAGTATACTTTAAGCTATAAAGTTTCTTCATACATCATGTATATTATAACTCATTTATATATGGTAAAAAACTTTTGAAGCTCTAAAATTTTGAAACAATTTTGAAACATTCTTTGAATTTTTAAAGTTTTAGATTTTCATATGAGTGTTTTTTGAATGTGGCTAATATGTTCTTATGATCTATATTTTTTTCAATGATTTTTTTTAATTATATGAGTCCTTTTGATAATCTTTTGCAAAATTGATTCCATCTGACACAATAGGTGTACATTTTCAAATGTCATAAATTAAAACCAAAACTTAAAATTGGATCAAATGATTTTTTACTCTAATTTCCTTAACATTCATATGAGGGTGATTACTATGGTTTTAAATGGTAATAAAAAAATAAATGTTTGATTTTGATAGATTATGTTTAATATCTTATGCCATTTTTGGCTCCTAGTTAGGTGCTTTGACCCTTCTATCAATTCAAATCTAATGAGGAAATTCATGTTGAGTCTTATAACAAAAATACTAGGCATCAATAACTCTAAAATCCAATATTAATAAATTTTACTTTTCAAAATTGAAGTTTTAAAAAATCTATTACTTGTCTACTTTGTAAAGAAATAAAAATAAATTGGTTACCTATATTTTATCACATTTTCACTCAAGAAAGCTAAAATTACCAAATAAGATAATCAACATGGTTTTCATTAGTTACTAAAATTGAATTTCTATTTCGACCAATCTTTATGGAATAAGTTATTCACTAATTTAAATTTAACACCTAATAATATGAATACACATAAGATTGGGGAAAGAACTTTGAATACATTATTGTGGTGTTCGATACTTGCTTGGAACATTGATGAAAATCTAAAAACCCATTTTTCAAAGGATATATATAAGATTTTATTGTTGTAATTGCAATGCACATGACTAACAAATTTAATATGAGATGGCCAAAAGTTTAAAAAGTCAAAATTGTTTATTCTAGATTTTTTCTAAGTTCAAAATAATTAAATAGATGATATTCATTATGTAACACTTGGTTAAAATAATAAACTAGAAATGGACATAAACCATTAGGCACCTAAAGGGATGTCCTTTTTGGTTCATCCAGTTTAGTTCAAAATTCACTCCTTTTCCAATGGATGGTAAAGGTCAATTATATAATATCATTAATAGTACTTTTTTTTTGTCCAAAAATGATATAAATATTACATTTTGATCAATATAAATAAAATTTAACACACATTGAACTATGAATCCTTTGCTTTCTATTACTTATCCTTGATACCACAGGTTCAATAGACTCAAACACATTTTATCCTATTCATCACACTATAGTTCAAAACTAAAACATTTCAATAAGCATTCACAACAATATATGTAGAATGACACAAAATAGCAAACAATTATCCACAAATGTCTTTATATTCTTAATAAAATCATAGCACAATCAAGGAGCTCCACATTGAGTTGACATATATCTCAATTTATTTTCAAAACTTTATGGTTGTTCATTATATCTATTTAATTGTTTAACAAAGTGCATTGGCACTAACAACTAAATTCAATTTGGCTTCTTAGTTTTACTAGCTTTCATGCCAATCTAATTATCCATTTGTTGGTTAACTATTAGTTGGCTAATGTAATTTAGTCCTAATCCATGTTAAATATCCATTCTAATAGATTCTCTAACTTTAAATTACCTTTGCTAACAAGCACACAACATACTTGTAATGGACAATAAGAAAATGACACCAAAATTCAAGGTGTGAAAACGTTCCTGAAATAAACCATGTCCTAAGCATAAGCAAAATAAAATGAACATTTGGGTTACTTTGCCAAAAATAATTAATGCAAGTAGATGTAAAATAACAACAAAAACCATCATACAAATGTTGAGCATGGAATATTTTTAGTTGAATGATCAAAAGAAAAGGAAATTCTTCACTAATGTGTGTTAATTTTCAAATTTTGTATTGTAAAACTATGTTTCTTACAAGTTAAATTAAATGCAATCTACTTGTGAGTAATATCTCTTTGTCTTAAATTTTTAACGTAATATTTAATATTTATGTATTTTCAAAACTAATTTTTGGTTGCCATAGGTTATTAGAGTTCAACCCCAAAATCATTCTTAACAATAATTTAAAATCTGAAAACTAAATTCAAACAAGTTGTCCATATGTGCTGATTGAATTTCAACCACCATATTGACAACTAAGACTTTAAGACCAAAACATGAGTCTAGTGATTTCCCCAAAATTTTGTGTTAATTGAATTTCAATGACCTTTGGGATAACTAGTTTTAACATGTAGAAAAGATTACTAGTTTGACTTAAGTTGACCCTAAATCGACATGACACCAAGTTGTATTAACATGAAGATTGATGTGATTGACCTAATGTGGCATGGTTGACATTGATAATATTATGAACCTTGATTTTAAAATATACAAAGGATTTGTGGCATGTTTGATGTTTCAAGAAGGAATGAATGGCCAAGTGGCATTCATGGATTTCCATAATAAATTAGTTTGGACTTGCAACTATATTTTAGATCATTTATTGATTTCTTAATAATGAGCTCCAAATTGGTTATATTCATTGGGAATAATGGATTTTTGAAACACTCTTCCTTTTTTGAGCTAAAAGGTTTTTGAACCCAATCTTTAAAAAAGAATGACAAGAACCATAGTACATTTTTACATTTGACAATGAAGGCATTGAAAATGAAACTAAGTTTAAATATATCTGAAGTCACTTAATTAATTTCATGTAAGTAAACTTTACATATGTGAAACCGATTAATTGCATTGTGAAGTCAATGCATCCCTTTTTAATTTAAAATATTAAATTTTATTTTATAAACTATATAATGTTAAAGTAAATGTATAAAGTTTTAAAATATTTTTATGAAAAAAAGTTCATTTAAAAAATTTGAATACTATATGAAAAAATATATATTTCAAAGTTTGAAATGGCCATGTTTATATACATCATCATGTTGACATTATCTATCACAAATTGAAAATGAAGTCAAGTTTGTGTGAAATTCTAAACACTCGTGATGACTATTAGATAACATGATCATAATTAGTTGGAATATTTCAATATAATGTTGTATATTATGAGCATACTACTATCACACACATTTTCTTGTTGGAAATTTAAGATGTAAACAATTTGAGTAAGATATGAAAATTTAATTTGTTACAAATCATCTATATATTTGTGCATATCATAATCAAGAATTACAACTCATTTCATACCTACCTTAAATGTAGTTTGGTAATGATTTTGTTCAACATTGATATAAGCCAAAAATATTTTTCTTTTTTTTCTTTTTTTCTTTCTATTGTACAGCATCATTTTATAAAACTTTTTGTAACATTCTTAAGGTTTATGCAATCTGTAAGTGTTATTATGGTGAAAGTGAAACCCTTTTAAAAATGTATTAACAGTATTTGTAAAATCTGATTACTTAGTAAAAGGGGATGTGATGATAAGAAATGAGATAAAAAAATTGGATTCTTAGTATTAATGACATGACAAAATTCTTTTATGACCATTGAAGATTTTATAATGATTCATTTTCCCTTTGTTACCTATGAATGTTAAAGCAACTCCACGAATAATAAAAAACCAAGCTAATCTAATGATTCATTTTCCCCTTGCTACATATGAATGTTAAAACAACTCCACCAATAATAAAAAAATAGGCTGATACATTACATTTTGGATGATATTTGTGTCATAGTGGCATAGAAATCAATCTCCCCCACCAAAAATGGTCCATATGGTGAGGGTTTCAAAACCATGGCAAACAAAGTTATTGTTTTCCCTTGGCCAACCAAAATTTGTTATCCCATGCTATTGCATTTTGTATCAACTGGCCACCTTTATTGGCCCACATGTGACTTTTACCTACAAATTCAAAATAAATAGTTTAATATTTATTGTTCATTGATGGGGGTGAGGCAAATAATTTTATTAACATTGAAAGTTTAAAATGGAGATATCGCTTTCTTTTTCTTTTACTAGTGAGTTGTTCTTGTCCTCAAAAATGTTATTGTCAAATGTTTCACCTTTTATAGATTAAAAGTTATAATGATAAATGCATTTTATTAATTTGTCTTGTTTAGTGCTTGCCACTTCAAGTAGGTTTAAGCCTTTTGACTCTTGGCAAAAAAAATTGTCCTTCAAGCTCAAAAGGCAATAATTCAATGAATCCCTTCATCCAAAGGAAACTTCGTAGCACAATAATATTTTTTACATGTATATTTAGCTCACATATCAATACATCTCTTATACTTGGCATCCAACCAAAAAGATTTTTTAAACGAAATTTTAACTTTCAATTTTCACTAGTTTATGGATGTGTTGTTCATGAAACATATGCTTTAAACATGGTGGGGCTTGGATGATATTTTGTAGCCATCCTTGTTGGCATATGGTTGAAGGAGGTTTTAATCAATAAAGTCTTCATAAAAAATATTCAAGAGATGTCCTTTGATTTAGAAATCCTTCACAAAGTGTACCATTTCCTAGTCTTAAGATACCATGATTAGATTGGCATTTAACTTTTACACAAACGAAAAAAAGTTAACAAGAAATAAGAGTTTAAGCTTTGGAATATACTTAAATGGTCTTTATAAGTTTCTTGAGTGAAGTGTTTTTTAAAAATTCTCCAAATAATTTGGATAGGTGCAATGTGTGTGGTGGTATGCAAAGGTTTTTTTTTTTTGGGGATAGGTGAATATAATTGGCTACATTATGATTATGTTTTTCCTAGAGGTGGCTACAATAAATAGTAAATGTTCATAACTTCCCATTGAGAACTTGACTTGTGTGTTATATGTTCATGTGGCTACATGTTCCTTCAAGCTTTCATGAAATGTAGAAACTAAACAAAAAGTGTTGTTGCTATTAATCAAACAACCTTATACTATATCCATGTCGGTGTGCATACAAAAAGTTTATCATGATCTTTACATACAAAAGAAGAAGGTGAATTCGCAAAGTGAAAGAAATCCCTTGCTAATGATAATGTACCCATTAAAAAAACATACTAAGGTGCAATACCAAAGGTTGTAGGCCATCATGATAAGGGATAGGTATATTGAGGTAAAATAAAGTGTTGCAATTAATATCTTGCACAACCCATGAACTTTGCCTCCAAGACTTTAGCAATGCGATAGCTAAGAGGAGTTGAAATCCAAACCATCCTACTAATGTTATGTGTAGAAAATGACCCCTTCAAAGCTCTTTTGTTGTCTAGCACCTTGAGTTTTCATATTTGTTATTGGAAAGTCCATGGTACTTGGATTTTCTCAAAATATGTGAAAAAAATGACATGTGGAAAACCATTGCCTTTCAATACCACCCAAGGGCAACCTAATGACAATTTTTAGAATGTTTGTTGGAAGGAATTAGTTTGTTGAAACAATATGCAAGATCAACAACTAAATTTTCAACAAGACCATGATTGATGTCTATCAAGATGTTATATATAAAAACTTTCTTGTATTACCTTTATGTTTTGACATTTGATAAAAAGAAGGAAATAAGAACACTTGTGATGTGCCATCTCAACATAATTGTACACATACATTACCTAGGTGAAACACACTACAATGAACTTCTTGGAAGTCATAGTGGTAGATTTTTTGGGTTAATCAAGACTTATTGTATACAACTCAAATGCTTTTGAGAAATATAACAAAAATAAAATGAGAAACTAAAACTTAATATACTTCAATCCTCCCAATTTGAAAAATTTACACAAAGAACATCAATATTCAATAAAGGTGGACTTTGTAATTGTAGCTAATGTCACAATCCAAACCATTATGGTTATGAACTTTCCACTTCTAGTGGAGTTTGCAAAACATGTTTACAACATTTTACCACCACACTTTGAAGTATGGATAATAACATACTATGGTGGCCCCATTTGGGGCACTTTTCCAACCAATATCAAACCTATAAATGGATGAATTTCACATGCTTCAAAAATTTTGCAATAGGTTTTTACATTTAAGTAGGAAGTCTATTCTTTGGTAGGATAGCCTTGTTAGATAATAAGTTTGAATTTAAGTTCATTACTTGTGTGAAGAAGCAAGAAATTTTGAGTAGGACCTAGGTGTAGCTTGATTTTGTAGGGTTGGTTTCCTTAAGGTCAAAATAGGATGTGAAGAACGAAGAGTTTGCATAAGTTTGTTCATTGATGAACTAGTGTCATGGGAATTGACACAATTTTGGTTTCATAGCAAATCTGAAGATGTCTCTGACCAATAACTCCACCTCTATGGTTGTTGAAGATAAGTTTGCATTTGAACTTTGCCAAAAAAATTGTTAATATATTGTTATGTTGAATTTGTTCTCATTGCCCCCAATCTTTTAATTAGGTTTTCCTGCTTTGTTTTTTTGAAACCAAGTTTAACATTCAAGGTTTTAATTATTTGTGAAGGAATAACTTCAATTGGGCAAACTCTTTTTGATTTTTATGAACTTTTGTAGCCTATTATGTGTTGTGTTTTTGACAATGTGAAGATGAAATGTTTTGTGTTTTGTGTCTTACCTTATGCTTTGCTAAATCAAAGTTTTCAAGTATTTGGGTTTGTTTTCTTTGCAGGTTCAAGACTTCTTTGTGAGGTACATGTACATAAATAAGTTTTGAATGTCCATCTTCATTAGCTAATTCCATTTTTGGAAGTTAGGTCATGGCTATTGGTTGATTTTAATGTCTCCAAACTAACATTTTTCAAGCATCAATGTCAACAAAATTGGACCATAGTTGCAATATTTCATGGGTTCAAATATCTTGAAGTCTCTTAAGTGGGTTACGTTGGTGTTTTGGTTGACAAGCATGCCACGTTTGTGAGTTGCACATTGTTGGGCACTACTCTATTAAGCAATTTAGGAAGGCACAAGGATGTATCATGAGAGGTAAGCAAACTTCATTCTCCTTGCTCATATGTCATTTTTAATTTTTTAGTTCAAAAATGTGAATTAAAAGGAATAGAAACTCAAGTTGAATAGTTAGTTTGCCAAATTTGCTAAGTTGAGGTCTTGTATTTATGCTGCAATGCATGAGCTAGTTGGTTAACCTCTCTTGCAATTGCAACTTAATTTCTTGTCATGCACTTGCATAACAATGGAATGAAGTTGATGGTTGTGTGCATTGTTAGCCATGCTATGGAAATAATCTGCCTTTCGATTGTTTAGAATTTTATCAAAGTCATTGTGGATGTTATTATCAATAGGTGTGTGTGGATATTTGACTCTTTTGCATAATTTGATTATTCAAAAGCACACATGTGAAAGCTTTTGACATATATAGGCTTCAAGGTTATGCTTTCTCCTTATTGAATATACGTTTGAAAACTCTATTGATGTCTTCTTGATTATGCCTCCAACTTTCTATGTTTCCACTATTGTCTGGTTCCTAAATGCAATTTGTGGTTTTAACATTTTCATTGTTTGTGTTCATGTGAATGTTTAAGCTACCCAGGAAATAAGTGTTTTGCCTATCCGTGGTGTTGGGGTGTAGTTTAGAGTTTAGGCACGTGCCAGGTCAAATCCACAAACATTCTAGATTTGACCTATGATCAACTGATCAAAACTTTCCAAATCCAGGCCAAGTGAATTTCACAATTGCCTTCTGTAGAGCTCCTGTCTTGCAACCCATGAGTGGAAGGATGTGCATGTCTCACAATTGGGTTTATGATATTTATGTAGTTGTGGAATATGTAGTGGTTGGTTGTGGCCCCATTTTGTTCACAGCATCATCACCTGGGCACATAGATCATAAACCCAAAACCTGAGCCCATATGGGTAGTTTCAGTCTACATATTTAGTACCTATCATGCATTGTTAATCCAATATCAGTGTGCCAATTTGGACTATGTATATTTAGTTCAAGTTAAGAGAAGTTAAAGTACCAAAGTTGTGTTCATACAGCAAATGGGTAGTTGCTACAGCTAAGGTGTTGGGCCTAGCTTTGGCTGGGCATGAAACTGCCACAATAGCTCAGCAGGGGAGGCTGTTTGCTTAAGTGCTGCCAGTGCAGTAGATTATATGTGTAGGGTAAAGCCTGAAGCCAGGGGATTTACCAAGCGTAAAGACCTGCACTGATTTTTTATTATTTTATTATATTACATCCCATGATACCCAGCAAGTATCTAGTGAGTATTATGCGAAAAGAGGAAAAGAATTGCAGGAGCAAGCATTTTTCTTTTTAAACACTGGAAGAACAATATGCTCCATAATATGGTGCTCTCCAATTACACTAGAAAAGTCGGCCCATGTCTTTAAGAGTCAGAAATTGCCATAGTGCAAAAGTATACCTTTACAGACAACAGGGACTTTGACATGGCTAAATTATTGCCATGATGTTACACCTATATTATCCATAATACACAAGCCAAGAAGCTTTACACTGTTATTTGATCTTGATTATTCAAGAACTTGTGAAAGCTACAAAACTATCAACAGAACTTAATCAGTTTATAACACCATATTCAAGCCAGCAATCTTCCAGTGATGCTAAATGTATTACTGGGCATTTAGTGGTCGAGTATTGAGAATTCGTTTTCAAGACAGAACAGGGACCACTCAAGACCAATTTGGTTGCAATTTCCAGCAAAAAAATCCAGTCAAAAATCAGTATCTTCCATACCTTAGCTCTAATGCAAAATTGTGACATAAACTCTATTAAATCTGACTCGCCAAGGGCTTTCTAACAACACCAAGAACGCCCCCAAATTCCAATACACTTTTCAGTTTCAAATTTATTTAGTTTTCATTGAGAAAATGGTTCGATAATCAATAACTTCCACACACCGCAGCTCCAAACAGTCTCAAACCAAGTCAGTTCACCCCCCTGCTCATCGAGAGCTTTCCAAAGATACCAAGAGCATGGCATGAAGCACCATGGTTTGGGAGATCTCAGCATGACAAACAAAACAAAGCAAACTACCTTGCTTCATACTAGATAGATATCCCATCTAAGACTAAAATCATATAAGGGATGCCAAGTCCAAATTTTACATTTTCCGGGTCAAAATTTAGGCACACTAAGAGACCTCACTCAAGAAGGTGATGGTACCAGTTAGTGTAGGTGCTGGTTCACACTGGCTGGAATTGGCCACTGAAATGGAGTACACTTTTGAAATACACATGTAAGTTCAGATAAGTCTAAGTATCCAAATCCAAAATATATAACATGTCCAAATGCAAAAAAATTGGGAGAATTTAAGCACTGACAATGAGAACTTCTAACAGATTACAAAAACCCAGAAACAATGCACAGATCAAATCTACACAAAGCATACCCGCTTGTTGTGACCTCAGTTTGAAAATATTCATTCATTCACACCTTAGAACTTTCTACATGGAGTTCAAATGAAACTTGGTTCAGAGCAAGCATCTCTATCTATGAGGTATTTTCCCTGTACAAGAATATACCCAATCCTAAATTATTAAAGAACTGCTGGCTATTCAACAAAACGGTTGTTTTAGTTGAATTAGTCAAAACCAATGGCCTTAAGTTAAGTGGGACACTAATCCAGTGTCCATCACATTTAGTCTGGCCACCTTTGTAAACTGTAGTTAGCAAATAGGTAGCCAGTCAAGGATAAACACTGGAACTCCCAACTTGATCTTAATCCCTTCAACCTGCTGAAATTAGGCAGTGTACATGGTTGGCATGCACAACTTCAGTCTTTGCTCTTGTGCCAGTTGAAAAACTCCGGCCTACACCCTTCACGGAGCAGCATAAGTTACCCACAATCAACAAGTCCTGTCTCTGGCTGATCCATCTCAGGGATTGCTTAAATTGCCCAATTGGTGTCTTTCACAATTGAACAATATTCTGAAACTTCATTAGGATTGGAATTTGCACTCTAATTGATGCAATTTGAAAAAGAACTGTTGCTGCCTTCAAGGAAATCAGTTCAAATATGAATTTTTTGATCCCAACCTCTTCATTTGCTCCTCTTGATCAATGGCTGTTACAATTCCCCAATGGCAGATCTTGTCCATTTCAACTGCAGCTTACCACCCGGTAGTTTACCCTTGTCATAGACAAGATAGCATTCATTTGTTTTGTGTTGGGGCTTGAGACAGTTACTCTCTAAACATGATTTTGAAAGAATTTCGCAGCTACCAATGATCTTTGACTTGTTCAAAGCTGACATGAGGTGTGCTTGCTACTTGGCATACCTCAAAGGATGGCCTGGTGGGTATCGTAAATGTACCTCTCTAGTCCTTCCCAGGTTGACATTTTCTCTATTATCTTGTAATTTTGCTGTCAGCTTCTTCATGTTTTCCATTTTTCTAAGTAGCTCTTGGATCTGATTGTCTTCTGCTTCTCCCTTTGTCTTTGTCTCCTCTTTTTTGAATGATCTTTGTTCATCCCAATCACCTTCATTGTCCATGATTTCCTCACCTTTCTTGTCCTTCTTTTTCACCTTCTCTTCCTCATAGAATCTCATTCCATCATCCAAATCTTTTCCCTTGATCTTTTCATTCTTCTCTTCAATGGCTCCTGATGTTTCATCCTCCTCTTTACTCTTCTTGTCTTTGTCTTTCTTCTTGACTGTTGCATCCTCATTTACACTTTCATCATCCACATTCTTTTTCTTCTTCTTTTTCTTCTCTTCACCATCTCCTACACTCTCCTCCTCCTCCTTGCTCTTCTTGTCTTTGTCTTTCTTCTTCACAGTCTCCTGCTCATCCATAGTTTCATCATCCACATTCTTGGACCCCTTCTTCTCTTTCTTTTTTTTCTTCTCTTCGCCATCATCTCCTATATTGTCATCATCCCCCTCTTTGCTCTTCTTGTCTTTGTCTTTCTTTTTCACCTTGGTCTCATCCTCCTTTACAGTTTTATCATCCTCATCCTTTCCCTTCTTCTCTTTCTTCTTTTTCTTCTCATCACCTTCACCATCTTCACCTTTGTTCTTCTTGTCCTTATCCTTTTCTTTGACTTCAAGTGCCACAAGCTTCTCTTGAATGATACCTGCAAACACAGCCATTCGTGTTTCCCAGAATCTTGTGGTAATGAAGGTGCTATGGAATCCACCAGTTATGGTCCATCTGAGCTCCTTGCCATCCATGGATGTGGGGAAACGCCACATAAGAGTATCATCATGGCTTACACTCGTGAAATTGATGCCACCCTCACTGGTAAAAGGTAGTTCTGCAAGTGGATGTACTGGCACACGCCGCCCAAATTTCCACAATCTTGATACGTCTGCCATTCGCATAGGATTGTAACGGTTGAATTCCAAGCCTTTCATAAACTGCAAGCTCCAAACATAACTGCCTCCTTGATCGTCATTCACTGGCAGCTGTTCAAATCTCCAAGGATCGCTCTTCATGGTGCTAGACATGGTTGTCCCTGCTGACGCCCCAATCCCGAGTGTCAACCCTTTGCTAAGGGCCGTGATATTTGTGGCTGCTTGAATTCGCTCACCGCGTCCAACTTTGAACGCTATGTTAGATGACGAATTTGTCATGGTACATGCGGCTCCTTCTGTTGTTTGCGGAGTCACAGAAAGGGAGAAAAAACAAGGGAAATGCCCAAGTTGTTGTTGATCCCAAATGGAGTTCGCAATCTTGTACCTTACATGCTTGATCCCCACAGTCACTTCCACACAATTGGGTAGCTTCACAACAGCTGCAACGAGCTGGATATTGATGTCAGCTCGTTGCGAAAACAAGAAAGCCAGCTGCTTTCTACGCTTGGATGCATCCTCTTCCACATACGAATGCTCCAATGGCATCAACAAAAGCGGCACTTCCACCTTCACCTCCCACAACCCATTCTCTGCTTTTGCAACACAGTGCGTCCCTTTGGCATTTGGATGTGGTCGGCTTGCTGCAGGGGCAGGGGAATGGCTACTACCACACTGGATATGGCTCCAGAGCAAATGCAGAATGGAATCATGGAAATGGGTGACACAGAGCTCTTCGACCAGGGCATACATCAAGTTGTCTATTCGCACCTTGACTGCTATGATCTTGCGACCTTCAACACTGGAATCATAGAAGTTTGTCTCCGCCTGGTATATAGCATCTTTCTCTAGCTCCTTCATCAGCACTTGAAAGGGTTCTGGTTGGTTATTACTGGCTGCCACTAGTGCTGCACGCCATAGGAAATTGGAGCTGTATGTTGCTCTTATCGCAGCAAGCACAGGCTCTTCATGTACTGTACCCTGCTTGCTGCTAGGACCTCTTAGTCCAAGCTCCCATTGGTGGGTAATTGGATGGAAGGTGGGCAAAGCTTTGGGTAGGAGAGAAGGAACTGAACTGAGCTTCCTCATCCACTCTGAATTCACCATGTTGCTGTTCAGCGGCTCATTCACAAAGGGATAGTGATCAGATCTGTACTTGGTTGCTATAGCATAGCCGAGCAGATCAAGGCTCGCAGATCCAACAGGATTCAGAAGCTCCAGGACAGCTGAAGTTTGTCCTTTTTCAACCGCTTTCATGAAAGCATAGGCCGTGAACCTGCCGGTTAGAAAACTGCTGCCATGTTCAGCCGCTTGAATCTCGCGAAGCTTTCTTAAGCAACAGATATGGCCACCTGCAGATGCCTCCACTACGGCGTAGCCCACCGCTTGCGGATCCAGACAATCATCATCCTTGCACAGTTGGATTCCATTATCATCCGGCTCGAGTGTGTCTACCCAAATCAATCCCAGCTCAGGAAATTGACACTCTTCTTTTGCAATCTCCAAAACTTGACCAACATCAACTTCTTGAACACCTTCCTTGTTGGCAGCTAGTAATTCTGCCTTTGCCAAACTACTCTGCAAAGCCCCAGCTTGGAACCAATTCTCCATGCTCAACAACAACCTTGAGCATGAGCTAATATAGATTCTGTCAGGAACGTCACTCTAAGACTCCTTACAACAAGTCTTTACAGAGAGATTCAAATTGAACCCAAGTCTAGGAATGAAAATCCCAAACCTGCAAGAAATCAGGAACTTCACTAGACTCTTCTAACAAGTCCTACAAACAAAATTCAAAGGAAACCCAAGTCTAGGAATGAAAATCCAAAACCTGCAAGAAATCAAGGTTTCACTAGACTCTTACAACAAGTCTTCCAACAAAATTCAAATGAAACCCAAGTCTAGAAATGAAATCAAAACCTGCAAGAAATCAAAACCATGAACAAAGAAAAAATGGCAGTCTTTAACTTCTAAACTCTCTATGCACACCAGGCAGCACAAAAGATTCAACAACAACTCCGGATCGAATTCAGACAAGCCTTGTGCAAATCAAAAGTCTTGTGCAGGATTCCTTAAAATTGCACCTAATTTTGAGAATGACTACTATTACTATTTTTATTTTTTAATTATATTGATGAGCAGCTATAGGAGGTAGCGAGATGCATCAGATCCTAGAAAGATTAAATTCTGGAAATTCTTGCACTTCAAGAATTTTGTTTCACTGATTCTTGCAAAAACAAAAATTTGATTGCGAAGTGCTCTGCAAGGCAAGGAATTGTTGGCGCAATTTGAATGAAGAGGAAAATCATGGCAAAGTTAAGTTAGTAAATTTAGCTCTGCTCTCATGGAAAGCTCCAGAAGGTTCTAGTAGTGTGCAGAAGGCGAGGCTGCCAGATGTGGGTGATATTAAAGCGGTGCAACAACAAGACATTAATTAGCTGCTTTATTACATATGGAAACTTTGGGGTTTTTAAAAATTAAAATTGAAAAAAACAAAGGAGTTTGGTATAACTTTTTTTACGTATGAAACTTTGGGTTTTTTAAAAATTAAAATTGAAGAAACCAAAGGAGTTTATGATAACTTTTTTGCGTATGAAACTTTTGGTTTTAAAAAACAATTAAAAAAATTGAAGAAAACAAAAGAATTTGGAATAACTTCTTTACATGTGAAACTTTGGCTTTTTTGAAAAACTAAAATTGAAAAAAAACAAAGGAGTTTGGGATAGCTTTTCTACATATGGAAACTTTGGGGTTTTTGAAAAATTAAAATTGAAGAAAACAAAGGAGTTTGGAATAAATTTTTATGTAAGAGAAACATTTGGGGTTTTTGTAATTAAAACATTTGAAGAAAAGGAAGGAGATTCAGCGGAAAGTGGTGCGTGTGTCAGGGCGAGCAGAGGAGGGGATTTTTTAAGCCCAAAATGTCGCAATGGTGACCACCTGGTTTTGTTTGTGAACACGGTGAAAAAAAAGAGGTTTTTCAGATTTTCTATTATTAGCCAGACAGTAGATTTCAGGCAAGAAGAAGACAAATAGCCAGATTTTTGCACTAAGTTTCAGCGGGGTAAACAAATAAAATAATGTAGAATGATCCTTCATTTTTATTTTCACTTTCATTCTTTTGGTTTTAGCCATTATTTTCTTTAATCGTCTTATGGATGATCGCCAACCTCAACTATATTACAAGTTGGAAAACAAAAGGCACAGTTTGATCACCATGTAATTAGATTCAAAACAACCAAGGTGCTGACTCAATGAGTCTGGGAGATTTTCTTTATTTTTATTTTTTTCATGATCATGAATCTCAGTGTTTTTTAAATTTTTGGCGAATTTTGTCTCATATAATCAGAGACAACATGAAATGTTTTGAGAAATTTTTAGTGAAAGTTTCGCCATTTCTCGTAATAAAATAATTAAAATAGCCACTACTAGACCTAGGCACTTCCCAGGTTGTCATCATTTGTAGCAGGTACAAGAACCTATCGTCTCAATATGACAAGTTCAACTCTTTTTTTTCCCCGGAAAATATGGCAACTGAAGGCATTTTTTATTCCAAAAACACGTTTGGACAAGTCATATTGTCTATAGTTTTTTTTTTTTTGGGTGGGGATGGGGGTGGCGGCGGCGAGGGGCCGAGGTTGTGTGTGTGTTGGGGGCGGGGGGGGGGGGGTTTTGAACCATAGGTAATGTTCTCTAAGTTATAAAAATTGGAAGAGCCGGAGCAGGAGGTGGTTTCTAAGGAAGGGCACTTACTTCTTGTATGAATCTGGTTCCGAGGAAAGTGCAACTATGTATCCTTTGCACGTGCAGAAACAGACCGTCATTCTTCGGAATGTTTGGTGATGATATTTTTTCCATCCACAAAAGGTGCAAGGACCTGGCATATCTTGGCGGAGGTCAAATTCCACTTTAGAATGTGCAGTCCAAATACACTAGCAAATTTTTGACACGACTTTAGTGTTTATTGAAATGTGTATTGCCCACCCAACCAACATCTCAAACAACATACGAAATTCTCTTAACATGGATGAAATATAAATTTGTGACAAGGTAAATATGACAAAGCCTTCTTCTTCTTCTTCGTCTTCTATTGCTTCAACATATGGGTAAATGGATGATATCAAGATGATCTTCCATTTTTGGATGACTGGGTAAATGGACAAATTTTATATGTAAAATGTCCAATTTGTTGAAAAGCCAAGGATTTGAACCACTTGTGGTTTAATCTCTCATGTATGTGGGCGTCCACTTATTATTAGCCCCCCTCCCAAAATCTTGATAATATTTCAAAAACAGTGTTGTTCTAGAATTTTATGTTTCTTGTAAGTTGTTGGTAGACCAACAAGGTCAAGTTACTATGATCTTCGAAAGAGCTAATTGACCACCGCCTTACTTACATAGTTTAGAGAAATCAAATCATATTAAAAAAAAATCTCATTAGCCTATATGGAAAATTTGGTAGTCACTTAAAGAGACAACCTTGACCTATTGCCATTCTCAAAGTTGAATTCACCTCCCCTATGAAGTTGCATAATTTTTTATGGACATGAAGGTACAAATTGACAATATCAAACATAAATTACAAAACACTTGAAATTTTCTGTTTATGTAGTTTGTTTTGTGCAAATTTTCAGTTCAGTGTGCACTGGATTTTATTAGATTTTCTTGCTTGTGGGTGTTATCCAGTGTGGGGTAGGTATTTAGGGTTTAGGGTTTGGGGTCCAATGGGTATTAATTGGGTTTTACTTCAGGTATATATATATCTCTCTCTCTTGGGTGTTGAGTTTTTAAAGAACCAGTTTTGCTTTGTATTGGGCATTTTTGAGAGTTGATACCCAACCCACCTCATAATCGGAGCATTTAGAAATTCAAATTGCTGTAACCGTATACCCGGGCCAAGGGGAAATAAATGAAAAGGGTATCTCTCAAAAAACTTGGATATTTTCTTTAGTACTCGATTTATACCATTTCAGCATATTAGGGTTAGGGATTTTGAACTTTGTACTTTATCTTTGTAGTTTGTAATGCACACATCTCCTTCACTTTTTGTAACAACTTGCAACTAGCTACTAAATGTTTTTTTTAGGACAAATCAATTTTTTTTCAAGAAAGCATGGTTGCAACAGAACCCATTAAATTAGAAGATGGTAGGAAGTGATTCTAGAGCTTTGTATTTTTTTTATTTTAAGTTTTTTTGTGTTTGAATCACTCTGTTTGGTGTCATTTATTGCACCATTGCTTTTACATTGATATGAAAGTTGTATGTTCAAATTGCAAATGTAGTGTGGAGGACTGTGTGTGTACATTTGACTTTTGGGTTTGGATTTTTTCCCTTTGCTTTGCAAGGGAGGTTGATTTTGATTTGTGTGTGATGCTTTATTTCTGTCATTGTGTAATTACAGATAATGTTGGACAACATTCAGATGTGCATAGACCTTTTGACTCATTTCATTGAATTTTTGCCTTTACACAAGGAATTCCACAAGGTTCATCCATCTACAACAAAAATTGTGGTTGACTCAAAGTCTCATTAACTCTCTCCCCCATGATGTTACAAGTTACAACGTTGCAACATTTCAGCGGTATCCACCATCATTTGGCAGCGTAATCATGTGAGCTTATCAATCTAGTTGACCAATTCTTGGACGCTAATCCTTTTTCACTTCATTAGTTAAGGATCCCCTAACTTATTATTGGGCTCGGGGATTAGTAAGGGGATCCCTTTTAACATCACCTACTTGCTTCCAAAACTCAGCTTCATCAATTAACTTAGCTTCGATTTGGCATCGTTTCATCACTTAGTTTCGATTGAAAATGACTTCAAATGTTCTAGGGTGCAAGGACAAAAACCAATTTCTCGACATTCAATCAAAGTCAGTGTGCTTAGAAAACTTATTTCCTATCCAATAGATAGGGCTCCCATTATCACGATTGATGAAATTTATGCCTACTTTTTGGGAGGTGGGTTTTACTCATCTCATCTTGCTTGGACCACATCTCATTACCATTAGCTTTTTAAGGAAATTCTGATATAAAAGATTTAGTGATTTTTTTGAAAAAACAAAGAAAAGTAGTACAAATTTACATTAGGAAAACACATTCATCCAAAGCTTTTCAACTTTTTGTCCAAAACATGAAAAAAAATTGTCCAAAAGAAAAAGAGTGGATACCACCATCCTTAGTATGGGAAATTGCATTTTGGGAAATGGTTGCTTTGGGTTTGAGTCTTAGAACTCTTCCAATCTATACAATTTTCTCCTTGCTTGGACCACAAGTCATTGCCACTCTTAGTGTTTTATATACACATTGAAAGTTTGAACTAAATTCTAGCCTTTAAACCATAGATTGTAACCTAAAAGATAATCCTATAAGGGCACAACATAATAACATCCTTAATGGCTCACTAAAATGTATGAATATAACATAAAGCCAACATCTATTCAATTTGCCACTTTTCACCCTGATTGGTTGTTGCCTCCTTTTGGAATTATTCAATTTTAATTTATTGTGTAATGGGGATGGTTGCCCATTGCCCATCCATTCTCAAGGTATTAAAAAAAAAACATTCTTTAAGGATTTATAGATAAAATTAGATAATGTTGATTTCAACTCACAACCACATTACAAAGAGCCCATGCTCCCAAATCTTGGGCTTCATGTTCAATATGATATTTTAGTTGTAAATTTGAGCTATGTCCTTGAGTAAGATTGTTAATGAGACATCTTGACACAGTCATAAGGGGCCACCAAAGGGTTCCCCGGTCATTGAAAAATTGTTAGATTCACTCAAAATAATCAAGGATTGGTGTTTTCTACAATACCATTTGTTATTAAAAACATACAACAATATGTTATTATTGTACAATACTTGAATATATTGTCGAACAATACTTGAGACAATATTCAAAAAAAAATCTTTTAATAGACATTTTTTGACAATGATTATACTGAAAATGTGATCAACATTCATGTTTTTATCACCACATTTGAGTACAAATGAAAAATGAAAACAATCAAAGACGTTGTGAATAATTGTAGGTGATTGTCTATTAAGTTAATAAAAATTTGTTAAATAAAACTTTAAACCATAACCATATACCATAGTAACCTGGCAACTCGGACACATGTCCGTTGAATAATTGATTAAATTTAAGATTTTCAATTCAAACAAATACAATACTATTCTTGAAAATTCTTCACAATTTTTTGTTATTTGAAAAAGAATCTGGAAACCTCAACATTTCTGAAAATAATATAATTTGGTGTCGAAGCTGCCAAAGTAGTAGGCTTCTTAATCCAAAGTTCCAAATTCTCCATCCCCAAAATACAGGAACCAAATGGGACACTATAAATTGTTGGACGGTGGCTCAATATGGTAAACATATAGAGCACACCATAGGTATTAGGAACCAAATGGAAAGCATTTTCTTTTCATAAAAAAGACAAGTGAAATGCTTAGTGAACCCGTCAATGCATTTTCACTTGAACTGTAGTCTGGGGTCAAAGATTAATAAAAAAGAAATTAAAAAACCCACCAACCTCTGTAAGAAACCAAATTTCCCAACAAGCAACAGATTACAATATGGTTTTAAAGAAAATAAATTTAACTAATATTTCCAGATTCCAGTTTGGTTGATCATCCAAAGGCATGTCAACCCTCATTCCATTAGCATATACATTAGATTGAATTTCTAACTTGAAATAAGTTCATGGGTAATAATGAAAAGAAGAAAAACTCACATATTTCTGTTGTTGAAACAACGTATCTTTAATTTCAGAACTAGTGTAATAACATCATCAGTCAGGCCAGAGAAAGAATCAGCAGGTTCTGGACGCCATATCAATATACTCAGTTATGTTGACTATAACTGAATATCAAGAGCTGTTGTGATGTTGCTATCCAAAATTGTTGCAAGAAATGCAAAACACTATTACACTAAGAGTTTCAATACCAAGAGGCAAAGAAAATTAGGACCAAATTGTTTCTCTTCTCATGTATTCTCCTTCCTTTGTCTTCTTTGGTTTTCAAAAAGACAATGAACTTTCAACATTTATTGTGCACATTCTCAGTGGGTGCTGCAAGTGGTGGTTGCAATTGAGCTTTTTCAATCCAAACCATGAGCTCATCCCATACTTGGGCAACCAAATTTCTATCCAGGAATATTTTCCCAGACACAGATGATCCACACAGCACATCAGGATAAACAACCTTCGAATTATCTTCGTCATAACACTTCAACATGTTGGACATCAACCATCCACATGAATCTAAATTCAAACTCTAGATGTGAAAATTTTCCCAAGTGTTGTGGGCCATGCACGCCAAAGGATCTTTCTTAGTTCCCATGCTCCTAGTTGTGCACCCTTAACTTCTGGATCTCTTCTGAGGTATGGTTGGAGTACTTTGGCCAGCAGTGAAGGAGAATATAGAGCTTTCACTTCAAAGTCAGTGGATCAAATATGCAGTTAAGTCTTGCATTCACATCAGACTTGAGTATAGGAGTACATGCTTTTTTTTGTGGAACCCATTTTTGTTTTTAAACCTATATTTGATCTCCTGGCTACAAGGATGAATTTCTCATCTGGAGGTCACCAGATATCTCATGTCATGACTAAAATCAAGAATCTTTCCCATCAACTGGTTTATAGGGCACAAGCTACCTATGATAACTAGGCTGATTGACCTCAAATGTGTGTCATTTCCTCACAAAAGTTGGAAATCTGCCTCAGGGGAGGAGCCAGTCAGAAAAAATAATTTCTCAGGAAGCTGCTCAGACCAAAGTAAATAGGTCCTACTTGAGCTCCATTGCTGTCATGTTTCACAACTCGCACCTAAATCTTTCAACTTTAATCAATGTACATGAATCCAAAACTAATATACAGGCAAGCATCATATTTTCACCTATTCACTCTCACTTTCAGAAAGTTGCCTCTTTCTGAGGCGAGACCTGCTGGGGCTGTGTCTCCTTCTAACTTCAGCCACAGGCTCAACATCACTGGGAGGACTGCGGTGTGGTGACATCTGTCCTTCCTCATCTGAGTCAGAAAGGGCCTGTCTGCGCCTTGCTTTCTTCAGCCGAGGCTCCTGCAGTGGGCAATAATAATGAGTCCCATTTTCCAGCCTCAAAGCCAAATTACAGGTTGGAATATTGGAGTAAATCACAAGAAACAAGTCAACTAGGTGAGGAGAGTGGAACGAAAGGTCTAGTTACCGGAACT
The DNA here is from genome assembly GCA_963920785.1 of Sphagnum contortum. Lineage (NCBI taxonomy): Eukaryota > Viridiplantae > Streptophyta > Sphagnopsida > Sphagnales > Sphagnaceae > Sphagnum > Sphagnum contortum. The sequence continues at coordinate 2,547,224 of OY987282.1, forward strand.
GCTTCCTCATCAGAATCTCCAAAGGCAGCAGCAAGTGCATCCTGAGCATCATCCTCAGGAGTTTCTGGCCGCACATCCTCAACCTCCTCCTCAACCTGGGCATCCTCTTCGTCTGAATACTGAGGCCTAGATTTTTTCTCTTTTTTCCTCTTCCTCTTTTCCTTTCTTTTCTCCTTTTTCTCATTGGCCCCATTGTTATCCCCATCATTGTCTTCAACTTCAAACCGCTTTCTGTTCCAAGTAGCCTGCAGAAAAATCACCTTTTAGACAGCATCCCTCACAGTACAACACACTGCAACACCAAGAAATCACACAAGTCCACATGATTTCAGACCTCATTCTCCAGTCTCATCTTCTTCTGACCTTCATGTGAAGACAATTGTGTCAGTATTTTGAATTGGCACTCAAACCAGACTCAAAAAGTTGAGTGTGCATCAGAGCATGGTAGATGACTTATCAACATCAGAGCTGCACATGGAGTCCAGCTCCAGAAGGGATAGTAACCAGGCAGAGTTATGTCCTTCTGAAGGGTTGTGCCATGTGTTCAGCCTGTGGGAAAGGTTTGTTGCCAAAACTAGCTTTGGCTGGGGCCTTAAACATTACATAAAACTGCTGCAGATACAGCTAGACAGACCTTGAAACATGAGGGATGGGATGGGACAGGTGTAAGAAATGCTGGACTTGACAATTATCAACAGAAAATATACTTCGGCTGATTATGGATCTCCCACACAGCACAATCTACTATGCACAACCCGAGTTGGAAATATCTCACACACCATGGTTTGTTGGAGCCTCTCTTCTTGTTCCAGTACAATACGATGTTCTTCATCCCGCTGCCTTCTCTCCATCTGCTCAGCATCACAATCATCAATGGCATCAGAAAAGCTCCCATAGTAAAGTCATGCTTCATGGTATCAATAATACCTGCAAAAACTTACCTGGATTTTGCGCTCTTCCTCAGCTTTACGGCGTGCATCTTCAGCCATGGCCAGCTGGCGAGAAACCTCCTGCTTTTGGCGGACTTGCTGCTCCTCACGCTCAGCAGCCTCTAGGTGCACCTTTGCTGCATCCAGTAGATGCTTGCAGTAATCAACATGCAAGTCCAGCTTCTTCTCATCGAAACCATGGACATGCTGCCCTCTCACCCCTGCCAGCTGGCTGAAGAGACGCAGTGCATTTTTCAGCTCTGCAACAGCTAGCCGAACCTGCAAAGTAACACCACCTTCCATCAATGCACATGCTACTCAATCCCGAACAACTGGCACAGACAGCAAACAACCATGCACACCACTGGTAGCCAGCCCACATGAGAAATACAAGACACCAATGCAGAACTCACCTCCTCAGCAGAGCGCTTTGTCTTCTTAAGGGTGGCGGTCGAGAATTTTTGCATGGCAATGGCAGCATCAAAACGTAATGTGTAATTGGAGGGTGCAAGGTGTATAGCATGTAGCAACACCTGCTTGCATTCTTGCCACTGCTCAGCCTCATAATGTGTGCGTGCCAGGTACAAGAGGATTTGAGGATCTGTGTTGTAGTAGAATCGCCGCAGACAATTCTGGTACTGCATTGATGATTTCAAAGTGTGTAAAGGATCAAAATTTTATTTTCTACAAAGGTATACAGCCCTTGCTCATGACAAGTCTTGTATCCAAGAGAAAGTCTTCAACACCAAGTGAAGCTGGTTATCTCTTCACAGACAAAAGGGAGAAGATGAACAAAGACTGGATCAAAGCCAACATCCTCCCTCTGTATGGAAAGACAACTCCTAGGAGAGACATGGTACTCACCATCTTTATGGCAAGAGCAAACTGGCCTTGGGCAAGGTAGACATGTGCCAGGTTGATCCAAACATCAGGCATATCTACAGCTTTGTTGCCTGCTGCTGCCTCTTGAACCTGCACACAATGAACTACCTCAGTATACTGGTCTACTCCAGTATGATCCTGTTCTCAATTTTGTGTAATTGCCTTCTTTGCCCAAAAGAAGTCTTTACACTAGTAGCCTATGAAGCAAGTATAAGGAGAATCTCTAAACTAACAAAAACAAGCCTGCAAATACTTCTCACCTGAGTGAAGATGTCCTTTGCAACATCAAACAAGCCTTTCTCAGCAAGTACAACTCCAAGTCCATTTGCTGCGTACATGTTGTTTGGTTTTTGCACCAACACCTGAACACACATCTCAATATCTCAAATAATTAGCTGTGATTACATAGTACAGTTGTTAGTAGATGGTCTGACAACTGAACTCTGCAACCAAGAACCCTCAACTCACAGGAACCCCATAAAAGAGTTTTGAGCATATCCCCCAAAGACAGAAAAATGGATGTTGACCACCAAACAACTGTTATACATCCAGCAACAGTAACCAGGTAGACAATAACAGGTACAGACCTTTTGATACAACTCTCTAGCCTTCTCCAAATGAGTGGCTTCCAGTTTTGGGTCCTTCTTCTCTCCTCGTACTGCTGCATAGTAATTCCAATTGCCCTACACACAACAAGATCTGGATTGTAATTAAAATGTCAGGCAGAATTTTTTTGACGAGACTCAACATGTGCAAGGAATTGTGCTACTTACAAGAGCCAACGTTGCATAATTGTCCTTGCCATCTGTGATTTGCAATATGCTCTTCAATGTATCCTTAGCTTTCAGCCAATCATCTGCTTTCAGCTCCAAGTTTCCTCGAACTGACAACCCTTCCAAATATTTGTCATTAATTGCCAATGCCTTTGATACCTGCATTAAATTCACAGGCACCACAAGTGAGGGCCTTGTCTCTGTAAGGGTTGACTCTGTAAACAACTGAAAAACCTTATTTCAATCAAGCAGAATGACAGGTGACATAAAGCAGGAATACATCATTACCAGATCCAGACTGGTAGATATATTGTTCCGGGCATGTGCCATAGCTGCCAATCGCAGGAGGGCATCTACATACTTTGGATGCTGCAAACAAACCACAGCACAAACTACACTTATTGTAAACTGCAATTGGAAAACAGAAACTAGATTGATTTTTTGAAAAGCCACTCAAAAGGTCACAATGGTTCTTTTATCACCAGAATTCTGAGAGAGGGACTGTGTGAATACACTGCACTCTTGACAAAGCACAGAAAGCATAAATCTCTGCATACTCATGAATGTGACCAGTTGCAAAATACATTCCAGATGAAAAGCTCAGGAAGAAGTGAACCTTGAAAAGAATGAGCTGGTACAAAACAGTGGCCTTGCCAGTCTCATGCAGCTGTTCATGCAACCTTGCCAGGTTGAACAAGAGCGTGACCTTCTCTGCAGGTACTTCAATAAGAACTCCCTCTTCCTCTAAGCTGCTGAAGAGCTGATACTCCTCATTTGGTACACCACTGACAGCACTCCGTGTACCCTCACTAAAATCAAGCCAAATCCCCTTTCCCAATGCCTCCTTGTATGCCTGCCTTGCAAGCTGCATCCAAAAAGCTAATGTACTGATCAGCTGACATGACACCAATAACACCAGTCCTGCATAGTGTAGTGTGTTGACACAACATGACTTGGCATCTACACTCATGTTATTTGACTTTTGTAAGTGGGTCCCTAGCTAAGAGAACTCACCTCTAAACTGTGACATGTAGGAACTGTGATCTTTAAGAAGTTTTCTTTAACACACAATGCATGAGCAAGTTGTTTTTACCTCAAGTTCTCCTCTTTCAAAATGCAGCACACCTATGTTATTCAGGAGTCCCAGAGGAATAACTTCTCCATTCTTCTTCAAAAGGGAGAGGGCCTGCACATACCACATGCATAGTATCAGATGTTAATCACCACATAATTCAATTACTGAGGTTTGTTTGAACAGGCTAGTTCAAAGCTCCTCAAATCTTAACCATTTGTGTCACCTCTCTCTAACCAAAATACTTTAGCAGGACATGGTCATAGTGACTTTGATCCTGATAATCTGTGACTTGGTAACAACAGCTGGATAGTGTTTGATCACATCTGCAATAGGACAAAAAACACAGCACCTGATGAACCCTGAATTCAAGAGGGACAATCTGCATTGGAGACAGCCAGGAAACTGAAAGAAGCTAACAACACTGTAAAGATTCTTCCACTTGCACTTCCACACCAAGAACCATTCCCAAAAAACTTTCCCTTTTGAGTACCAAGTCCCACTTGACAGTCTACAATCCCATAAGCATCAAGCTTGCAGTGGCAAGATACTGTCTAAACTAGGCTGAAAGCAAAGAGCATAACCATTTTGAATGCCTCTAGTGCTGCTCCAAAGTCAGATAAGACAAGTAACTCCCCCATTTCCAACCATGCCTGTCACAGAACCAAAAGATGTGTGCATCTCATCAGTGAACTTATGAGATGTATATGCATACTAAAGAGAGGAGGCATCATAACATCATTTTTCAAGCGTAATTATTGAGGAACACTTCGGATCCACTGAGATGATTGAACATAAGAGGAATGCTGTATAATTCGTAAGGAACAACTTGGATTCACCAAGTTGAATCATACTAAGACAGTTGGTGTAAGAGAACCACCCACCATCCCTTGAAGGCAGGGTTTGGCAAACTTACATCCACATCTCTTTGATTTAATTTAGTTGCTCTCTTGAAGTTGTCAAGGGCCTTCTCAGTGCGTCCTTGCTGCACAAAAATGTGGCCCATAGCCTACAAGTCCAGTCCATTTGCATCTAGTCAGTGGGCAACATTGACCTGGTTGTACTACATGAGGTGCCTGGACCCGAAGTGGATATACCTTCAAGGTCTCACAATTGTCTGGATGAGCATCCAGTACTTTCTCAAAATTCGCCAAAGCAGTCTTCCAATCTCCAAGCTTCAGGTGAACCTGCCCCAAGCCTACATTTGGCCACAAATGATACAATGACACTTTGAAATAAGCACTTATATCCTAAATGCCACAGTTAAACCAGATCAAGGAGGGATATCAAAATGGAATTATTCCTTTTATTACTCACCATAGTAAGGCAAAATGAAGTCTCGGGGAGTCTTAAGCTCTGAAGTAGATGCTCTGTAGTAGCGAGCTGCCATCTCATAATCACCCTGCACCAAAGAAAACTGTCAGCATTCAAAAGTGACAATATAAATTCCTTATATCCATACACAACTACAATCCAGCAACACCTCCAAAGGCAAGTAACATAACTATGAGATTGCAATAAAAACTCCACAACAACACTTTTAAGGTAACTCAACCAGAGTGATATTGGACATAACCTTATGAGTGTCACTCACAAAGTGTCAGACCATCACACTCATCTTCAATAGCAGTGATAAGCTGCCATGACTTGCTACTTTTCATCAGCTCCCAACAGTGGATGTAGTGGGTATATAATATTCCACAAAAAAAAATATAAACATCTGCATACTGAGTGGATCACATTTCCAGAAGCATTGGATAGGCTCAGCCATGATGCTGGAAGAGGAATAGCTAAAAAGTCAAAGGTAGCCTCATTCAAGCTGCAACAAGTTTCAAGGAACTTATGATAGTAAGCCTCATTTCATTATAGCTTGTCCCCCTACACCAAGCATCTAAGCCTTAGGCATAGTGGCCTACAGAGAGCATATTGGTTGGGGTTTCCTGCACCATGACCATATCCTTTAAGCACAACATTCCTTGTCAATACCAAACATGGCAGAGCTATTACTGGAGCAGATGAAACTTGAAGTTGGGCACCTACAAGAAACCAACCTTGGTGTGATAAGATCGGGCAAAGTTATAATATGCTTGGGCCTTCATAAGAACATGGTCTGTGGCAGCTAGAGCTGCCTCTGTTAGCTGCTCCACCATGTAGTGTTGCCCTGTGAAGAAGTAGTGATTGGCCAGGTGATTGAGCGCCATGGGACAATAGGGGTATATCTCAAATGCTGCCCTCATCTTTTCCATGCCTTGGTGTACAGCATCCACTGCAAAAGACAAAGCCACGATTGGTCACATAAAGTAGAATCCCAGTGATGATGACTTAAACTTCAAAGCATTTAACCAGATTTTGGTTCCACTGAATTTTACCTTCAGTTGTGTTGATGTCCATCACACCTAAAGCCACCAAAGCCTCCACATTGTGCGGATCAAGCTGCAAACCCACATAGACTTACATCTCTTGTGAGATGCTGCTTCAGTTCTACTCCTATCCATGCCACTTCTTGGTTAAGCTACCAGCAAGAATCCAACCTCTCAATCAAGACTGCCATCTTCAATAAGCATCCGTTACAACTGGTGTATACAGTTCTCAAGCACTGTAAGTCCTGTTCTCCAATCATGTTGTACACCACACAATATTTCATAAGTACTGAAAACTTCCCCATACTTATGAATTAAGTCAACCTGAATAGAACTGAGAAAAGACTGACAATCAGCCTATACTAATTTCAGATCAGACAACATATCAGAAACAGAAAAAGAGGAAACCCAACCCTAAAAAATAGAGAAAATAAAGCAAAGAGCAGCTTGAACAACAGTGACATATAATATAATATACACTACACCCTGCACATCTATGAGATTGCAGAGAAAACTCCACATCAATGAAGGTAACAGAACACACTACACATTTGTGTTCCACATGATATAGGGTGTCAGATGAAGGAGGGATTGTAACAGAAGGAAAACTGAACAACAGATCACAGATTGAAGAGCTGAGAGACAATACACACAAGAAGGTTCTTTGAATTGCATTTTAGGAAAAATTCTCATGCCCAATTTAAATAGAGAAAGATAAGGAATGGAAAGGGATGAGACCAAACATCGAAAAACAAAGAATTTCACTGATCCACAGAGAGGACAAGGAAGCAATGTCTTGCCTGTAATACACGGAGAAATGCTTGGCGAGCTTTCTGGAACTGGCCAAGACGGAAACGACAGAGGCCCAAACCCAGCCTCACTGATGCAGGGCACCCTGGATGCACTTGCAGTGTTCTCTGCTCCTCAACCCACCATTCCTGATTACAAACAAACCTACTTACATGCTATATGCCTATTGAGGCCCCTCAAGCATTCACTGTGTACAGCAACAACCACACAGAAGTATGCAAACCCATGAGACCAAAGTGAACTAGAAAGAGACCTTGTAGAGGTTGAGGGCCTCCTGAAATCGACCACGATTGAATTGCACACAGGCCTTCCCCACCCATGCCCTTACTTGGTCAGGTATCCTTATGAGTTGAATAAAGATCTGAAAAGAAAGCCCTCAGCAGAAGCACAAATTGCAGCTCTGTGCCCAAATTGCCCTTCTTCAAAACAGCATTTAAGGAGGACAAACCTGGCCCAGCAGAGCTGGCACATTGTCAGGTTGACCATCAAGGACAATCTTGAACACCTCATAAGCTTGCTCCAGCTCTCCTTTTGCCACCAGCAATTGACCTGTATGGTTCAAATCATTGCACAGATTTCCTCAACACATGACATGCTGGTGACAGTTCTGCTGCACTTACACATGAGCCTGTAACACTGAGAAGAGTGAGCAAACAGGCAAAAGATTCAGATTCAGATTATTTGGCCATACCTTTACCAACCCATGTGGATGGTTCATCTTGATCAATCCTGGAGGCCTTGTTGTAGTACTGAGTGGCACGTATGAAGTGTTCATCCTTTTCTCGTTGCTTTGACTCCAGCTTCCCAAGGTTGGTGTAATAAGCCCCCAATGCATTCAATATTGCAATCCGGTCATATTTGACATCACTGTAATACTCATCAATCTCTGTGTAAAGATCCATTTTATATCAGTATTACCCCAAGAGTCAACAGTCTGCCAGTGAACCACTTACTGATCCACCATGCTAGGTGAAGCTACCATGCTCTAGGTAAGGCACAATCAATGCACTGCAGAAACCCTAGAAAAACAAGAGGCTCAACAACTTGAGCATAACACAAACTCAACCTACATCGTAAGATTGATACCTCCATTCAAGCAGGCTTATAAGAGGTGCTCACATTATATCACAAAAGATTACATTATCAGAATAGTTTTCATAGAGAAATTGAGAATCAAAGAAGGTAGTGATTAGTGAACTGAACATTTAGCATTGGAGTTTAGGGTTTTTAACCTAAACTTCGGTGGGCTCTTTCTGCGCCTGGTGACGTACTTTTGATGCAACCAAATCGAATGAATCTACTTGCAGAATGCCCTAGGAGCACTACCGAAAAACTACCCTTCTCCAATCAATGAATGCAAAGGGGAAGAAAATGTTCACCTGGACTAGATCCTTCCTCGAGAATTTGCAAAAACTCTGTAAATTTACTCTGCTTGAAGTACTCCCTCTACATTCCACCACCAAAACAAAAAAAAAAAACGGTTTTCAAGGAGTGCAAACTAAATCAGGAATCCAACAACCTTCTCTCTGACTTAAACCCTAACCCTAGTTGGAATACAAACGAACGAACAAACAAAAGTAGGTGGCGAAGAAAGAAGAGTTAAAGGCGGGGGCGGTCATGAACTTTTTACCGCAAAGGTAAGCCAGAGATTAAGTGGAGCTTGTTCAGCCTTCAGAATGTCGAGAATGTCGGTCGCGTCTTTAGGCAACTGCTCCAACGCAACACGAACTTCCTCCGAAGTATTTTGCACGGGGATGTACACACACGCCATTGCTCACTTCTTTCTTCTAACGTGCGTGCGCCTCCCTCTCTCCCTCCCCCCTACACATATGATTCTCGCTGTTGTTCTCTTTCTCCTTGTTCTGGTCTCGTATTCCCACCCCCCGCCCCCAACAATCTCCACAACCCAACCTGAGCTCCGCCGAAACCTTAATCCACTCCACAAGCGATCAAACACCGAGCGGCAGCAACGCGAATCAATAATATTTCCGACTCCGAAACGCTTCACATCCAGATGGATGAAAAATGTGTTGCCGCCTTGTGCCCACTTTCATTCTCGTGTTTTTCTCATCCTCCCTCTTTTCTCGGGTACCCAGGAAAAAAAAAGAGAAAAAAAGAAGAATAAAGATAAACCAGTTCAACCGTTTTTTTGGTGCGCCCCGGACGCTCTTTCTCTTTTATTTTTGGTTCATCTTTTTGCTTTTGTGGATCTGTGACAGTTCGAGTGTTGGAGAAAATGTAGCCAAATTTGGGTTAACCATTGCTTCTGTCAAAGCGAATTTAACGGTTGGTCCCCTCAAAGGGGCGTTAACCATGAATCCAATTTTGTATCTATTTTTTCAAGCGAAAAACAATTCTGATATTTGCTTTACATTTTCTCATTATAGTCACACATTCATTAAGAAAAAGCTTTGCAAATATTTTGTGCTAAACAGAGCTACACTTGATGATGTTTCGGCGGTGGAACTTCACTTGTTCTTCTGCAAGAGTCAAGCCTGCGGTTGGGCGACGGGTTTGCAACGCAGACCATCCCCCCAAAGGGAATAAGGACCAACCAGTGGCATACGAGTTTCCACAAACAAAGCTAAACGGAGAAGAGAAAAGTCATAAAGTAACTTAATTGCAACCACCCTCCTCTGGAGCAAGTGACACATTGGACAATGCAGTCCAGAAACCAGTTACCTACTAAGTACCAGCTACAAGAACCTTTTGTGCGGAGATTCTAATTTCCACCCAATAAGCCTTTCCTGCAATGAGCTTTTTGTTGGTCAGCAATTTCGTGTTGTTGTGAGAGATCCTGTTGATTGCTCATAGGTAGTACCCAACCCCCAACCAGACCAGAACTGAAAATAATAATAAACAAAAGGATCTAAAGCATTGCAATTCATTATTAGTATTGTCAGGCTGCTGTCAGGCTGCTTTGTTTGCAATTTCCCCCTCCCTCATAGATCTGTTGTGTACACTGCTGCCACCCCGCACTTTCTTTTTCAGTTCATAGGTGTTTCTGAAACTGCTGATCTGTGTCTTGTTGATGAAACCATCTGCAGATTGTTGGAGCCTCTGAGCATGAACTCTCCCCCCTAAGAGACCATCAGTGAGCAGCAAGGAGCAGGGAGGTGGATTGTTGTTGCAGTGTGTGGGTTGGGTGTTCTCAACTCTTGACCAAGCTCCATTTTCTTTGTAGTCAGGTTTGGTTTTTCTTTTCCCCCCCTCTAGATCTGCTCAATAGGGCGTTTGGGTACTGCCTGCAATGTGTTTTTTGTTGTTGTTGTTTGTGTGTGTGTGTGTGTATTTTTTGTCGTATCTTCAGGTAGTTCATAGTTTCCATGTTGTGATTTTCTTGAGGTTTGGTTTGGTGTTTTTCTTGTGTCAAGGAGTGAGGGAGAGTTAAAGCTATTTGAAAGGATCAGCAAGTTGAAAGCCAAACACACTAGTTGGTTTGTCACCAGCTTATTAGGTTATGTCTTCTGATCAAGAGACTGATTTCCTGAGATCGCTTCTTTTACATTTACCCCTGAGGTTTGCCACTCATTTGAAGAAACATTTGTTGCAAAAAGCTAACCTTTTCTTTGAGGCAATTTAACATTATATAAAGGACATTTCGCATATGGGTTGAAAACATCAAAGAACTACTCCGATGGTGGCCATTTTGATGATTGCTGAATGTAGTAGTGAAGAACAATAAATACTCTGTACACAAAAGTATGCAGCTGAAATTGCTTTCAACAATATCTGCAAATGGTTTTCGCCCTAATCCTTGGCAGCCAGCTTCAGGAGTTGGAAGCATCTCCCAGAGAAGTTGAATATTAACAAACTAGACTTTATCCTTGGAGTTTTTCCTTTTTTTCAAACACTTTCACATATGTGGAAGCATGTTTTGCCACCCTATTTGGTGGAAGTCTAAAATTGGAAGTTGAGAATTACATGGTATGCTTTCTTAAACTTCCGGAACCCTCTCAATCTGCAAATGCTTTGTGAGGAGCAAGACAGTGTGTCCTCATCTCTTGGGCATTTTCATGTACTACCAATTAGGACTTTCAAACTCTTTTTGCAAATCAGAAAATGGCACCTTATTTTAAGATTGTTTCTTCCATAGTCATCAATGTACGGAAGATGATGACGATGCTTAGATTGAATGCAGTGACTGTAAAATGAATGCTGATTTTTTATTTGTACTTGTGTTGTTATATCTGGTTTTTCATGGTTGGAAGGTGTGAAAGTTCATGGAGAATCAGTTCTTTGTTGTTGACACAGTCATGAACTTGATGTTTTAGGTCTTCAATAATATCTCAACCAGATTGTTCTCAACTGCTCGTTTTGTGCTTCATTGTTTCTTTTGCAAGGCTTTGATGTAGAGAAAGCCACAAATGAGTGTTGATCTTTAGCTCGGTGAAAGCAGATGCAGTAAGTGTAGGGCAAGGAAAGAGAGCAGGGCCATTCTGGGAATGAGGCCCCAGTGTGAGGCAGGAGCCAAGTGCAGATAGAGTACATTGTGAATTAGTAATTATTTCTATTGTCCAAGCTGCTCCTCAGTCTTTTTCGTGGTCTTAAGCAAGAAAGAATGGAAAAATCTTTTTACTTATGAAGATACTTGCTATAGACCAGTTGAATGGCAATTGTGGAGGTTGGACTGAGTACTTACTTTCTATTTGTGTTGATATTGAATCAATTGCAAAAAGAGTGGAAGCTACAAAAGGAAAACGATGGTTCAAGTATCAAGCTCCTTGGGAGCACATGTGGTTGCCTTCCCCTTTCCCATGCAAGGCCATATTAATCCATTTGTGTTCTTCTCAAAGCGGTTGGCCGAATGTGGCATTGCCATAACCTTCATCACCACAACTCCTCATCTTGCTAGTACGCGACGAGCATTGCTGGAAGATGAAAGCTTCAAAGCCCATGGCAACATTGAGATAATTTGTTTTGATATTCCCATGCGGTTTGCAAAGCTCAATTATCAAAGCTTCATGGAGTTGAAACATGTAGCAAACAACATGGGAGATAGACTCACCGAGCTTATGAAGACGCTAATGGCATCCAATGCCGCCATCATTGACCCTTCATCAAGTTCCTGTTTTGGCCCTCCTGTGTGCATCATCTCGGACATGTATTTGAGTTGGACCCAGGTATATGCTAACACAATTGTTCCAAGTTTTGTGCTTTGTTTTCAAGACTAGAAAAATTTGTTGTAGTGTTATGTATTAAGGCACACCCATGATCACAAACATTTGATCAACATTATAGGAGACCTACGGAGTTTCTAAAATCTCAAAGTGAAGATATGGGTGATGTCATTGCAATTGCTATGTCCTCTTCTAGGTAGTAGTTTGAAGGGTGGAAAGGCATTTCCAAGTCACTAAAATTTCCCATAGATATGTTGGCATTCTTCTTGCTCTTGATCTTCCATTCTTTGAGAGTATCTTTTTGACTTTCACTTTTGAAGTGGATTGATTAATACTTGAGGTTGGGATGCAGGACATAGCTAACGATTTCAAAGTCCCAAGATATTGTCTTTACCCTTCACCAACACCTTTTCTCTCATTGATGTACAATTTGCCGAAATTTGATGCTGAAGGCCTCACCCCTCTACCATTGGATGCAAAGCCCTTGGAGATTCCAAATTTTCCCCCTCTTGCGTACAGTCTTATGCCTCTTTCTTTGAAAGTACAGGAGGATGTTTTCCCCTACAAATTCCAACTTTATCAAGCAAAACGATTATGGGAAGCTGCAGGGGTGCTCGTGAATAGTGTCTATGAGTTGGAGCATGACATCATCACTGGTTTGCAAAATAGTTTTTCTGGTGGTTTGGAACATGATCAGGTTAGCTCCATTGCTAATATTTTTTTTGTAAATGAGATAATCTTTTGCATCTTGGCATGCATGTCTTTAATTTTGGAGTGACTTTACCATGACATTTTGCTGATGATATTTCGCTTTGTAGGACGTGTTATGGTCTAAAGTACGAAAAGTGCACTTTCAAACTATGAACCCATATTTTTCACCTATGTCCTCATGCCCATCTTTTACACATTAGGAAATTGGCATTCATCTACAATAGTTAAATTAGGCTAGTTCTTTTGGTCCAAGTTTTGATAGGTTTGATAACTCTTTGCATATCAGGTACAATTTACACAAAAATGTGTTGGACTCTTGCAGGTGTCAAAAATATTGACAATTGGACCTCTACTTGATGAGGGTGGCCTATGTAAGCAACCTCTTGGAGAAAAACAAGAAGCTGAGGAAGAAGACGATGAGTGTTTGCGATGGTTGACCAAAAAATTGAGATCATCTGTATTGTATATTTGTTTTGGAACTGTATTTGTGTTCCCAACACAACAATTGCACGAGCTTGCTGCAGGGCTTGAATCTAGTGGGGTGCATTTTCTATGGGTTGTGAGAATCCCAACAGGTGAAGACATTGCAACATTCCTCCCTGATGGTTTCCTGGAGAGGACAAAAGATAGGGGTTTGGTCTACTTTTCATGGGCCCCACAAGCCCGCATCTTGGGGCATCCAGCTATTGGAGGGTTTCTAACACATTGTGGATGGAACTCTATCTGTGAGAGCATGGTCACAGGTGTGCCAATGATTACTTGGCCCCTTGAGGGTGATCAAATGCTGAATAGTCAACTTTGTGTTGAAATTCTCAAGATAGGCATCGCTGTTCACAAGAAGTTGAATGAGATTGTTGGACAGGAGGAAATTGAAAGGGTTGTTCAACTCTTGATGGAAGATACAACGGGTGATGTCCTAAGGAAGAAAGCTAAAGAGGTGAGTCAGATCACACAAAGCACATTTCTTCCCGGAGGATCTTCAAGGAAGAACTTGGATCTTTTTGTGAAAGAACTCAATTCCTTGAGATTGATCAACAAATGAATTTTCCTTGAAAGGTTCATTTTGTTTGTAATCATATTTTCAGCAGAATTGTAATAAGATGTAAGTGCTAGTACTAGTCTTGATACTAGAGGTGTTTATCCTACTACCCAAGGCATGATGAGCTAGGGTTGGATGCCCAAAATAGTTGGTGGGGATTTCGATCAAGTGTTGGATATAGTTGAATCTCTTGTTGTATATGGTTGCCGGTTCACCTAGGTGTATGCCAAGCAGAATCTGTGGTAAATATCACACAATTATGATATTTGTATCCTCTACACAAATCATCACATAGTGCAGCATTGTTGTTGCTAGTGAGTGCAACACATCTAATTGGAATTGGACATGAACATATCACGCCTCTCATATTCTATGTGTCATAAGTTCAAACAAGAAAAAGTAGATGACATAAATTGAGTTGGATTCCAACTCTGTAGAAGAGGAGAGCCATCTTATAATCTATTGGATTTTGCTGAATATTGGCTGAATAAGAACCTTATGATTTCACAATACCATGGTCTGAGTGAAGCCACATTTGTGATACACAGGTACATGGCAGTCTATACAGTATATATTATAGAAATAGTGACCTTAACAATATGCTATTGCTAGAGGAAAGGATGACATAGAAAATGTCTAAATTGGGTGTTTTTTGAACAATGCCTGCTTCAACAAAAGTGCCTGCATTGACTTCATGTTCACATCTAGAGTCTGCCTTGATATTGTTAATGTCACTGGCCATGGTTTCATCTTGTTCATAGTCCTCTGAAGCATGTATGTACGACACATAATTCTTTGTCATCTGTTCATCATCCCTTCCATGTTGAAAACTCTTTGTTGATGAATTAGTGCACTTTCTAGTCTGGGGAAAAAACACACTCAAACCAGCTCCACATGAGCTCTGAGTGGAGCTGCTTCTGCAATACATAGCCTGACAAGATGGAATGTCAGCATGCATACTTACCATAGTAGTACCATCGGCAGCTTCAACACATGAGTGCCCATTAATCCCATGTGAAAGCCCAGACACACAATGAGCTCAATAGTAGGCTATGCACTTCACAAACTGTCAGTCAGCAGAAACCTAACAGAAAATGATCAAGTGAGAATTGAGAAGTGGACAAAAGCTCAAAGTACATAATTGTTGTGGCCAAAACCCAATGGCATGTTTTGTATCCATTCAATGCCCTCATCATATTCATCATCAATCATGACAAACTCTTAAAGATTGAAGATTGTAAAGCTACAAAATTTTATAACAAATTAAACTTGGGGATTATATAGGAATGAAATTCTACAACTAATTAAAATCATTCAAGAACCTATACAATTTAACCTATTTGCCAACTTTTTTAAAAAACTTAGTTTGCTTACCCTAATGAACTTGAAGGGTTTTTTACAAGGTTCAAGTTTCATTTTCGGTTTTAACAAAATGCTAGTTCATATGGTCCAATTCTTGTGTTAGTTTCATCAAAAGCATGTTTATGTAAAAAGTTCTAGGTCACAATACCTTGAACCTAAACTCCCTAGGTTTAACACTACGAACCCAAGAACCTAACAACATTGTTTCAAACACCCGGAAACCTAAAATTAATGTCAAATGGTTTTAGGTTCTCATATTCAAGTTCCTATATGGTATCACCACATCATAAATAAATCCATTTATTTATTTATTATATAAATATTGATAATGGACTAAGGATTGGGTAAATTGATGGGCAATGACAAATAAAGAATGGCCTTATGAACTCATGTGCTAGGAGTTAGGACTACCATACCCTAAGGTTAGTTTCATCATTAAATAATCCTCAAAATAGTGAAGTGAAATTTTGTGAAAATATGAAGTTGACATGTTGAAAATCATCAATCATAGGCTACACTTTGAATAATTTCACTACTCATACACAATATTATAGTAGATGATGGAAATATATATATAATTGAAAAATTGAAAAACAAATTCATTTTTTGGAAAAAACAAATATATATTCATTTTGTCAATGTGGAAATTGACGTTAAGTTACGGTAGTCTTGTTTTTGCGATTTTGTGATGTAGTCAAAGTGGTGAACATATCAAAAATAGATTTCGCATTACTTAATGACACATTTGTAGATAATTGTCAAAATAATAGTTAGTGGATATAAATGTGGTGGCATTCTCCCAAACAAAAGAAAATATTCCTTGAAACTTGGTGGTCTGTTTCTTTAAAAGTGGAATTTGCAACATAATATTCCTTTTTATTTTCATAATGTCACCTTTAATGATTTTTTGCCCCAAAAAGAATTTTTGGTTGGGAACTCTGATTTAAAAGGACCTATTATGGACTCATGTATGGATTAGGTGGGCAATATGTTTTTGCACTATTGTTTTTGGGTTAGATACAAAAACAATAAGGACAAATAAAATGTTAATTAGCTTCACCTTATGTGTCCCAAAAACATTAAGTCCTAGGAAGGAAAAATTCCAAATAATGTAGAATTCATTCATCAAAAGATGAATATTGTAAAATATTTAAAAAGGTGGCATAATCAATAGACGTCAAAGTAATGAAGGATAAATCCTTGTTAGGCTTAAATGAAATTATTGGATTAATTATCCACTATTTCAAATATTTAAAAGGGGTTTTGAGCAATGTTTTTTATGGATTTTTTTTTAATGGGGAAAAAAAAATAGTGGAAGTCTAGCTAATTTTGCCAAATTTTGGGAAAATTTGTGCATTTTGTAATATCACAAAATTGAAAACAAAAATCTTTAGTTTTGAATGAGGTATCAAGCCAATTCTTCATTTGCATTCTCCTATGCCCTATTTTTTCATTAAGACTTATATGTAATGAAACATAGGACACATTGATAGAGTTATCCTTAAACTTGCTTTGTATTTTAGCCTCCAATCGGGCCTACTTTGGTCCTTTCACGCTAAGTTTTGAATTATCCTTATTAAAGTTACCACACATGAAAGACCTTCAAAACTTAGAATGAGATGGTTTCATATAAATTGCAAAGTGGTGGTTATAGGCAATCTTTTTTTTATTGGCAAAATTTCACCAAATAACAATGGCACAAAAAGTTATGTGAACTTAGTTAAAGACTTTTTGGGAATGCCAATCTAAAAATTGCCATGTTTCTAGAGGACAATTAAATTGTTTCATCACCTCTCACTACTAGTTAGGCCATCTTACTTAAATATTTTATCTCCTTCTAAAACTTTTTGCCAACTTGCATTATTTGGAACCATTGGATCTAGGTATTTCACAAAGACACCACTCATGCATCACTAGCTTTGCCAACATTCCACTACCCTAATGAAATTCCACCACTAACTTAAAGCTTTCAATGTTTTCAACCACTCACCAATATTAGCAATCAATGTAGTATTGTGCAACTATTATTTTTCTTGTTAAAATTATGATTGTGTTGGGTTTTCACCTTGTGCAATTCACAAGTGGTACTAGGGTGACAAGTTGTATTGAATGCATGTGAAATGGAACAATGAATGCGACATACTTGCAATGGATATTAACAATTTGAGATCATGATGTGTGAATGCCTAATGTCGTGGTTGCAACTTACAAAAGTAACGGACCAAAATAGAAATGCAAATGGGTTTGAAGTTATTTCCAATGTCCATCCATTTCATTTATTGTGCAATGTGCATATGTTTCAACCTTCTAAATTGTGACTCTAAATTTTGCAATGAAATTTTTGTGGTGCCAAATGGTCTTGTTGCTCCTAGTTGCATTCTTGTGAGGTTTTTGAAACTTGAAAGATATAGCAACTATATTTCTTTGTGTTTTGTTTTCTTCAAAAGTTTGTGGATGTCAAAAAGTTCAACAATGTGCCAAGTTTGTGTTTTGCCAAAATTGTAGGTTTCATTTTCCAAATTTGTTGGGTGATGGCCCATGGGTCCTTTTTAAGAGTAACAAGCTTCTCTCACATGTGTTATTTTGGATTTGTTATTTGCTAGGTTGAAGTTGTTATAAATGTGTTGTGACTGTTAAATTGTGAATTTGTGTTGTGTGAGAATTTCCTTCAAGCTTTAACATGGCCCAAAACCTAAACACAAGCAAGATAATGTGTTGTCCCAATATTTCATTTCTAGTTGTAATGTAAATTATCTATCTTTTATAGTGTTACCACCTAGACCATAGTTGCTACTATCTTTTGAGGCAAGTGAGTGGAACCCAAACTCAAAACGATGGAACAATCTTGTTATTCAACTTGTTTACCCAAGTGGATTACCCACCTTTGTTGTTCTCGCACATGCCAAATGTGCTCGGAATTGTTGTGTTTCCAAAAGAAGATAGAGATGCAACCCATATTAAGAATCCCAATAAAAATTATGATTTATCATGAAAATGTCAAGTGGCCTAGGCTACTCACTTCATGTGGACTAAAATGTTGAAAAGTGAATTTGGAGAAGTTCATATGGTAAAATGCATTGTTTTTTTTTTTGTGAAGGGAAAGGATGTGATTATGGGGCCTAAAATTTGACACTCTTGAAAAACATGCAAGAAAGGCAAAGGCCATTCATAATATGGCACATTTGGGCAAGAAGAAAGGGGAATTTTACATCAAAAAGAAATGCAATCATGCTTGAAATGAGATCATTTTTGCACAAAGTTAGATGTCAATTGTTAAACAAATTTGAGGGGTCAAAGGGGAAGGGAAAAAATGGCAGCAATTTGTTCTAGTCCTTTTATGCATTTTTCTTTTACAACCTAAAATGACACATTGAATTTTTCAAGTTGGTAAATTAATGAACGTGAAAGGTAGCAAAATCTTGTGGATGTGAAAACAAGTTAAACTAAGATGTTAAGTCCAATTGAACATGTGATCCAATGTACATGTCGCTTCTGGTCAAAATGGTTGAAAATAATCCTTCCATTATGGTTGCCAAAATTAATTTTTAATTCATTTTTATGTAAATTTGTAAATCTATTTTTCTTGTTTGTTGCCCATGTTAAAAGCAATCCATGCCCTAGTCAAATTTGATTTAAAAAAATTGTTTATTTGTGATTATGTGGTAGCCATCAAAATCTACCAAAGGTAATTATATTTGCATTATTCAAATCCAAGGATTGTGTACATGTTAAACGTTTTCAAAGATTTTCTAAATTTGGTTGTTTGTAAACATGATAATGTGCATTTGAAATGGAAGTTGAGTCCACTTGACCTAAATAGCCTAGGTATTGAATATTTGTGCTTTGATTCTTTGGGTTACATATTTTGGGTTACAATGTTGAATTCTATTAATGAAAAGTCCAAATGAATGAGAAAATGTTTTCTAGTTTTCTAGAATGTGCACTACAACAAATCATGGTTTTTTAAATGGTTCATTTTGACTACATGTCCACATTGACTAAAGACATGGGGTTTTGAAAGACACATGGTTTTTTTGGTTAATATTTTTGACTAAAGTGATCATTTTGACCAAGTATTAAATCATACATCTAATCAAGAGGGACAAAATTTTAAAATGGTCCATCAAGATGCCCATGGATTAATCAAATTAACCATATTGAATTGCCATACTTAGTCAAATTGCCCATATTAATGTAGTTAGATAGCTTACTTGTTATGCCT
The DNA here is from genome assembly GCA_963920785.1 of Sphagnum contortum. Lineage (NCBI taxonomy): Eukaryota > Viridiplantae > Streptophyta > Sphagnopsida > Sphagnales > Sphagnaceae > Sphagnum > Sphagnum contortum. The sequence continues at coordinate 2,566,504 of OY987282.1, forward strand.
ACTAAGTTACCTACATGCTTATTTAACATATACCTACTTACATCCTTCCTACCTACTTACCAAAACATGTTTTACCTATCTACTTATGTCCTACCTACTTACCTATTTACCTATTCAACATCTACTTATCTACCTACCTAATTACTTATTTATCTACCTACATACTTATATATATACCTACCTACTTACCTAATGTTTACCTACATACCTAATTTTACATAAGTAGGTATGCACATTTAAAAACATAGGTGGGCATGCATGTGTACTTACTTATCTACTTAGTTAGGTACCTACTTACTTATTTATGGAAAAAGTTGAAGTTCAAATGTTGTTATACACATTGACAAAAAAATTCATTGAAATTCAAGGAAACATGTTAAATGTACATTTGGTATCATATTGTTTTACAAAATACTGTAGTGGTTTGATGGCCAAGACATTGGTGTGGAGCCAAAGAAACTAAAAGTTCAATCACCCTTACCAACATATATTATGTGGAGTATGTATATTCGTATATATAACTTGTACATATGTGTAAATGCATAGTATTTAGGTGGGTTGTGGATAGGTAGGTAGGACGCTATGATGGGTGGGTTGGAAGATACTTATTATTCATTTTTTAATTACATTTTTATATTTCAAATTTGAGGTTTCTTTTAATTATTATTTTTTGGCTATCCAATTTTTTGTTTAATTTGACTAGTCAAAAAGACCATTTATGGTCTGAAAAACCACTAGTCAAGTTGGACATGTTCAAATCAACTTGACATGTATGATTAAATGGTCAAATTGACTAATTGTCAAAATGATTGGTTTTTGGTTTAATTTTCCAATCAAATAAACCCTGATTTCTTGTAATGATGCAAAAGTGGGATGTTCAAGTTTGTCATTTCCTAAATTTATCTTTCAATGCATCTATTTCAAGTCGGGTAGTGGGTTATATGTGTATTTTTTAAGAAATTGTAAGGTGCATTCATCACTTAGATTAATTGTTTTAATGTTGGGTACATTAGATTTGATGCATCATGTTGGCACTAACTTGTAATATGTATTTTGTATCTAAAATTGAGTTTTTCAATTCGAAATGGATTTCATGGTTTTTAGCATCTCATATTATGGATGTTATGGGCATTTGTTATCCATAATTTTGGCTTCACATTGATGCTGAAGACAACTTTGATCATCATTTAATGTTCCTAAAATCCCACTATTGGTTTGAATGTTAATTGAAACCTTCCAAATTTTAAAAATTGGACATGCCTAAATAACCAACAAAAATATGTCCATTTATTTTGTTGTCAAAAGCTTTAAAGATGCAATATGGTACATTCAAAGTTGCTATGAAGTCTAATGTTATTGTTGTAATGGAGGCTCCCTTTCATGTAATTTTTTAAATTCACTTTTGGTGCACTTTGAAAACTTCTTAAATCTTAAGGCACTCCTTCCCTAAGTTTTTCAAACTAATAGCAATAATAACAATTTAAGTGTTGGGGGTCAATGGAAGATGAATGAACCTTTTTCCATTCACTTTTTCATGAAATCAAAGTCAAGGAATCACCTCAATGACCACCTACACACTATTGTGTGAATGTATTTTAAAACTTTTTATAGTTTGAATACTTTCATGTATGATGCAACTTTTGATGATTGGAAATAACAAAAGATTAGGTGGACATTGGATTAAACTCGATATTCTTAAGTTGGTTGCCATTTTCATGTGGTTCACATTTCAATGATGACATATCGTGGCCAAAGTTGCGTAATTTTTAGGATACAACAAATTAGGTCTTGGTGGTAGTTCAATGTTAGATGTTTATATCTAGTTTATTTATGTATGTGAGCCTATTGAGTTAATGTTTGTTGAGTGTCCATTGTCGAGTTTGTTTGTGATGGTTGTGTGTGTTTTTAAAACTTTGTTGAACATTGTTAGGTTTGTTTGGATCTATCTTTGCTAGATGTGCATTGTGAATTCTATTTTTTGCTTGTGTATGCAATTTGTGTGTGTCCTTGCTTCCATGTGTTTGTTTTTTTTAAAAATTTTGTTTAATTTATTAATTAATTAAAATTTCTTTGTTTACATTTTTTTATAATCATTTCTTTGTTTGTAATTTGTCTTTTTTTTTTTAAATTGACTTTTTTTTGTATGTTTAATATTTTTTCTATTAATATATATTTTTGTTCTTTTTATAAATCTATTTGGTTTTTTTTTTTTTTTTAATTCTTTAATTTTATTTTCTTTGGTCCGCTTTTGGCTTTTTCTCCCTTTGCTTGAATCTTTTTTTCTTACTATTAAATTATTTGTGCCTTTCTCCCTTTCAAACCTTTATATTTTATTCTTCCTGTTTTGGTCACTTTTTGTCTCATTCTTTGTGTTGATATTTTTGTGCATGTGTTTTTTTTATCATTGATTCTTTTTATTTCCCTTTCATAATTTTTTTTTTCCTTTTTAAAAATTCTATCTTTGTTTCTTTATTTCTCTTTCCTTCTATCTAACGGCCCTATAGTAACTTGAATGTTAGCCATTCAACATACATGTATGCGCTATGTATGTTGAATAATTAGTTAATTTGAAAGATTTCATTTTGAAGCAGAATGTTCTTCAAATTTTTAAAAGAATTTTCATAAACTATCATGGTGCTACAATATTACGATCCTTAGTGCTTGATCCCCATAATATAAGGGCTTTAAGCACATGTGATGTGCTTTGCTATAGGGGTATTTCACATAAACTTTAAATGTGTGAGTGATCCTAACCGAAAACAAGGAAGCTTCCATTTTGTGTTGTGTGTGAGATTTTATTTCATTTAGTCTACCTTTGTGTAGAAAGGTGATATTTCCACCCATCCTAAGTTACAATATATTCATGTTTGTAGTATGTTTGGGCAATATATGCTTTTTCATTCAGGTATAATATACACACACCATTGTATAGTAGCTTTCACATGTTGATGTGTAATAAGGTGTTACCATGCTAATCTTATATTGAAAAAAAATCAAATTTGTGAAACTCAAATGACCACCCTTGTCATCTAACAAGGTTATCATTCTTGACCTTCGTCCTTTTCATGGGTTGATCAACCTTTTCCATTCACTTACATAACATCATATAGTATATTTTGACTCAGATTAATTAGTTGTGAGGAACCCTAAAGTTCTTTTTTTTTTTCTATTGTGATGAGCATTACAACAATAAAATCAAGCTTTAGATAGTCACACTAGGCAAGTATGTTCAATTCTCCTCCTTTGTGTTGCTTATGTAGGTTACAAGAGTAGAATTTAGGGCAAAGGATATGAGATAAAGTGAGGAGCTATTTGGAACATGTTGAATAACACATTGAGAACCTTGAGAAACATGTTGGGAACCCATTAAGAACTTGATGAGAACAAGCAATGTCATGAAGAAACTTCGATGCAAAACCCATCATAGCATTGCCTACCTCCAAAATGTTCAGAATGAACAAAGGTTTAGGGTTTAAGGCCACATAGTCCAAAAGAGACTAACCTAGGGTTTAGGGCTTGCGTTTAGGGGCCCCACAGCTCATAAGAAGCCTAGCCTTGAGACTGAAAGCCATCACATTCCCAAAATGGCCTATGAATGCAAGTATCTAATGGGTAAATCTTTAGGACTATCTTTGTCCTCATGGGTCCTTGTGCCAATTTTGCCCAAGTAAAACTATGTAACCTCTTGTATAATCACCCATCCCAATATTATTCCAATAGAAGTGGGTTTTACTTGAGTGTGTTCTTATTATCAAATCCTTTTGCTAAATTAATTTGAATTTTATTTCTGGAGATGAAAATCACTCTAAATTTAATAACTTTCGATCGGTTGGTCCAAAAATTGTGAAACAACAAACTTGGACGCTGCCTTGTCAAGGGCTTCCATTGGTACCAAAAGTGGAGCAAGGGGGCCCCTATGGCTTCAGAGGGTCACTGAGGTTTCTTGGGGGTACACCATTTATTTGTCGAGCTTTGAAAAAGGTTTTTTTTTTTTAATTTCTAAAAATTGCCAAATTATATTTAATTAAAGTTCTGGTAGGTAGCCAAAAGTATAGAAGGATGGTTAGATTCCTTAACTTTCCATACTTTTAAAATAAATCTGGCTAAATCTTCCTAAGGATGATCTTAGTGGCAAAAATTTGTCCCCAAAAAAAACAAACCACTGAAGCTTGGTAAACTACCAAACTTATTTGTCTCTAAATTGGTTATCTAAAGGATGCAGAATAGGTTAAAAAATCAATCAAATAGTTTCATATTTGACAATATCAAATTTTGTGAATTTAGTTATCTTCATGATATTTGGACTCTCTGCAGGATAAATTTAAATTAAAAAAATTAAAAAATAGTAATAATAAAATATTTAAATCTTTGAAACAAGAAAAAAATAATGCATATCTAGATGCAATGGATATAAAAAAATAAAAATAAAAATTGGGAACTTGATGATGATGCTAAAGCATCAGTGTTTTGCATGATTAGCATGATCGATCATGTTGCTAGCTAGCTTTTCAAACACCCAAAGCACAGCATCTGACATAAAGTAATATAAGTACTTAGAGAGCTCACAAATCTGAAGAAACCAAGTAAGTAGCCTACATTAGAAGTTGAAAGTAGCAGCTAGGTAGCCAACCTCCAGAATGGGGTTTTTTTTTTTTTTTTTTTTTGCTTTTTTCTTTTTCCCTCTCAACATTTTGTGATGATGGATTGATTGCAGAGTGCTCATCAATGATTTTGCAACGTGGAAGTTTCAATGTGGAAGTTTAACAAGCTTTTGTCTCGTCTATGGGACCCAGCAAGTGTGGTTTTTTTTTTGGGTCTCTCCTAAACAGATTTTCAAACTGATATAGTCAAGTTTTTGTTTTGTAGTGAGCATGTGGCAAAACTTGACAAGTAGGTCTAAGGTGTCGACCCCAAGCTTCCATGTACAAGGGATGTAAGCTGACTCATGCAAGCTGACTAATGTAAGCTGACTTCTCATAGTTGAGAGCTGCAGTTTTGAAGCTAGAGGTCAAGGATTCAGAGTTGTTGCCATTCTATGTTTTAGTATCAGATATTCTATGTTTTCTAGGTTGTGCAACTTCCTCCTGTTTGATCCACCCCCGCCCCACTTAGCTGTAAAGCTTGAAGCTTAGCCTAGTCTTGTAAATTCCTCACATGGGTTGTCCCTAGCTTCTGGCAGTAGTCTTTCACAAGTTGCCAGCTTTTGGAAGCATAGCAAGTGTAAATTCCTCTCACATAGGTTGTTCCCTAGCTGCTGCTGCTGCTGGTTGTAGCCTTTCAGAAGATGCCAGCTTTTGGAAACATAGCAAGTTTTTGTCTCTGCTCTAGTTTTTGTGCAGTCTTTTTGTTTTCCAAACTATAGAGCTTTTTGAGTTCACAAGTTGGGATTTTGATTTGAGTGTGTGTGTTGTAGTACTTCTCTATATCTGCAGCATATAGTAAGCTTTGAAGCTCAGAAAGTTGGGATAGGTATATGCAGGTGTCCATTGGGTTGTTCTTTCCTTTTTTTACTTGTTGAAAGGCTGCAAGTTTTTGAAGCTCATGACCTGATTTTTTCTCTTGTTCTCTTGGTCAGGTTCTAGATCGAGCTTGCAATTACTGTCAATCAGCTGGCTGGTGATCATGTGAGCTGCAGATTCTTTAGGTTCAACCAGTTTTCCAAATTGTTGAAAAACAAGGTCGGACTTCCGGATCCGGAGGCAAAGTGTGGGTGGGAGGGGATTTGACCATCGACTGCTGCTTGTGTTTCCGTGACCCAAAGAGTTGATCTCAGACAATTGCCCTTGGGTCCTGTGGGAGAAGTTTGGTCGGAGCAGGTACAAAGAGTCTTCTTTGACAAGGAGGCAGAGGGGGCTGAGCTGCTTAAGAGGCCTTCAGAGATACTCTGGTCCTGCTCTGTGTTGCTGGGACACAGTGTAAGCACTTTCTTCCTTGTCTGGGATCTTGAAGCTTGTTGCACAATCTGCAAGAGGAAGGAGAAGAAGGATAGCAAACTGATATACACGGCCACCACCAGTACAATGGATTGGAGATCTGACCAGTTTGCAAGAGTGAAAAACCAGTTCACAAGAGTGAAAAGCAGCTCAGGTATCAACAGCATTCCTGCACTTGTAATTGTAGCAACCATAGCTTATCTTTTTGGAGTTCTGTCGTCGCAGACACTACTCCCAGTTTTACGAATCTCCCAAGTTGTTAGCAAGGCTGATGCACCCAAGATGTTGGATCTGAAAACCACTGATGGATTTGATGATGAGGATCAGTTCAATCATAAGCCTGGGGAGCCAGACTCGCACATAAACCCTAAACCCTTGCTGCTCGCATTACCCTTGTCAGAGGATTTAGTCACTTTTGATAACACAGACTGCAAAATGGATCTTGGGCAAGAGCTCATAAGGACTGTGCTTCTTGAAAAGCTTTTTGATGGTGTTTCTCCATTTGAGGACTTCCCCCCTGAGCATGTGGTGGACTTGTTGAAGAAAGAAAGGATCAAGGGATGGGGATCAACCACAACTGTATTTCGAAGGCTCATGATTGAGGTGAAGCCACGTGTTGTTATTGAGCTCGGAACGTTTTTGGGTGCTTCTGCAATTCATATGGCAGGTTTGGCACATGAACTTGGCTTGCAGACTGACATTTTATGTGTGGATGATTTTCGTGGATGGCCTGGTTTTCGCAACACCCGTTTCCATGACATCAAACAAAAGAATGGGAATGTGATGCTCATGTATCAATTCATGCAAAACGTTGTTTCCAAGAACATGACAGGAACAATTTTGCCTATACCATTCGGGACAATATCTGCCTTATCCATGTTTTGTACTTGGGGAATCTTGGCGGATTTGATAGAGGTTGACGCTTCGCATGATTTTCACTCTGCATGGGCTGACATCAATGTTGCACACCGGTTGCTGAGACCAGGTGGGGTTATGTTTGGGCATGATTATACTACAAAGGCTGATAGACAAGGCGTGCGGCGTGCTGTTGATATGTTTGCTAGGCTCAACACTCTCACTGTTGAGCGTGATGGTGAACATTGGATTCTGCGGAATCAGACTACAACCTGATAGATCTCTCTGGTTTTTTTTTGTATATTGTTGTCACCTGTTTGACCAAAAGACAACATTTCTTACTGTCCCTGTACCAAGACATGTGTTCCAACTACTGTAGTAGTTTTTCCTGCTCTCAGCAGAAGCATTCAATGCAGAGAAGCAATGGTTGTCAGCAGCAGCAGCAGCTGATTATGGAGAAGAATCCTGTTCTTCAGAACTTTCTTGCTATAGGCACTGTCCTGAAGCTCAGCTTTAGTGAGAGGTTATGATGTTATGACAGATTATGATCACAACATAGGCTCTTAAAAAGCAGCTGAGTGAATGCGTGATCACACGGATCTAATGCAGCAGTAGGCAGAAGTTGGGTCAATTGACACAAAGACCATTGAGTTTTGCAAATCTGATTCTTGTAATGCTGGAAGTTCAGAAGTTTTTGTAGTGGCAATTTGTATTGTTTTCAGATTTGGATGCTATCTGCTCTGCACTCAAATTGAGTCAGCTCCCACACTGGTCATTGTTTTTGAACTTTGAAGTGATTATAGTGAAATTAGATGAAAGCCCAAGAACATTTGATGTTTGATTTCTGGGTGTAGAGGTTAAGCTTTTGACAACAAGGTTTCAATGTGCGGGCGGTTTCAAAACCAAGTTCCATTTTCAGTCATTTCCAGACTTTGGCTGTTGTGCAGCAGCTGTTCCTGTGCTGTGTCAACAACCTACAGCTGGGTGGGTCAATTACTGAAGGATGCTCATTCTGACAGTAGAATGACTAGTTTGTTGAGCATTTCTGCAAGAAGCACAAAAGCATACTAAAGGCCCAAGTACGAAGCAGCTTTGGACTATACAAATGTTTTGTAGACATGGGCAAATTTGGGTTTTTCTCACATGCAAAAGAATTGCTGTTTGTAATGGACAGCACTCATGTGAAGCTGGCAACTTGGGTGTGTCATGGAAATTTCTGAGTTGATCCTCTCTGATACCCCAATGTCAGGCAGAGCTGCTGTTAATCTGCCTGACAACTGCATGTTATGCAATTTCATAGAAAGCAGTCTTCTTCTGTGTTTAGTGCACATGTCTAGTGTCATCCTGAATTTTCCTGGATTTTTGTTCATGTCGGGATGGGTTTTTGGTTCATGTTGTTGGTTTTGATGGGAGTTTGAAGAGAATCAAGAAAGTTTGTGAGTAGGTTCTGAATATGATGCCATGTCCTTTAGGGCCTGATTCAGATTGCTTTCAACATTTGTAGCTTCAGTACCAAGAAAGTGTTTCCGAGTCTGTGACAACTCTCATGACATGTTGTCCACTTCCATGTAATAATGTGCATGAGAAAAATTAATCCTAGTTCTCATCACTCATTGTGGAGAAATTAGGTTCTTCAATTTGATGTTTCAGCAAGCATCATAACCAATGCTAACCAAGATTGTAGGCTCAACATGGCAGAAATGGAATTGAATAGAATTGAATTGGAAATTCTATACAAGTTTGTGTTGATTGCTAGAGATCTCTGATGAAGTTGCTTCCCCAGTTCAAAGTCAAGTTCAACATTTGATGTGTGGGCAAAGAGGTCTGAGCTTGCATGGATCTAATGGGCTGGAATTGATTGAAGCAACACCCACCCAAGATCTTCAAGACACTAGATTATATACTATGTACAAAGAAATGATTGGAAAATATTGGATGTTTTGCATTCGTGACTGGTACTGATGAACATTTTTGTGAGCAAGTATGGAGTTTGCATTTTTACCTTTTGAGAAATGTTAGCACATTTTATGTTCATAACTTCAACCCTTTGCACTTGACAACCAAAAAATTTGTACATTAGAGAGGTTAAATTACAAGACAATGTCTTCAATTTAAAAATCAAGTTTTAAACCAAAAAAAAAGGTCTTAATTTCAAAAAGGATATTACATTATCAATAAATACCTTTGGAACGGCAATTACTATACATCTCAATATTGCAAACATATATTGACATCCAATAGTAAAAGCTTGAAATTTGTGAAATACATATTAACATTTGCATTCGTAATCAAAATCTAGAAAGTTAAGAATAAAGTGAGCAAAATGGCATATGCAGGTCAAGTATAAAATGCACTCAACAAACAAAGGATGAATGTTTTCCAACACAAAATAATAATAATAATAATTAATTAATAAATAAATAAATAACACCTCCAATTAAAAGATCTTTTTGTTACTACTATGCTAAACAAATTTGTTTCAAAATTTTGGATAGTGGTTGAAACATTGACCATCAACCCCTAATATTGCAAGAATACTTTCAACTCAATTCTCAAATAATTCAGAATGAGTTTCAAAAAAACGTAAAATTTTGATAAAAGCTAAATGTGGAGGTTGAATTGGTAGCACTTGCATTGATAAATGCGCAACATATGTTTCATACAAATGTTGTAGTGGCCATTTGAAGGTAAGTTAGTTCATGATGGTAGTAGTTCCTTAAGCCATGAGGCAATTGGTCATTCACAGGCCTTTGTGTTCTCCTAGATAATTGTTTAGTGTAGAAGCAACTTGCATTTGACATGGATAGAAAATGGATCTATAGTCAATGGTCACTTACATGGTTGGAATATTTCATGGTTCATATATTGCATTTTATATTAGGTCATGTCTTGCATAGATATTATGGGAATTTTTCTTTGATAGTTTGGTGGTGACCTAAAGTGTGTAATTGTTATATTGATACTATCAACATGATCAAGACATAAATAGTTGTTTAAAATTTGATTTAGTCTATCAGCATGTGGTAATCTCAAGTGGAATGTTTCAATGTGGATTGGATGCCTCATCAAACATGGTAGGAATTGCATATGGCAACTCTTGGTTGTATGAGAAGAGCTTCTCATCACTTGGTCAATATAGCACAAAGTGTGCAAAACCACACTTTTGTAACCTTTGGTGTCTCATGAGTCATAGCCCTTGAAAGGCTTAATCAAAGTGTCATTGCAAGTGGTCACACAAAGCATATAGCCCATTAAAAATGTTCTTTATGCTATTTTGAACAATACAATATTTGAGTTATAAGAAAATCACTAGCAAATGAGACTATTCTCAAAATTTTCAATTAATCAACACATTCAAGAGATTTCCTTGTTGTCATTGGTTTATCTTGAAATATGAAATGTTGATTCCAACCAAAAGATTTCAAACAATTCTTGTATGTGTCCCAATTGGAAGGTTGCCTTAATAATATCTAATTTAATGGGAAGGGCCTCAACCCATTAAACAAATTGTCTGTAAATGGTTTTAATCAAAATTTATGAGTTCACCCAAGTTTGCTCTAACTTCCAATAGTACCAAACAAATTCATTATATTACAATGTCTTCATATTGGAGACATTTACCCTAATACAAAAATAAGTAATTTACAACCTTCATTAGTCTCACTTGATAAGTGATTTCCAATACAAATTAGAGGAACTAACCTAGATTCATTGGATGATCCCACCACATATTATATGTTTCCATTAGATGCATTAGTTGCATTTCTTTGAGCATCCTTTTTTTCTATATGTATGGTTTAAGGTAAAATTTAGAGTAGTATAAGAGTGATTTTAAACGATGTTTAAGCAAGAGATTCACCCACTTGAATTATCAAGTTGAGTTCAATACTTCAACAAATTGTAGATGAGTATGTCAATTTTAATAACTCTATTACAGTATCCTAATATAATTGTTATAAATATGATGTGTTTGAGTGATTATCATGAATAACCTTAAAAAAATTGAAACATAGTGGTCAAAAGTAAAACCTGAATGAAGTATTAAATTTTTTGATTAAAGCATTTAATTAGTGTAATAAATTTATTGATTTTGTGAATGCTTAGTTGAAGATGGAAAAATCAAAATAGTTAATGTAAGGCTTTTTTCCAAGGTTCAAATATGTATAGTTCTTTTGGTTCATTCAGAGAAATCAAATTTTGCCATTATAATGTCAATATCAAGCCATCTTCTTGCACAATTCACAAGCATCTTGGTAATATTTTTTTTGTGCTTTAATCCTTGAACCTTTATTGTGACCTTCATGATTTCTTACAAGGACCATAGGGCATTGAGAGCTTTTGAAGCTTGTAGATTGTAAAAAGAGACTAAATGCATTCAATGTTCGGTTTGTGACAAACACTGGATGATGCCACCTCCACAAGAAAGGGTGAAAATTCCACCTTAATTTGGACAACTTTTTCTCCATATTACTTAATATTTCCAACCACTTCAAAACTCTTAAGTTTGATTAGGTCATGTTCAAATCAAATGTTGAGTTAATTGATCTTGAAAAACATAATTTTTTAGAATTTCATGTGATTGTGATAGTTGCTTGTAAATTTCCAATGCTTGGAAACTCTTGTCCCATTTTGGCATCTTACATTTTGTCATAAAACTTGTTGTTTTATGTCATCCTTGTTCAACATGCCACAAATAAATAATTGCTTGCACATTTTTTTGACTCCCATAACTTCACACCTTAAATATTGTCTTGGGTAATGTGAATTATATATTTAATAGGGTTGAATCTTTAATCAAAAAATGAATCCACCTTGGGGTCATCAAGATCCATGCATGCACAAAAGAGATCTCACATGAATGCAAGAGTTTCAATTTTATTGATGAGAGATAGGAATCAATGAATTCATGTTTTCAAGCATCAAGTGTAGTACCCTTTGCAAAAGAAGTAAAAGTGAACAAATAAATAAATGCTAAGTAGAATGATATTGATAGTGTCATAATTAGGCATGAAAAAGAAGGGGTCATCATCACAACCATCACCTTCAGAGCTTGGAGGTTTTGAATACCAATCCATCATTTCTGCCATCATCTTCCTTGAGCTAATCTTGATCCCAATTTCTAAATTATGGATTGGACATTAGTGTTTGAAGTTTTTTTGAACTTTGTTTTTGATGACCTGCAAAGTCCATTTCAAAGATTTGATTTCATTTTTTGTGCCAATAAATGCTTGAAATTATGGGTTTTTCATGGCTTGTGTCAATTGATTGCATGCTTTTCATTATACCACATTTTCACAAAAAGGGATTGTTTCTCAATTGTTTCAATATGAAAGGATCATCACCTTGTTAAGATGATCAAAATCATGTTGTGTGTGTGTGGCAAGGGGGATTTGGATATGGTGATGAAGATTATATGAAAATTTTGGTTGGAAGTCATTGAAATGCCTACTTTTTGAGATTGTGCATTTTGCAAAGTTTGGATATGGAAAGGTTTCAATACAAAAAGCCACAATCCTTAAAGCTTGTGACCCTTGGTTCCTCATAAGCTTTAGGAACCATAGATCCATGGGTAAATTAGGTTTTATATGTACATTGCCTTTCAAAGAAAAACTGAGATGGACCTATTAGATCCCATTTTGAACTAAGAAGTTCAATATTGACAAATGAAATGATGTGTGTTGGTTTGTATTTCATAATCAATCATTTTTATCATATTTGTAAATCATTTAATACACAAGATTTAAGGTTGATCTTTCAAGCATAAATGAAATAGTGTTCTTCAAAGTTTAATATTATTATTAATGTTTCTATTCTTGATTTGCATTGGTAATGAAAATTTACTATTGAACATGGATATACATTTCGGCAATAAATAATAATCTGATAATGGTTTGTGAAAAGTTGGAAAATTAAAACATAGTAAAGTTAAGTCAATGCATTAAGGTTCAAAGTTTAAAGAACTTTTGAGCAACCCATTTTCAAATTTGAATATATATATATATATATATTTGAATATTTCAAAAGATTAATTTTTTCCTCAAACAAAAACATTTGTTTTGAAAATTTGAACATTTCTACAAATAATATAATAGAAGTTGAAGATACCAAGATATAAACATATAAATATATTACCATTGGTGTGGATATTCAACATTTATTTGATTGCAGATGAATAGTCACAATAGTGAGTTTCAATTTTGATACATACTAGGTAAATATTGTGGTATTAGTCTATTATTAACTAAGGCCATCATGTATCAATGTGAGTAGCACATTTTAATTGAAAAAGGGGTGCAACAAGCGATTTTGTTTGTCAAAAACCGATCAACATCAAGTACAAAATGTCAAGTTAGTTTGCTATACTTACCACATTCCTTGAACAGATTTTGACAGTAATTAAATTAATTTCAAAAATGTCAATTTTTTGAAAAATTAATTACATAAAGTAAAAATAGCCTCTGTTCAATTTTGAGAATTAAACCGAGGTCAATGGGTTCAGGAGCCTAATTTAAACCTGGTCCAACAACAGTGGATCAGCAACACCCATGTTATAAAGCAATTTCTCTTGTTAATAATATTGTTTATGCCAAAATATTCAAAAGGAAAAAATCCAATGCCAAAAAAATAAAAATAAAAATAATAATCATTCCATAGATGTTTGCCAAATCCAATCAGGGACGAGGGGTGATACCCAACTCTCTGTTTTTGAAGCTACCAATGTTGTAATGAAATATTCGTGCCCTATTTATGTACTTTCATATTAACTTAATAGAGTTATCCCTAAAGTCACCCTGTCTTCACGCTGTCTTGGGCCTGCTTTCACCCTCTATCCCCGCTTTCAGGGTTATTCGCATTGTAGAGAAAATTTATTAAATATCAGAATGAAATGCTAAAACTCAGCATTTAATGCACAAGGTTCGAGATTATTTATAGTAGTTCTACATGTAAGAGCAGTGAAAAAATATATATAGCCGCAGTGGAGGAGGCGCTCAAGAAAGAAGAAAGACCAGATGAAACTTAGTTTACGACCAAAATTGGTGGAAAAACTGGTTTTGGTCCCAGTTATTTTGCTTTGTAAAATTTTCATTTCCAGTTACACATTTGATGGCCTATTATGTCGAAACTGACCGTTCTCGCCCCCTAATCGTGAGACTTTACGGATAACTGTAATGGGTAATAAGTTTTGATTGTAAAGCCAATACTACTAATGAGTATGTTCTTGTCAAACTAGGATTAGGTAGTTATAATATCATCCCTATCCTTATGCACACAAAGGGATCAAATAAATAATACAATGGCATCAATTTAGCCTTGAATTGAACCATTCCAACCTAAAGTGGAATGTTTAGAATGTATAAATGCTAAACACTAAAACCTTGTTTTGTTGCCCCTTTCATGGATTCTTTGAGTACTGCTTGGACATGTGGAATCATCTCAGGCACCTACTGCTTGATGAAACCCATCAAGCGATTTCAATTAGAGTTCAATAAATTAGGGTTTTCCATTAATTAGAGTTCCTTGAATGTGGTCAAATCATATTTGTTTAGGCATTAACAGATTTTTGTTCTTGCTCTTCCAACTAAACAACTAAATCAATCAAAGATCGAAAAATAATTAACACCATCACTGCTAAATTTTGAAGGGTTTGTGATAAGGTGGATGGTCATAATGATCAAAATATTTAAAAGCATCACAAGGACAAAGATGGACAATTAGAACTTGTTGGGAACAATAAAAGAGGTATTTTGATCTTTTCAATGAGGGGTAAAAGAAAAACCTCTATATTCCACCCTAACTTGAACCCAAATTTAGGAAATTAGAAAAAAAACGTTCACTACATATAAGTAAGAACATAAAATTACTTACATGTAGTGCTAAATTGATGTTTGAAAACCCTAAAGTTAATCTAATATGAGGTGTGAATTCCTACTTAAAAATTTAATAAGTTATGTTAATGTTAGTGATTAGGTAGCAATTTGGTGTTATGGGTGTTAAGGATTAACATATTTTTAAACACTAAGTGCGGTGGACTACAAACATGATATCTCTTCTATTTCCTTAGGAGGCATATTTATGAACATAAGGTACTCTCGGAATACATTATGAACTTGGTTTGCATGCTCTAAGTTTTGAATCTGCATGACCCAAAGCCCAATAAAACAAAAATATTGTTCAACTATCAACATGTAAGATGTTCCCAAAAGTGGGAATGGGCCAAGAGTGCAAGAAAGTGCAGAAGTCTAGACTAAAGAGACCATGAACAAATCCTCAGAACAAATTGTTCACTCTCTATTTCAGGTCGAGATATGTACAGTGGTCGGCATGGTGACAAGGCAAGAAAAACAGAAACAGAGATAGAGCAGATCTAGAGTATATTCCATCTAGAGCTGAACTACTTCTCTATAAAGAAGAATTCATGCCTGGGTCCAAAACCATGCCACAGGCTCAGACCAAGTTTCTGAGGATTGGGTAGTGAATTTCCAATGTAAGATCTCTGATTAATTTGTTACAAAGGCATAGGTACTTAACACAGAAGTGTCAAGTACGCCAAAAAACAACAAAAAAAGGAAGGAATGAAAAAGTCCTTAACTCAGGAGTGGCAAGTGCAAAAATAGTGAACCGAATGAAAAAATGTCCTAAATAAGTTAAGAAACGGGTCCATCCTCTAGTAGAGAGATCCCCACCTTATTATTCTTGGGTCTGAGAGATGATGAGCAGGAGCTCCTAAACATAGTAGCCTCAAGATTGTCTGTTTTGGAGCTTACCTCTACTTGATCAAAAAGCTACAAAGGTTGTACATGTGCAGGTGCCCCGATCATTGCAGCTGATGATCATTAGTTTTTGGAGACAAATTTCTACAAATTTTACCTCAGAAATAACAATCAAATATCTTATTGTAAATTTAGACAAAAGATTAGGCCTCTGAAAATTATTTGAAAATGTTTATAAAATAAACAAGGCAGACAAGAGGGTTTAAGGTTTAGGGTTTCCCTGGGTTTAGGGTTTACCATAAATTCTAAACCTGGATAAGCTGGAGCTGCTGCAAGTTGATTCTTGGATCAAGTGATCAAGTGACATGACAAAATGGAATGATCCAACCAGAGAAGGAGAATAACAATAGATCTAGAATGGAAAGGAGGAACATCAATTATGGATTGTTATTCAGTCTAAAATCAATGTGTGAGTAGTAGCCTGAATATGTATAAAGTTTCTGTTTTTTGGCAGTTGTTTCTATAACCGATTTGAAAAACTGCAAATGGCTTCTTGACTGCAGATCATGATTCAATTCACAAATGAACCCATAATATTCTCACCAATTCACAATCAAAAACCCCACAACATTTGTTTATTCAGTTCCTAGAAATATGAGATTCAAGCAATGGTATGTAGCTGCTGCTGTAGCAAAATTCTAATGTATTAATTATTGCCTGCAAGCGGTCGGTCATGAATGCATCCGGCCCAGCTGGAATGATGGCCTAATAAGAACTCCTTTTGGATTCTGTAAAAAAAATGACTACTTGGAACTTTGAGATCTGCAAAAGAATTGTTGAAGCTTCATCTCCGGCCTGAATGCAGCCTGTGTGCGCTGTTCATTGATGAATATATCACTCAGAAGAACTACTGTGTCCAGATGCTGCTTGAATCTCGCAGGTGGGGAGTTGGGTGAGGTTCTTTCTCCAGTACTGAGGCAGCTGAATTGTAGAGCGATGGCGCCCCCACTTAATTATTGCACAATTTTGTTTTTCCACAAGAAGTTTTTCCAATCGGACATGTAACCATTAAGCTGCTGCGCATGACCAGTACTAGCAAGGGTTGTATCCTTCCACTGGAACTTGTAATTGTATTGATCACCAGCTGAAACTTTCTGCATTGGAAGACTTGTTGTCTTGATCTGGGTTTAGGGTTTAGGGTTTTTGTGATCCGGGATCGCGTACTCAATGCATGATGAACAAGGATCAAAGCTGCTAGCAGCTAGTAAGGAGAGTTGGGTTGGCTGCAGATCTTGCGAATCTCTCCTTGAGTTCCAGTCAGAGGACTGATGTTTCCCATCTTCACCATGCTGACGCCGAACTCATAAAAGAATCCATAAGTACCGAACAGGGGAGCCAGCTCGTTGACGAGCTTACGGCTCTCGCCTGTTGTGTTGAACAGAACTCGGTCGGAGAAAAGAGTGCCCTTTCCGACTTGCAAGTTCCGGTAGTACTGGTTGTCGAATCTGTTAGGAGTGACGGGATCGAGATTGGTGATGTCGGCCGGGTTGCCACCGTTTGGGCATTCTCTTTTCAGCTGCCGTGCATAGGCAGCGTTGAGAAGCGGATCCGTGGTCGGGTACAAGCTTGGATCTAGCAATGCGCAGTGAACTCTTCCGAAAGTGTGTGCTCCCGAGAGCACTACCACGTCTCGTGGACTGAGACCCACTCTTGCAAAGTTGGCGTTCAGCTGTGCTACGTTGGAGAATGGACTGGGGATATCGGCGTTGGCTGCCGCTTCGCTTGCTGTCAGACTGTCCCTCCTCCCTAGCAACACTTGCCACCCCGGATTCACAAAGGGTCTTGATGCCTGCCAAAGATCCACATGCCCACTATGATCAGTTTGCACATGAGTTTGCAACTTATTACGGATTTTGATCACATGATCACAAGATTCAATACAAGGAGTTCTCAGTTATCATGAGCAGGAGCTCTTGCATGATTCCCTTGTGGGAAAATTATCAAGCTTTACATTCAAGAATAGACTAAAACACTGAGCTCTTGGATGATCCCCTTGCCACAAAATTGTCAAACTTTCCATTCAAAAGTAGACTCAACACAGAGCTCTTGGATTCGTGGACTAAACATGAAGCTCTAGTTTGATGATTTCCTTTATGGGAAAATTGTTGAACTTTAGGTCCAAGAATATTAGACTAAAACATGGAGCTCTTGGATGATTCCTTTGTGCGAAAATTGTGGAACTTTCCATTCAAGAATAGACTAAAACACTGAGCTCTTGGATGATTCCCTTGAGGGAAAATTATCCAAGTTTACATCAAGAATAGGCTAGACTGAAACACAAGTAACAAGGATTAATTGTGCAACACAAGAAGTTTTGCAATATTCCCAAGGAGCCTTTCAAGGAAAGTTCAATTATGCCATCTAGAAGGATACTGTGAACCAATGTCAAAGGGGAAGTTGGTAATTTTTTCCTGGTTGGGGGAACTGAATTTCCCCTTGACAATGTTGCAAAACTCCAGGCTGTGTTGCACAATTCCAAGTTAGAAAAAAATTCAACGAGGGAAAGAACCATCCAAGAGCTCCTTGTTGCAGCAGCAGCTACAAATTCTTCTTCTATCGAGGGACTGAATATATTCGGGATATATTCACACAGGAATTTGATGATTGCAAAGGAGCGGGACATGAATTTCTACTTACAAGAACGACAGAGTCGCGAGCAGCAATGGCTAAGATATCAGCACATGAAACTGTGTGAGGGCAAGCTCTCTCCACTGCTGCTTTGATTTTGGCGATCACGTTGAAGCCGCGAAGTGAATTGGCGTTGGGAAATGCAAGCTGCTCATTTCCGCTCAGCAATACTGAAGCATCGCAACCCTGCAGACTCATACATACCATATAGATGAGTCCTGTGTCAGCTAGCTGAATGAATTTTTTTTCTTGACAAACATGATCAGATTCGAGGTTTTGCAGCAATGAGGAGTACGTGATGCAGTCTGAGTCGGCAGGACTCGGCCGGCAAATATGTATGATCAAGGAAAAAAAACTATCTTACATTCACGAAACAGTCGTGGAAGAAAAGGCGTAGCAGTGAGGCAGGCATGCGGGGATCAGCTAGAGCTGCCTGGTACACTTGCTCCGCGACGATGAATGGAAGTCGTGCGCAACTTCTCTCGTAAAAGTGGGGTGTGAGTCTTGACCCGGTTTGATGAGTAGAGTGCGCGAGTACTTGCCCAGTACTGACGAGCAGCACCATGATCACCACGCAGTACATGATGGGGAACACCTTCTTCGTCGGGGAATCGTCATGCAGAAGAACACCCATGATCACAGAGCTCTAGCTACTTTTCTTCTCCTGCATGCAGCAACAAGCTCCAAAACCAGCAGAAGAATAAGAAGAAGCTTATATACACTACCGCAATCTTCTCAGCTTCCTCAGATACAAAACTTGCTTCAAATATCGTTCACGGTTCATTCAGTTCATGAGGCCGTCTTTGATCAGTCAAAAAATCTCTAATTGCTGCAGTAGTGACAATCGCTGCAGATTCCTCCGAGAACAACGTCAACGGATGCAGCTAGATTTCAGCTCAATATGGGTCTGCAGCTACGTACCAACACAATATATGATCTGATCGTCGGCTGCTTCACAGGAGGAGCACACAGCAGCAGCTTCACATCGACCTGCAGGAGCTGCTGGTGCACAATTACTAGGCCGCTGTACACATACAAGATCTGTCTCTTGTTGTGCACACACTAGTGTACTAGTCATGCAATCGTCAAATGATTGCAGCAAGCATATATAGCTAGGCTGATGACAACTATTTCCTTAAAATAGACTGCAGGAAATTTTCTGGAGGTGCAGCTGCTGCGCGCTGCAGGGCAGCTCGGCTGGGCTAGCTACGATCAATATAATCCACATCTAGACACGCAAGTGCACAATTAGATTCAACAGTTCTAGCTAGCAGTTAGCTGTATATACAAAGCGCCCCAAAAAGCTTTGCCGCCAGGGGACCCAAAAATATTATTCCGTGTGTCTTTTTGCGATCATTTGGGTTTGTAGTTTTGCTATGGTGATAATTTGGCTGCATCACACTGCATCATATAACATTGCATCGTATTCACAACAAACTGCTTTTCTTTTTGGGAAATCTTCCCTGTGGGCCCATCACACAAAAAACTTGAATTGAATTTCCTCTATGCAAACATGAAATGGTTTGTTTGACTAAATGGAAAAATACAAAGATCCTCTTCCTATTTCACAATGGGAAAATTTACAACAATTAAACATTGAAATATTATTTTGTTCCACAATTGATCCCTTGGAGAGTTTTCCCTGTGTTTTGTTAAATTCAACTTCGATTTGGTAGAGATTTCCATTCTTTTCACTACAGGGAATGCCAAAAAAACTTTGTTGTGCTTGGAACTAGAATATGAGCAAAATGTTATATATATATATATATATATATATATATCTATCTATAGTCATGTGCAATTTTTAGCTAGCTAGTAACTAATTGTATCATGATCCATTGCTTTCTTTGTGTTGCATCCATCTGCAGCTGCAAAATCGATTGGCATGATGCCTAAAGATATCTTCTTACTAGCTAGCTGGGAAAAGGGGGAAAAAAAAAATCCTTTCAAGTACTAAAACACAAGGAGATCCTGGATGATTCTTTAGCTTGTGGAAAAATTGTCTAATTGGGAAAATTATTGCAGATCTATAATCCATGGACCATAGCTGGATTTGGGTCTGTTGCTTTTAGGGATTAGCTAGCTAGCTAGCTAGCTGCACTGATCATCTCCCTGATCATTCTCATGATCATGGGTTGCAACTAGCTGCCTGCCTGCCTGCCTGCCTGCTGCTTGTTGCTGCAGCTTCAATATCATCATCACCAGCCCCAACTAAGAATCTCTGTAACTTAGTTCCTGGACTTGGGGAGGTCACTTTCATTTTATTGGGCCCTGCCCCCATAGGGACAGCGACTATGGGTTTCTTTGATGAAAGTGTTTAGATTGGAACGGATTTTTTTTGGTGTTCAGAGTGTGGACACAGTAGGTAGATGTATAACATCTTATCTATTGGCAGGGCCAGCGTGTTTGTGATGCCTTGTTTCAAATGGCATGAAAAAAATATAGGATGCAACTTATTGAAAAAAAAAAAAAAATGTAAAATTTACTTAAATATAACTAAATGCTTATATTTCATTATGAGAATATAATAAAAAAAAAATTATATATTTTTAAATATATTTAAAACACATTAAATATATATCAGTATTGTATAACAAACTATTTTAAAAGACTTTTTTTTTAATCTTAAGTGCTTCCTTGAATATACAAAGAGTGACCTCCCCCCCCCCAAAAAAAGTTCCCAGCCTTAGAAGCTAGATTTTCATTTGGAATTTAATGAATTGTTTTGTGGTTAAAAGGAGAAATTAGGCTTGAGCTGCTACAGGATGGAATGTCAACTAGGGCCAACTAGCCGGGAAAGACTTGGTCACTTGAGATCCGTGGAAATAGCCTCTAATGGTAATAACAGACTCAGGAAGGAAGGAAGGAGCAGCAACCTGCAGCAGCTGCAATTATATATATATAGCATCGTGAGAAAAGAGAAGTCAAAAGCTGGAAAACGGATCTAAGTACTAGGGACCTGGATCGAAGGTGGACTTTGCACTTCCCGGATTTCTGGATTCAGTTCTTTCTGTAATTACCACTTGATCTAGACACTAATTAACTGCAGGATTCATCATCACACACAAAAACTCAAGGTTTAGGGGTCATGTTTCTCATTGGACATGACGACTTCCTCAAATTTGTGCTGCCAAGATTGAGCATCTCTGCAGCCTGATTTCTGATTTACATAAACTAAAATCAAATCTCCACAGGATTAATTGGAAAATTCTGAACTTTCCATGAGATTAGATTGTAAATTAAATTGCCCTCTTCCAGACTTGGCCTAGACTTCCTAGCATCTCTGGAGCATTTCTGATTACATGTTATAAACTGAATCTGAGATCTTCACTTGAAGGAAACACTTGATAATAGGCAAATACAATGACCCGCCCTATTTCACAACTGGGAAAACAAAAATATTGGTCCCACAATTCCCTGTTTTTTCTTTGTGTTTTTGTTAATTCAACTTCAATTTATTGGAAGGTTTCCATTATTTTCCCTACAAGGAATGCCAGCAAAGTTTGTTGTGTTGGACATGAACTTGTTTTTGACATTGTTGAATCTGCCACCCCAAACCTTAATTGTCATGGAATGGTCTCTGCCCCTTTCCCACTATGTTGGGTGTGTCAGGCCTAGATCGCCCTAATGTGCCCTTGTGGTGCCTTACCCAACATAATAGGCAGAGGCTTCACCATTCCAAAGTACACAAACTGAAATCAGATCTTCACTTGAATGGGAAAAAACTTCTTCCCTGCTTCAAGTTTAGCCTCTTCCTAGCTAGGATCTGGCAAAAGCCCGGACAAAAATTAGATTATATTATAATTCTGCTCACCCATGAGACTGTAAATTATGATTTCTGTTGAGAATTCCTGACAAAGCTATCTCCTGATTATTATGGCTAACTAAATTTTCTAGCAGTAGTTTCAACTGTGAGACACTATCCCAGTCTGAAAGGTTAAGGGTTTTCACATCTCAAGCTAATGGTAGCAGCCAAAACCCTGCTTCCAGCTACTAATATTGCTAATAATTTAAATTAATTATTAGCTGTTTTAGTGGCATTTAAGTAGCATGATTTGTTCATTTGGCCCTGCCTCCTCCTCTAGATCATGATTCTTGCTGCTTGGAATATTCTTCTTGCCCTTTTTCTTTTCACTTGAAATTGCTAATATTAAATTAAAACTTTGTGAAGTCTCCTGGAGACTTGAGCAGAGACTTTTTTCTTTTTCTTTTTTCACAGCTTAAAATTGCTACTAATAATCAAAACTTTGTGAGTGTCTCGGAGCCTTGATCAAAGACTTTTTCCTTTTTTCACTCACCATGGACTAAATATAAAACAATCTTGCCCACCACGCAGCCTCAGCAAGCCTGTGGTCACATAAACAAAAATGGATATGCAACCACACTGGTCCCACACATACACACATATATGCAATGTGCATTGCCAGTCTGTTGGCTAAGTTTGCAAGTTTGTTGGCTCTCTAGTATGCTCAAGTCTCCAGCTAGGGCTCTCTGCTAATCACTCTAACCGACCCAATCTCTCCGTTTCTTTCTCTCTCTCACATCATCATCTTAGCTGAAGATTGTCTAGCATTGACTTGTTGCTCTAAAATATGGCGTGTTATCTGGGTCAACAAGCTGCATATAGAACTACACTACCTTCTTTTTCTGTTATCAAGAAGTTGCATAGAAGCCAGTCATGGAAGTAGTAGCTCAGAGACTTCTTCTTTTTCATTTCTTTTTTTGTTTTTTGTTTTTTTGGTGTGATGGTGTTGATAGGTAACTTGGAAGTTGGGTGACAGCCTAAACCCTAACAATCAGGGTAGTTTACTGTGCTAAGAGAGCATTAGGAGAAGGGATCCAGTTGTGATTTTAACTCTTCAGTATAGCAGCCTTATCATTAGCCACTCGGGCGAGACAATACACACTTCTCATTTGGCGCTTAGAGTGGGCAACAATTGTGACACTTGCATGGTTGTTTTGTGTGGTTGAGTGTTTTGCAAAAACGGAAACGAATAGAAACAAAGCATGTCTAAAAGTTGAAAAGTATGATGGTGATGGGTGTTTCCAGTTATGGTCTTCTTGAAATAACTAGTTCAAATCCTAGCAGAGGTGGCAACAAAACATTTAAAACAACCATTTGATGTTTTGTAAAACAACTCTTAACTTTTGAGGCCGGAGGGGGGTGACAAACTCCTCAAAACAAGTTATCAAGTTTCTCAAAAAATAGGCCCACTCTATGCACGAAACAAAACTTGAAGGGGAGAGGGGGTGGGGGGGGAGATGTCTCCAGCCCACTAGGTAGCTGAATATCCTCACTATTATGACTTGTCACAGAAACCCATTTGGAAGGCAAGAGAAACTGATGTTAAAAACTAAATCATTAAATTAAGAAAGGCCAGCCTTCAAATATTCATAATAGGAAACTTCGTCAACATCTATCTAAGAAGTAAGGTAGTTTGTTTTGTTTTGTAGTTATGAGATCCACTGAATCGGGATGCTTTAGATCGTGTGCTTGGTGTCTTTGGAAAGCTCTCGACAAGGAGGAGTGCATGGGCTTGGTTCCATGACGTTTGGACTTGGCAAAAGTTCTTGAATATTGAATGATTTCTTCATTGAAAATTAAATTGAATCGTAGCTGAAAATTTTGTAGGAATTGGAATGTGCCTTTTGTGCTGTTGGAAAGATCTGATGGGAAGGATTCAATGGAATTTATTTGGTAAGATTTGGATCCAGAATGTGGGAAATATTTTTAAGTGATTTCTGCCGCTGAAAATTCAAATAAATTCCAAAAAACCAGGTTTTGGAAGGAAAGATCAGTTGAGGACGTGGTAACACTTGGGCCAAGGGCACAGGCCACACACTAGTCTTTTCTAAAACAGCAGCAGATGGGACTGAATCCACAAACCATGCCTTTAATTTCTAATTCTGCACACACTAAGTGCAAACAAAACTATTGCAATACTTCTATAAAAAGTGTTGTCTTTTGGGAAAGGTATGGGGATCACCATTCCATAGCCCTCTATTTTAGTGGTTTTTTTTAACAGATGTCCTCTGAAAAGACTTAATAGCCCTCTTTTGAAGGGACACATATATATCTTCTTTTCCTAGGTCCTGCTTTCTTTTGCCTCTGATAGACTTGGAAGTGGGTTGTGAAAACTTGTGGTGATGGAAAAGGACAAGAGACCTGACTACCCAGAGACTACTACCCATCCAGCCACTTCAAACTATGTTATATTAGTAGCATTATTATTATCATCCAAACATAATTTCAAGACAAGGAGAGGTTAAAGGAGCATGAATTTTTTAGAGTACAAAACTATCCCACACATATCCAATAATAGCTAATTGCTTATGTGTGCTCTAGTTCTTTTGCAATGTAAGTGACTTCCTTTCTTGTTTCATGCATCAGGGCCAAGCTTTGAATGAGCCACTCCCTATTATTTCTCAGTCACAATAGCTGGGGCCTGGCTGTGTGTGTGTTCTCTCTCTCTCTATATTCATTCACCACACTAGTTTTGGCTGCCAAATGTATGGACATATTTATCCACACACAAACACACACAAAATGTGTGTTAGGCGACTCTGAACTATGAACCCCAGAACTACATAGGCACCTCTATTTATACTACTGGGCAGTTCCCTCATTGGCCCAAGTGCAATCATTTTCAAGGATTTAATGGATATAACTTTTCAGAAACCCTTTTTAAAATTAATTTTCCATCCATTTTCAAGTCTCTATACATACATATATGCAAAAGACCCAATTGTGAAAAAAAAAAATTATTAGTTCCAGTGATGATGTTTCATTGGGAACTGGTAGGATGGGTATTTTGGTGATTGTCATTATGACAATTCTAGAGTCAATTCGAATTATAATTTGTCGTCCATCAAATTCCATTTTGGAATAGTTTTTTTTTGCTTGTTTATTTGTATCTTGTTGTTTGTCTTACACCCTTTCAATGTTTTTATTTTTGGTTTGTTTGTATCTTGTTATGAACTTTTCTAATGAATTGGACATTCATTGATATTTTGTCTAGCAAATCAAGAATGTAAAAACATATTAAATAAATAAAAATGACAGACAGTAAAATTTACAAATTTTCAGTTTTTTAAAAGACAAAATTAATTACAACAAAATTATTACATTCACACAAAATAATTTAATCATCATCAGTCTGGTAGTGTGAAGCAATGCGAAGCCCAAATTTATAATTTATTTTCCATGACAAAATGGACTTTAAATTCAATAACTTTAAATGTTCAATCAATCTGAAAATTGCAAAAAAATAAAATTACACATCACCTCATTTGAAAATTGCAAAACAAAAACCATGCACACCATCTTGATGTTAAGGGCTTTTGAATGGTACCAAAAGCACAACAAGGGCCCCCATGGTTTGGCTAGCTTAAGGTGTGATCACGAAGGAAAAAAACAAACAAACAAACACCAATTTTAATTTTATAGATGCAAAGCAAACAAAATCAAATGTCATTTCATGAAATTGGATATCAGTTTACAGGATTTGCAAAATTGTATTATCACCAAGGTTGACCAATTGGAGAATATGAGCAAGAATAAAGGGAAAGGTAAAGTGAAATCAAAATTGGGGGTTGAAACTACTTCAAGGACCAATTTTGGTGAGTCAATTGATTTGGTCCCTTATTTTTTCCATGTGTATTGTAATCATCTCAACATCTTGTTTCATCCCCAATTTTGTTGAAACTAGGTCCGAATACCCCAATTTGACATATTTGGGCTTTGCATTGCTTTGCATTACTAGTGATGATGATTAAAGTATTTTGTGTGGATGTAATAATTTTGTTGTAATCAATTTTTTCTTTTCAAAAAACAAAAGTCTGTAAATTTTACTATATGTCGTTTTATTCCATTAATATTCGTTTCCATTTTTATTTGCTAGGCAAAATGCCAATGAAGTCTTATTCATTAGAAAAGTTCACAACAAGATACAAAGAGAGCCAAAAAAAAAAAAAAACCATTGAAAGAGTGTAAGACAAATAACAAGATACAAATAGACAAAAACATTGAAAGGGTGCAAGACAAATAACAAGATACAAACAAAGAAAAGAAAAAATGATTCCGAAATGGAATTTGATCTATGACAAATTATAATTCGAAATGATTTTGTAATTGTCATAATGACGATCACCAAAATACTCATCCTAGGTGCAAGCAAAATACATTACACAATACTTGTTACCTTGTTTCTACTTGAAAACAAGAAAAAACAAAATTTTAAACTTTTAACCTTCTTTTAACATTTCAAAACAAATGATTTATTTTTTTGTTTTCATTAACATCTCTAACTTGTTTCTAGCTTCTTAAAGAAATTTATGTCATATCATTTGGATTTGAAAAAGTACCCCAAAAGTATCCCCAACAATTACCTCATTTGTCATAGGTTGGGGATGATTGTACTTATGAAAACAAACTCCATTAACCAAAAAAATAATATTAGAATGTTCACCACATCAATATTGAGGTGCATTGAAAAACAACCAAATACTTGCAAAAACATTTCACCTACTTTCAAATACATGAACTTTATTTTTCAAATTGCCACAAATTTTAAGTCAATTCAAACAGTTGTAAGTAGTTTAAAAACACATGATTACAACAATTTAACTTTTGAAGTTCATGCAAACAAGAATTAAGAAATAATATTCCCAAAAATAATATTATTATACCCAATAAGATCATCTACTTGTTAATCCTTTTATTGAAAAACCTTTGTATTTTGTTGTTTATGCTATTTTTTGTGTATACTTTACCATACCACATATTAAGTCAATTTCGATGAAACATTGTCATTGGAATTTCATGAATAACACAATAATGTGTGATATAATTGGCTTTTTATTATTTTCATTGGTGATTTTTACCTTGGTTGATTGAAGTTATCATAAACATGTAAAGTGGACATGAAAGAAGGAATGAGAGAAATTAAAGATATATATCTTATTGTCGCTTTTCCAAAACAATCGTAACCTTTACACTAAGAAGGTGTAACTTTAAAAAACAAAAACATTAGTCATTGATTAAAAGAATGGGTGATTTGATCTACAAAGCACAAGAGCCCACCTCTTTCTATAGGGTAGGATATAATGTAACCAAAAAGAAAGAGGGGACCCACAAGTCAGACAGCCAATACACTGCCTACTGCCAACCCTTGCCAACCTCACTATCCTGCTAACTGCATTGCTCATCGACGGACACCCATCGCTCCACAGACTCAAACCATCACCTTTCTACTGTTGATCTGACTATAATTCGACAGATCCATCAACATACTGCTCGACTCAGTACACACCTCTCACAAGATCTTCTCACACAGACACATCACCAAAATGCTTGCATTTCATTCACAATATGTACACGCTCCGAAAGCTCAAGCAGGTTTCTTCAACACGAAAAATGACGAATCTGATCGTTTTGGTAGTTCTTGTTCCTCTCCTACATCCTCCACTCTCCTGTAGCACGAACCTAGCTACTTATCAGACGCAGCGGAAAATCCAAGACATAGCCGAAGCTCTGAGCTACAAAGTTCTTCTCTACTCAAATCCTTCCATCTCTCTCCAAAATTATCTCGCTCTCCTAGAGCTCAGCATATTCAGCTGTCTAAGATCTATCTTTGTTATCTGTTGCATATCCTCTACTATCTATTCTATTTTCTACCTTGTCCCCAAAAATTGTCTTCTCCCCCTTACAGACTCCCGATCTTTCTTCTCAAAAGGTCCGTTGCTTCTTCCAGAAGCTTCTCCAAAACGTTCAGTTCCGATCCAATCCAATCCAGGATCCGCCGTCTTGCCACCTTAATTGAACATACTTCATCAATGCTGGCCGCCGCCATCTCCATCCTTGCACACAGCTCAAAAGAAAGCCATGCAATCTTCATGCAATACTAATGGGGCGCCGTCACACTGAGTCAGTTGATGCAATCATACTCAGAACCCTAAATTAAATCAAAGCTCAAACCACCTCCTTTCGCGTTACAATAATACTTTTGTTTAGACTCTATAATAATCATAAAAGTTGAGTTGAAACCTTTTTATATAACCCTAATCTCATATTCTTTACATTTGACCCTCTAATTATGGTAAGACAAATTTTATGTTTCCTTCTAACTATTATGCATTTGTGTATGTAACCAAAGATTTTAGTGAGGTCTTTTAATTTTTAGAAGTCTTTTCTATTTTTTCCATGTTTGTAGGTACAAGGAGTTAAGTATTACTTCCATATCAAGTTTGAAATATGTTACTCTCATCAATTTCATACAATGTTCTTTTTTTCTCAGTAAACTTTCTATAAGAATGTGTGTGATTATATCTTGGGTATTGCAATATTCAATTTTTATTATTTTTTGCAAGCATTTTTTTTTAATGAAATGAGCTTGAACTTTAATGTTTGCTTATTGTATGCAATTTAGGGTTTTCAATGAAAGTTATTGCACTTTGACTATCTAAGTGATTATAAAGACTTCTTTTGCTTATAATATGAGCTTGGTAGTAGCCTTCTTATCCACTATGCTTTCTTGAAGTTCAAAACAAAGCCATGTATTCCAATTTTGTGCTAGACACAACCATTGCCTTTTCCCACCTTATGACTTCATTAACAAAGGAGTGACCTACCGTAGGCCTCTTCATGCTAGTGTTCCCACCCAAATAGCATTAGAATAGTCTTGCAAGACTAAAGGCTTGTTTGTCATTCTATACATTAGTCTTCTTCCTATTATTCCTTTCATATATCGTATATTCTTCATCAAATCAACATTATTTTCTGGTAGTATTGAATCATCAACATAGACATTAATAATTATCAAACCCTTTCCTTTAAACTTTATGTGGATATTTGAACTTGATTCATTGTTGTGAAAATTGTTAAAGACCATAAGTGAACCCAATTGTTGATGAATCATCATTCATGGGAAAACTACATTAAACCATATATAAGGTTTTCTCAACTTGCACATTAACTTGGGACTTCTTTGTTTTTGAAGAAGCCTTTTCCAGAGCCTCCATGTAAATCTATTCATTCAGTAATTTAACTATAAAATGACTAACGCCTACCCACTTCATTCTTCAAAAAAAAAAAGAATTGGCCATAGTAATGACATTTTTCATTTTGCACTTTAAAATTCGCGAATTTACATGGTAAAGCACCTTGTCAAAACATTCTTTAGCGCGAATGTTTACCGAATTAACACCGCTTGATCTATAAAATTCGTTAAAATTCGTGCTTCTTTGGGCTTCCATAACATTCCCACACCAAGAATGTCATAACTATGGAATTGGCTAATCAAGTTAACATGACAAAATATGATTAATCATAGGGGTGAATATTTAAAACCCCATGATTAACAAGCTAACATGACAATTGTTTTAATTGTTATGACCCAAAATAATATTACATTATACTAGTTGTTTAAAGGTGTATTTAAATCATTAGATTCATTTCAAACTTATTCAAGTGTTCTCATAATATAATTAAAACATTATTGAATAAGAACTAAACAATTTTACTAACAATAAGTCAATATGTCACTTCAAAAGGTGTAAAATTTAAAATTTTGTTACACATGTTGGTCATTTTATTGTGAACTTACCCCCATCACTTTGACCATTGACTAAGGTTTTCTTACATCCATTTGTTGAATGTCCAAACCATGATGTTATTGCAAAGGCTACTAATGTTCTAATTGAAGTGAGTTTTGAAAGGGATTCTTATAATCAATTCCCTCTTGTTGAGTACATAGCATTTTGCAACCAATTTTGCTTTATATATAACCATTGTACCATTGGAATTTCAATTTTTCATTTTATTGCATTATTCCAACTATTCATTTTAGCTTTTATGAATGTTTCTTGCATAGATCTCATGGATAGGTTTGAATAAGTAGTCTATTCTTCATTTTTTTTAGATGCACAACTTTTTTCCATTTAATTAACATTGAAGGTGATTGTTTTCGTCTTACCTCCCTTCTAGGACTTTAAATGGGTCCTTCTATGTTTCCACAACAAGTTTTATGGAAAGTGTATAGAACCAATGATTGTTGAATTAGAGTCTACAATTGATTTCATGCTTCACATTCTCCCCCACTCCCAACACCAAGTTCTTTAGCTTGAACAACAAAGGGGGATAGAACGCACTTGTGTAATTTGTGAGTTACTAGGGTTTGGAACTAGGCTATTGGTGACATTTGGATCATTCTCCTGCATTTGAAATGGTGTTTGATGCATTACATGTTATTCATGAAGTTGAAAAACTCCTTTTGGGGGAGGTTTTTCATGAGAAGATTATTTGAAGAAAGATGGATCCAATTGGAGTTTGTTTTTCTCAATGAAGTCATCTTTTCCTTCTCATTCAACTATTATGTTTGTCACTTTACTAACTTCCTAAAAAATGATATCTTTATTATGATCTAAATTATTTTATTGGATTTTCTTGACATCTTGTATCCTTTACATTGTATCAAAGAAAAATGCATTATTTGAACTTATATTATAATTTTTAGAAAAGTTTCCTTAGGATCTAAAAGCAAAAACAATGCAACCAAGCATTTTCAAGTGTGAATCATTTCGTTAATACTTAATACCATGTTCATATTTCATATGGAGACAAATTGGCTATTGTTTTACAAGGTTGTTTATTTTGAAGGTATGTAGCTATGAGCAGTGCATCTAGGCCTCAAAACCCCCCCATCAATACAATTCAAAGTAACATGTTTAAGACAACTTCCTCATTGCACAAGCATTTTTTTTCTTCTCTGAAACACCATTTTGTTGTGATATATATCAAAGAAAAAATCGTCTTAAGATTTCATTGACTTGATAAAACTCAATGAAATCAATGGACTTATCTTTGCCTTTGTTTTCAATTTTTTAATCTTCCCATTTGATTTTCAACCATACCTTTTTATTTTTCAAATGTGGAAAAAACTTTTGATTTGTTTCATAACAAAAAAATAAAATTATAGCATGAATATTATAAATGTATATGATGAAGTACATGTTTAGCTCATGTGAATGATTATTTGCATTTGACAACATATGTCCAAATCATGTACCAAGCTCAAGGAGAACATTCGACATTAATATTTGACATTACATGTGTCAAATTATATATTCTTTGGGGGGTATTATGTGAGGGAACATTAATTTTCTCACACTATTATTGTTTAATTTTATAATATGCACATATTTAACTCACCCTAAACTTAATTTAAATTTCACTCATGCATTGAATTTTGTTACCATATATTTGTTGGAATTTTTAGTTTTAGTTCAAAACCATGAAACATTTGGATGTTGTTCATCATAAAGATAAAATGTTTAGAAAAATATTTTTCAATACATCTATTTCCTTATTATTTCCAACAAAACATAACATCTTTTCATTTACAATTCCCTTAAAAGGTGTAAAAAATAGGTGTCACTTGACCCACATTATGAACTTTTAAATTATGCACTCTCCATGATCCTATTAATTGAACCTACTAACAATTAATATCTAAAGTCTCTTTGTACATATATATTTTGAATTTTTTTTCTAACACCTATTATTATCATATTATATTTATATGAGTTATATGTAAATTTTGAAAATAAAAATAATCACATTAATATAAAACAAATTGAATTAGAATTTTTTTTTAAGCACCAATATGTGAGACCTTATAATTTTACTCATGTAATTTTCCAATTCCAAAAAGGGTGTTTTCACTTGGGCACTAGATTAAAAGGTAAGCTTGTTCTTGTTGCTTCTTATTATGAAATTGACTACCTATATTATTTTCTCACAACATTGCAAGATTTGCAAAACTGAAAAGATTTGATGTCAACCAAATCTATATTTCCAATTGCGATATCCTTGTGAATCATTGATTGTAAGCATCCTTAGCCTATATGCCCCAACCTTTTATGCCACAAATTTGCATTTGAATCTAAGCTTACAACATTTGCTAGAACTTCATTTGTCATGTTTGAGATTCCTAATTTGTACAAGTTGTTCTCCAATGTGTAGGTTGTAATTAAATGCCAATATTTGGAAAATAAACAGCTCCCACCTTTGTTAATAAGCTCTTCTCCAAATTCTACAAATTGTTTGATGAAGAATAATTGTTTCTCAAAACTAGAACATGTATTACATTAAACATTTCTCTTATTTGTCCATCAAGTGTGTGGGGGGGGGGATGGGGATGGGGGGAGGTCTATATTAAAATAGTATGTGAATATTAAAATTTTAGATAATAATAAGATGGGAAAATTTAAAGTTCCCTCACATAATGCCCCTTAAACAATATTTTCTTATGCACATAGAAACCCCCAAGGAATACTAGTTGTGTTGTTTTGTTTCTCTTTTTCAATAGCAATTCATTTATGATTAATAATCTTTTTGCACATGACCCTTTTTTGGCAATAAAAGCATCATAGTTTGTCTTTCCCCATCCATGTTGGAATAAAACTAACCCTTCACCTTCTTTTAAGGTGCTTGAACCTATTGTATTCTTTTATATAAGTTTTTATGTGTAGTTCATGTAAATAATGCAAATATTGAATTTAATAAAGCATCTCAACTGTTCATAAGAGTTTTTCCTTGTGGCAAGTATGTTAATATGTTCAAGTTTGCAATTTCATGTTGGGTTGTCTTCTTAGAACGATTGAAAAACTTTTATAACTTGTATCTACATATTCCTCAATAGTGATATTTCCATGTCTTCATCATTGATAGGTGATCTTGTCAATGACAACCATTTGAAAGCGCTTTATATATAATGTTTACACTAAGAAAGTGTAACCTTTTGAAGAGTTATGTCCTTCCAATAGACTTTGATCCAAAGCTTATGTACATAACCAATTATAAGCATTAGGGTGTAAATGTAGTTTCATGTTTTATAAGATTTGTTAATAAAATTCCAAGTAAGTTTTATAAGATTTTGAGAGGACTCGACAAAGAAGAAGGTGGGAAAAATGTCCACGACCACAATTCACACCTTTAGCTAGATTCGCATTTGTAAGGTTTTACAAGAAGTTTTTATTGCATTTAAACCTTTGTTGATTGGCTAAGGATTTAAGCAATAAATTAACCACTCTTACAAAGGGATATTTTTTTAAAATGTAATGAGATTAATTTTGTCATACATCACTACAAGAAAAACTGTCTTTTGCAACTTGATTTATGATTAGGTTATTAGTCATGGAAAACATTTATGACTACATGATTATGTAGTCAAATAGAATACATCGTTTAAAACACCTAGTCACTAATGTGGCTTAGTCGGAAGACAATTTATGACTATGACTTTTGTAACTTTGAAGTCAGGAGGTCATCGATGCTTGATGAGATCCATAAATTATGGCCATTGGATATAATTCATTAAATATGAAATAAATATGTTTTCCACCCATGCCATGTAGACACATGGCATGGAGACACATGGTATAAAGGTTTAAAAACCTAGCTTATATGCTAGGAATGTAGGCCCTAGCATACCTAGGAATCTATGCCCTAGCCCACCTAGGAATGTAATCTAACTTAATTAGTAAGCTAAACTAGTTCATTAAGAAACAAGTGCAAGGACTTGAACCCTTCACCTCCACATTGAGGGAAGAAGTCTTTAACCCCCACTTAACCATCACACCACATGATTTTTACATGACAAGAATTGTCACCATAAGTTGTTATAATTTTTTTTTCTAAATTACTTTATAAGTTAAGTATTTAAATACTTATGTAACAACTATAACCTACCTAGTATCTAGTAGGTACTTAGCTTGGTAGGTAATAGGTAAATAGTACCTAAAAGTAATAGTAAGTAGGTAGTAGGTAAGTAGGCGCTAAGTAGTAGGTACATATATGTACTACTTATCTAATATGTAAGTAGGTGCATAGGTACCTAGTAAAGAATAATAGTCGTAGTTAGGTAGGTATGTAGGTAGGTAGGTTAGTAGGTAATTAACACCTAGTTAAACTACTAACATAGGTAGGTTGTTAATGTATGTGGTTAATCATGTAGTCCCAAAATAGTCCTAATCTAGTCATATAATCATAATCCCATTACAATGTAGTCACAAATTTGAGTAAAAGTATATGATTAAGGACATATGACTACATGACTAGATTAGGACATTAGTCATAAATGTCAAAGTCATGAAAGACATGCTTTGGTGTTGTGCATTGAAATGTTTACAATTAAGGTGAAAATGTTCGACAATGTAAATGCATTCTACAAAATCATGACCTTCCATTCATTGAAACAAATTAAATGCAACAAAATAATGAAGTGATGTCCAAAAAAATTGGCCAAAATTCAAGAACTCTAAAAGACATGAAATTCAAAAAATGTGGAAAACATAATCATGACAAAGAATAATATTATGATTTCTTTGAGAATGTAATTAGTGGGTGGGGGGCAAAGGGGGGCAGGATATTTTAATCCTTTGAAGTGAAGGGGTCAAACTAACTCCACCCTAATTTGAAGCCAAATCTAGAAAAATTATACATAATGATGTCTAAGGATAAGTTATTCTCAAACATTTAACCCTAATGACATGTCAGTTGCCACCTGAGTTTTTATCCCTTTTGTATGAATGGGTAGAAGTTAGGATTAATTTGTTCTCGTTGTTTATTCCTTTTACCACGTTAGTGTGAATCCACCTTTAAGGAGTTTGTTTTATTAGCAACTTTATTTCTATGTTGGGTTACATAGTTGAAAGGTCAACTTTGGAATGAATGGTTTTCCATCTAATTTCAATGTTTCATGATTGATGGGGTTATGATGTGGAGGTTCAAGAATTTAGTGAAATATATGTCTTTGAACCAACGCCCATAGCGCACAATGAAGGATGGATGAATAGTGGTTGGAAAACAATTATTTGTTGGGTTTCAATTCTCAAGCTAACCATGGTGGTTTGCTCAATTATTTCTTTTATTACCTACCTATTAGTTCTTAGTAGGTGGGTAATAAAAACTAGTGTTGGATGGGTTTCACATATACAATAACAATCAAGTTTCACCTCCAATTTTCACAACCCAATTATTAAAATTTCCATTAATTAAATTTTATTTTAATAATTAATTAATAATTTAATTACTTCATCACACACAAAAAATAGTACCATGTGAGAAGAGTAATACAAATAATCTAAAATATAACAACAATAAAAGGGAAAAAAATAGCTACATGAGAATAATAACAACCCCGTGTGAAAAAACAATAAGAAGAACATGACACCAACTAATATAGGGATTCTAAAAATTGGATCAAAGTTTTATGAAAGAACTTTTGTAGTTTTCCAAAAACAATATATGTATAAATTTGAATTGGTTATCATGATTAGTCCTCATTCATGTCAAAATCTAAGGTCAATTTTTAATCTAGTTTCACATGTAAAGGTGTCAATCAATTTTCATTATGAAAATTGGGTTGAGAATTAGGTCAAAAATTGAATGGGCATTCGATAACCACTCATCACTAGTAAAAACAACCCTTATTTATGTGTAAAACATGTATTTACCAATGTTGGGCGATTCTCATTTTTTTGTGAAAATCAATCGATTTCATTTGTTACATGATGTTATGAGAACCTTATCAATTGTCTAATACATATATTTTTTTGGGCAATGAAAATTAACCAAGGTACAAGGTTCTTAATTTTTCTGAACTCACCCAATTTTTAGATGGGGCAGTTCTTGCATGTACAATAATAATCAATTTTCACATCTAGTTTTCACAACTTGGTTGTTAAATTGTCCAAATTTTCTTACACTTGAAAAATGACTAAAAATAAATGAAAATTTGTAAGTTGAAACATTTTTTTTAATGCAAATTTAAAACTACATAACTTATTTCACTAGGCAAAAAGAAGAAGAACACCATGTGAGATGAAAAACAACACAACAAATCAAAATAACAACATCAACTCACAAAAAATAACAACACCAATGAGCAAAAAGTAATAGCACCAATGTGCAAAGAAACAACATCAATCCATGAAGAGTAGCACCAATGTGAAACAAAAAAATCACACAAGACAAGCATAAACACCATGCAAGACAAACAACAACACCAATGCAAAAAAACCAACACCATAGGAGACAAACAACAACACCACATGAAAAAAACATCAACAACGAAAGAAAAAATTAGCACCAACATGAAAAAATTAACAATATCAGACAAAAATAGTGGCAGCTACTATTTAAAAATCGTAATCTAGCACAAAGACTCTACAAACCATATGTAAGTTTTACAAGACAACATGTTCGATTCTTCAAAAAGTATATGTTAAAAAATTGAACTGGCTCTCATGATCAACTTTCATTCATGTGAGAACTTGAGATCAATTCTGACTTCAGTTCTCACATGTAAAGGTGCCAACCAATTCTCATTGTAAGAACCGAACTAAGAACCAAGTCAAAAACCACCCAATATTGGTACTTACATAGTAACAACCTATTTTCCTATCTATCTACCTGCACATAGGACCTCCTTATCTTTAAATTAATGGTTACCAAGGTGAAACCAAGTACTAACTCAATTGAAGTTCATCTACGACCAAGTCATTAATATATCTAGCTTTGAAATATGGAGGTGAGCTTCACAATTTTTGAAGAGGCTTTATAATTTCAGAGTACCCAACCAGTGACAAAATGCAACAAATTTGATGAAAATAATCATGGCAAACAGAGCAACTATGGACATTATTAATCCCACAAAAAAGTCAGTTCCTCAAATGCACAGCAATAGATTAATTTCAGACATACATTCTTCATTAACTCTCAATTTTTCCTCTCATTTGTTCTTTATTGTTGTTGTAGTGTTTTTTCTTTTCCTGCAGTAAAGAGCTTGACAGGTTTTGAATGAAATTGTCGGTGTTCACCAGTTGGACGGTTATTTGAAATGGCACCAGACGACTGGTAGTTCTGGGGGCAGTTCTTTGTACAGTATACGCAATCTCGGTTCTCAAAAATCAAAGAGCTGGTTTTGATAGATAACAGCAGTTCTCAAAGAATCTAAGAACTTGTCAAATAACATGTTATAAAATTTCCAATCCTTTGCTGGTTATTTCATGAAAATCATCTTTTCTTTCCACCAAAAAAAAACTGGAACTGAAGGTTTTTTTATATTTAAATTTTCAAAAGACTGGAACCAGAGGTTATTAACCAACACTTGTGTTGACTTCAGTTTCCAAAATCAGCAAATTTGCTGAAGACTTGAGTGCCAGTATTGAGGAAACTGATAACAGAACTTCGTTGAAGCTTTCTCAACCTCAGCCAAATTCAATAACTCGAAAAGACAAAGTCCCCATTACCTCCTAGTGTTGTTGGGTGGGTTAAATATGAATTTTTGAACAGCCCAGGCAACTCCATATTATAGGCTTCAAAATCCCTAAACCCAAATCACCACCCAACACTGTTGTGCACCCAAGCATGAGAAGAAGACAAACCACATTGGATTGTTCAGAAAATTCAGAAAACTTGTTTTGCATTGATTCATGCAGAACATTCAAGCTTCCTCATTCAGCAGTTCTTCCAAATGCCCCCACCCAATCCAGAATTTGTAGAAAACAATCTCCAAGAAACAAATGCATCCACAAGAGCCAGAAGATCCAGTCCAACATTTAATCTCTCTCTCTCTCTCTCTCTCTCTCTCTCTCTAGGATCTTTTCAAGGTCCTTATGTCTACAACAATAATGTTGCTTCTAGCCAAGAGAATGGCATGGGATGTGAAAGAAATTGAAAGAGAAACTCACCAGCTTATTAAGTAGTTGAGTCCCACTCAGGAAGTTTCAAATATCCCAGACTGAAGGTTCTGATTGTCATCCCCAAAAGAATGATGAAGCCAAGCACTTTGTTTTTTGAAATGCCTTGCCATTTGCAAAGGACGGATCTTGATTGATATAGTCACATCTAGATACACTGAAAATTTTCTGCTAGTGCTTTATGTATAGGTGCTCTGTGCAGGTTCATGGCCAGGAAGGGGGACACAACATCCCCACTGGCTTCCTCACCATTGGCCCATTACCTTCCACAAAGAATGAGGCAAACCTGTATCATACATCAGAGTTTTTTTTGCACCAGCAAACTTCTCACAAATGTGAAAGATAAAAATGAAAAAGAGAATATTTATGTTTCATATTCTTTTTCCTTTGTTGATAAATTGCAAATTTCAGGAAAAAAAAAGTATTTGAAAAAAATTTGTATGGTCACTTTTTCACTTGGATTTTAGAGGGGAGCATTTTTCCTATGAGATTTTTTTGTGTTGGGTGCATTAGTTTAGTTGCTTGATTAGTTCTCAATAAGATAAGGATAAATTAGGTTAGCATAGTTATTTTGGTTTTATCTTGAACTAGTTTAGATGTGAATATTGTTTTAAATATTTTTGTTGATGGGATATTATAACTTGAAATTGTATGGTCTCAAATTACTTTTGTTAGGTTTTGTTTTGTGGTTCTATGTTTGGATTCATGCTTGTCGCAAGTGAATCATATATTTTGGATTGGACATCGTGTACTATTCAAAATATTTTGATGTTATGTGTTGTATGTTGTGACCAAAGTGATGGTTGTAGGCACTAACATAGAAGTGCATGAAATTTGCAATTTGTACAAATATGTTGTCATTTGGTGTGAACGCCCTCTAGGGATGCTCACATCACGTTCCTTTAACTAGTGAATTTTGCCAAATTTTTAACCTAAAAATATTATTTTTAACCTATTCAATAATTGTTTCATGAAAAAAATATCCAAATTCACTAGATTTTTATGATAAGTTCTAATACGTTGCCAAGAATATAAAAAGATTTTTTTTCCTACTTTCAGATCAAATATGTAGCAAATTTGGGTAAATTATTTTTTGGATGGTTACCACTTTGATTACATCACAAAATCCTTAAAACAAGCTCGAGCTCACATATGAAGGAATAGTAGAAATTTGAAAAAAAAAACACATTGCCCTACACCTATTATTTAGGAGCAAAAATAAACTCACACTTTATAAGTAAACAAAATTGGGCATACAATCCTTGCTCTTTTGTAGGAAGCATACCTTGCCATTAAGATTTGGTGCTAATTAGTTTTCAAAAGGAAAAATTGAAAAGAAAAAACATTCAAAAATAATAGTGTCTAAAAAAAAGTAGACAATCAAATTCCCAACCTCCTAGTTATTCTTTATTGTCCCCACCACTATTTATTGCAATGTGATATCGCACCATGTGTTTTTATTCTTTACTTAAAAAAATTTGGAATGCTAGAAATAGGGTCACAAAACCTTTTCTTTCTTTCTTTTTAATTTTTATTGGAACTTGTTGGGGAAACGTCATGTGTATTGGTGGGTGTAGCAATGGCAACAAAAAAACCTATAACAAACATAGCAAAGAAAACTTGAAAAGCTAAAACATCAACTTGAAGTAACTGAATAAGCCCCATTTTGATCCCAAGATGTACTAACCATGCAAATAATTGAAAAAACTTCTAATAAGGTGGTGATGGAAGAATCAAGTCATGTTGCAACAACAAATGAGACAATTCATATAATGGTAGATGATCAAGTTGGTGCAAGTGTTCCAATCAAAAAACCAATCCATGTTGCAATGAATGAGTCATGCCTTGATTTAGTGGAAGATCTAATACATGTTGCAACAAATGGATCAAATCTTCTTGCAATAAAAGACTAAGTGGAACAAATGCCACATGTAGTTTTTGTCCTTTTTCCAAGTGATCAATTAAACACTACATTTCATTCATTGTCCCACTTGCCTTCTCCATCTAATGGAAAAGGTAAGTGGGGTATTTTTTGCCCTAATTTAAGTTGCAATACCTCAATGCTTTAGATTCTTTCTTTTAATGTTTGGCTTGGCAAACCTTGATGAAGCCATGTTTTAGGTCATGTTATGAACGTAGTAATACCAAGTTGGGTTTTCCTTTTTCAACCCTTACCCTCAATGGAAATACCCTCATTTTGTAGGTCTTCTTATTTTATCTGGTTTTTGTATATGGTTGTTTTAGAATCAGTTGGGACACCTAGGGTTGCCAAGGAAGGGGTGCCCTGGGCTAGAATTACATGCATATTTGTTTACAAGGTTGGTATTTATGATATATCTTATGTAACCAAGTATCTATTTGTGAGACATTCGGGTTGCAAAACATGATCTTGCCATAGAATGGCAACCAAGTAAGTCAATTCATCCATCTACTTAGTAGGGTGTTGGCAAGCTATGGTCTACACAATTTGTGAAAAATTTGGAATTACATATAGTATCAAAAGTAGCAACATGTAAGATTTCACTCACTTTGAATAATTTTAAAGATCACATATAAATGATTTGAGCTTCAAAATTAAAAGAACTCACAAGAATTATGAACATGAAATTGAAACATAATTATACATTTTTGTAAACGTACACCAATAGTTTAACAAAGGTTTTTTAAAAACCCTTATTTGGCAGCAATTTCCCATTTTTTTAAAAAATCAAAACTTCATCCTACTTTTGTCAAATGATTAAAAAAACATTTAGCCCAAGTAAATCTTCAATGGAAGAACATTTTCTAACCTAAGAAAATCATAATCATCAACATTTTCATACCATAATGTACTAATGGGCATTTAAAAATCATTTCATCTAAATTCCATGACCTTAAGAAAAATTGAAAACTTAAAGATTGTTCTTTATGGTTTTTTTTATGTATGTGTAAAATTTCATGGAAATTTTATTATTAAATGTAGTACTTCTTAGTCCTTTTGTTGGAATTGCAAAAATGTGGACAAGCTCTCCAAATCAAAATAATATTTTGTTGGACTATTATATCATTCATATATGCATTGATTTCACAACTTAATTTTAGATTGGGATATGAACCATCATCTTTTACAAAATTTTAGTGAAAACTATTTTCCAAATTTCCACCATGATCATGAAACTTGGATAGGTACTTGAAACTATCAAAATGTGATAGTTTTTTTGTGTAGATTGTAGTTTGCCAACACCTAGCATGAAGGGGTAAAGCACCAAGGCCATGCATCCATGAATGCACAACATCTTGAGGAACCCCATTGCTAGGTTTCATTGTAATGAGCCCAAGGTAATTTATTGAACAAAGAAATGAACAAAGTGCAAATGGAATCTATTCCAAAGCAATGCAACACACACATCAAAAGGTGCCAAAACCTACATAATTACTCTAGTTGGCTTCCTCTCACTTGTTCACTTTCCTTCAAATTCATGCATGGGGTGTGGGGTCCATCCCCCCCCCCATGTGATAACCAAGGTGGAGAAAGATGAAAATATTATAGGTTTGAAATAGCAAGGTTCCATATACAAAGGTCCTTAGGAGTGCTTGGGATGCTCAAGATTTGAAAAGCACTTCCAATAAGATGGTGTAGTAAAAGGAAATCAATTTAGTCACCACATACCACGAATCAAAAATGATCCATGGTCAATAAGTTTTAACACATGTCTTGATGGTTTTTTCATAATATTTGAGATTCATGTTCCCTTGTTGTTGTGTACATCTTCACCTTAGGATCCAAAACACTAGCAAGGAAGGCTTTGTAGCTAATGTGGTGCAACTAGTTTTGGCAAACCACCAAATGTTTACACATCACTATGCTCAAAAGGCACAAAATGTTTTTACACATTATCAAAAGTAATGGGATATCATTATGTTCATTTAATGAAAATGAAAGTGAAGATAAAAATGAGAGCTCATAGCTTTACTATAGAATATGGGGACAATGAGTTGTGTATAAACCATTTTGTCACTAATTATGTTAACACCCATTTTTAGACATAAATTGGTTCTAATTTGGGTCCCACATTTTGTGCCATGGTTACCAACATCCACGTATTGAAAATGATGAATTTTTTTATGAATGAACAAGCAAATGATGTAAGCATTTTTTTTGTTTAATGTTCCTTTTAAGCATTTGTATGCTCATGATTATAAGAAAAGTTTGAATTTTTCTACATAAAACATTGTCCATGCATGAAAGGTTGCAAATGAAAAAATTGGGATCCATGTATAATGAATGTGCAAAGTGAAAGCAATGCCCCCTTGCATCCAAAGAAAGAAATGTTGTGATGAAGATTTTGCACTTTAATTCCAATCTTTGATCAAGTTCAATTAAGCCTTCAAGCATGCATTTTGTGCAATACCTTCATTGAAGATAATGCTCATTGTTCATGGTTGAAAACATCTTCTTCAACCTAACATATTCACAATAGTCTCATTACGATATTACATATGTTTTAGACTCGTTGATTTTCATGCAATGCCTAAAGATAATCGTATACATTATCTTTCAGCCTAGGTTTAAGCAAAATTCTAAAATAAAGGTATTGCATATGTTTTAGATTTTTTTATTTTTTTACAATACTCTCAGGACAAACTAAACAAAATGTTTTCTCCCAAGGATAATGATATCCTTACAATAACCTCAACATAGTTAATAATTATAATAGTTAACAAGCAAATGTTAAGGTATTTCATTTTTTAAAAATCTTAAGTTTAATTGCAATACCCTCAAGATAGTTGATACATATAATAATTAATAAACATTAGGGTATTTTGCTTTTTCAGGATCTTAAATTTAATTGTAATACCCTTGAGATAGTTAATGAATATAATAGACAACAAGCATTAGGTATTTCATTTTTTGTAGGATTTTAGGTTTAGGTGCAATACTTTCAAAACAATCAATAAATATAATAGTTATTAAGCATTTGGCTATTTTTTCATCTTATGGGATCTTAAGTGTATTTACAATACTTTCATGACATTAATGAATATAATATGTTTATTGTATTAAGGTATTTCATTTTTGGGGGATCCTTGGTGTATTTGCAATACCCTCTTATTGATGTGTGTATGACATACATATATTAATCCAATTATTGCCAATCCCCTTGTTTTGTTGCATTACCTTCAAGTAGTTTTGCTTAGCTTTTATTGGGTTTTTAACACATTTTCAACACAAAAACACTGTGGTTTTAAGTTTCTTGTGTTACTTACAATGTATATATTGATATTAAACTAGTGTGTGTTTTGAGCCCCAATGTAGGTATTACAATTGAAGAGGAAAAAATTAATGTGTTTTGCTAATGATATGCAAAATTTGCATATTATATTGATTTAAGGGCAAATAAATCAAAAGACATTATAGGTTTGCATCTTTCGTATTGGTGGGTTTTTGGTGTTTATGGAATATTATGGGTTAATTCTTTCAAACATGTATCTTATGGTTAAAACATTAAAATAGAAAACAAAATGATTCAAAAAAATAAATTATATGGCCTATGAAACATTACATTAAGAAATGAAAAAAATACTCATGGAAAATCCAAAATGTAAAATGTAATCCACATCAATTTATACAAAACTGTTCAAGAAACTACAAAAATGCACATTATGTTCAAAAACCTATTCAATGACCTCATCATTAAAACCAAAAACTTAGTGATAAGCCTTGGCCACCTCCTCTTTTGCTCATGTTCCATGATGGTGGATGACCGTTTGTGTCGCAACCCCACTTTTGGAAGAGTGTGAGGATGACAGTCACACTCCCAAAATGGGGATTTGGGAGTCCTCAAGGACTCCCAAAACTTCAGAGTTTGATTGCAGGGGTCAAAACACTTCACTTTGAAGTAGTCTTTATATCATTGGAAAGCTATTGAAGTGTAAATGTCGAAAATGGCCTCGCATGAGCCATTTGGACATCTACAACACAAGTTATGGCAAAAAGAAGGGTTGGGAGTCAACTGACAGTTTGACTCCCGACCATTAAAAGTCAGGAATCGATCTGACCCTAGTGTGTGTAGGTGGAGTGCAACACACATTCAAAAGATCTCAAGGAGAACTACAAGTTTTCTTTAAACCTCATCCCAATCGAAGGTCTGAGCAAAAAGTTATGAGTTCACAAAATTTTGGGAGTCCAAAACGGGACAATTTTGGGACTCCTCCTTGAGAGTCTAGGGACAAAAAGTCATTCGAATGTATATGCCATGGACAAACACAAAGAATAATATATGGGGGAAGGTGGTGGCTTCCCCCGAATCCGAGCCGTGGTGAGTCTTGTGAATCCAGGGTCGCCCACGGCTTGTCCTAACACTAAAGGTGTTCAAAAAAATGAACTAACCAACTTGTCAGTTGGTTTGATGCAAGTTCGAGTAAGTAACTAAAGCTTCTCCCTCTTCCTAATCCCATCTCGGAGCTTTAGCATGCCCCTCTACCCCTTTTAATGCTAGGAGTTGGAAGCGTGCTTCGAGTTCCAAACAATTCCGTTGTTTGACTAACTTGGACCCAACTTGGGTCTAACAAGGAACTTGGGAGCGTGTCAATTTGGCAATGCTCTACAATAAGATGAACTAAATTAGCCACAAATTGGTCTTTTGTAGTTCCATTTAGCCTAAATCATAATTTACACAATTTATCAAAAATAACTTCAAAACTCTAGTAGAACAATTGAATATAAAATAATGGAAGGGTTTGAAAATAAATACCATTCATGAATAGTCTCTAATGCATGGAATCAAAAATTGCCTATATATTTTCAAATTAAGTGCACTTGTTAGATTCATGTTTCGATAAGGTGGCATTTTGGAATGTTCCTTTGCCTTCCTCACATAGGATCACTTGCGTT
This sequence comes from Sphagnum contortum, assembly GCA_963920785.1. Taxonomy (NCBI): domain Eukaryota; kingdom Viridiplantae; phylum Streptophyta; class Sphagnopsida; order Sphagnales; family Sphagnaceae; genus Sphagnum; species Sphagnum contortum. The sequence continues at coordinate 2,611,326 of OY987282.1, forward strand.
AGAAGATGGTGTCACCAATTTTTTCATCATTCTCAATTCGTGTGAATGCATATTGATGATGTATCCCACACCCTAATTAGAACTGCCCAAAATCTTTAACAAGATATTTGAAGGAGGCTTGACTAAAGGTTGTTTAAAGACCTCCTCATGCCTTTGTGTTGTCCTCTAGTCGATCCCATTCTAATGCAACTTTTTCTCATGCACAAACAATTGCCTTCTATTCATTTTGTCACAAAATAAATTGGGCATCACTCAAAATGCGAGCATTCATGACCAAATGATTTTGATGTTGAGGGCCCCTTTCACGAGTGAGAAGGCCTAACGCGCTCCTTGGTCCCAGGGTGAACCCACTTGAGGGCTCACCAATGTGAAATTGTGGAAAGTTGGGACCGAAGGGCACGCTCCCGACTTCCAACTCTAAAAAGGGGTAGAAGGTCGAGTTAGGAGCCCAGGGAGTAGACTAGGAAGAGGCACTAACTTAGCTCGTGTGAATCTGCATCCAAAAACCAACCACGGGAGGTTAGTTTAGCATTCGGGACACCTTTTGGTGTTGGGACTTGCAACGGGCATTTGGACACACAAGACTCATCACGGCCCAGACTCGGGAGTAAGCCACCACCTTACTCCCTATAGTATTCTCTGCAGTGGAGGCTACATCCAAATGGCACAAATTCCTGGGATTCCCGAAATGGAGTCCCGAAATTGTCCCGGCAGGACTCCCGGAACTTTGAACAGCCATAACTCCCGATTGCAGAGTTGGATAGCAACAAGGTCTAAACCAAAGTTGTAGCCCTTGTCGAGATCTTTCCAACGCCATTTCGCACTCCCGAATCAAACATCGGGAAGAGGTCGATTCCCGACTTTTAGTGGTCGGGAGTCAAACTAGCAGTTTGACTCCCGGCCTTTCTTTTGCCCATAACTTGGGCTGCATATGTCCAAATGACTAATGCGAGGCCATTTTCGATATCTACGTTTCAATACCTTTCCAATGACACTAAGAACACCCCAATGCCACCAAGAACACCCCAATGTGAGGTGTTTTGGGCCTTGTTGTCGAGCTCTAAACATTCGGGAGTCCCGGAGGACTCCAACTCCCAACTTTTCCAAGTGTTGGGCTTCACCCCCACACTTGGCCAAAATAGGGGTGCAACAAGGCCCCTAGGATTTCCTTTTTTAGAAATGAATTCATACACCCTCTTTAAATGCACAATTAATATCCACTTTATAACATATAATTCCTTCCATTCTCCAACTTTGCAAAACTATTTCAAGCCCTTTTTGACCCATTTGACACCCTTCCTTACAATTTGAGGAGGGGGAGGGGCCTCTAATCATATTACATTAGGGCGTATTGGAAGTATTTCTTCAACTTCGTGGTCATGTTGGAAAGTTCATCAGTTGCATCAGCTTCATGTAGGTTGCCCACAAGGATGGGAGGTTTTAGGGTGCCCCTTTGTGTTATTTTGCAAATTTGCACCATGTTGTAGAAAGATTTCTTTATTATTATTAGATGTGCGGTAGGGTAGACAAGGATAGAGACCTTTTCTTTTCTCAAGCAAGGCAAGGCAAACAAGGACATAACCTACCCTACTTTGTTTATTTCTAGTTATCTAAGGCGATGGCAAGGTAGGGCAAACAAGGACAAAACATGGCCACCTTGCTTCCCTTTGATTCTTTCTAGACAAACTAGGATATAAAGGTGATGGCACGACAAACAAACATGGATAAAACTTGTTCTACCTTGCAACTTTTTATGTGCCTTACTATTTTTTGGTTTACACACACCTTGTGACTCTTTGGTCCTGTCTCCACACGTAGCTTTACTTTATAACCTTCTGCCCTACTATTGTATGGTTCACAACTCTATGGTTTTGTGCGCCACATACACACAAAGTTTTTTGTCTTATTATTATTTGGTTCACACATGCCCTATTACCCTCCTACAATTTGGTTTAAGCATGGCCTACTACCTTATTATTCTTTGGTTCAGACACACCTTGTAACTCTTTCATTTGGGTGCAAACAGGATAAAATGAGCTGCACTCGCCTACTTTTGGGATTGTTTTTGAGGGAATATTTTTTAAAATATTCTTTAAAAAAAATTCAAAGAATTTTTCAAATTTTGTTATATATATTTTTTATTATTATGTCAAGGTTTATGTAAAAGATTTCAAAATATATGCAATTTTAAAAAGTTTTGAAGTCTATTTATAAATTCCTATAGTGCTAAAAAAACACACATTACAGTGTTTCATGAGTGCTTTTGAAAGCTTATTATTCATAGGATATTTTTTCAAATAAATTCATATGTTCCAATGATATATTATGAACCTTAATTTATATATATATATATATATAATCTTATACTTTCAATATCTTCTAAACATGAAAAGCTGAGCATTGATTACATTTGTTGTGGCTCCTATTAGTGTGACGGCAATCATTTAGGTTTGCCTTGTGACAAAAACCTTTTACTCTTTGGTTCAAACCATAAACTTATTGGTTCTTGTCTTCTTTGGTTTAGGTTTGCTTTGTTATTTTCTCTCTAGGGTTCTAGAATTTTATGGACTCACACACCCAAGTTCGCCATGCTACCTTTTTATCATCTTTCTGTGCTTCTGTGGTTGAGCTCACACAAACAAATTCACCTTATTACACTACTATCTTTGGTTTTGTGGTTTCACACACACAAAGGTCCGCCCTAGGCTATTCTTTTCATTGGCCTCCTATTCTCACATTCTCTAGGGTTCTAGGAACCAATTATGGCATCTCCTTCAATGTGATGGGTTGTTGGTCCAACACAAGGGGTTGATGTTGGTCCAATAATTTCCATCAACACAATGTTGTGTTGAAGTAACACAAGTGCATAGGTTTCCATGAATGCAATGCACGGGTCTCCTTCAATGTGACACAACAACACGCCAAGTGCACCATGTTCCAGCAACACACTAGGTGCATTGGTCTCCTTCCTTCTATAATGACATAACATCACATTGCAACAACATGTTAGGCGTGTGGGTCTCCTTCCTCGTGCAACAACGCAACATGGCATTATAGCCACATATACGATGGTAGGAAGCAGAGGTATGCGAATGTCCTTCCTCCAACGAAATAACACAATGCTTAGCAAAGGAGGAATTGCAACAACGTCATGCTTTGAGGCTCGCAACGACAGCAACACAACACCTACTACAAAAATGTTATTGCAAAAGAAAAGGAAAAATAAAATAAAATAAAATTTATATATATATATATATGAAGGAAGAGGAAAAATGAAAATAAAGGGTAGGGAGATGTGGTTTAGGGTGAGGTGAGGTTGGGAAATGAATTTTCTTAAAAAAATTCCCTTAATCTAAGTTCATCCGACAAGGGCCTAAAACCCCCAACTGGTGCACTGTGGGTGCTGGGTCAGGGGGGCCATTATTGACCAATTGTAGTAATGGGACGTCCACCAGAATCCTGCCATCCTCCCATCTGGGGATTCTGGTCCCGGCTGCCAATGAGCTTGACTTGGGGGTGCCAAGTTCCGAGGCTTCTCATGTTGGGTTTGTTGTCTTGTTTCAAAATTAAAATCTAATTTTTTTCCCAAAGATCCCCACCACATCAACAAATGTCCATTGGTTGTACGAGTGCTAAAAAATAATATTATGACTCAGTAAAGTATGACTTAGTACTTACTTTGGGTGGGCACTGGGTACCTTGAACATGGAAACAACTTTTGCCAAATTAATTGCTCTATGGCTGGTGGGTGAGACGAGTACATGGAAACGTCACGTACCAATTACAATAGAACTAAGTAGTACACAACATAAGTTTAAAAATTCATTCCTCACAAATGCTGAGATTATCCTGATTCGGTGCCATAAAGCACTGGGAGAAAATTTGTAGTGTATGTAGAGGGTACCTTATAAGGGAAGATTATATACATGAATTTTGGGAGGGATATTATGCCTACTTAAAGGTATGAGAGCCCTGCCACTATTGAGGAGTGGGCATAAGGACCCTCCCATTCATATGGGTTGTGATTTTTACATAGGTTTCGTTCACAATAAATTTTGCCTCATGCTATCCAATAGGTAAGCCCATGGGTGAGCGACATTCCCAAAATGCAAGGCGAGACTCGAGTGTCACCTTGTCCTCGACCCCTTCTTTTGAGAATGCCCCCCATCCTAGGGTTTTACCCTACACATAACATCCAAAGTTATTTTTGGAATTGGCCTCACCCATGGGGCTTTAAACCCTAATCCTCATGGGTTTGCTTTTTCCAAAGTTTTGGCATAAAAAATTTGGAGATCAGTGTTTTTTTTTTTTTTTTTTGTTTTTTTTCCCAAATTTGTGAGGTAGGTGGGAAGGCGGTCATCCACAAAGGTGATGGAGCCAAATTTGGCTACAGGTCAGAGAGTAACAGTAGAAAAGTTTAGGAATCATGCTATATTTTGGCGATATGCTAAACCTATTGTCTAAATATGGCGACTTTTATTTTGTTTCCCTCATAATGTGATGACTTTGTTTGGCGTCTTTTTTAGAAACCAAAAAAAAAAAAAAAAAACCAGCTTTTGTATACTTATAGCACTGGCTATTCTTTTATCGCCAGGATGCGAAAATTCGCCAAAACCACAAAAACAAAACACAGGCTGCATAAAATAGGCGATACCTCACTGCCCTAATCTACAGCCTCATTGAAACCGTTAGCGTCAAAAGTGGCGGCTAAGATTATTATATAGTTGCTGACGCCATTTGCTGGCCAAGAGTATGGGATAATTTCGTGATGGTTGAGATTCTGTTGGATTGTAGTGAGGATGTGAGCTCCATAAGCAAAAATGGAATGGGGTTGGAGCACACCCAAGGACATGAATTTGTTTTTTCTCTGTTGCTTTCCTTTTGTTCTTCCCCTTCTTTTGTCTCCTGTCTTGTGAAAGACGGAAGCTTTTGGTCGGTGGCTCTGACAATTATCATGTCTGTCTTTCAGTACAAAAACTCCAACCTACCTTTGCTTTTGTGTAAAGACAACCCAGAAAAAAAGAAAAGTAAGTCTAGAGTGTTGTTGAAGGCAAGGGAGGGACGGAAGAAGGCAAGGGTGAAAAATGGGTTGGATAGTTGCAAGGAATTCAACAATGGAGGAGGATGTAGAGCAGCGACTTCTTTCTGCAACTCCAGAACTGAGAGATGACTACAATGCTGCTTACAGTGTGTTTTTTGCATTGGGAGTTGGGTTAATTCTGCCATGGAATGCATTTATAAGTGCAGTGGATTACTTCCAGGTTTTGTATCCAGATGCACACACAGACAGAGTATTTGCACTTGCATATATGTTTCCCTGTTTATTTACTCTTGTGTACCTCACTTTCTACTGCCGAAAATTCTCTGCATCAAGCCGCATCAATGGAGGCTTAACACTGTTTCTAGCTGCCATTGTTCTGATACCCATTGTGGATCAGCTGTTCATCACTGGCAGCCAAGGATCACAAGCAACGCAATATGTGACAGTCGGGGCAGGGATCACCATGGGTATTGCTAATGCCATAATGGAGGGAAGCCTTGTTGGGGTAGCTGGTGAGCTTCCTGAGCGCTACATGCAAGCTTTTGTGGCAGGGACTGCTGGATCAGGTATGGCATTCAATCTCTCACCCTGCGTTTTTTTTTCTTTAAGGATGCAGGAATCCAAGGTCAAAAGGAAATTGAAGACACATTTGTGGGGAAACTTCTTCGCATTAAATTTCTCAGCTCAGGCACTTGTGAACCTGAAGGCCTATGTAGAAGTGCACTACATAAGCTTCAGATCATAATTTACATCTACACCACAAGCTGATGAAGAAATCAGTGGGGAGTAGTGGCAGCTGATCACTGATGCTTTGAAGGTGATGGTCTGAAGTGTTGAGTCTGCTCAGGATTCTTGTCATGTTTGTTTTGGGTTTGGCTTGATTAGCTTACATTTTCTTAGAAGAGTTTCTCTCTGCAATCACATATTGATATATTTCTTCTTCTTCTTCTTCTTCTTCTTCTTACCATCAGGTGTGATAGCATCAGTCCTGCGTGTCATTACAAAAGGTGCATTGCCACAAACAGTACAAGGCTTAAGATTGAGTGCCAACATCTACTTTTGTGTCACTGCCGTTTTTCTCAGTATTTGCATCCTGGCATATAATTTGGTCTACAAGCTGCCAATCATGGTGTACTACACCAATCTGAAGCTTGATGCACTGGAGAGTGCAGTTGAGAACAACCCTGATGACCAAGAACACGTGGCACCAAAATCTGTCACAAATTCTGAAGAAATGGAACATACAAGTATTCACGATCGAATTGTATCAGTGAGTAAGATGGTAGATCCAGTGAGCTACTGGTGGGTGTGGAGCCAAATCAAATGGCTAGCAATCTCAGCTATAGTAATTTACTTAGTTACATTGTCCATATTTCCAGGGTACATTACTGAAGATGTCCATTCAGCCTACTTGGGAAACTGGTACCCAGTGCTACTCATCCTGAGCTACAATGTCTTTGATCTCCTCGGAAAAATGCTGACTTCTGTGTACATAATTAAGAGCCAGAAGGTCATGATCAGTGGGTCATTTGCAAGGCTGGTTTTCTTCCCACTGTTTTACATGGTTTTGCATGGACCATCTGTTTTGCGCACGGAGGTGCTGGTGTTCATTCTGACTTCTCTATTGGGAGTTACAAATGGTTACTTCACCAGTGTGCACATGATTGTAGCCCCCAAAACTGTGTCACTGTTGGAAGCTGAGACAGCTGGGATCATCATGGTCCTGTTCTTCGTCTCAGGTCTTCTTTTGGGCTCACTTCTTTCATGGGTCTGGATTATTTGAGCACAAACCTGCATATATATGGCATCAAATGCCTACCAATTCATGTGGTGGATCCTGAGAAAAACTCAGGATAGTACTTGAGGCCTCTCAAGCCTGAACTCTATCTACAAAGGTGGGTTGGCTTGCCTGCCTGCCAGCATTTACATGTATATTACAACACCACGGGATTCTTGAACTTGGAAGCCAATGAGGTCACCAATGAAGCAATCTGATGAAATAGAACATTTTTTTCAAGAGGGTGCATTTGTAGTGATGATATCATTTGATTTCCCTAGAGTTTCAAGTCATACCCTCCTTCATATAGTAGCTCCCCACAACAAAATGTGGGAGTCACAAAATTGGGAATCCCAATTTTACAGTGAAAGAATTGGAGTACATTGTGCTTTCATGATCATGATCCATTCTTTCCTATTTCAATCATTATTATTATGCCCATGCTCAAAAACCAAGAGGGTTATGTTTGGCCCCTTTGACAGTCCTTTGTTGTTTATGACTTGACAAATGCAGGTCAAGCACAGTGAAGGAATGCATTTTCAGCAGTGCTAACTTATACACAGCTGTGATTATTATCTTTCTCTATTTGTAGTAAGATTTCTGAATCCTTTTTCATGCAGAAGCAATTCTCAATTTCATAGACTGGATTGGATTCAATGGATGGTGCATGTGACTCAATTTGGAGCAATCTCTTCAGTCGACATCACTACCATGCTTGGACTGGTGACAAAAATACGCACAGTTTGTTATCTCCGTTCCATTCAACACAATGAGCTTGCTACTACTTACTAGTTCATATACAAGTTACATTCTTTCACTGTGGTTAGTTGGCAATTTGGAGCTTCACCCATACGTACTAGAGCTTTTCTTGGAGTGTTTGAGTGATCCTTGAAAAAGACTTAAATCCAAACATCTACCCCACCTACACTTTCATCCCAAATTATTCCACCACACCTACCTTAGGGTTGGCACTGTCTCTAGTGTTTGAGAGTATGTTTTTTGTGGAGATTCAGTATTGGAAATCTGGTATTATAGCCATTGGTTCAGGTGGCTGCATATCCATTCTCAAATTGGTCAGATGCGCTCAAATGTTTTTCTCCAAAGTTCATTTTGCACCATCTTGTCATTCATATGCGAGCCAATTTTCCAAAACACATGGCTATTTTGAATTCCTTGACTTACCTTTGCCATATCTTCTTCACCCAATAGTAGCCAATTTTCACAAATATTGTGCTCTGGGTTTTCTGAGAGCTTAGGTCATTGGGACCCAAGCTCTGAAAAAAGAAAGATCCACAGCAATTCAAGTACAAGTGTTCCTCTCAACTCTGGGTTGGGACGTCCAGAGTTGAGAGTTGAGACCTCTAATTTTAGGGCATCAGTAGAGCACTAGGGAATATGAGCTCTAGTGTGAGGGGAGCATGAGCTTGAGAGTGCAAGGAGCAGCAGCTTGGGAGTGTGAGGAAGCATTGCAATTGGGTTTCAAAGTGCAAAACCAATGCAGTACATACCAAGGCAAAGTATTGAATCACACTCTAGGAGGGTTCATGTGCAATTCGTTTGCTGGTTGAAGAGCTTTAGTCTCTTTCACCCAAAATGACTTTCAAGCTGTTTAATACACTGCACCAATGTGGTCTATTGTTGACCTCAATTGGTAGAATAGAAGGTTCAGGGACTCATGTATACTTCGCATTTTGACTGGAAAGTTCCACAAATGCATGATCTGTTACACTTTGGTACTGCATGTCTGTTGCCTTGTTTGTTGCACAAATGCCCGATCTGTTACACTTTGGTGCTTCCTATCTTTGCACAATAGAAGTTGAAATAGGTTTCTTGGGTATAAGGTGTGTCCAATGGCAAGATCTGGATGTCATGCCAGATGCAGTAATAAGGTTTTTCAGCTGCAGGCATGGGGTAATGGAAAATGATGAACTCAAATTATACCAATTAGTTGCAGGTCACAGATTTGGGCATATGTATCATATCTGCACATTTGAAAATCAGGCTATGTGACCAACAAGACATATTGTTGGCTCAAAAAGAAATTTTAAAAAAATTGTTCTACATGAGTTTGGACCTTCTATTCCATAAAGAGGGAACCTAACTTGGTGCCTCTATACAGGACCCACCTTGTGCTCTACCCCAAGTAAGGCACTCTGATCAGAGGGACCATACCTGATTCAACGTCCAGAGTCCCTTCCACCTTGCCCTGTGCTCTATCCCGAGTAAGGCACTTCAATCAGGAGCATATCCCATTCAACATCAGGAGGGGCTTGGAGACCTCACACCTTAGCAGAAAAATGGGGAACTACCTTCCCCTGTTGTGAAAGTCAAGAGTATATCCATCTTCAAAAGAAAGAAGGAACTGCACATAAGCATCAAGAGTTACTCTTTAGTTCCATACACCCTTACAATTTGAAATACTAAATGCAGTAAGTAAAGTCACTTACATGGAATAAATACTTGCAGGCCACCTATGTGTCAAAATGGAGTGTCGCTCTATTTGCAAACATTATTTGACAGCACCCAGCTTGTGCCTACATTAAAATCATTATTCCTGCTCAAAACAGAAAATCTCCTGCAAAAGGATAGTTCATACTGAACTTCCACAGCAGGAGATCAGCACAGGCATCCATATAAGCAAATCAAGATGAATGAGCATGGCACCTTTTAGGTAGTGATGCAATAACAGCAGACATAATAATCATAAGATTGATCATTTCTGTCGATGACACTAGAAGCTGGAGGAACCTAAACAGAGATTACAAGAAAAGATGATTTGCTTCTAAGTCTCTCTTAACTTTCATGTTAAGAGCACCTGCCACCCTCTAAACAAGCACCTACACAAAACACCTATTTCCCCCTCTCAATCTCAGCAGGGGCATCCAACAATCTGTTTCTGACATGTTCCAGCAGAGTCAAAATTTGACACATTGGGTAATAAACAGGGTGTCTGTAGGCCACTGAGCATCTAACAAATCTGCACACAAAACATTTATGATCAGGAGAATTCATGAGCTCCACACATGTCAGGGTAATGTGTTTGGCTCTACTTGCGGTGGTGGCGACGTGGCTTCAGATCTCCCCTTTGTCGCTTTTCATCCTCCCATTCTCGTTCATGTGTCCTGATGCAACCAAGTCAAGAAATTTCTTTCCATTTTACCTTCTTTTTCAAGTTGAATCATTTCAAATGAGAATAGCTTGGCCAAATTTTAGTGACTTCACACTGTGCTGATCAGCAAATGAATGTTATGCAAGACCAAGAATGTAAAACTTGACCTGAAACAACTTGGAGGACCTCCAAGCGGACAATGATGCACAGCTGCTGGTCTGGCAGAAATCAATCAGAACCTACAAATATCTTTTCTCTGAAGGATACTGTTCATGCTGCTCACGGCGTGCCACCTTGGTGTTCTCTTTAGCATGAATACGTCCACTGCTGGTACCTTTGCTGTCGTATGCACCAACATCCTCGATAGTCACAACACTCCGAGTAGGTCCCGAGCCACCTTTCCTGTCACGATCACGGCCTTCATACAAGGCAGCTGAACCTGGCAACAATGGTGGTGGAGCCATCCCAAAATCTGGAGGCAAGTCTGCACCTGCCAAGTGGTCGCGTTTGATTCGCCGCCGCTTTGATGCTGCAGATGCAGCTGCCAAATCCTCCTCCTTGATTGCCTTCTCCTTCTCCTTCTCCCGCTCTCTCTCCTTATCCACCTGCAGTGCGTATTCTTGTCTCATTGGTACACACTCACTCAAGTAGAAGCACAGAACTGTTTTTGATTTGAGTCAGTCACGGTAGTAACAGCTTGGCTGAGCTTGCATTCCCATTAGGTCCGCCAAACTGAACATGTGCCTCTTTCAGGTTCATTTGAACACCAACATCAACCACTAGTGGGTGGTGGAAATTTCAAAGACAGGCTAGATTAGACACAATCCACCAAGCTGTGGGAACATTGCAAGAGAAGTTCCGACGTTCGCCAGCACAGATAGTTGTACAATAGGCTTTTTGCAAATATGTGGGCCCTTCTTGCCAATAAGAACCTCCTAAGGAATATTTTTACTGGAGGCCCTTGTCCAAAGTGCCAGAGAGAGGCCCCCATTGGAGCAGTTTTGGCCCTATCCATCCATGGAGTATCCGGCTGTAGCCTCTCACCACTTCAGTCCCTTTTCTGAAAGGTTTTCACAGTGTCAGGATCGAGACCTCTCGTAGGCCTGCGTTCCCTTCCCCAGTCAGATAGGTGAGTGAATTTCTTTGCAGTGGAGACGAACCATCCTTGGGTGAAAAGCTGACTGGAGAGATCCAGCACCATTTGGCCTCTCCAAGACCTGTGCTCTCCCGTGCACATGGACATTTTATTTGGATAGGTTTTCACAGGACCCCATAAAGGGAACATGCATCGACACTACACACATTGGACTTATTGTTCAACAACAGAAGATTACTATTGACATGGACCCCGTTGTTGCAATTACACGGTGGATAAGATGAAGACCCCATAGGCAATAATTTTGTGCATTGATGGAGTTTTCTGAGCTGCAAGACAGATCCCAGATCAGGATCTCTAATCTCAACTTACCTTGATTGCCTGATCTCGATCATCAATGCGTTTCCGGTCACGAGATTCATTCTCTCTCCTCCTCTCCAATGCAACACCTACTGCCACTCCATCATCATTTCGCCTTTTCTCAGCCTTATCATCCCAACGCGGTGAGAGCCTTTGTACATTGCGAAGGACTCGTCCTGCCTCTACTGATTCTTCTTCACCAACCCTGCTGGCAGTGACTGTGCGGGGTACCACATTTGGTGGAATAGGAGGAGGGGGTGGCAGGCTATGTGGCTGATTCTGCATTGGAAAGCGGTCATCAGGGTGGGGTTGCTCTGCAGGCAGGTCACTGTACCTTGTTCTAACCCGGTCAGCCACCCTGTCTGAACTTCGATCTACAGACCTCTCCTTTCCTAGTTGTTCTGATGATCTGTCCCTGAATCGGTCCCCTGCATGTTCATCTACCCGATCTCTTTCTGTGACTCTGTGCTCCCGCTCAACCCGATCTGCACCTCTATCCCCTGCCCTATCTCGTGCTCTCTCCAAGGACCTCTCACGAGGCCTCTCAAATACACGCTCATCATGATTGCCAGTCTCGCGTTCAGAACCTCTTTCACGTTCTGATGGGCGCACTTCTCCAGCCTCAATGCTCTTATCTCCACCATTGTCCCCTTTCCTTCGCTTATTCAAGCGATCTGCATCATCTGGCAATACAGACCGCTTCACTGACCTCTCTTTGTTACTTGTGTCATCTACAGGCCTGGCAAGTGTGTGAACATCTTCCTGCCGAGATGGCGACTTTGATGCTGGTGTATCATTCACATCAAGCCTGGTGCGCCCCCTTTCACCATTCACTTTTCCTTCTGAGACCTTAGCAGCAACGGCTTCAACTTTGACACTAGTTTCAATCTTTGCCTCAACACTGCTGCGTATCCGAGGAGGATTATCATGGGGGAGCCTCTCTGTCCCTGCTCTTGCTGATGATAGCATTGATGCCTTCACTGGCCCAGTCTGGTTACCAACTGCAGTCCCATTGCTTGTTACTCCAGCTGCAGCAACAACTGTTGAGTTACGCTGACGGAGTGCTGGACCACTTTCAGAACGAGATTCTCGTTCAGTTTTTGGAGGTGAAGTTGCTGCACCTGAGCGACCAGGTCCAGCATCATCCCTTGCAACACTGGTACAAGCCAACAGGTTGATTCTTTAAAACAATTCACCATACTTGTGGAGCAAGAATAACATTTGATTCCCCAGACAGGAATAGAGGAAGTCTACAGGGAGGAAAAAAAAAATTGCATAACCTATGTCCAACTCTTTTGCACATTCGATACCATGGAGAGAATATGAAGAACCACAAGGCACATGGCATTCAGAATTGAAATGCAAACAGAGAGAGACTGTTTCAAAGTTTAGAAAGCCAATATCCTGAGAGTATTAACAAGAAATCAATAGGAAAATTTGTTCATCCCCTCTGAGCCATTGGCTTCATAAAAGTGAGGAGCAACCTGAGAACTAGATTACAAAGAATGTCCATTGTTGCAGCATGAGACAAACTGGACTTTGGAAACTTGCAACAGAAGAGAATCTTGCTAGAGAGTAGGTGCAGATTGGAGACAATCCTACACCAAACTCTCCTGACCCCTAATCTCCTACTTCACAGGCTGCAAACATGTGCAGTTCCAATTAAGCATATGATGGAATGGGCTTTTCAGGGAATGAACTTTCTTGTGCCAGCACAACCAAATGCTGAACATGAGGTACCATACAGTGTGCAAACAAACCTGCTTGTTAAAACCTGAGGAACAGAAGTTGAATTTGCCCTTCGAACATGAGGTCGTCCACCCTGTGCAAAGAAAAACTCATTGTTGAGATGGGCACCACAGTTTTCAATTTTTGAGTTTGCTCAAATAACATAAACAAAAGCCCCAGTACTTTGGGAGAAAAGAAGATGTAAGAACCACTAAGAGAACCACAGACAAGAGTTTGAGTTGTCCAAGCTAGTACCTCAGACTCAACATTTGATGTCTTCAGAGGCTTTGTGCTTCCATCTTCAAGTTTTATATTGCCCACTGCACCTTGAGCAGGTGGTCCACCGTGAGATGGTGCTTCCACTGCAACTCTAGAGGCTGGAACTGATCCTCGGCTTGGAGCCACAGAAGCCTTCGCCTCATGGGAACCTGAAGTCTTTGCAGTGCTAACTGTATTGCGCACTGGTGCAACCTTCACTGACAGCACAGTTCCCTTAGCTTGTGGCTCAGATGGCACTGATTTAGAATCTGCAACTGTAGTCACTGTTTCTGATGATGTGGGAACTCCAGTGGTCCCACTGCCTGCATTTGATGAAGGTTCTACAGCTGCCGTGGAACTAGGGGCAGCTGCTGAAGCAGGAATACCTCCAACCTTTGCAGGTGCAGGTTTGATTTCAAGTAGGCCCAATGTGAATTCGTCATCTGTGAGCCACATACTCTGCACAGGACAAAACAAAAAGCAGCCCAAAATCCACCATTAGACTGAGACTGCCCACAAACAACTGAAAGGGACAAGATTCCAACAAAACAGGATAAGAGAGATCAAAGGAGCAAACCCATCATCATCCAAACAAATCAATGGGAAAAGGCAACTTTGACAAAACACTGAAGCTCAAAAAGAAAAATGGTAGCTAATGTTTTGACAGAGGGTCATGGTGAACGACCTTGCGAGATGCAAGGGTTGCTGCAACACCAGTGGCAAGCACCTTAAGATCCTCACGGTCATCACCTTTTATCTTTACCACCTGCACATTTGCAACAGACACCTCACAATGAAAGAATATCTTTCATAAGAATAGAGAAATCTCCATTCTCACGATAAAGAAGAAAACAATGAAAGAATTGCATTCATAATTCTATAGTGTGAACATAATGTGAACAATCCAAGCATTGTTCAGCAGATTCACATGCAAAAGACAGAAGAAATGTCCAACGGATCATATGGATTAAGCCACTAAAACTGTCACTACATGACAGTATGAAAATTTATTCAAAATGGTAAGACAAGGTCAAACCCTTCTTTCAAGAGTGATGCCACTTTTCTTCAGCACGGGAAAGATGGTAGCAATCTTTGTCAGCACTGTGAGAGCATTGCGAATCTCCATATACTCCTCAGACTCCAGACATTGGATTAGCAAGCGTGTCAGTCGAGAATTCCACTTCCAGTGCACCTACAGACATGAAAGTCAGTTCATCAGTTAAGCAGGACAGATGCCGCTTCATCTGCCATAAAGACAGAATGTGTCCCACTGATAAAACTCACAACACAATAGAATAGTTGCTGTTGAACTGTGTACAGCAAACCTAAAATTATAAAATGACATGGAGGAGACAGATCTCACCCGTATGTACTGACCAAAGTTCACACGTGCACTATTTGGATCCCTATAGAACACAGAAAATCCTGGCATATTGCCACATTCCTTCTCATATATCTCCTCATCACTCTGTCCAAACAACAAACATGCACACAGAGGGACTATTCTTTAGTGGGAATAAACGACAGAGTGACCAGCTTGCTCTGACCACCAGGTACCTACTGTGGGGATTGAATCTCAATAGCAAATTACTGCCAACCAATTATTTGTGAAGCCAAATTTACATATCTGTGTTGTATGCTCACCTTCCAATGGTAGGCCATCTTCAATGTCTCACACAAAAAGCGCCCTAACCTGCCTGCCTCATACTCCGTGCAGCAGCAAATCATGGGAAACAGAGTTTTGCATATAAGAGCATCAATGTGGTTGATGGTGTTGAAAAAGGGGGTCCCCAGAGAATGGATAGTGTGAACAAATCTGAGACAAACCAACATTTCTGGGTTGAAAGAAAAGGACTGGTTCTTGCAAAAAGATAATACATAGTTTCAGAAAAACAGCCTCTTAATAATACTCAAGTCGCATCTGAAGCTAGAAAAGACATGTAACAAAATCAGGAATTCACAAAGTTCCTCATGGCTGAAACAAGCATCAAACTCAACATGCTATCTGCAGCAATCAGCAACTTCTCCATGACTACATACATAGATGCAAATGAACTTTCAAGATCCTAATGCAACATTTACAAAAGTATCTAGTGAGTGGCTCCACCAACCTGGCACAATACACAGCATCCATCATGCTCATCACACAGCGTGGGAAAATGCAGCGCTGTAAGAACTCCATGTTGATTTTCAAGGACTCTGAGCATGAAGCAAGCCATCCATCCTTCTCACGCACTAAACGCTGGTTGATGGATGTCACAGTAGCCTCCTGCTTTTGGAGCTCAGCCGACAAGCGATCGAGCACCTCTTGGATCTTTTCCTTATCCTTCTTTCGCTTGGCTATAGCAAGATGGGAGTTATCAGAGCTCTCCTCTAGCGCCTTGAGGGCTGCCCGTTGCTTTGAAATCTCTACCTCATACCTTTTGCGAGGAACATAGAGGTCTTGTAGTGTCAAACCCCAGAAGGCAGTGTAAAACTCTGGTGACAGGTTGGTCCATGCCTTGGCTGGCAGGATAGAACGAACTATGTCAAGTAGCTCTGACCACCTGCAATGGAAGTTGCAGACAAAAAATTGGGACCAAGACTAAACATCTTATTCATTGACAATACTTCCTTTTCATACATAGTCAACTCTGTTGGGGTACACTCCCAACTTAGATTATGTCCAAAGCACAAAGGTTCAACTATTGTGTAAAAGCATTTCCTTGTGTGGGTCTTCCAACTCAAGGTGACTAGAGATTGTGCTATCAGCAACTACACATCACAAGGGAGCATACGCACTCAAGATGGTGATGACTTACTTCACAACTTTGCGATGGGGACCTAAGTCCAGTACCAACTCAGAAGCAGTCTTTGATGGTCCATTCTCCTCTTTTGAACTGGACTGAGAAAGAGCCTTGGAAGTATCAGCAGGCCATGCAATGTTGGAGCCTTTGTATGGTTTAAAAAGACGGATCACAGGTCTGTATATGAGGAATGCCACCTGCACAAGGAACAGGAAACTTACAATTACAATGCAAGTGCTGTGATCAACCTTATCAAAATTTGATTCCAACAAATCAGTTCAAATTAAACCTTCAACAAATCACTTATCCAGAGCTGTGATTCAGGTCTAGGAAGTGCATGACAAAGGTCAACCCCACTGTTCAAGCTCTTACTCATTGCAGTTATGTTAAGGTTGACTATCACTACTGCCAACTACTGGTTTGGACAATTTGAATTTCTGAAATCAATATACTCAACAGAAAGAGAAACAGCATGTATAGTTGGTAAGCTGAAGAGACAGCATCCAATGTCCTTTATAAACCAGCTTGTGGAGCGAAGGGAGTGCAAAGATATTTTGAAACTGTGTCCTGGTGCAATTCAGGTCTCTTCAGCACTAACCATAACAAAGTCAACAGATTGAGAAGGCATGGAAGGAGAGGAACAAATCAAGTGCAAGACTCAAGGTGAGAGACTCACCTCAGGCTCTAGATGGTACTTGTGGATCAAGTCATCAAGAGATGGAATGAGCTGGGCATAAGCCAACACTGGAGACACAGCACTGGTCAAGAACTCCACATACTGCAGTAGTTGACCATGGCATCGGTCGAACTGCTCACTCACCATTTTAATGTATGGTGCATTTGCATGTACCACCACGCTGGAAAAGGTAGCGAAAATGACATGTAAGGAGGTAAAGACAGGAAAAGTGAAAACTAGCTAGCAGCACAGAACTGCACTTCGTACAGTGCACATTAGAGAAACATGGCTAATCATCCCCTACGCCTAAGAACTGTCAACAAGACTACTTAATTGAAGTGCCACCTTTCCTGCTGAATACAACGCAACCAGCAGACAATTCAAGACATTTCACAGGCTGCTTTCTTCAGCCATTATAGCAACCTCTTTTTCAGGAATGCAAGCAATAGTCGATAGGTGGTGAACTCAAAGTTTACAAGCGAACAAAGGAAATAGATATAGTTTAGTATCACCAAAGATTTCTATAGAGACAACCAAGCAACGGAAAGCCATGTGCTGATTCAAAACCATTGCTTTTAAGGATCATTACTGGTACCTCTAATGGACCTCACAACTCTTGGTTTCTTCACTTAGATGCAATTACTGAACCCAGAACACTTCAAAACTAATTTTCATTCTTATTTATGCATAAAATTACAACCTTCTAGTGGATCAATGCTGTCATCAGTGACTGCAAAAAACCTAAGGAACACTAAGGCAAGATTGCATTCCTCCCTACCTGTCATATCATGTGACAAATCAGAATGAAATTCCCAATGCTTTTAAAAAGAGAGAGAAGACAAACTCACTGTGATCTTTGCTGTGCAATCAGTAAAAGCAGAGGCACTGCCAGCTTGGGTTCATCCTTCCCTAACAAGGAGTCTCGGAGCCTGTTGGTTGACTTGATCAATGTCTGCCCCACCAAAAAATTCAACATTTTACATGGTTGTGACAGATGGAACACACCAAAGTTTAGATGTGTAACCAACTGCAGAACATGTGACACCTATTTTGTACCTTGTTGTTCTTGGTGAGGCCAAATGCTGTGGCTTGGTACCGTATTGCTTCTCCACCAGCCATGGCTTCCAACTGGTCCTCAGTCACATTCTCTGTGTACTCCACACCCGCCATTTGCTGCATCAACTCCTGCACACCAGTACAGAGAGTCCAATTTATTAAAAAGCTACATAGAGACTTTTTAAAAAAACTGTTTCTCTACACAACTCTCAGCAGGAAACCAGAATTAAGCTGCAGACTACCTCAAAACTTTTGAACATGCTCTTAATTACAACCACACTAGATCATGTTACCTGAAGCAGAACAAGCTCAATTCCTTCTCCCTTTTTCAGCTGATTCACCAGGTACTGGAACAGCCCCCGCAGCTCCATTGAAGGATACTTCTTGCATCTGCGATTGGAATCTAGGGATCAGCAACAGGTTCCATGCACAATATCAAGACATACTAACCTATTACCTCAGAAATCAATGAAATCTGCACTGAGACTCCGTCTAAGGACAAACAGATTAACTGGTTTCACTTCCAGTGATGTGATAGAAAAGTCAGAGCAAGAGAAATGAAGATTCTGTGATCAAATTATGATGGCCCCAAGTGTCAGAGGACAAGAAAACCAGAAAAAGCAAGGCTGACTTACAGGTGACCCCAGAAAGAGGCAAGTGATTGCAACCAATCTGACACATTAAGGCCATCATCTTTGAGCTTATCACGCCCACTCTGTGACAAACGCTCTATCACCACATACTCCAACACATCATACTCCAGCTGCACTCAGACCAAATGAATTCAAACTTCAGACCCTGTCAACTTACACTATGTAGTTCCCCACTTATTTCCCAGACTCGGAAACCAAACCTCTGTGCGACAGTTCACAATATCTATGTTGTAGTAAACCATAGGAAAGGGTTAACCCCTATAAAGTTGTAGTGAGCATAATAGGAGTGCCAAACTAGTTGGATCCTTGTGCTCCTGTTTTTCATGGCAAGGTACAGACAGGTTCAAGTCTCCCAGATACAGAGTGGAGGAGCCACACCTGGAAAGGACAGTATCTGGAGACTACCTAGAGAAGACACTTGCACTTATGCTGGCTTCATCCAGTCTTCTCTATTCCTTGTTTGTGTAAGGTCAAACACACCTTGCCCACTATCTTCAATAGTCACTTGTTCATAGGGATAATGCATTTAGGAGTCCAGGACTTTGGATTTGTGAGGCCTTCAGCACTCACGCAAGCCTCAATTAGCACACTGAGGTATTCAATGAACAGTAACAGTTCCATCTTCTATTTCTTCTTGTCAACCATACAGGTCCTAGAAACAGTGAAGTGCTAGAGAAACCAGGGCAAGATACAGGAGAAGCTTCATGCTTCAATCCAAACAACCAAAGATCCCTTACACAGTAAAACACTACAAGCCTCTATGTCACTCCTCCATTATTGAAAACTTCAGACAATGTACAACTGCCACAAATCCCTATCAGTTCTACAAGTCGAAATAGAATGGCAACCTCAAGCAAACACAACACCTTACCTGAGTGAGATACTTAAAAGCATCCACCACAGGTGCAATCATGTCCTTGTAGGCCTCAATCTGTCCCCCATCCACCAGCCCACAGGTATCATATTTCAGTGGAGTAATCCAGAAGTTGAAACAATGCTTGGTCTACTCATAACATCAACCAGAGGTTTTGGGAAAGTAAACTTAGGCTGAACAACAAACAGTAACAGGAAGATAGTTAGACAGGACAAGGCATAACCTACTTGGTGAACAATTGTACGGAGAACAGTCATGGGGTTTGCATGAGCTATTTTTGCAACCATACGTCCCAACTGCTTCAAGTTCTCCTTTGCAAGTCGCTTCAAAATACGCCTTGTATCCAGCTGCTCCATTTCAGAGACCCAAGCCACAGAATCAGAAATTTGATGTACTTTGATGCCAAAATGTCATTTGGTGTTAAATAGAAAAGTTTGGTAAAAGTTTGAGAGAAAATTTCTGCAAAGGGGGTGAAAACAACCATTAATCAAACAGAAGCTATTAAAGGGGATTACCCTTGCAGTTTGACGAGCTGCCAACACCATAGGAATCTGCTCATCCTCTTTATCCCACTCCCCATACAGACGATACCTTGCCTGCTCTCCAGATAACCCAAGTCCCAAAGTCCTTCAAGACCTCTCTACATAGTCTTTCATAAAGAACCACACAATCACCTGCAAGGAACCTATACTGAAGCTAAAGAAAGAACAAGCCGATTAATCAGGACAGTACCAAATCCAATTCATCCTACGGAAGGCCTGAAATCAGTGAAGAGATCTAAATGCACTCAACATGAGCTTTGCCAACAAAGGGAATGATTTCCCCCTAGTTACACTGATAGCAAATGCACATCATGAGCTGTAGACAAAGGACATTCCACACAGCACATTCTGGAGTTTCTTGGTACATCACAAATTTGAGTAGCTTTCCAATGCTTGGACAGAAATGGTTATGGGAATTTCAATGTTGAAGTGGTTCTCTATCCATCAAGCAGACTTTAACATTGAAATTCAAACCAACCAATGACCTACAACATCTATCTATGAGAATGCAGAGAAAACTCCAAAATAGCACTCTGAAGGTAACCATTCTGTCAGTTCCAGCAAAAACAAAATTTACACAACTAGAATCAGTGTAGTCACAGCATGAGATAAGATTCATTCAGCAAGTATAGATTCTCAAATTCTATGTGCATCTGATGTGAATGATGACTGACCTCGTATGGTAAGAGAGTCATAACTTCCCAAATTGCAAGCCCAACAGCAGGATTGGCTGGCAAAAGCTGCAGTGAAGGAAGAAGGCAAGCACCCAGGGCCTCCTCCAGTTGTGAAGCAGCTTCAGCCTTCTCTTTCTCAGCCTGCCGTACATCTCTTTTCTCTATTTCTCCATCATCTTGAGCATTTGAAACCAATGTTGAATGTGCCAGAGTTGCTTCGTAGTATCCCCGTAGGACCCGACAAACCTGAATGCATCAAAGCTATTGATGATCAGAGATGAGCCCGAACTTGAGGTAGCAGTTACCACCCCCTCTCCATTTCTCTACTCACCAGAGAAAGTCACAGTAAATTGTTTGATCTCAATCCCAAGCATCTTGAGGCTTCACTGAAGAGACAAATGTATATATATCTTTCAAAAGAATAGAGAAATCTCCATGATGAAGAAGAAACAGCAAGGCTAACATTTCCTCAGGAAGCCACAGAAAGAACCAAACAAGGGGAGACAAAAAACAAACAAAAAACGAAAAATCACACCGGTATGAACAAAAGTGCCAATCTCACACCTGTTCAGGGACCATCAACAGTAGTATGTATGATAGAGACTTAACTATCACAACTTCTCCACTGACTTCATCAGCTCCCTACAGTGGGTAAAGGCCGGTGACAAGCACCATCCTATGAACTGAGTTTCTGCTGCAATTCCAGAAGCAACGGGAAGACTCAGCCATACTACTGGCTAGCAACAGACCCCACAACAAAGACCAGACAAAGAAACAAAGAAAGACAGAAAGGGAAAAGAACAGGGAAAGACTAAGAACAAGTGAGTTTACAGGAAGCTCCCCATTTACATGACCTGAAGCAAAATCATTCTGAAAATGCCAAAAGTGGAAATTCCAAACAGGAATTTTTCTTTAAGAACCAACCCTCTGGTTCTTTTTAGAATAACTTTTAAAGGGTAGCCTTTTGCCTTCAGAAAGACAATAAGACTGACCATCTGGAAGACAAAAACTTCTTACAACTACAAAGTCTCAAGAATCTGTAAAATTGACTATTGATAACCCCCAACTTTGCAGTCATTGAGATATTGGATCTATTGATCCTGAAGAGATAAAGAGTGAAAATAGCTCACTGAAACATTAGAACTATGTGTGAACTAACAAAGTACTGGTCTCTTACTTGCTAAACCCACTAAACCACAAACCCACATTAGCCACAAACACATCTGTGAAAATTGGAACAGGACAAACACTCAAGGTGAGCCCAACTGAAGTAAGCCTGCACAGATGGGGCAGACTGTCATAACCTCCACATTCCTCCTGCCAATCTTCCATCTTCTTATGATCGAAAACTACAATGCTACAGAAGAAGGTCACACTGTCCATCATCATTCATGCTTGGCACTTACTTTCTGTAGGAGGAGCACATTGCGATGAAGGTAAGGACCAATTCGTGAAAGCATTTGAAAGACATTCTTTGGAAGTTCTGGAGGGCCAGCCAGTTTCACTTCTATGTCTCCACCCACCCGCGATCCCAACCGGGACAAGTATTCAGGTCTCACATATGCATAGTATGGCAGAATAGCATTCTCAATTGCTCTGCTAGTCAACCCACAAAAAAGCTGTCAAAATCCTTGGTGGGAAAGAAAGCAGGTACAGGACTTGTGCATAAATTGTTCCAAAGAAAAGGGTGATTTCTTGCTCTATTAAGATTGCAATGAACTGAGATTACAAACCTGCAGAGACCATAGCAGATCTGCTCATGGGCCACTGGGTGTAGAGGAGCTAGCCGCTCAAAAAGAATATGTGCATGTGGCCTGCAGGAACACATTCATTAAAAATAAATCCAACAGAATACAAGAAGATAAAACTATGTACTGAACACAACCACCTGGAAATGCATTACATGTTGTTCTCATAACAGAACTCTTACTCATGACAGTCATGTCACCTTTCAAGGATGTGTCACCTCTGTGTAAACACCTATCTGTCCACCTGATTTCAATACTGGAGAGCACCACTACATAGTATAAACCCCTAAAACCACAGCTTCAAGAAACCCATTGCAGGTGAAGTAGGCCATTCAGATACACATACCAGTCACCGACAGAAAGGGAACCAACAAGAAGGCCCAGTTTCTGATTTGTCAAAAGCTCATTGGACCGCTCTGCTACTGCCTCATTTTCCATATCCAAGGCTGCATACAAGTCAATTGTAACATCCCCTGGTTTCTCATCATCCATGAGATCCTTTCCTATTGCTGCTAGGTTAATTTTCCCTATCTTGTTAGCCTGCAAACAAAAGGCAAACAAAAGTTAAGGTGTATGTTTTCCATCTCCAATGATAACCTCCCATGGTGTGTCATCCTCCATCATATACGATCCTATTCTTGCTAGGTCGACATAAGCTATCCTATTTGGCTGCAAACCGAAGGCAAACAACCCGGGTGGCATCAATTGTACACATCACCCAGTACAGCAACTGACTGATATGAGGTCTGAGCTGGAAAGCATGCCCACCTCATCCATGCGCTTGTTTGTTATCTCTTCATATTGCTCTAATGCCTCTTGATCTGTGGGTGACAAATGTGTGTATCTGTAATTGAATCCTCATTTCTGATTAGGCCAATGATACTCAACAAGGTGATATAAATAATAAATCTCAAGAGCACACAGAAAAAAGTGACTTTTAATTATGAACCTTCACAACATCACCACCAAAATCAGACTCACAAAGTCCGCTACACCCAAGCAAGCATTGACAAAGAAAATCAATGACTCCTTGAATTGTTGAACTGGTTAACTTACAATAGTACAGGAACCAAAACAGAAACACCTGATACAAACCTAGAATGAGCTTTCCAAGCAATAAGATCAAATGCAGCTATGAAAATCAAGTATTGTGGAACCCAATTGCAACAACACAGAGGCCTGCAATAAAAAAATTTTGCAGAAGAGAGTTCGTAGCATACATGCTATCTAGATCTATGTAATTTGCTTTGATAAGTGTTGCTGCTAATCTGTACAGCCCAGTGGGTACTGGGTCCTCCACTTCAGAACGCTGGTAGAACTGAAATTTGAATCCAAGAATATGTGTTGTGTGTGACTGTCACAAGATCCCACAAACCACTTAAAGCCATTTCACAACCAAACAAATATGCTTGTAAAAAAAAGCCACACTTGACTTGCTTCATTTCTTAAAATTGCTTCATCAAGTTGAGTTGTTGACTACTTCTTCATCTAGAACCTTCTGTGCAAGTATTCGTCTACCAAATCCCAATAGTCAAAACCAAAGTGGTCTTGGAAGCTACCCCTGAAAATAACCCATTCTGAGTATAATGGCCCACCAGATGCTAAGCAATCACTTAGCTCCAAAATGGCCATTTTACACCACACACCTTGGGGAAGAGAGGTATAAGCTCCAAAAAGGTTGTGTTTTCAGGCTGTAACTCGAAGCACTCCAGTACCTGAACCATGGACAAAATTGGAGCAAGCATAAGTCTCTGTTTGCAAGCCATCTCCATGTGCTCAACTAGCTCAGTAAGCATGACTGAACAACAAAATAGAACAATCAATGGTAAATGAATGGGACAAGAGGCACGGATGCTCACAATATCAAAGACACGGTTTGGGTCCAGGTCAAACTGCCCGATCAATGACTGCTCAACATAAGAGCCTGATTGTTAGAGACTACCTCAAGGTTAAAACCCAGAATACTGAGGACTCTGTCCTTAAAAGGAAAGCCAAATAAAAGATAGTGCTTAACCATTCTTTTATTTCCTATTGAAGTGAGACACAAAGTTATTCAAGAGTTGAGGAAACACCTTGATGGTGCTGATAACAGCAGTAGCTCTCTGCGGTGTCAAACCATCTGGACCTCGTTGACTAAGCAGTGTCAACTACAAAAGACAGGGTATATATAGCTGCATGAGCTCATCATACATCAAAATGAAGTAGATTGACCTGGTCCCATCCTAACTGCGAGCCAGACTATGCCCTGGTCATAAAGTGATGTATATGAGACACTTTCTTAATCCCAAAGTAGAGTAGCATAGCAATGGTTACAGTATGAAGCCCTAAATTTAGCTTCTGATGTTTAGCTCAAGAACATCTGGCAGACATGATACTGTTAAAGTGGGAGCATATCTGTATGCATTGCAGGTTCCACCAACCTCATCACATGGCAATCAAAGTTTCACACAAGGCAGCTAAGGTGGCTTGACTCTTTACCAGCTTCGCATACCCTTCACTTTCCTCACGTAGAAGGTTGAACTTAGTTTGCTGATACAAGAGCCTTGTATTAACCCTAACCTGCAAGCCCCAAAGGTCCAATCAGAATGAGATCAGACACACCTTTGAGATTCTCACTGGTACATCTAAGTTCACAAGTCAAAACTGTTAGCAAATTAGCTAACAGGCTACTCATGAGATTACTCACTGGTGTAACAGTGAATCAAGATTTGATGAACCCAACACACCTCCTTTGATTTCATATCTGGGGCTTTGATCTTGATCATTTCAGCCTCCCATAAAAACTCTGCCTGCACAGAAGGACAACCAAACACCAATCACTTTATGAGTATAGAAAGCAAATGCTGTTTCACACGCAGAATCATAATTGATGTTCGCACTGGCCTCTGAGAGGCTTCACCACATGCACATTGCACTATCAGATTGGCTGCATGCTCTCCCGTCCCTCTCTCTCCTTCCCAATGTTGACTGCATCCAAGGCCACAAGGCTAGGACCAGCAAGATCCTGCATTTCCAAGTCTCTCTCCCTTGCTTTACTACCAGAACAAAACATTACTTGTGTCAGATCTCATCACCTCACAGCGTTCCTGTAGCAATCTTACAGGCACCAAGCCTGAGTCCACGAGCCATTTTGCCTGTCAAGACATTGCAGTGTGACTTTAATAATTGATTGGAAACAGAATGCCTCAAATATGCCAAGCACAACATAAGCTGCTGTGACAATGGAAAAAACTAGCAACACTAGAGTACATAATGTTGACACATGACAACAACATGAATCAATGATGACAAGCTGGTGATCACCTAGAACACCTACATTTATGAACCAAAGATGAGGAAAAGCATGAGATTCAAAGATCTTCATATGTACCAAGAACATCTCCATACATATGATTTAAGTCAACCTCAATAAAATCGAGAGATGACATGATAAGAACATTATCCAGATTTCAGATCTGACAACAGTTTAGCAAACGGGGAAAAGAGGAAACTCAACCCTAAAACAGAGAAAAACAAAAAATGAACTGAGGAGCAGTTTGAACAACAGCAAGAGTCGGATGATGTCAGGGACCTTTGACAGTATGTATAGTAGTGGCCAGCTACCATATCATCCCCACTGACTTCATGAGTTTGAAAGCCCTGAGATAAGGAAAAGCCTGAGATTAAAACTGTAGCTTTCCAAGCCTGATGTTTGTCTCCAAAAGTGCAGGATTGTGGATCATAGCAACATAGGAAGACTGTGGGTTAAAGCACCCCAAATCAGCTCCCATACCCACTTCCACTTTTCTATGATTCTCCATTGCTAGAACACAAACTAACGTCAAGTGCAAAGACCAGATATGCTTACCAACTCTGTCAAACGGCTCCGAAACTCTCCAGGCACAGTAAGCTGTAAGGGCACCACACGACAGAGAACTTCAATCCATACAGTACAACCAAAATACTGGAAAAACTTGAAAGTTTTAACTTAGAAGGTAGCTGCCTCTCTACTTTATTGAGTAGACATAAGACTGCAAACATGCTGTCCAAATGTCAAATATCAAAGAGTGTATTTTGATATCACATAAACAACACTAAAGACCCGAGGAGGAACAAGAGGCCTAATTATGTACTTCTTGGCCCAGATGTGCAATTGTGTCCACAAGAAGAGATGCAGTTTCCTCCTTTGTTAAGGGCTCAGCCAAGTGCACCGCATCTAGAGCAACTCTGCATTTTGTTATTGGTAGCTCCCCTCGTACCTGCACCATGGCACATAAACACACTTAACCTACT
The DNA here is from genome assembly GCA_963920785.1 of Sphagnum contortum. Classification (NCBI taxonomy): domain Eukaryota; kingdom Viridiplantae; phylum Streptophyta; class Sphagnopsida; order Sphagnales; family Sphagnaceae; genus Sphagnum; species Sphagnum contortum. The sequence continues at coordinate 2,637,976 of OY987282.1, forward strand.
GTGACCCAAGAGGTGAGAGTGTAAAAAACCCGTGAGTCTACAAACAGACATAAATAGATTCCCCGATCCCACAAAGCAACATGTCAGAGAGACAAACACAATAGGAGTTCAGAGCTTAGAAAGATTATATGAGTAATTGTGTTATCTTAAGCAAACAAAGTGCCAACAAATCTCCAATTGTCACCACTTCATCTGCCAGAAACAGGAACAGAAAACTTGACATCCACAGCATAGAATTCCAAGAGAAAAACCCTAACCCTATCCCTGGACTTTACGAGGCAAATCACAGTTTCCCCTGAGAGAAAAGGTCAACATAGGCAAACAAAACACTCCCAGCCATGAGAAAATTACACAAGACCATTACCATACCCTCTGCAACAAATGATCAGGTTTCAATTCAAGACTTGTGAAAGGAACTCATGAACTAAAATCACTGTTTGTGGGATCAACCTGAAACTTTGATAAGAAACAAAAATAAGGAGGCAATTTCTTCCAGCATGTGCTCTTGCTCTCGGTTACAGCAATAATCACCAGAGTCAAAGAATGAAAAGGTTCATTTTTGGCCGACAGAAAGAACACCACAACACACAGGGGACTACTAGAGTCAGAATCTTTGCCCATTATCAAATGCACACCAGCAAATGTTTTGCCACTCATTGCCAAAATCAACAGAACACACCTGGGAGCTAGGTTTTCATTCAGCATACCAAAACAAAACATGCAACATCACAAGAAGACCACCTTCAGAGTGTTCGTCTATTGAGACTCAAGAAACTGAAAAGGCAAGCAATAATACACAACACATCACAACCAGAACAAACCACATGAACTCAACTCAAACTTACAGCAATCCAATGTCAAGAGCTATCACCAAAACACAGAACTGTGCTAGGCAAAGGGTAGCAGATCGATCTGAGTTTGCTTTTGGAGCCAGCAACTGCTACCAAAAAGACAAAGAAAGGGAAAGGTGAGATAGGGAGGGTGGGTGGCGATCATCAGTTTACAGACAACGCACCACTGTTTGACAAAGCTCAAAAACAAAGCGAGATGGGGTAACAGAGATGGCCAGCTTGCGAGCAGAGTTGGTAGATTTCCATTCCCGAATACAATCCTCCGTCACGTACTGACATCGAATTGCAGACAAAGCCATGATGGGTCACACTGTTACTCCTCCTCCTCCTCTTCTTCTTCTTCTTCTTCTTCTTCTTCCCGGATCTCCACCAAACTCTAACTCTTACTCCGTTCTCCTCCCAAGGTTTTGTCCCCCGTACCTTGCGTGACTAGTAGTGCACAGAGAAGAGCAGTGGCATGAGGGGGACACGAAACCCTAAGAGAATCCCCGTTCCTTTCAAATATACATTTCTCACTCCACACCTCGCGTCTGTCCTTGGTTTCTTTGGATGCACTTACTACTGCGCCTTCTCCGTCCGCTGAAATGCAAATCTAGTTGCTGTTTCTTGGCCTGCGTTTGTGATGGAGCGGAGCATCGGAAGCACAACACAAGAGTGAAACCCTAATCCGCCATCTCCATCTTTCGTTGCGACAACAGCAAAGTGTGTGTGGGTACGAGGAGCGAGCCCAAGAGATAGTAGCCACTGCAGCGTACCGTATGGAAGGGAAGGGGAATACGGTATTCTACATCGTATGTATTCCTAGTTGTATAGGAATACGTAAACAATTAATTACTACAATGCAATAAATAGGTGTACATGGCACGTTTTTTTTTGCCTCTAAAAAAGCCAAAATGGTCAAAAAAAATTAATCATAATATAAAATCTAGATCTCTATGTTGTTCCACAAAACCAAAAACTATTTTTAAAAAGTAAATATAATCTCCAATTTTCTTTTTCTTTTTTTAATTGTTGAATATAGTCTAAATCATATTTTTATTATTATGGCTAAAATTTTATGGTAAAAATCATAATAGAATAAATAATCATAAATAAAATTTAAAAATTGCTCATTTTTGTGTGAAGATAATTCCATATTTATTTATATGCCTATTATGTACCCTTGGAAACCATGTTTTTAAAATATCATTCCTTTTTTAATAGTCATGATTTAATAATAAAAACTATTGATGTACATCTATTTTGAGTTCTTCAAATTTTGCTTACAAACCTTTGTCTTTTCACATATTTATTTTCAAATTTACCTTTTCATTACTTACATACCTACACTACATCAACATGTGATCACATGATTAAGGATGCAACATGACTAAAAATATTATAGGATTACAAAATATAGCCCTTTTCTCTTCCCATTAAATTTTAACCAATTTTAATTTTTTATCATTTACATTAATTATATAGGTAGCTAAGTAAATTAGGCTAGGTAAGTAGACTACATAAACATTAAACTAAGTATGTTGGCTAAATAAATGTTAGACTAGGTTAAATAACCTATCGAATTTAGCTTAGCATACTTACTTAGCCTAACATACCTATGGAACATAGCATACTTACCTAAGTTAACGTACTTACTTAGCCTAGCATAACTACTTAGCCTAATGAACCTATTTAAATTAAGTTACGTTAGTTTAAATTAAGTTGGGTAACTAGAATAGGTTAGGAAATTGGTCAATGTAAGTAGGTTGGTAGGTAATAATAAATGGGTAGATGCTACCTACCTATCATACAAGTTCCTTCCTATCTACCTACCTACCTACATACTACTTACCTACCTATTTATTGGTAGTACAAGAAAAATGAAATAAACACATGTTCATAATAATAGGTTGACAAAATTTTAACATTTTATGAATGTGTGGTGCATCAATTAACGACTTGGTTTCTCATTGGGAAAGCGAAGAGTTCAAATTTTATACATGCAACCTATATACATGTGTAATGGGTTAACTTAACTAGGGCAAGCCTAAATTAAAAAATTAATTAATGTAAAGTAAAGCACAATGGGTGGGTAGGTAGGTAAAGTCAGTAGGTCAACTACATTTATACCACTAGGTAGGTAGATTGGTGGGTGGTTAAGTAGGTAAGTCAACATTAAGTAATTTAAGTTAGGTTAGATAATTAAGTTCAGTAACTAGACTAACTAGGCTAGGATGTAGTGGCCATGTGTTAAATCTATAATCATATGTGTCGCAACCCTAGCTTTGGGCTCGCGACCAAGGCAAGGGGTTGCAAGGAAGCCCGGGAGTCAAAAGGAAGGAAGCCTGGGAGCAAGGGCAAAAGCATTGGAAGGGTGCGGGCCAAGAGGAGGAAGCCCGGGAGTCTAAGGAAGTGCGAGGGAGTGTGAGGGAGTGAGCACTCACACTCCCAAGGCAACTCCCAAGTTGAGAGAGGGAGTCCCGATGGACTCCCGAAATTTCAGAGTGCGAGTTCAAGGGTCAAATCTCAATGGATTGTTGCGCTCTTGGCACCGTTGGAAAGCTCTTGAAACGTAGATGTCTAAAATGGGCTCGCATTGCTCATTTGGACATCTGAAAGGCAAGTTATGGCCAAAAGAAGGGCCGGGAGTCAAACTGGCAGTTTGACTCCCGACCACTAAAAGTCGGGAATCGAGGTCTTCCCGAGATCCGATTTGAGAGAGCGACATGGCGTTGGAAAGCTCTCGACAAGGGCTACAACTTTGCTTCAGACCGCGTCGCGATCGAACTTTGCAGTCGGGAGATATCGGCGTCCAAAGTCCCAGGACTCCAACCCGGGACGATTTAGGGACTCCCATGCGGGAGTCCCGGGAAAAATAGCCATTTGGATGCCACCTCCGTCGTGAGCTGCAGAGTATACTATAAAGGGGAAGGTAGTGGCTTCCCCCAAGTCCGGGCCGTGGTGAGTCTTGTGTGTCCGTGTTGCCCGTGGCTCGTCCTAGCACCAAAGGTGCTCTAACTATGCACTAACCACTTTGTGTGGGTTGTGTGCAGGCCCGTGTGAGTGAATAAGCTTGTCAATTCTTCCTAGTCCCATCCCGGAGCTCCAACACGCCCCTCTACCCCTCCAAGTGTTGTGAGCTAGGGAGCGGCTCCAAGTTCCAACTCCTTCCGCATTGCCACATACTTGGACCCTCAAGTGGGTCCGCAAGGAACTTGGGAGCACGTCAATATGTCCATCATTCACATAATCATATCTACAATTGCATGTCTAGTCATATATGTAATTATATGTTCAACATGACCATAAAAATTAAAAAATCATTAAATGATGTTTACGATTATGACAACATCTATGACTAGATGACAAAAACAACAAATCTAATTCGACTACATAGTCATGTAGTTTATAGTCACTACTAACACATACAATTACAAATGCAATTGCCTGCATAGTCATAAAACCATAATTTTGTCGTAGTGTTAATTACACTTGTAATAAAATTAAGCCTATCATTGACGATACTATTTTTTTTGTTTTGTCTTGTCGAAATCTCCCAAACCATGGCCTTAGTTGTAAACTTAATCCCATTGTAAAACCCTCAATGAATAAAAGGTGCACTAAGATGGTTTTGTAATGTTTAGACATACAGTGCAAGAATTGTTAAATTTTGAGTATTTTCATCACTAAAATGTCAATCAAATATATTTTCATTTTGAAAATATTCATTGTAATAATATTATGTAAATAACTAAACTATAATTTTCACTCAACCAATATATTTGATCCTATATTTTTATTCAAATTGGGTTTGGACATGTACATATTTTGTACAATTAACTTACAATATGTGTTCAACATGATAAGCTATAATTACATTATATTGGATTATGGACTTCAATTTTGAAAGTTATGGATTGTAATTTCTTCTCATTGAAATTGAATTTCTTCTTGTTGAAATTTTCAATTTTCTTATTTTGTGAAGAATATGATTTTCTTTTCTAGTTTTTTTTGGTCCAAAATGGATTTCTTCTTTTCAAAAAAGACATTGGTTTCATTTAATTTTGATCTAAATTGACATATTTCTTACCAAAAGGCAAATTTGTTTTGCTTTCAATTCAACTAACAATGAACTTATTGATTATAAATAAATAAAAAATCACTCCATTAATTGTAAATGAAGTTCTTTCCAAAAAGGACATGAATAGATTAAGAAACCATAATTTTTTTATATCAAATATTTGATTTTCTCCTACAAATTGTTACATTATTATTCTTTGAATTTCATTAAGTTTTTTTTAAATTACATTGCAACCTACAATTATCTACATTTGCGAATGATCATTCAAAGATTCACCCATGAGGAAATATAAAGATGTAACAATATTGCAAATAATTGATAGATAGTTTAAATGCTCAAGATCCAACATTTTGCATTCCAACAAAAGTATTACTTACACAAAAAAAAAATGTTAATTAGTTGGCTACCTTATTCCCATTCACTTGTAAAATTATGCAATGCACTATTCCCTTTCATACATGTGTCTCTGTAAATTCCATGTAAATCTTTGTGAGTTTTATACAACCAAGTCACTTTAATTTATTCTTAATTATATCTTGCTTCAATCATGGTGACAGAACTAACACCAAGTTGTTTCATTTTGAGTTTTTATATTAGTTTCAAACTAGATTAATTTGTTCATCTCTAACACTCCCCCTTGATCAAATTTCTTCGTCCTTAACATTTAGATGTAATGAATGTGTTTGATACTAGAATTGCCTCCATGAACAAGTTTACACAAAGTTTTTTACAATAATCACCTACAACTACTATCTCTCTTAGGTAATGGTGCCAAATATCATTATGTTTGGTTCTATTAGAAACATGTTTTTAATGGAGGTGATTTGCTTGTAATTATCAATTAATATCATCATTGCCCTCATTTGAAAGAATCCTAGTTCTTTTAAGAACCTCTGGGAACCATATAACTTCAAACAATTATTTAGACCTCGTTGATAATGTGATCTAATAAAAAAAAAAATTACTTGACCAACTTACAACAATATTGACTCAGAGAAAAGCAAAACCTATTGTTGATTATCAAGTATTTGAATTTGCCACCCCAAGTAAAATCAAGCCCATTGATGATATACACATTAATGCTTTGTTTCATCTCTTCAATAATGAATTTAGAAGTCATTAATTCCTTACAAGTACCTTTAAAATTGTTTGACCTCTATCCAATGTGGTGGTCTAGGTTATTGCATAATTGACTTATTATTTAGGCCAAAACTATAGTAATGTTAAACCTAGTTCTTATCATAACACACTTGAGGTTGCTTTTAATTTGATCGTTCATTTTTTAAAATTCTTGCTAATCCATTAACATTCCATTCTTCATGATTTTGTTGTTGTTGGCTATCATATGAAAAAAAAAGAATGAACGTTAGAATTGCATAATTTAATTATCATTATTTGATATGTCATAAACTAAATTTGGTCTACATAAAAATCAAATATTATGTGTATGAACATATATGAGATTAAATTACTAATTTATTTTCAAGAGAATTTATTCAAAATTTATATGCATTTAAAAAATGATGTCACACATTACTATTCATTTATACAAATAAAAATTTCATGTAATTTAATGTTATCATAAATGTCAACATATATGATATGTATAAAATCAAAGTCACCTATTAGTTGTTTAATTGAGTTGAAAGATAGTTGCACCATAGTTGCAAATCACATTTAGTTGAAAACATTTTAGTTAAAAAAGAGGGGTTTTCTACTAGTGATTTGATTAAAATTGTTAGCTTTGTGTGAGCCCAACCTATGCTTTTTGGCATACAAACATGGAAATGAAGTTACATTGTGACTTGTGTTGACTATTTGGAAAATGTAAATGTACAATATTGAAATTTCAATTAAAATAAAATTGAATCAAATTTTAAGAAAAAAATCAAGAAGCTTAATTGTGTTAACATGATGAAATAGAACCTTAAATCCAATCAAGTGAAATAAGGATAAACATGTGTCTGTTCTTATTTGTTATTTTTGGTAAGACCCATTTGTATTCTATTGAATAAAAGCCTTATTGCCATGATCAAATTCTAATTACATTTGCGCTTGTTATCAAATGTCATTGAATATTGCCTAGAATTGTGACTTTCCTTGGTTTGAATAATCATTAAACTCAATTGCTAGTTAATGATTCTTGATTTTTAAAAACACATAGAGCAAGAAGTTGATGGACTGCTTCAAAGGGGTGAGAAATGGTAACTAGGTGATTAATTTTCCACATTTTAAGAGTCCACATCTTACAATATTTAAAATTAATGAATTTAAAATAAATTTCAAACTATAAATACTATAATTATCCCTTATGATTTTGATCAAAAGGATGGGTAAATCATGCTTTAAAAGTCACTACACATGTGATTGTTTCAAAAACCATAGATGTTTTTGAATATTTCAATGTGAAATGTATTATAAATGATAAAGATGACAAAAATATGCATATATATTTTTAATTAAAACAAATTTATTGGGAAATTTTTTTAAGCATCTTATTTTTGAATTCCTCATTTGATGGAAAATTATTTTTGAATTTATATTTTGTCATTATTATGATTTTTTAATCTAAATTTTTCATTTTACTTACATGATAAACAAAATGTTATCATTTCAAAAGTCCATTATGAACCCATTATTTTCTTAGAATTCATCCACATGTAAAATTTACAATTTAAGAATCTACAATTGTGATAGTCCAAATAGTTTGCTAATTATATTTTCACCCAAAGAAGACCAAAACTAAATAGAAAAGATCATGTAATTAGATGTTATCATAGCTAGACTTTGAGGAGTTTTTGGATGTGGATGAAATTTATGAATCTTTGCCTCTTGATGAGATAAAGTAATGGACAATTCAAAAGTCATTTTCATTATGTTTCCCATAATCTACACTAAGAAAAGGAATTGTGATGGGTCCATTCACATTGGGGTAGTATAAAAAATGAGTGCACAAGTTTTAAATGACTAAAAAGGACAACTTTGGATTTTTTTTCTATTTGCATCATTGTAATTGTAATATGTGTTGGCTTTCTTGCGAATAGATAAAATGGTGACATTTTAAATTAATTAATTTTTTAAAAAATGGACATTATATAATTGTTCTTTTGATTCCTTTAAGCTAACTATATCAAGTGTTTAAATTGCACTTCTTTATAAAAGGAATAAAAAAAATGCATTAAGAAATGAAATTGATGTTTTTTTTTTATGGCTAGATAATGCTTACATCTATGTTTGGCCATGTTTGTTGCATGCATTTGATTTGTTTTAAATTTTTGAAAGTAACAAAATTCAATATTTGGGGTTTCAAGGAAAAGGACTATTTTTGGGGCCATTTGGTTGAATTTTTGTACTCACTAAGCTTAAAATTTATAATTTGAAATGTGGGTCACATGTGTAGGAAATAACCATTCCAAAAAACATGTGAAATTGGTAATAAAAACTTATTCAAGCTTTGCATTTATGGGTTTGAACCAATGTTCATATGCACACCAATGTACATAGGAGAAAAATCATCACCACCACACGAATTATCTTAGTTAAGACTATTCAAATTTTGTCACTTAAATTTTTCTTGTGTAGTTGTTATTTGTAGAAACTAGTGTAAAAAATAATTATGATCTCCTTTTTTGGAACCCCAACCATAAATGAGCCCTAATTACATTTGATTAATCATAATGTTCCCAATTTGTTTTTGTTGGTGGGAGGAAAATATTTTAAAAATATGTTTTGGAGGTTTTAATTAAAGCTATCATTTTCAGCATACATCAATCAACCAAGGATGAAATCTCAAAATATCATATCAATTTGGGACCATTTATTTGGATATGACAAGTTCTAATTCTTCAAAATTAATTTACAATGATTTCAAAACATATATTTCCTTTGTGTATGTGCAAATTGTACACAATATAATTAGTGGTCAATAGCTTAGATGCAAGGCTCCTCCACTTCCTATTGTGGGATATATAAAACATGTTTTTGTAATGTTTATTATTGTCAAGTTGTTTTTGAAAAGGTCATGCATGGCTCTTACAATTTGTCATTGTGGATATATAATAAATGTTTTTTCAAGCTAATGCAAGGCTTGTTGTGATGGGACATATATAGGAAATGTTCTTATAATGATTATTACCAGGTGGTGGTCTTATGGAAAACTAGTGCAAAACTCTTTTGATTATTGTTATGGGGTATATCATATATATTTTTGCAATTATTATAACATGCAAGTTGTTTTCCTAAATGCTAAAACTTTTTTAATTCAATCAATGAACATGAATTATACATATGTGAATATAAAAGGCACGATTGGTTGCACAAAGAAAACCATATGTTGGTTCTTCGCATGTCCCTTCAATGGCCAAATACCATTGAATATTTGCCTTAACATTCATCTCAACATTTGGCTTTCCAAATGCCATTCATTATTGCCAAATGTTGTTAAACTTCCATGCATTATGATATATTTTCAAACTTTGATTAATTAATGATTAGACAAATTTTCAACAAGTAGGCTACAAGCTCAAGAATCTTCTTCTTTATAAAAGTTGTAATCTAGTAATGACATTAGATCCATCTAATTTGAACTTTGTTTTATTATCAAGCCCCACAACTACACATATTTGTTTCCATTTAAAAAATTTATAGCACGTAATTTTGGCTTCAAATTTATCCATGAATGGGTTGACAACTTGTGAACAATGAACTAAAAACTTATCCATGATAAAAGATATAGACAAAAAAATAATGTGAACAATTTGAAAAATATGTAAGAATACACAAGAGATATTTTCCATTGTAATATAATCATTATTTATATTTGAAAATGTTTAATTAACTAACTACCTTTTTGCCTTTTCATTATCAAAAATCCCTTTAATGTGATAACTTTAATGTGCATGTCCACTAATTTCATGCAATTAAGTGACGCTAAAATCTATTATGCATTAAACCTTTAAGAAGGAATAATTTTTTCAAATGCTTTCAAAAAAATCTGAAACATAACAAGATATGGATTACCATATTAATAAATTAAATTAACAATAACCCCACCCATATGTAATATATGAACCTTCAACAATATTATTGATGTTTAAGGTGGCTTATTGTTTTCCAAGCCCACACATGTAACAACAAAATAATTAATAGGAGTTGTAATTGTAGATAATAGTATAATGACGGTGTAATAGTATGGATAAACATGGAAAATAAAATAATGAGCATCATGGGTTGTACAATGAGTTTTTTTAACCAGGGGCATAAGCCTTGATTTTGGAATAATATAGACAACTATTTTGGGTTAGTAATAATGAAAGGTTAGATATGTAGACTCAACCAAATTTTAGATTCTAAATAATGTAAGATTTATTCACAAAATGATGAAAATTTTAAAGTGGCATGTGATGATTGGCTTGACATAAAAGGATGATAAATGGGAAATAGATGTAAATAATTGTGCTTAATTATTCATCCATTTTATTTTTTCAAGAATATAAAAGGAATTGATTGGAATTTTAGGCTCATAATTTGTAATCAATAGTTTGGTGTTAATTATTATCAAAACTCGTAGAAATAACATATGTGAAAAAGAAGTCTTAAAGAAATAAATATAATGTGGAGATTATTATCAATACATTGTGAAAACATTATGGTATTTAGCAAGTGATCCTCATAAAGGAGAATATTTAGGTGGGTGTGACGAATTCCTTTTTGGGTTGTAATTGCATAAAGATTCAATTTTAGGTGTGTATCGCAAAAGAATGTAAAATTTCATATTTGAAGATTATGTGAGCAAGGAATATTATAAGTGATATATTTTAGTATGGTTGGATAGTATACCTATGTGCTAAAAGAAATTTAATAAAAAATTAACCCTCATAGTTTCATGATCCCCCTAAGTTACAACAAATTTTCTTAAAAACATTTGAAAGCATCTCCTTGAGCTTTTCAAAATTGTTAATTGCTTTTTCTTCTTAGGTCAAAGTACATTTGGAGTACCCCCTAAGAACACTAAGGATTCACTCCTAAGGATTCAAATTCACCCTTTTTTTCACTTTTCTTATGATTTGTTTTAGATTTCCCTTTTTATTTCATGTGAAATGAAATAATTTTGTTCCAAATTTTATATAGGCATTTATAATATCTATCTTTTTCAATTATGAAAATAAAAATTAATACAATTTATCCAATGTGGGCCATGTTCTATCAATGGCCCTAAATTCCCAGAAATTCATTTTTTGAAAAAAATTACATAGTACATTTTGGTTTTGGCACTTGGTTTTTGTCACATTCATACATTTTATGTACATCAATACCTATGATGTTTGTGGTACAAATCTTCGGCAATTTTTTTTAAAAGACATTCCTTATGAGTCTTTCAAATGTTTTTCCTCAAAAAACAAAATCTTTGATTTTTTCCAAGACTTGGTAGGAATCTTGAAATTTGTTCAAATTTGACATGCTATGCATAGAATAATACTTTAATAATGTATCTATCCATGAAGAAAATCAAACTCTCAGTATGGATGTGCCATTAAATTATAACAACATGTTTTAAATGAAAGGGTCCATATGATACAAAAAGAGACGATCCTTTTTAGTACCCCAAATATACTTTTGACCCTCCTCCATAATCTATGACCCATGTTTAAGAAATTTGGTGAACTGATATGCTTGGGTTGCATAACCTTTGATTATCCTTTAGTAATAGCCCTCTTGCCCCAAAAATGTTCGCATTTACTTATTTGTTTTGTGAAAAGGAATATTTTTCACCTTTTCAATCTTAGCAGGATCTATGCGAATACCATTTTGTGAAACAATGTAACCAAACAAGATTCCTTCCATGCATCCAAAACAACAATTTTCAAGATTCCAAGAAGCATTTGCAATTACCAATTGGTTAAACTTTTGTTTCAAATCGTGAAAATGCATCTTCTAGCTCCCATACACACAAAAATCATCCAAGAAAATTCGAACAAAAACTTTGATGTATGGTCCAACACTTTGTTCATGAACCTTTGAAAAATAACATGGGCATTGCACAACCCAAAAGGCATCATTATAGAGGCAAATGTACCCCATGGAGTGGTGAATGTCGTTTTCAAGATGTCTTCCTTCGTGATCTTGATTTGGTTATAACCACTATAACATCCCCAAAGCTATATAATTCATTGTCAACGACGTCATCCAAAATGTCATCAATGAAAGGAAGTGGGTAGTAATATTTGTTGATGTAAAGATTAAGTTTTCAGTAGTTGACACATATTTGTAACTTCCCATTTTTTTTAATGGTGATAGTGATGGGTGAAACCCATTTTGGATTGTTCACTAAAATGATGAATCTTGCATCCAAAAGCTTGTCCAACTCTTCTTTTACAATTTGGGCATAATTGGGATTCATTTTTCGAAGCCTTGACTGTAGGGGTTTTGCATTTGAGAGCAATTCGATTTTGTGTTCCTCTGAAGTCACCTTTTCCAAATGCTTCTAACTTGTGGCAAAAAAAATGATGGTACATATGAAATAAAAGTTGAAATTCATTTTTTCTTTACTTGCACTATAAGGAATTTACAAATATAAGATTGGATTTATGATTCAAGAATGTAATCACATTACTTATATTTGTTTAAATATTTATTATTTTAATATAATATAATAATAATATATAATTTCATTAAATTCAACCTATACCATGTTAACACATGTCATTACATAAGCTAGGTTTTAAAAAATTAATTAAGTTGTGTTAAATTAGCCACCAATTGTGCCTACTTAAGGTCACCTAATAAACACCTAATAAGTTAAATAGGTAGGAAATATTCAGTCAACATTCCAATGTTGACCACAACCCATGACATTTGTGGGGATTGATCCTTGAACCCTAAGGATGGAGATAAAATCCTTTACACCAAGCCACCCCACTTGTTATGGCAAAAAAATTATATGCATTTTATTTAATCTATTTCATATAAAACCTTACACAAAACATCATTTTTGAACTTTGATATCTTATTACAATTTTGTCTGAATGACAATATTAAACATTAAACATAATTTTTTCCAATAATGTACATAAACATATATCATTTTCTTTTATTAATATAAATTGATTGAAAATTAAATTTTTTTGAATTTCGTTATTCAATACAATTTCAATCACCATCTTGTGGAAAAAATAAATTAATCACATGATTTATAAATGGATAATATAATGATAAATTATTAAATAAATTTCATATCTTAAAACCTTCATTTAATTCTAAAATTTATATTATAAATTTGTTTTGAAATATCATATTTTTACCATAATTTAATTAATTTTTCTGATATATAATTTACTCATAATAATATTCATAAATGGATCATAATTAAATTTTAATACAAAATATTAAAAATAATTAAATTTTTTTATATAAAATATTAATTTAAATAACAAGTTTTATTTATTATTATTAATTAATTCCACTAAATCTAGACCATTAAATCTAGCAATTTCATTGGCCAACTCCTTTTTCACATTTAATTATATGTTCATTTGCGACTAGGATTTACAATCACAAATCAAGTTGAAAAGATGTCATGTGTCCAATGGCCCTTAAACACCTTCCAAGTTGCATTATATATATACTAGTTTGAACCCCGTGCCTAATGCACAGGTGTGTTATTTCAACAATGTTTGGTTCATGTTTTAGTTTTTAAAAAAATCTTTTATCTTTTTTATTTTTTTATTTTTATGTGTTTTCTGTTTTTATTATTATTTTGTATAATAAAAATAAAGTGTTTCTTTTTCACTTTTGTATTTTTGTTTATTTGGATGCAAGTTTGAAGTTTGGAGAAAGAAGACACACCTCATTCTTTTTCAAGTAGGGTTATTCTTCATTATTATAAGTTTTATTTTTTTCTTATTTTCTACTCTTTATTTGGCTTCTTCTTTTTGTAATTTTTTTCTTTTAAAATTATTTTACTATATTTCCCTTTCATTGTTTCATTTGTTTCCATTCTTTTTTTATAGTTTTTGTGTTTTTACTTTTTTTTTGTTTATGTTTGTTTCATGTTTTAATTTTTTCTATTCTTATTTTGTCTATCTTCATTTATTTTTCTATTTTTATGCGTTTATTTATTTATTTTGTTTCTATTTTTTTCAAAAAAATCTAGTTTTTCTAATATGTTTTAGAATAAAAATAATTTTAAAAAATAATTTTTGTTTGATTAGATGTAGGTTTGAAGTTTGGAAAAAGAAGACAAATCTCATTTTTTTCAAGTATGGTTTTTTTTTCTCTTTCTTTTGCTCTCTGCTTTGTTTCTTATTTTTTGTCATCTATTTTTTAATTTTCTTTTAAGATTATTTTACTGTATTTCCCTTTTTTTTTTCATGTTTAAATGTTTTTAAAAAAATTCTAATTGTTAAAGTGTTTTTCTTTTCTTTTTTCTAGTTTTTTCCCTTTTTTAAATATATATTTGTTCTGTTTTTTTCTTTTTTGTTACAACTTTGTTTCATTTTATTTATTTATTAATAACTTTTCTTCTTCTTTTTTAATTTGAAATTTCTCGTGTTGTTTTAAAAAGATTTCTTCTTTTGTTTCTCAAGTTTTTTTTCAACAATTTTTAGTTTTTTAAAATTAGTTTTTAGCTTTTGGCAAATTGCAAGACTATAGGAATTTTTCAGCCTTCACATTGTAGAGGGTTATTATATGATGCCATCCATGGACAGATGATGGGACGGATGGATGGACGAATTCTAGATCATCCAATTCCGAGAGCAAGCAGATTCCCAAGCCCTCTTCCTCTTCTTCTCTGTCTCGGTCCTTCTTGGACTCTTCAACACCAACAGCAAAACCCTTACCATTGAGGTAAGATTGATTTCTCTTCCTATTGCTGCTGCTACTCTTGTTGCTATAAGATCCAGATGCCAGTGTCATGGAGTGCAAAAGAAGAACCTTGAGAATATTACATATGCTAATAGACTGTACAGATTTTAACCTTTGATGAAGGGGAGGGGAAGCGGATCAAACTCAACTTGATACATTTTTGCAAACCAACACACCAAAAACATTTCCAGGTCACAAAAATCTACCATCATCTGAAGTCATGCAATGCTAAACAATTCACGTAGAGCATTGTGGGGATGGATTGAAGCTTTAAGGTTTTTACTGTGCCATAAATCTACCATCATCTAAAGTCATGCAATGGTAAACAATTCACATAGAGCATTGTGGGGATGGATTGAAGCTTTAAGGTTTTACCCTGGGCACAGTCAAGATAAGGTAGTCTGCACATGATGATGCAACAATCTTGGCTCCATAGCCTTACACCTTTGTCTTTATGCACGCACGTTCTTCTCTCTCTTCCTCTCTTCAGTCTGTCTTTGTCTCTGTCTGTGTGTTGTGTCTACGCTACCGTTGCTGTTGCCACAAAAACAAACCCACCCAAAAAAAAGAAAAAAAGAAGGGAGTTTTGCGCCTCCATAATTGTTGCAACTGTTTGTGTGTTGTGTCTGTGCTACCGTTGTTGTTGCCACAAAAATAAACCCACCAATAAAAAAGGGAGTTTTGCGCCTCTATAATTGCTGTAACCAAATGGTTGTGGTCATCATTCACAGCGGCCGCCACCGCTCTTGCTGTTGCTATTCCTGCTGCTGCTACTCTTGTTGTTGTAAATAGACAGATGACGGGATGGATGAAATGTCCGTTCGGCTGGATGACGGTTCATGTGGATTAAGGGGAAGTTTCATTTCATCCTGACGTCTTTTACAATATATGAAGCCATGAGGAAACCATCAATAAGAAGCCATAAACTCATTTGCAAGATCTGAGAAATCATGTGGGACGGATGCAGCAAGCTGAAGGTGAAGTACCTGACCACCAGAACAGGCACCCAGTACTCGCTGAAGTAGAGCCGCTGAAGCCAAAGCAATTGAACGTGATTTTTCTTTGTAATTTTCTACAACGGACAAGAAGCGCACGTACGACCTACAGGTAGAGAGTGTGTTCCCCAAGACGTGCAAAAAGAATGGATTATGCCTTGTAGAGAGCGTGCACTCCAGACTTGCAAAAGATTAACATTAATGTCTTCCTTGTGTGATCCGTGCAAATGTACACGACTAAAGCTTCAAAGCTCGCAAAAATGCCCGCTTGACCTGCGCTTCTCTATGCATCTTCCTCCCTCCCCAAAAACCTAAACTGCTAGCATGAAAATTTTGATTTTTCTCACAGAAACAAAGAAACCGATCTCCATGTCCATCTCCTTTTCTCCTTGGCGGTTCTTTTGGTTCATTGTCTTGGAAAATAATGTGTTGCGAAATTCAGTCTCTTGTAACGCCTCTCCTATGCACAAAAGGGGTGTTTGGCATTCAAAGCTACAACATAGAAATTGGCGACAAACGAACTTGTACGCTATCCGATACGAAGAGAAATAGAAATAGAAGGACTAAATATGGCGAAAGCCAGTGCAAAGGAACAGACCACTCTGGCAACCATGTGTAAGTATCTCTATATTTAGCTACTGTCCGTAGCCACTATCCGTCCGGCTTCAGGGGAAGCTTCATTCTTCCTTTACTATATGTAATATATATTCATCCCATTTTTATTTATTTTGGGATGCAACTAAAAATGGATGATATAAATGTATTTTCATTTTCATTTTCATTTTCATCCAAATTTACATTAGTCACAAGTATAAGTTGCATATGCAATTGCAAACCTTTTTGTAATCATTTAAATGTGACTACTAGTTGTTTTTACTAAGTGTTACAAAGGATAGTCATGTCTGAAGTCACAAAAATGGTTGATTTGGATAGAAGTTGCAAACACATAGGTTGGAATGGACAAGATTCCTTATATGTCATCAAGTCATTCCCCTATGAAATGGGAGATATTGTTTTTTCAATCTCTCTTTCGTCCCTCACAATCATATCGGGAGATGAAACTTCTTCTTGTGATTTTGGAACTATCTTCAATGCATATATATATCTATATCATTTTCACTAGAATAATTCTTTGTGTCAACTTCATTTTTTGTGGTTGATTCCTTTGCACTTGAAGTGACATACTTCGAAAAAGATTATTTAAACTTCATGTTTTTCTTTCCATCCACAAAGATTGTCATTTATTTGGCGAAACACCAATGGTCACGAATCCTTCCTTCCATTAATTATGGGAGTGTGCCCTTTTCAACCAAACTGACCCAAAATCATTGGGTATGTTTTGATTTCATTTCAAATTACTTGGAAATCCAAAATGATTGTGATTCCAAGAACCAAAATGTTGACTGTAATTATAACCCTTTTTGGTTTCACCTTTTTTTCATTAATCATCCATACGTTACATCTAGATTGGTAGTCGCATTGCAACCCCAAAATTTCCATTATGGAAATCGTCATAATGTACTCCAGCTCCTCCATCCACTAAAATACCCTTCAAGGGTATTCTATGATAAACCACTTTCATTATTAGTGCACATGAATCGAATTTGGCCTCCACCAGATGGACCTTTTTTTTTTGAACTGCTTTAATGCGATGTGCACTAAACCTTTGTAACAAGTCTCGTCTTGTTGTAGGAAACATGGCTATTAATTGTCCCATGATAATGTTGACCTTCTTGGTGTTCAAGTTTTTTAATCATAGGGTATGGCATTTGTTTGGCAAAAATGGAAAAGTCATGCATACCCAAACCACCTTTGATTTTTTTTGTTTCCCTTTTCATGAGCCATTTCCTTCATCTTTTTATGTTGAAAATTTTCCTCCATGGTTTCTTCATTCCTTCCCTTTTTTGTTACCATGAAATCGATTTCAACACGAAATAGATTCCATATATTTTTTATTTTCCAAGACTTTGGTTCAATGATATTCATTGTTTTCTCATGCTCAAATGACACCCTTCATTTTGGGGAAGGTTTTTTTCAAAAGTTGAACCTTTTTTTGAAGAATCTTTTGTGTAATGCCTTAGTTTATTACAAATGTAACCAATGATAGATGATAAATCTTGAAGCTTGAAAGGATGAGGTTCCTTTACTTGAATCAAATTGATGTTCAATTGGTTCATCTCCCTTATGAGTTGCCCCATCATCATTTCTAGATTTATGGGTGGTTTTTGCACCCTTGGCATTGGCATCGATATTGGCATTGACACTGAAATTGGTGTTGACATTGAGGTGGATGTAGGTGTGTGGTTTTGCAAAATGCCAAAAGAGTGGCCTTTCAAACTTTATTCCTTCAATTTTGCAATTGTTTGGCCCTCCTCAAGTGTGTTAACGCCTTCATATTGAATTTGTTGACATTTTTTTTCTTATAAACCCATCACATAATGTTTTACAATCAAGGCATTCATCCTGTTCAAGATTGGTGCGTTAGGGGTTACACCTTTGGCCTTTAGATTTTTTCACATATGATGATTGAATTTAACATTTTTGTAATATATTCATCCATATTTTTAGTGTGTTTTTGTTGAAGTTGTATCATCTCCAATTGGAAGGGCATTAAAATTCCCATGTGGTCGAAATTTTCATACAAATGCTTTAGATAAGACCTCCTATGTCCCGTTTTGCTTTACAATCAATTTTTCAAACCATGTCAAAGTTCTCATTTCCAACAAATTTGGAAAAAAATTCACCCGCCATTTTTGTGTGTGGGCACCAATGATTCCAAAGATGCATGATTTTTTGAAATCTCTCAAAAAGGTTATAAGATTTTTGTTTCGCCCTCCTTTAAAATAAAGGTATGTTGCCATTTACAAATTTCATTTTTATGATCGAAAAATGGTTTTTTCCCTCACAAGTCTTTTACTAACTATTATTTATCATAATATTTTTTCCTCCTAATTATATTTTGGATTTTTTTTCTTCAAAAGAATTTCATTTCATATCATTAAAAAAACATGAATGGTCCATACAGGTTTATTTTAATTTATGATGGGTAAAAAAAAAGGATCATTAAATTGCATCATTTGGATCATGAAAATGTGTCTAAAATTTGTAAGTAAAACTTGGTGGAAATGCATTTTGGGTGTTTAATTTATTTTTCAAGCTTCTACTTGTTGAAAATATGGCTTGCATGGGATTATCCATGGGCCTCATTATGTTATCAATAATTATTCCTATGGGTAGGATTCGTTCTTATGTTTTGAATGCTTGCATTGTTTCTTTGATTTGGGTTTTCCCTTCATCCTCTTTCTTTATCACATTTGATGTTCCTATTATGAAACTCCCATATTACTTATAAAGTGTTGAAAAATTGAAAGATTTAGTTGTTTCCACAAGCCATTCCATTCCAAGGTCTTATTTGAATAAAATTTCGTCCTTCTTTTATTTTGATCCTATTGGCCTTGAGTTTTTTGCCTTTGCTGGATTTGTCACACATTTGACATATGTATGCCCATATTTCTTATAAGCAAAACATTTAATGGTGGTATATCCTTATCCTACCTTCAAAACTTCTAAATATGTGGAATATAAATCCCAACAACGGAAAAAAAATGTACCTTAAAAAGACTCTAAAACTATGAGGGTTAATTTTTTATTAAATCCCTTTTAACACATAAGCATACTATCCAACCATACGATAACATAACATTTACAATAGTCTTCACTTACACAATCCCCAAATATGAAACCTTACATTCTTTTGCTATATGATCACCCACACATCTAAAGTTGAATATTTATGTGAAAACTACATTCCAAAAGGGGGTTCATCACACACGTGTAAAGATTTTCCTTTATGAAGATCACTCACCAATACCATAAGGTTTTTACAATGGTATCAACAAAAATTTTCACATTATATTTATTTTTTCAAGATTTTTTTTTCACATATGGTGTTTCTACGAGTCTTGATAACAAGTGATAACTCCAACTATTGATTGCAAATTATGAACATAAAGTTCCAATCGTGGGATATGAGCCATAACTTTTCATCCTTTTGTGGATAGATTTTAAATTATTTGGAGTTAAAAATTTGGTCAAGTTTACATATTCGATCTCCCATTATTACTAACCTAAAATGATTATTTAAATGACTCATAAATCAAACCTTATGTGCCTAGTCAAAATATTTTCATTATATGACCCATGAGGTTCATTATTTTATTCCCTATGTTTATCCATACCTATTACACCAAATCATAAAACTATTATTTGCAATTACAATTCCTAGTAATTATTTTGTTGTCGCATCAATTCCCACACTTATTTTGTTGTCACATCTTCGTAACAACAACTTAAGCATTATGGAAATGTTGGAGTTTATCATGATTGATCTTGCCATACTCCTTGCCATCAAGATGAATCAATTCATATGTAATATTTTGAAAAAAACCTTTCATAACAATGTGTGGGCCAAATCATTTTGGAAGAAACTTTTTCAAAGTTCTCTTATCATGGTGGCTGTCATACACCATGACAAATTGCCCTTTTGGAATTTTGACGGTTTCATATTTTTGTCAATTTTTTTTTTTTTTTTGTCTAGCTTGGGCTAGCTCGATAACTTGTCATGTTTGCAATTGGCTTTCCTCCAATTCCACCAATTTCAATTTTTTTTGTTTTGCAATTCTTCCATTACCAACCAATGTTCTTTTGCTATGTGAAATGTCATTACTTCATACTCAGTGGGTAATGTTGATTCCACCCCATATGTAAGATGAAAAGGGGTGAAATCAATGGATGACTTGAATGTGAAATTATACACCCACATTGCACGGTGTACTTGATTATCCCAATTATGCAAGTTTTTGCATACTTTAGCTTCCATTTAGGATGCTGCACAATACTTTTGTTTGTGCATTCCACCAACCCATTGGTATTAGACATATAGGTTGTGGTTACTCTATGTTTGATGACCAACTTTTTCATCAATTCTTCAATGACTTCATTGGTGAATTACGATCCATTTCAAGAGGTATCCCAAAACCTGTGACAATCCTCTCGTAAGCAAACCTTGCAACTTCCTACTTCGTGGATGTTTCAAAGGTTTTACGTTGGCCATTTTGTGAAGTGGTCTATTGCCACCATCAAGAATTTGTTGGTTCGTGGGCTGATAAGAAGAGGCCCCATCAAGTCAATACCCCACTTTTCAAATGTTCTCAATGGTGGAATTGGGTGCAAAGGAATGTCAACCACATATTTGTTTGCAAATGCGGGGCACACATCATGTCCTACAATATTCCATTGCATTCTTGAAAATTGTTGGTCAATGAGACCCACCTCGCAAGATCTTTGCAATAATCCTTTCAACAAAAATGCCTTCAGAAAGAATTGTCAAACATCCATCTTTTTTAGAGCCCATTGCAAAACCTCATCTTTTCTTTGATGGTAAAGGTAATTCCCCATAATGGTGTAAGGGCCTAACTTAAAGGTAATCCTTCCTCTCAGTTGTTTGTTGGCTCCATTTGGAAATTTGTGATGCAAAAGATAGTCCACCACTTCTTTGTTTTCTCTTGACAAAGATATAGATTACCATATTAGAAATTAGACTAAAAGTAACCCCACCCATATGCGATATATGAGCCTTCAACATTACTAATAATGTCTAAGGTGGCTTATTGTTTCCCAAGCCCCACCCATAAATGTAAAAAGTGGCACAATACAAGGTGGTAAACTATTTTACATAAAACCAACTAGACCAATCATTCTATCTAGCAAATTCAAGAGCAATTGTTATCTTGATGTAATGTCTTTTGTAAGCACAACATCCTATGCATACATATTGGCTCGAAACCATTTTATTGGCTAAACCTTGAGTGTTCTTCATTCAAAACACATTGTGCATGACATTTCTCTAAGTCCACACTAGCACTGAGGAAAAATCAACAACAAATTGTTGTAGAAAGAGCATAGATGAGAGAGAGTTTATGTGATGGAAGCAACACTTAAATAATATGGTTTTTTTAAGGAATTATATTATGTAGCTTAACCATATGAAGATGTAGACAAAATGGCAATCATTCTTCAAAAAATTTAGCCAAATCTGGCTATTAGACTTGATTGAAGTACAAATCTTTAATCAACCTTCTATATGTATGGATACACATTGAAAGCAAAATATAGAAATCTAACAACTTTTAACTTTTTTCCACCTCACTTCTGGCAATCAAAAATCCTCCAAAATCATTTCATTTTTGAAAAATATTAATCTTTCATTTAGCTTTCTGGTGAAATTTTGCCAATAAAGAAAAGGCTCAAATAATCTGAATAGAGTATTTTCTAGGAGGCTAGAACTTTACCTCTCTAGTCGCATATATATTGAGACACCATCAACATACACAATCTACTCTCTAAAATCCAAGGGTATCTTCTAGACTAATATTTGCATTTAAGTACTTCAAAATTGCATTGTATTATCCGTGGAACTGTTATTGTGTAACAAATGTACCTCAAATAGGGATATGGTAAGAATACCAAGTTTGGTTGTCAAATTCCAAAGGATTGGTGTCATCCATATATGTACACATCACCTTGGCCAGGTATCTATCGCTCAACCAATCCAGTTTGAATTTGTCACCATAGCAAAGAAAGAGTATGCATCACTAGCTTCATCAATCTGCAACAAACACACTCGGTCTCTTCAACATAGATTCTGAGGAAGAAAAAGCCTTAATACTAGCCTAGTGTTGGCAATTGTGACCCTAGTGCTGCATTCTTGAATAAGACAATGCCCAAAGTCCAAAATAAATCACTCCACATATGTGACCATTCTGATAATCAGTGATGAGACTTCTCCCAATCAAACAAGAAGCCAAAAGAAGAATGCTCACAATTTTTTGAGTTGGGCGACCAGATCCATGGCCAGCCTTAGTATCAATTCGTGCAATCAATGGATTTGTCTGAGGACTATTCTCCACACTAGTGCAAAGCTCATAATGCAATGTCTGCTCCCTCATTCCCCAGCAGGAATCATTTTAGAAGTTGGATTCCATGAATGTTGCAACACAAGTGCTGATCACTGTGAAATTATAGCCTTCTTGCATCCAAAATATTTAACTCTTTCCTTTAATTAAGATTGCAAGTTCACACTCAGCATGAAGGGACTGTTAAATAGGCATAAAGAACTATTACCTCATTTGAAGTAATTGGTCAAGATACTCCCATTGGATCTTAAGAGACTCATTCTGTTCTAGCAATCAAATCTTTGGAAATCAAGATAAACTTACTGCAAGAAACTTCAAAGAATGAAGGGGGACAACTCGATCATCATGATCAGCAGTCAAGAGCATGGTGGGTGGGTATTGTACTCCTGCTGTCTGCTCCCATGGCCGCCTCACATTATGCAATGGTGAATATCTGCAAGGCGTGGAATGGTTGAATGATAAGTAAAGATTTGAGCTTTGAATGGACATATGAAGAGCCCCTACTCAGTTTGCAAATCTCAGTTCGACTTGAGCAGAGGAGACTTGTCATACACAACAAAGCAAGCAGATGGCATGAAACCACTCAGAAACCACAGTTTGCAAGGTGATCTCTATACTGCTGAAGGGATAGAGAGAACGATTGGATTGTGAAAATTAAGTCCAGTACATCTACCAGTTGTGAAAGTTAGGGAGGATAATGGTTTCTATGTACTGCCTACAACATTTGTACAGGATAACATAGAGAAATGTAACCAAGGAATGGAAGTGCTCACTTAATTAGCCACTTAAATTCTTCTTCATTGTCAGCACATCCATAATCCGAGGTCCACGCATGCCCTACAATATTTAAACAATCACACACCATCAAAAACCTCAAATCAATGATGGAGCCAGGGGCACATCTTCATATATTGTCAAGTCCATCCAACCAAAAAAAGCAGGGACTGACTTAGAAAAACACACTGCAAACTAGAGTTGTAAGAGCATGGACAAGAGTTCAATGATTGAAATAAGATTTTGTACTCACCAATTGTGAACTTGTGGAAGCGTAACATATCCATCACACCAACATGTGCCAATGCACATCCGAATAGATCTGGTCTCTGCAAAGCCCAAGAAAGCAACCCTTGCATGAAAATAAGGTGCTAGAGATATTCCAACTTGACATAGAGTTGACTTTAAAGATGCAGTTCACAAATATTGCAAGCCAAGTCACCATGCATCAACCTGCTGGCATAAGAGCAAAACTCCAAACAGCATGATGTTAGTCAATTGGGAAAAGAAGTATGTAAGTAAAGCTCTGAGGAGCATTTTGAGTACTTACAAAAGGCCCAACAAATTGGAAAGATGAGTACCTGATTAATACAGGCAGCCACAAGCAAGCCTCCATTACTTCCACCTTCAATGCAGAGTTTCTTTGGCTGTGTGTAGCCCTCCTTTATCAAGTACTCTCCACATGATATGAAGTCATCAAAGCAGTTTTGCTTATTGGAAAGAGAACCAGCTTTGTGCCACTCATCCCCATACTCTCCCCCACCTCTGATATTTGCAACAGCGACAACTGCCTTAAAATGCTTGGCAAGTACCAAGTGGGCAACACTGAATGAGGGGGTGAGGCTTATATTAAAACCTCCATATCCATGGAGAAGTGCTGGATGGCATCCATCCAAAACAAGGCCTTTCTGAGCCACGAAAAACATGGGTATCTTGATGTCATCCTTGCTTGGAACAAAAACCTAGCATAACCCATCACACAATATTAACCATCAAAGCACTGAGCAGTGACACAACAGTACTGAGAAGAAATCAAAAGGTTGCTGACTATAATCCTTGGAGTCTTATGAATATACATATGCTGACCAATTTGATGAACATATGTGCCCTGACATGGCCATGAGCGAATATGGATTGAACTCCCAACATAGTCCAAAGCTAAAACTCTGCTCAATGGATGTTGTTGAAATTGATCAAACCAGCACCAAGCAACAGCATCTAACCATATTAGCTTCTAGGATGATACTGTTGTGGATAAAATATTTTTACTATGACCTGGATGCAAAACAGTGCTGAGAATACAGAGTCCATGCTGATAATGCAACCGCAGATGTGAAGAGAAGCTTCTTTGATGCAGAAGTTTACCTGCTTGGTCTCAAACAAGGCTCGGTCAAAATTTGCAACAGCAGTCTCCCTCAACACTTTCACTTCAGGTTCCATGGAGCTTAAATCACATCGATAAATTATCCCTGGGGTCAAGAAGCTGGTGAAGTTGAAATAAATTTCAGAGTCTTGTCTTCGGCCTGATATTTCAGTCACAGAACCAATTTCTAGATGGAGATGATGCAACAAAGAACCAGTCTGGAGGTCATGTAGCTGGAGTTGATGTTTTACATCCCTCATGTAACACAGCAGCAACTGCTGGAAGTTGACACAATCAGCAGACACAAGCACATCTGTCTTGGACTCTGGAATCACATCAGTCCAATTGGATGGATGGTTGAGATCCACCCTTGTCAGTTTGTATCTGGGTGCATTTTTGTTGGTAAGAAAAGTGAAGACAGATTTATCATTGGCCACCAGCTGATATTGTGCTTCAAAATTGTCTACTAGTTTTTTAAAGGGAAGCTGGTTGTTGCTCCCTTTGAAGCCTTCAAGACCCTGGAGCAAGGTTGTGAGATCAAAGTAGTAAAGTCTGTTGACTGGGTCACAACCCTCCTCAATTGACAGCAACAAATACTGCACAACAAAAAACCAAGGTCAAAATGTGCAGGGCAAAACAGCATTACAAGGCATAGGATAATCCACCATCTTCCTTGGAGAAAGGTTAGACATTTTTTTGTTTTTTAAAGCGTCATCCCATGCCTAAAGAAGGGGCAGTTCTGACACCTGGCCATCGGATGTGATCTCTGCTCGAGAAAGCCACTGTGGTTGCTCCAAGTTCCTCCAGCACAGTACATCTTCAGATTGGTCAGTGCCAAGTAGGTGATAGTAGAGTTCATGGAACAGATTCTTCTCTGTGTCAGTGCCAGCATCTATATCCACTTTTTCCCTGTCATTAAATAGAGGTGAGATTAGCAATATCCACATCAAGAATCTCAAGCCCAATGTTTAAGTGCTCATGTTCATCAGACATGCAATGCTGTCATGCATTTCTCAATCAAATCAATAGTGCCAAGTCTGAACATGGCTCATATGCCCAGGCTTATCAGCACTGTCTGCTGGGCTTGGGCCAAAAAGAACCTAGATCAAAGACCTTTAAACACATCACCCTATCCTCTATGAAATTTGCCAGTGAGAATGAGCCAGGGAAGACAGACATCCTATTATACGTTCAGATGTATAACATAGTGATAAACATTATTGCTGCATCAACCCTTTAAAAGCATGGAGACATCGCCACCTAATAAGAATTTGTTTCAGCCACCCTGGAGAGCTCACCACAGGTGGCATTCCAGATGTGTTCCAAATATAAGAACGGGAGAAGGACATACTTAGGTTCTGGATAGCGGTTGTAAAAGAAGCCTTTATTGTCATGTGTCCATGTTAAGGATGTAAATTTCACCTGCATATGCAGACAGCCAGTATTGATTTCCATCCATTGTCAAAACCTACTTCGGTCGGCTGCTAAGAAAATTTCAGAATAATATTCCTCTCCCTGATTCCCAGTTAAGAACATGAACTACCAGAAAAATTGATCAAACCAAAATCCCAACTTTCATTCCCATCACAGGAATCCCCAACTTCATCCAGAAATCTTAGTCAATGACCATTGACCCTACTGTAGCTGGGTTGACTATTATGGACAATATGGACAATATTCAGCATGACAGAGTGATCACTGACTCCTGCTGTAGCTTGATTGATTATCACAGGTTAAGCATATAACTATGAGGATGTGAAGTCACAGGATACAGGCACTTGCAAGGAGGCCCCAGGAATCCACCCCCCAAGGTTTTGTAGTTTTTAGGAGATGCTGACTATGACATCAGCTTGGTACTGAGGGCAATTAGGACCCAAGTGGAGTTCATTAACAACAGCCTCAAAGACTTCCATGTAGCATTCACAAGTAAAAAAGAATGAAAATACTATGGGCAAGTGACAGAAAAGCAAGCAAATTGAGCAGACCAAAGTACGCGAACTCAAATGTCAGTAGGACTGTAGAAGCACAAGGGAACAGTAACCTCACCCATGACAGGGTGTCAGGTTGTATGACTCTATCAGCCACATGAATCACTTTAATGGTGATCCAGTCGCTTCCACTTGCACTCTGACCATAAGCCAGATATTCTGCATCCTCACTGAACTTCATTATAGCAAGAGCAACAGTACCATCTTCACTCCATGTGTTTGGATCCAGAAGCATCTCTGCATCCCCCTCCACTTTCTCCTGCATATGCACACAACAAGGGTAAGTCTCCTCGGCATAGTGTCCTGGAAGACTAAATCTACACTCTATGTCTCCAAAGTCCAATGCAAAACTACAAAGAATCGGTGGGAGATCAAATTTGTGCACATGTACTGACTGGCTTGACAGTGAGTTTCTGAAATTGCTTTTTCAGCCAGCTCGACAGGAACAATAATTAATTTCCTGACAATTTTCTGAATTTCTGAATTTCTGAATTTTCTTGCAAAGTTGAATCGACTTCATGGAACTGTTTTTCTGAACTGGAATGCTACTTTGTTGGCTTTGAAGTATGCAGCCCAGATGTCCTTTCCTTACACTCTTGTCATGGCAGCTTAATCTCACCTGTATGTAGAGCACACTTTGGGCTTGCAAGCCACTGTTGTGCATATAGAAAAAGTGTTTGCCACGCTTGTATGGACATGAGTATTTGGGGTGGTCATAGTAGGCAGTGATTTGATTCTTCAATTTGTCCCGTGTATCACATTTCTCAAGTACAGATGCTGTTAGCAGCACATTGTTTTGTACAAACTCTTGAGTCTCCTTGGCTTCTGGATCCTCCAGCCTGATCTAGCAATGACACAGAATCTCCAACCCACTCAAGTACTTGTACCCAGAGAGAACAGAGCCCCATCAATAATACACCTAGACCTTTCTCTGAGGCAAGGAATACCATAGTTATTCTACATTGCCAGCACTATGGCTGCAACAAAAGAGAGCAGCTGTAAGCATCTGAAGTGGCCATATGACTGATATTATCATCAGGCTGCCTAAAAGAGATGGATGGGTGGTTGTCTGCAGAAGTTCAATGAGTACATGAACTGTCTCCTGGAACCAAGAGGTCACTAATTGAAGAGTATACTTACCGATGCATTAAATGTAAACTGCCCATTGCCAGGTTAGGGCATGTCCGAAACATAATTGAAAGTCAGCAAGAGCACATGAATACACATGTGGGTAACAGAAGGAAGAGCTTCACATACGTGCGGTACGGGTCTGCAACTTTGCAGTCATGCAGGCAGTCAAACACAGAGTCATCCCGTTTAGCTTCAATGTATTCCAGCCGCATGGTCGTATCTGCCTCCGACAAGCATCCCATGGTGGGTGATGAATGTAGATTGTTGTGAGTTGTGACCTGAAACTCAAGCAGAAGGGCTTTCTGCCCTAATTAAGCCAAGGGTGTAGACTCCCTTCAAAGAGCACTGTTAAAAAACACAGCGATGATGGTTCTTGATACCAAGTGCACACAATTGTGTCCTCCAATCCTGCAAATTTATATGCACTGGCTTTTGCCTTGAACACTACCTGCAACTACACTATTACCAATTACTGCAATGGCCATCATGACATGCTATTCAATCCTGATCAAGAAGTTGAGAGAATCACGATTTCATCACTACTAACAAACTGTGCAACAAACCTGTCTACGACAACCTGTTGCAAACAACGATACTTTGGAACAGCGGTTAGATAGCAGATCTTGTATAGTTCGCAAGTAGCAAATTGCCAATGATTTGCATCCTAGTTCATCTCCACAAGCAGGACAATATCGTGGTGACATCTTAACATGGTTCAATACAAGAATTTTCGCGAGAAAACCATGGCAGCTAATGAGAGAACCTTCTGGAAGTCGTAAGGAGCTTGACGCAGCCTTCAAGCGCAGGAGTAAACTTCACGTACAACGTCGACACGATATTACAAAGATTTTGACACAGAATGAGAGAAAACAGACAATTGACTACTTAATAGAACAGCAGCGGACAAAAATTGTGGTGCAAGAAACTCGCATGGCGCAATCACCGTCCAGAAGACTTGAGCAACAAACAATTTTCCATGTCGGCGCAGAGCATGGTCGGTTCTTTCTTCTCCTCTCTCGCTTGCATTAATGTCGCTGCTGACGACAACTACTTTTCTACTACTACTACCACCACCACAAACAGGAGATGTGCGAGACCTGAGAGAGGACGAAGAAGAAGAAGACATTGATCATCCTTCGCCCCCACACTCCACCCCCGTAGCAGCATAAGAAAGGGGTTTAAACATCCTGATCCAATCCCTTCGTCGTATACGAAGCTTTCTTCCCCATAACTGAAGAACTGAACTTGAAACTAGCCAAACAAACAAGAAGTTATTGATTTACGAGAAAGACATTTCAACCAAATAATCGTGAACCGCAATCTCAAACTTTCGAGACTCAATTGCTCAATTTTCGCTGCTAAAACCGTGAAGCACAAATTGCGAATTCGGCATTCCAGGAAAGAAATAGGATCATCCAAAACAGCCACCAACAACGTAGCAGCAGCATCAACGAGAGACAGAAGAGCGGAGACAAAGGAAATAACGGACACTGGGCGCTGGTATCGGCCCCCCCGTTCCCCCAAACGGGTGTCTGTTCAGCGGGTATGTACATACCCGTCGGTACTGGTCTTGGATCGGTTTTTTTTTCAAGAGATTTTGGGTATAGTAGAAGGGTTGATAGTTAATTTTCATCAATGGAAGTTATTTTGACAAATTGGTGAGTACCTTTTGGGATTATGTAAGTTACTCTTCCTCTGAAAATCATTATGAATGTTAATAAACAAGATTTTTTTCAGCTTAGTGAGGGACCAAAATATATGAAGGAAAAAATTGCGACAATGCTTTACGAATTTGAAATCACAATCAAAATCTGATTTGATTTTCTTAAAGAAATAGACCCAAAATCAGGTTCGAATTCTATATAGATGTAAAAATAAAAGTAAAAAAATGAGATTTATTTGTTGAAAGAAAACTCAACTTGGGGAGGTTAATTTGCAATTTGTTAATTGTAGTCCACTTTAGTAAGAACTAGTGGGTACTCGTTAATTGTTTCAACCAATTAATAACTCTTGTTGTTGTTCTATCTGTGTACTTCAACTATAAAATATTTTGGTGCATTCAATCTTTTGCCTTCCAACATGTTATATTTTTAATATTGAATAAAATCTCATTACTTTGCAAATTAACGATGTTTTGACATATCGAAAAAGAGGTTGGGGTTGAAAGAAGGCCCCCCTAAGGGATCATTTTGACAGATATTTCTATTATATAAGCAGAATTATATAAGTAGTGTTGGGTGGGTATTTGATATGTTGAATAACCTCCACGTCTAGGTATTTGTAAAATGGGAATTAAAAGAATTAAAACTTGGAGTCAAAGAATCACAAGTTCCGAGTATTTGAAAACAAATTCAAAATCAAAGAACTGTTGCCGGTTTTGGTTATTTCAAAAAAACCTCACAGAATTGCCGGGTTTCACGAAAACCTGGAAAAGAGGAGCCAGGTAGGTTTTTGGGCGGTTATTTTACTTTTACAATTTGGGATCTGAGTTTCAGGACCTCGACAGACGAACAGACGGGATCTGGGTTTCAGGACCTCGACAAACTGACTAACTAAATTAATATATAAGATTGGATTGGATCAAAATTAATGTTTTATATTTTCTACAAAGTTTGATGGTGATGGTGACTTTTGAAGTTTTTGTCTTTGCATTCATGAAGGACATTAGCAATGGTAGTCCTATATCGTGTGAGCTTTTAAAAGGATGCTATAGTTGTAATTATTATTTTTTATGGTTGATGGTATGTGGTTAAAAATTTGGCAATGCTGTTGTCAAGAAGATGCCAATGGAAATAAGGTGCGTGAAACAAAATAAATGGTGTGAAGGAAAAGATGACAAGGAAAGCGAACAAGTTTGTGTGCAAGTGAATAGAGATAATGTTTTTTGTTTTTTTTTTGCTTTGAAGGTTTTGAAGCTTATGGTCTACATCCTTTTTCTTTTTCCAGTGTGCATGTAGGTAGGGACAAATATAAATGTTTGTAAGTTGGTTTCCTTAATGGTGACATGAGGGATGGAGATGATGATTAATTCTAGGTCCATGATTTGCTAGTTCCAATTATTGTTAAAAAATCATAAATTAGGTTGTGGGGTTTGGGGATGTTGATTTTCTATTGGTGCATGATAATTTTGTGTGTTGACAAATTCATGAATTGAATCTATTTGTTGGGCAATGGGAATGTTATTTGGAAAAATTGTATATGAAAAAAATATTTGAGAGATAAACTTACAAAAAGTTTGGCAAAATTGGGATGATACTTGAATAATTTTTTAGAAAGGTGGTTAACGAAGAGTTTCATCCATCTTTATGGGGAAAATTTGTGTTTGTACTTGTCTATATAGGCCATTTGACAACTTGACATTTCATGGGAAAGTTTGTTTGTACTTGTCTATAAGCCCAACAACACTCCTGTCAATACAACATTGAAATGTAAGTTGTTGGTAGATGGTGGTGTTGTTAGGTTCTTTTATAAGTTACAAAACGTACCTTACTCAATAAAGATGTGGTTTATGTCGCAACCCCACTTTGGCCAAATGTGAGGATGAAACTCACATTCCCAAAGTTGGGCACTTGGAGTCCTTCGGGACTCCCAAAGTTTGAGAGTTCGACGGCAAGGCCCAAAACACCTCGCATTGAAGTGTTCTTGGTGTCATTGGAAAGGTCTTGAAGCGTAGATGTCCAAAATGACCTCGCATTGGTCATTTGGACATTTGCAGCCCAAGTTATGGGCAAAAGAAGGATCGGGAGTCAGATTGGCACTTTGACTCCCGACCATTAAAAGTTGGGAATCGACCTCTTCCTAACATCCGATTCTAGAGTGCGACACGGCGTTAGAAAGCTTTCGAGGAGAGTTATAACTTTGGTTCAGACCTCGTCACGATCGGACTGTGCAGTCGGGAGTTATGAGCTCCCAAAGTCCTGGGACTCCAACCGGGACAATTCCGGGACAATTTCGGGACTCCAACTTGGGAGTCCCGGGAAAAAGAGCCATTTAGATGTAGCCTCTGCGGAGAGCTGCAGAGTATACTATATGGGGAAGGTGGTGGTTTCCCCCGAGTCCGGGCCGTGGTGAGTCTTGTGTGTCAAAGTGCTCGTGGTTTGTCCCAACACCCAAAGGTGTTCCCGAATGCTAATTAACCCTTTGTGGTTAGTTTTTGGATGCAAATTCAAGCAAGTTAATCTAGTCCCTCTTCCTAGTCTAATCCCGGGACTTCTAGCATGACCCTCTACCCCTTTTTAGTGTTGGAAGTTGGGAGCGTGCCCTGAGTCCCAACTTTCCGCAACTCTACATAGTTGAACCCTCAAGTGGGTTCAACAAGGGACTTAGGAGCGCGTAAGTTTAAATGTGATGATGTTACCCACATAATTCTTGTTTATTATGTAAAATTCAAAACTTTTTCCTTTTTACATTACATTAAACCCAAAATCCTTAGCCACCACCCTAAACTAAACTTAATCTACCTTGAAAATCAAAATTTGGGTCCTACAAAAAAAAACCCAACTAGTTTTCAATTTTTTTATTTAAAAAGGAAGGGGATAATTTTCAAGATTAGTTCTTACATGGATGAGAATTAGGGAGTCGATTTTCATTCATTTTGGGACTTATCAATTTTCAAAATGAAAACTAATTTGAAAACTAGACAAATAACCAAATCACATTTCAAAAATTATCCAACACTTCACCCAACATTGGTTGAAACCAATTTTGGCCAAATTTTAGTTTTTTTTTTTACACTTGTCAAACAAGGTCTTTGTAAAAAATAATTTAATATCACATAAGATATTAAATAATCAAATTTGGATAAACTCATGGACATGCTTGGTATCAATTTGCATACTTAGATAATACTTTAGTTTCCATTTCATAGGTATTACTTTGGCAACATTTACTTATAATGTAGAAGGTTTTTGAAATATTTGGTTTTAAAATATCTAGCAATTCCATAATTTAAAGTTTGGGTTCTATTTTTTTGAAGATTTTCAAAATAATGTGATAAGTTTGATAATGATATGAGGCTTGGATTGCAATTCCATAATTTTTAATCTATAATTCCATTTTTCAAAAAATAATTTAAATAATTCAATAAGTTTGTTGATGATTTGGGGGATGGTTGTGAAAGGTGTTTGTATCAAAATTAGGGAATTGGTTTGGACCAATGTTGGATAGATACCAAGTTGGAAGCTTGACATGGTATCAAAGAGCAAACCATATTGGTAAAACTTGGAGCAATACCAACTTCATACCAATACATGTTTGGTAGGGATATGAAATAATATTAATTTCATATAAAAACTTACCTATATGGATTTAGGGTAATACCAATTTAATTTAGGGCTATGTTGGTTTGTATTCTAAACATTACTAGTTGAAAACCATCCTTGGACCATAAGATCATTTCCATTGTTCATGAAATACTCACCCCTTCATAATACTTTTGTAGGCATGGTTGGTGGCATTATGTTAAGGTTACTAATGATTCATTATTGCTTGTTGCAATGTTTTTTGTCATTTTTATGTTGACATGTCATTTTTTTTGTCTCACTTGATCTTTTCGACAATTGGTTTTTCCATAATTAAATAACTTTGAGTTTTCATCTTGAAAGTTTTGTGTGTTGTCTTTTGGATTGTCTTTTAATTCTTTTGCAATTGAGTTGTGGTGTGAGGCGCTTTTTACATGCATGTGCATGGAACTTGAGGAAAATGATGAAGAGGATTGGTTCACAATGGAAACTCTAGGCATGTTCAAGTGTGAACTTGCTAAAAATGTTGCAAACATGGAGGTTCTAAAGTTGGTTGTATAATCAATTTGCAAAAGGACTAAGTGCTTGTGAAGAATACATTCATCAAGATTATTTTGTAATTGTTTTAGTCTACAATGAAAAACTTTTTCAATGTCATTACTAAATGTTTTAATGTTTATTTTTGCAAATCATGGATGTTGTTTACATTCATGATCCATATTTTTACAAAAACGTGATGATTGTGGTCTTTTAGGTTTTTTTCCCTTTCAAAAATGCGCAAATGGATTGTGAATTTTTACAATATGGAGTGCATTCACATGAACAAGAGCTGTAACAAATGTAATGCCTACATTGTTTTTCACATTTAAAATTGGTGATTTAATTTGGTGTTGAAATATAAGATTTTTTTACATTGTAAGGTTCCTAATATATCATTAAAACATGTGAATTAATTTGAAAAATATCCAATGAATGAAAAGTTCCTAAAAAAAACTCATTAAACACTATAATGGTTGTTTTAAAATATGCAAAAATGACTTGTAAAGGGATTTCAAAACTTTTGAAAATAAAATACTTTTTGAAATCTTTTATATAAACCTTAAGATAATAGTTTTAAAAAATTCAAGATTTTAAAAGATTTTTTTTGAAGACTTTTGCGAGAATATTTTAAAGGAATATTTTCCCAAAATAGTCCCCTTAGTAGGTAAGTGTGGCTTGTGTCATCTTGTTGGCACTTTATGGGCTTGTCATTGACACATATGATGAATATTTCAGGTTGGGAATAATCAACACTTATGGAATTGTTCAAAAGGTTTGTTGTTATAGTTGTGTTGAAGTTCATAACTTGCACAAGCTAACTTTATAGGATATAACAAACAACTCATGATCAATGTAGAAAGAGGCTAGCTTGGAATGTTTGCAAACTTGGATTGCATGCATTATCTATAGAAACATTACCCTATAGTTTGGTAAGGACAATTTTTTGATAAGGACAATTGGAATTCAGTCATACTTGAAGCGGTTGCAAATCAAATGCTCTAGTTTTGGCATGCATATTTTGGATTCCTAGGTGGTTCTAACGATTCTAACATTTTGGATCATTCCCTTTAAAAAATGCACACATTTTAGTGTTGCAGTTCTACTAGCAAGATCATTGGAAACAAAATGGGGAATGAGTTTTTAAATTCATGAGTTGTTTTGGGTTTGTTTGGCTTTGGATGAATTGGGATCCTCGCTTGAAAATGTGTTACAGAAAAGCTTGGAGTTGAATAAGCAATGACACCCCAAACATCTAGCCTTCATGTTCATACATTGTTATTGAAAGATATCCCATGTTGGGTAAACATGTGAGAAGAATTGAATTGCATGCCACCAAAATTAAAGTGTAAGAGTTTTGAAAAAAAAAAAAAACTACCAACTAGCACAAATGAAACTGTTGACATGAAGATGGAAAAGAATTCGAAAACACTTCTACGCTTGCTCAAAGACTACAAGGATCAAAAGAATCAAAGGAGATTAAACGAGCGCAAAATGTGACAAAAGATGCAATTCCAACTCATGCAAAAGCAACCATCAACATGGCAACTACAACTTTTCAAGAAAACATCCATTTAAAAAAAAGGTGACAACTATGGCCTTGTTTTCCATGCCAAAAAACACCCACAATGTTTTGAAGATGCAAAAAAGAGTACTTTTGATATCACCAATGGTCAACTATCAACACTTGAGTGAAAGAAGCAAAGTGAAGTGAATGTTTGGTTTTTCCTTCACTTGAGTGACATTTGTCTTTATCGCACTCATAAAGACCTGCTCATATTTTTAAAGTATATTTGCAAATGCTCTTATAAAGCACAAAAATTACTTCCAAGCATTTGGAATACCGACACTTGGTTTCTTCAAATGCTTACAATTATTTTATTTTATTTCCCATGATACTTGCAGGGTATTAGGATTAGAAAACAAGCAAATCTTTACACAGTGTAAAGCCCTTGAGGGTGGGCTTTACCACATTCGGTCGTGTATAATTAATTGGCTTTGTATTGCCTGGCCCCAAGTGTGCCACTCTACACAAAAGTCCTCCTCACCACCCCCAAAGTTGCATTTGGGGAAGGAGAGATTTTCCATTAAAAGACGTTGACGACATTCAAATGCCCATGTTCAACATCGACC
The DNA here is from genome assembly GCA_963920785.1 of Sphagnum contortum. Taxonomy (NCBI): domain Eukaryota; kingdom Viridiplantae; phylum Streptophyta; class Sphagnopsida; order Sphagnales; family Sphagnaceae; genus Sphagnum; species Sphagnum contortum. Next base: position 2,673,886 of record OY987282.1, read on the forward strand.
GTTGATTTTCAGCATTTAAAAAATATTAAATGTTTTCATAGAATATTTCAAGTGGGTTTTGTAATGCATATATGCCAATTTGTCCCTGGGCTTTGAGGCACAAGGATAATGCCTGTTTGGGGAATGGCGTTCCCAATGGCAAATCATGTTGACCTGTTCAAAATCAAGCTCAACATGACTTCTTCTAAGGTTTGTGATACACATGTACATTATTATAAAAATAGAAAATTGTGTTATGCCATTTTCAATAGCCATTATTCTTTTGTAATGCCCTTTATGCGAGCGGTGGGAGCATTTCCAATAGCAAGAATAAATAAGGACTTGCACATATGCACAAGATACAAGGCTTTCCAAAAGGCCCAATAGAGAATTCTTTTTGATTGGCCACAATGGGATGACAATTAATTCAGACCTCACTCTACACTATCTAATGTTTTTCATATGTTTTATACATAAGGATGACATTGGTAAGAGGCTCACATATCAAGTGTGGGTATAGATGCTCTTAATTTAATAGCCAAGAAAAGGGTCACAAATACAATAAATATTGCAAGTTCTTTTACTTGCTTTTTAGAGGTAATTTTTACTTATGGATTTAGGTCCAATTCTCAAAACACTTTTTAAATTTTGAAATCTGCCTAAAATTTAAAAAAGACTAAACTTTCAATGGTGGTTTTCTGAACCAAATCTCATTTTTTTTAAAACCAAAATATTTGGACTAAAATTTTGATGTAATCCATGACTTTGGGGCACATTTGTGAGGGTTATTTCAAGTTTTGTATTGGGAATATTTTGAATATTATGTGTTTACAACTTCCTTCTCCCACTTGGGACTGTTTTGGTCGAATGTCAATTAACCCTTCATACTCCCCCAATTCCCGATAATCATGTAAAATGTCAAAAAATTAAAAAAATCCAATTCAATAGAGTTGTAGGGGACTTTTGTGGATTTCTATATTGTTCAGTGTTTTTTTTTTTTTTTTTCGTGATGAAAATTTTCAAAATGAATTTTTTTTTCCAATTTGGCTACATCACAAAATTTGAAAAAAAACCCCCTGATATTAGAGTTGTCATTAAAGTCATCCTGTCTTCACCCTATCTTTGGGCCTCTTTTCACCCACCCTATCCCCTCTTTGAGTGAGGTCCGCAAAGTAAGGAAATTTTATTAAATTTGGGGTTCGAAATCCTGAAACTCAGCATATTTAATGCAGAAGGTTCGAGGTAATTATAGTACTTGTACATGTAGCAGCGGTGAAAAGATATGTAGCAAGGCGCTCAGGAAAAAGGAAAGAGGGATGAAAACAGGATGAAACTCAGTTTGCCACAAAAAGTGGTGCATTTCTCAGTTTAACCAACCTTGAAGGCTAATGTACTTTTTTTGCAAGTCTTTTTTCAAACTCTATTAATATATTAATTGCTCTATACTTGCATGAACCTCTCTTACCAAGCTGGCTTGGGGGAAAGGGGGGTGTCTACCAAGTGGTTTACCAATGGCAAAGAACAATTAGCAAGGTCTTAACCCTTGTGTATTGTGTTTTTCATTTAACCCTGGTGGAGGATTTTCAACAATGGGCTTCACGAATTTGGGCCATGTGCAGTACTCTATAACAAGAAACAAGTAGAATGAGTCTGTCCATTCTCCATCGATGATGCACAACCGTGCATGGTGCCCCCCTGCTACGAACCAAATTGTTGCTTTCTGTTATATAGTACCTGGCTACTTTGAACTCTTCAACGCTAATAAAGGTGACGGTTAAATCTTGATAACTATTAAAATTGTTATCCATTTCCAAATTATAGAAAGGGGATTTTTAAATTCACACCCTTTTTGGTTAAATTCACACCCTTTCTTCGCACGTCCGATTATATGCAGATTAAATTTGAGTGTGTCTGCCCCACCCCCCTGTACACAGTACGCGCAACAGGGCACAACTCGAGAACTTGCCCCCAGAAGTAGTAGTTGAACTGATAAAGGAACATACTCTTAAAGTTTAATCTGCATAAAATCGGACGCGCGAAGGGTGTGAATTTAACCCAAAAAGGTGTGAATTAAAAAAATTCCTATAGAAAACTTAGACTTCCAAAAAAGAATCATTTTCATTTATTACAAATCCAAATTCATACGATTTTATTTATTTTTTTGTTTTTTCATTTTTTTTTTTCAAATTTATAGGTATTGTAGTGGCAAGCCTCCCCCAAACAGATTTTTTTGGACTTATTTGGCAACAGATTTGTACAAGGCTATTAAAAGTGTAGCCAGTAGATGAACTTGTGGTGAGTTGTGACAACTCTCTTGAATTTTTTATTTTTAAAAAAAATTGGGTGAAATTTGGCAACTTGTTTTTTGGCCAGAAAAAAAGAAAAGAATTTTTTTTTTGTCAAATTTTTGAATCAGGATTCAGTGTCACCTTTCGAAAAAAAAAAAAAAAACAAACAAACAAACAAAAAAAGTTTTGAATACACCTCAAACCTAACATATTAAATAGTCTTGGTCGGGTTGTTGTTTTAACAGAACTATGGGGCCAGGGTCCAGAGTTTTTAAAAAATAAATGGACCATCCTCTAGTTCTAGAGGCAAGGAAAATTTCAAAAATTAGGTCTTGTTGGTTTTGAGGTTAGGACCAATTTTTTTTTTAACTGCTGATTTCCAGGTGGTTGGTTCTAAACTAAATATGAGGCCCATTAATAACAAGTTTAAGGTGGGGCCAAATTTGGGCCCTTATTTGGACAATTTCATGCCCAAGCTCAAGGCCCATTGCATGTTTTATTAGAGTCTTCTTAAAAACCATGGAATTTTTTGAGAGCTACACTTGAAGTGATTTTTTTTCTAGCTTCACATGTATGAAAAAATGCACTAAAACTTGCTCTTCCCAGATTCACCAATAAGTTCTCATGTTTTGTTCCAAAATTGCTAAAACTTTGCAGAATCCTCTAATTGGGCTTAAGTGGCAAACAGAGACGAACAATGGATCAAGGCCAAGGGAGAGCGAGAATTGTCAAGAAAATCAAGCAAGAAAAAGATAATTTAGAAATTAGATTAGGCAGATGTCATAGTATAATTTAGGAAAAGCTCCACTTTGCCTACATTCTAATGCTCCCCACTCATTATAAAATCCAGACCATCCCGAGCAATCGCTCTGGACAACATGTACAATTATGTAAATATATATACCATAGTACCTTGACAACTTGGGACACATGTGTATTGAAAAATGAATTAACTTTGAAATTTTCATTGGAAAAAATAAAATTTGAAAGTTTCAACATTTCTGAAAATAATATAATTAGTGTTAAAACTGTCAATTTATTATGGTACTTGCTAGCTATTTATTTTCAACATAACATTAGAGTTATCCGTAAAGTAAGAGAAACACAGCACCAGAATCCTGAGTTTGGTCATACATAGGGTGAGATTAATAGAAAAACCTGCAAAAAAGTACATTAGCTTTCAACGGGGGATGAAACTCAGAAAACCATCAACTTTGGTGGTAAACTGAGTTTCATCCTGTCTTTCCTTTCTCCTGCGCGCCTCCACGCCTGCTACATATATTTTCACTGCTCCTAACTGTACAACTACTATAATTAATCTCGAACCTCGTGCATTAAATGCTGAATTTCAGCATTTCATACTGAGATTTCATACCGATAAAATGTCTTTACTTTTTGGACACCACTGAAAGAGAGGATAGGGGGTGAAAGGAGCCCCAAAGACAGGTTGAAGAGAGGGTTACTTTATGGATAACTCTATTATATGAACCTTTTAATGGTGTCTCAATGGCTGTGCCCATGTACCTGTTTTTTCTCTCTCTTTCCTCATGCAGTACAAATAAGATTAGGATCCAGATGTACTACTGTTCAGCTGAGTCAGTGAAAGTTCGGATGCAACAATTGAGAAACTTCGAATCAAAATCACTTTCAATTGACACTATCTCGCTATTTCAAAATAGAACAAATTGTACTAATCGCAAACAAGAACACAAATCTTCGTACAAATGGAAATGCGTTCATTGTATCTCCTGCATGAACATTGAGCTCTGTCAGGGGTTAGTAGAAAGCATACTTCCAATCTCCTAACAAACACAGCATGAAAGATATAATGAATGCATGCTCCTCCTGAGAGCTCTTTTTCTTTACCATTCTTTCACATTTGCCATCAACATTCATGATTGAAAACCTGAATCAAGGCAAACTTTCCTCACCTTACCCACAATTCCGAAATGCTCATAAAATGCAAGACTGAACTTTCACCCCAATGACATGTCAAAACTTGTAACTAGAGAGCAGTCATCAAACCACCGACATTATATTCACAATTTCAATGTTAGAAAAGAGAAAATCATCAATTATTCATGAATTGGACTTCTGGAAAAGAGGGATCAATTATCAATAAATGCTCTCTCTTTTTTGGGTTTCCTTCGAATCTAGGACATACCCATGAGGACTAATCAAGTGGGTTTCATCAAAGGATAACCAGATTTGTACCACAGCACAAATTGTCCAGCAATGTGAGAAAGGGGAAAAGATGAGGTGCTTGTCGGAATGTTAATGCAGAGTTAACCATGCAAGTTAGAATTAGCTGAGACATGGAAAGGCATGTTTTACCATAATAGTACTTGTTGAGCAACAATGCCCCTAGTTGGCCTTTGTACATAAAATGTGGTTGTCATGTCTGGGTCTGTGTAGAATAGATAAGAAAAGATATCCAATCTACCTTGGAGTCTGTGACCTCCCATAACTTGCAAGATCTTTCTGACCCAAGATTATGTGAGTATTTGATGCTTATCCCAGTACTGATGCACACACACTTTAAAGGTGTGAAGTATGGGTCTAATCTGTTGCACCAATATCTGGGCATGCGGCGAAATTTCCAGATGGTGAGCTGATTGTACAATGGTACAGAGATGCTCAGAACTCACAAACCAGCAGTGTTATCAAAATGACGACTTGTACCAAATTGAACTTCTTTGCAAGTTGAGGATAAGCATGCCAGAAGTTCAAAGGATCAAAGGGGGATGAAATTGGATATGAGATTTGGACTTTATTTCTGTTTTATATTCACATTTGGGTAAACCTCCCAAAGGATGATAGTCATTTTTTTTACATCTTCCTTTGTACAACCACCACATTGGCTACAAAAAAAAATTCCCAAGGAAAAACTCTGTAGTCCAGAGTGGGCCTTGGGGGCTTTCCAGTGGTATCAATGAGCATGGTGAAGGGCGACATGCTTATGGAGATCTCAAAGTGACAATCAAAACAACTAAACAAACAAAACAAGTGGTATGTCACTATGGCCTTGCCATTTATGTTTAAAAATATTTGGAGGCAAATGAAGAATTATGAAAATTCAAATATTTCACCATGCAAAAACATAGTCTTCCAAAAACTCCTCCAAAATTCCAAAACAATGATGACAATAGCACATGTAGCAATGATGGGTGCTTAGGTTAAGACACAATCATACACTAAGTGAGCAAAAAGTGACAACTTCATTTGCTACTGAGATGTATGGGTGTTTTCATTCTCATTTTGATTCAATTTTAATCACTTGTGCATAGACCACTATCACACATCATCATCAGTGGTCTTCTTTAGTCCCTTCGATGTTTGTTTCTTATTATCGATAGGGTGTGTCCATAACATTGTAGGGTACACAAGTCAATAATGATTTTTTAACGAGCTATTGCATTTGATCAAGGTTCTTTATCTTTTCCACACATCATATTTAATGCACCTCCGTCACTAATCGATGTTTGATAGATGACAACTTTTTTGTCTTAGGCCTTATTTGTTATATTGATTGTCATTTTGTAACCATGAGTTTTCTATGCATAGGGTCTTACCTAAATTTTGTTGATGGTTTGTTTTCTTTTCTTTGGGTTGTGTTTACTTGTCTTTCCATTTACCTTGTACTTTTGCTAAATGGGTTCCCATCCTTGATTTTTATTTACAAGGTTTTTTTTTTCTAAAATAAACCAAAATCTTTCAAGATATCATAACTTTATAATTAATCTCAAGTTTCAACACAAGCCAAAATATCATCTTTCAAAAATCCTCATATAAAAATAGGCCTATTACCTAGGGGCCAATATCCCTTAAGCTAATATATTCTATAATGAATCTAAACATAGTATGCTTGCATTGGTAGGCAAGGTTAATAAACAAATTACCTTCTGTAACAAGAAGATTTGCCTTGTGATTTAAAATGGGTAAAGCCTATGGGTGGGGTATGTCCTCAAAATGTGGGATTGAACTCATGGTTTTTTTTTCAATTTTGTGAAGTATATGGTGTAGTGATCATACACAAAAAGACTTATCCAAATTTGGCTACATGACAAAAAATAGTGTAAAGTAGAGATTTTAAAAAGATTCTTTCCTTAGCATGATGACCTATTAAAAGATATGTAAATAAGACAAAGTCAGACATATGACAAATATGACCATTTTGGGCCAATTTTTTCCCAAAAAAAACATTTATAGATAAGGGAGTGTTTTGATAGGATTACCTATTTTTTTGTGACAAGTTACTTTTCATTTTGCATTCCAATGTGATGGGTAGTTTTAACAAGGTGTATTATACACAATGGCCCTACAATTCATTTAATATCAAAATTGACATTGTATGATAAATTGGTCATAACTAGGGAAAAAATAAAAATATTTAATGTACATCATGATGTTGTTGTAAAGGAAAAAATTTCATGATTATTTTTTTCAAATTTTAACATCACATTAGTTACAAGGAACCCAAAAAGGATCTCACATTTAATGATGAATTTTTTAAAGAACCTATTTAAATAGTTAAAAAATTGTTACCAAACTAAAACCAATAGGGAAATGTCACAAAATGATTTTCAATTTTTTGAAATGTAAAAAATATTTGTATTAAAAAAATGATTGATTATTCCCTTTTCATATTTATTTTTCACATTTGTGCAAAATTTCAAACCAAAAAAAAGACTTATTGTGACATGTCTATTTGAATGTTTTCAATTATGTTGTCACATTTTGAAAAAATCACATGAATTTTTGTGTATGATGAGTGACTTAACCATTTTTTGGTGAAGATAATTTCATATTTAATTTTGTGGGTTATGGATTGGTGACAAAGTCACTTGGGGTTAAATGCACATTTGAACAAGTGAAGGGAGAAATCAAAATGTCAAAAGATGAATGTGAATCCTTTTACAACCAAATTAGGATGAATCATCTAACTTAATTTCTAAAAGGCAAAACCCCTTGAAGCTACTATATTTTATAATGATCCTCAACACGATACTCTTGCCTAAACCTTAAAGCCTTGTAAAGTAGGGCCAACAAATGCATTTCACATGATGGGTTGACAAAATTTTGACCTTTTACACAAAAATGTGAATATCAAAGCATATGAAATTAATGAAAACAAAGACAAATTTGAACTTTTACAATTAATTTAAATTAATATTTTTCAATTTTTCATGCAACATCAGTCTTCAAACATAATGACACCACATTAAACTATTTAAACTTTTAAACTTTCAATCAAGAGATGGTTTGATAATCAATCAAACTCAAATTGGTTATCAAACCAAAACAAAAATTGATTTTGTTACATGACCATGGTTCTCAAATTTTTGAACATTTCAATCTTTATGACCATCAATATTTTATTGGTTATTTCATGAAAACCATTGATTCTTTAATGTCTTGAAAATAATCAAAATGTGTGGCTATTTGATTTTGAAATAATCAAAACTAATGGTTTATTTATTCCCCAAGAAGGTGAAATCATTTTATCACATTATGAATGATTACATAATTCCTATCACAACTTGATTATTGGCCATGGAACAAAAAAAAAAGAAAAAATTGTGATTTTTAAAAAATAATAATTTATATAATATGATCACATCATATGAAAATTTTCATGAATGGATTTTGAATTGTTGTAACATATTGGAATTTCAAAGTATTATAAAATTTCATCACAATCCATATCATACGATCACGGACTCAACATAGTTATTAAAATGCTTTGTTGAATTTTTTTACATGGAAAACAATATGATGCCATTGATACAAAGGAGGACAATTTTGAAAGATTTTGATGATCATAATTTGAAAAATATGATGAAATATGGTTTTCAAATAAAGTATTTTATTCATTTTAATTAATAATTAATATTTCATTTTTCAAAGGTAAATTTTTTATATGATCATTTATTGATGATAACGTCCAAAATCAAAAAAACACTTGTTTAGCTTTACCATATGACTTGTGCAATACAATTATCCTACCTATAGTGTATTTACAAGGTTATTTTGGCCATTTTTAACATTGGTATGAACTTCACATATGCCAAAAAATTACACAATGTGTTTTTTGCCCAATAATCAAACAAACAATTATTTGATCAAAGAAAAAATTTACAAAAATTTTGTTTATTACAAGATAAAATACCACACAACACTAATAAAACCCCAAAACATTTGGGTTACTTCTAACCATTATAAATATTTCATCTTCTAACGAAATCAAGGTTTTTGAGTTCAAGTTTATTGATTCTCAAGTTGAATATAAGCTTTAGGAGGCTTCCCATGTAGAGGTGAAAGTATTAATGGCAATGTTGGTTCACCTTACCCATATGTGGAAATGCTCAAAAGCTTTTAGAAAGCATGTGTGAGAGGATGAAAGGTTGGGATTCGAAGAATAAGAAAATTTGACTTTTCTTCATTCACTACATACTAGTAACTTAATAGAAAATTGCCTTGCTACCCTCATTTAGGCCTTGGGTGAACAATTGGCAAAACTTACAATGATAACTTGATAAATTTTTTAAAACCATTATTTTTATTTGGTTGTTTCTAGACATAATAAATATTTGATCATGAAACTGAATCAAGGTCCAATTCTAGCTTTGATGTAGGCTCCAACTTTTAAGAGGCCTTGCTTAATAAGGTTAAGGTGTCAATGCATGTACCAATTCATTTTACCCCTCATCTAGTGATAAACATATTTCTTTATAACATTTTTTTGACATGTTTTTATCTACTTTGTTCTTCCATGTGATGTGCATTTTCCCCCCATTGCATTTCTTCTTATGGATCAAAATTTGTTTTGGACCTTTTTTTACCTTTCAAATTGTTTGTGATGAGTGCAAAAAAGAAGCCTTGTTTATGGAAGTAGCATGACATTTTTTTTGTCACCATAGTGTGAAAATTATCACAAAACATTCATTGGACTTGACTATGGCCTTGTCCTAGGCCCCTTATTTTGATAATGCACCTACCTCAGAGTTTTACCCTACAATAATTACAATGATTGTCAATGTCCATAATAATTATTGTATTAGCACTTGTTAATATATGATTTAAGAGGACATGCATGAAGTTTTTTCAATGACTTTCCTTTCTTCTTTTATTTAAGGAAGAACAATCTTAAAGTTGTTTGGGCATTCATGTTGAAGAATTGTTAATAATAATTTTAGTTTTATATGAAGCTTATGCAAGTAGTATTTTAATGTAATGTTTGGATTTTCCATGCATAGGAGGACGTTGTGATGTAAAACATTTATCATGTAATTAGATGAAAATCAAAGTACACATGTTACTTTATTTTATTATTAGCCATTGATTTTTGGAAAATATATAACTAAATGATTAAATATCAAACTACATAGAATGGGTTCAATAAACCTATGAAGGTTTTAAATATTGAGACAATAGTTCTAACAAGTACAAAATCTAACTAATCAAGCTTTGCCTTAATGTTGATATGCATTCTCAAAGTTCTTCATTAGAAGAATTTTGCAAGTTTTATTTCTAACTTATGAAACTATTTTTTTGTTTGAAATTTGTTTGGCCATGCCTTTAAGCAAGGATTACTCATTTGCTTAGGTCTATTGCACCAATGAAAAATATTAACCTTCAAGTACACTTACATAAAATAAGTAATGACTTAAAATAACTCAAAACACTAAGTACTTATGATTCAAAGCTTTTTAAATTGTTAACTAGAAGCAAAATAATTTGATATTGAACCAATTTCAAAGATCCATTTTAATGACATGAATTTCATTTTACTTCATCCTTTTGTAATTTTGATATAATTGCAATTTTAATATTTTATTCATGAATAATAATTGTCACATATAGAGTAACCTAAAGTGCAATTATGTTGAAAAGTAAATTAAATTCATGGAAATATTAGCATGAATCAAACTTTGTGAACCATACACCTTTTTCTATGAGTACTAAACCTTATAAATGTGCATGCATGAGTGTCATGTCTAAAAACATCTCCATAAGGGTAACAAAACATAACACTAATGATTATTTAGTTCTAATAACTATTTCATTTACGCCACCATTCATTCTAAAGTCTTCAAAAACCAAATTGACTTGTGAATAAAACTCTCAATCATTTGGCAAATTGTTGTAGAATACATGATTGACAAATTAGCCTCCATAGCAAATTAGTGACATCATGTTAGCATCACATAAACATCCATGGTATCAAGAACTCTTGCAACATCAAATGTGGACCCTAAGAACTCTTGCAACATCAAATGTGGACCCTAGTTCACAAACATTCAAATTGAAGAAGGGCAAATACTTCATCGTTCAAGAAGATTGCCAACTTTGTGTGAATTTTTTGCACATTAGTCGAGACTCAAAATTAAGGAATGGTAAAAAAAACTACACATTTTGGGACTAGTTGTGTGAGGATTATCACAAAAATAGACCTATTTGTGGCATTAAACAACCTACAAGATCATTGGAAATAAAATGGGGGTCATAAAACATTATGTTGCCAAGTTTTGTGGGTGTTACAAGTTTGTAGTTGCATTGAATAAATCTAGAAGCACTCTCGAAAACACCTTGTGAAAGGCATTAAAATTTTACAAGTTGAAGCATCAAAAGCATGCAAACTTCACCTTCATCAATTGTTCGTTGGTGTTCAAAGACATGCCCAAGTGGGTAGATATGGGTGACAACTTCAAGAAACCAGTGCCATTGAAAGGCCAACTCTCCCAAGCAACAACAATGAACAAGTGTGTGAAGTCCATGCACTTTCAATTGAAAACAACACTAAGATCATGGATTTTGTGGCTATTAAAAATAATAACACACCTACAAAATGTCCATAAGGTGCAAAGAGGGCAAAAAAAGCCAAAAAAAATAAAAATCAATGAAGGTGCAATGTGTGCTCAAGTGCATGCAATTCAAGAGCTAGCGTTTGCAATTTAAAGAAAGGTAATGATTCTTGAATATGCAACCATCATGGCCTTGTTCACATTACTAGATGAGTAACTTGTTTCACAAAAGGTGGAAAAATATTTATAGTTGTGTCAATGTTAGGAGTTGTAGAAGCTACAAATTTGTTTTGCATCTTCAATGTCTAGCCCGTGAACTCTATTGCTTGATCTTGTGACTTTGCTTGTATCAACAACCACCACAACACTTGCAAGTCATGAAACTCCTAACTTTACAGACTTAACAACCTAAAATTGTAAAAAAAATTGAAACAAAAAACAATGTCATAAATAATAGGAAAAGACAACAAGAAATTTTATTCATGTATGGTTGTTGCCTTTGAGTGCCCACAAATTCTCAATGAGGTTTCTTCAATTGATAATGCAATCCATTATTTTATGTGTTGTGTGCCTTGCTTGAAATTGGCAAAATTCAATCCTCGTTTGATTTGAAGGTCATTAGTGGGTTCAAATGGTTATAGTTTTTCAACTTTCTTGTTATCTAAAATCATATTATATAACATCATGTTTGCCATCAAAATGTTTGGGATGATATTTTCATTCCATTGCCAACAAGGATTGGTAATAATGTGAAATGTGCATTCAACATCCTTTCTATAAAACTCTTGTGTAATAAACAAATGAACTTGTTTTTTTTTGTGTAGTTCATGGATTGTTTGCACAATAATCAACCAATGCATATATATTCCATCAACTAGCAAATAGTTTCAAGCATATTCATTCCTATTGACCACAAATTTCACATTCTACTTAACACCTAATAAGAAATCAACAACAAAAGGACTATGATAGAAAATGTTCAAATCATATTACACCATTGAAGACCAAAATGTGCATATCAAAACCATAAGCTTTGATTTGCAATTATTTCAAAAATAATGTTGTTGTTTTTATTTTTGTCATTGAATTGATATTTGTTAAAACATTTTTCCACACATAATGCATGACGTGCTCCCAAGCTCCTTGATAGACTTTTAAAAAGTCTAAAATAGTAAACAAAAGAAATGTTAAGAGTTCGGGGCATACTCCTAGCTCTCAACACTTCAAAGGGGTAGAGGGGCGCGTTGAAGCTCTAGGATGGGACTAAGAAGAGTGACAAACATTATAGTTATTCATTCAAATATGCATCAAACCAACAAACAAGTTGGTTAATACACTATTTAGAACACCTTTGGTGTTAGGACAAGCCATAAGCGACCTTGGATTCACAATTTTCATCACGGCCTAGATTCGGGGGAAGCCACCACCTTCCCCCATATAGTATTCTCTATGCCTTTCCATGGCACCTACATCCAAATGGCTTTTCATCCCAAGACTCCCAAGGGGGAATGCCGAAACTCCCAATGTTTGGATTCCCACAACTTTGTGGGAATATAATTCTTTGCTCAGACCTCTAATTGGGATGAAGTTTGAAATAATGTTGTAGCTTTCATCGAAAGCTTTCCAATGGTGTGTTGCAATCCACTTGCACACACGGGGGTCGGGTTGATTCCCGACTCCTGGCCTTTCTTTTTGTAGTAACTTGTGTTACAGATGTCCAAATGGGTCATGTGAACCCATTTTAGACATCTACACTTCAATAGATTTCCAATGATATAAAAAATTCCCCTATAAAAATTCCCCAATGCAAGGTGTTTTGACCCTTGCAATCATTCTTTGAAGGTTTGGAAGTCCTAGTGGACTCCCAATGTTGCAACCCCACTTTGAGGCAAGTGTGGGGATGAAACTCACATTCCCAAAAGTGGGAATTTGGAGTCCTCCGGGACTCTAAAAAACTTAGATCTTGATTATAGGGGTCAAATCACTTTGCATTAAGATGTTCCTTATATTGTTCGAAAGGTCTTGAAGTGTAGATGTCCAAAATGGCCTCGCATGAACCATTCGGATATCTACAGTATAAGTTATGGTCGAAAGAAAGGTCGGGAGTCAAACTGCCAGTTTGACTCCCAACCACTAAAAGTCAAGAATCGACCCAATCTCGGTGTGTGCAGGTCAAGTGCGACACACTATTGGAAAGCTCTTGAGGAGAGCTACAAGTTTGCTTTAAACGTCATCCCAATCGGAAGTTTAAGTTGGGAGTTATGAGCTCCCAAAGTCCCGGGAGTCCAAACTAGGACAATTTCGGGACTCCTCTTTGGGAATCCCGGGACAAAAAGCCATTCGGATGTAGGTGCCATGGCCAAATGCAGAGAATACTATATGGGGGATGGTGGTGGCTTCTCCTGAGTCCGAGCCGTGGTGAGTCAAGTTAATTCGTGTTGCCCGTGGCTTGTCTCAACACTCAGAGTGTTTCCGAATGTGAATTAACCAACTTTGTTGGTTGGTTTTGATGCAAGACCGAGTAACTAAATACATTGTCCCTCTTCTTAGTATAATCCCGAAGCTTTCAACATGCCCCTCTCACCCCTTTTAGTGTTGGAAGTTGGGAGCGGCATCAAGTTCCAACTACTTCCGCTCTTCAACATAGTTGGACCCTTTTTGGGTCTAACAAGGAACTTGGGGGCGTGTCACCCAAGCTCCCATTTCAGGAGTGTGAGTCTTCACCTTCACATTCTCTCAAGATTACGGTTGCGACACAGATAATGCAAGCTTGCAAACATCCCTTGGTAGCCTCAATGTTGAATCAACATTGATTTGTAGTTGTTTCTTAAGGTTGGCCTTGTTTGGCTGCCAAAGGTACTTGGATCCAAAATATTCCCTGACAACTTTGCAAAACCTCTTTGCAAAACCTTTTCAATGCTTCCATTACTATTGATTTTCCCAACCTACAATACACACCACATGCATTAGTAGATACATCGTAAGTTAACAACTTGAGTGCAACAATGCATTTATGAATTGAAAATAAACCAAAAATGCCACAAGCATCACACTTTGTTGGAAGTAAGGATCATTTGGGAAAACATGATGCATAATGTGACAAAAAAAAAATGCTACAATCAATAATGTTACTAAACAAATGATTGTCATAAATAAAGTCATTGCAATAGTAATTTCACCATATGCACTTATAGCCAAGGTGTCATTCTTGCCACGTTTTCATTATTTGCATTATGATTAGGTCACCTACATCATGTTTGCTTTTACCTTCAGGTTGAACACAAAATAACAAATCAAAAATCAATTATTCATCTTCATCAAGCTCAAGTACCTACATGAAGTCATGCAAATTTCATCATCATAATTTGACTATTGTAAATCACACTATTGCCAATGTCACTTAATTTGCAAACATATGATGAAAATGAAAGCAATGACTTTTTGAGCCTTTTTAAAGAAGAAATGGTGGGGGTGGTGCAAAGCTTTGCCATTACATCATGTGCCATCACTTTGCAGGTATAGGGATCAATGCCTAGGCAACGTTGGAGATGCCCCAAAACTGTAAACAACTCCTTTATTTAAAAGTAGAATAATGTTTAATAATCATTGTCCCCACCCACAAATGTCATAAAAGTCCCTTTAAACATTCAAAGACCATTTATGTCTTTACATTTGGACGAGTAATAGTCATTATCCAATTCCATAATAAAAAATGTTTTTTAAAAGGTTAAGATGACCATTGCAAAATGGACATCAATAGAGGAGTGCAACATGATTTAGGATATTTTGCTGCAAGATTAATGAAAAGGGGTATTTGCAGGATGTCAAGTGGAGATGTTTTAAGAGCAACTCCACCTATGCTCACTGTGTGACCCTGCAAATTGAAATTGGATGAAAAAAAGTTAAAACCTGCCTATTTAATTTAAGAAAATGGTTTTTGCCCAACAATTTTGCACAATTTGCTAAGGCTAGTAGAAGGCATAACAAAGCTCAAGACTTTATAAAAAATGGTATAATGAATATGATCTAATTTATCTTTGTTTCTAATTGGCCAATCATCTATCTATGAAATAGGGTTTGTTTATTTGTTTTGTTTTGTTTTGTACTTATGAGATCCATTGAATCACGATGTTTTAGATCACATTCTTGGTCTCTTTGGAAAGTTCTCAAGGAGGAGGGGTGCATGGGCTTGGTTTTGTGGCGTTTGGACTTGTGATGCAAATTTTTTTGAATATTGAATGATTTTTTCATTGAAAATTAAATTAAATCCTAACTAAAAATTTCATAAGAACTGGAATGTGCATTTGGTGTTTGTAAAGGTCTTGATGAATAGGATTTGATGGAATTTATTTGGTAAGATTTAGATTCAAAATGTGGGAGATATTCATTCTAAAGTGATTTTTGCCATTGAAAATTCAAATAAATTCCAAAAATTTAGGTTTTGGAAGGAAAATTCAATTGAAGACATGGTAATGTAACTTGATGTAATTAAATTATTAATTATGTAATTATTTAATGATTAAGTTTGGTGATTTATTTGTTAGTTGGATTTCATAGTTTAATTATGATTTGGTCATAGTTTCAATTAATGTGTTTGACTATCACATGATAATTCATGTGAAAAGTCATTGCCACTTTATTATGCCATGGAGAGCCGTGTGATGTGTAGATTTTTTAAAAAATCTTGTTTAATTTGCTTTTGGTTGGTATATAAGTGAATGTTTGTGACATTTGGAAACACTTTCATTTGATAAAAATAAATTCTTGTATAAATGTAAAGTTTCATGGAATAAAATTGTGAAGGGAATTGAGATTTTAGTTTTCAAAGGTTTCGATATAGTGCATGTGAAGTTCATGGTAGAAGAATGGTGTGACATAGTAGTTATACATAAACAATAAAAATGTAAAAAAATATTTATGCAAATAAAAACATAGATTTCCATAGCTATGTAATAAACATATATAGTTTTGGTCTTAAACCCACTTGTGATTTACATTAACATTTGTGCTATTGACACAAGTCACACTAGTAATGGTTGGTTCAGGGGGTTTTCTATAAGTAGTCTCTCACCTATTTGGAGTCCCAGTTTTAGTTTTATGGGTGCCTAGTTGGAAAAAACTAAACAACTGAACTTGGATGTGAAAAATATTTCTCCAAGGCCACATATTAAGCATTGCTAGAGATGCTTTGGAATTTCCTTTCGGTGAAGGAAATTTGAAATCCCTTGGTCATGAGTGGAATATGGCATTATCATCTCTACCTCATCTGCCAAATTTTGGCTCAAATTTCTACCAAAAATTTCAACTATGTAAACTTTGAATCCAACTGTTGATTTTATAATCCCATTCATGGTTACTTTGATTGGATCAGATTTGCATTTCAGGGTCCAAATAAACAGACCTATCTTAGAATGTTCTAGGCTTTTACAGATTAAGCATACGAAGGTGTGATGTAGATTCTATCATATCAAATGGTTGTGTTTGGAAAATAATTTGGTTGCACAAAATTTTTTAAGGTTTCCATATTTTGGATATCTTGTATCAAAGATTATACACCTAGGTTAACCAAGATCTTGCAACATGTTCCTTTTAAGATACATCAAGCTCACATAGACATGGATTTTGATGCATTTTTAAATTTATACATTTCATAGGACTTCATAATCTTGGACTCCATTTCAAATGAATGTACCACATTAACTATTGAGATGTCCATTCTGAACTTCCTTTGGTAGTAAAGGGCTAACTAGCCTTCCACATCTTATTCCATCCTTCTTCCATAGTATAACCCTTTGGGTCAGCCTACATTTTTACAAGTAATCTACCACTTTTGAATATTGCAAATATTGGTAATTTTTTGGGAAGTGACCACATACCAAAATAGAAACATAATACACTACAACCAATTTAGATCATTGGACGTGAAATGTCATAATATTTAAAATATCTTTTCTTCTTTTAACACCTAATTCTGAGATGATTTCTATGTGAACAATCAAAGAAACAAACAAAGCAAAGACGGAAAACTGCAAAGACAAACAAAGGAAGAAAAATAAAAGACAAAGAAACTCACAGTACTACATTGTGGGGAGCTCCAATCTTTTCAGAGATGTTAAAAAAGAAGACAAAAAAAGACACCCACAGACAATAACAGAGGCTCTGTTGTTTTCCAAATGTACAAATGAATTGCTGCTCCATTTAAAAGAGGTTGATTTCAATTTGTAAATGGGCATTCATGTCTAGCACTTGCTGATTACCCACAAATACATTGATAATATAGTCTTAATCAAATGGCAAAACATTCAAGTACTCAAGCTTCTTGCAGAAAAAAAACAATTAATCAATGCAGACTCCACTAAGCATTATTGCTCCAGTTCAAATGGGTACTTCAACCTTATTTTCCTTTAAGACAACATCCATTAGACCTTTAGGCCACAAAACATGACCTTTCAAGCCCCTCTCAATGTGAGGATTACTCCATGAGATCCATGAGCTTTGCTGTGGCACCAATTCCCAATCTACCTGTTGTGTTTGCCCATGCAAGATGACTTCATCAAGTGCCTCCACTTGACCATGATTCTCCTCTTGCAAGTGGGTGATGTGAATGTCTTCCATGCCTCGTGACATGCATGGAACATCTCCATGTCTCATGCCTCTTCCCACCTCTACTCCCTGATCAATTTCATCCTCTGAAGCTTCACAAACAACCCTGTCCAAATCTTCTTTCTGATGATGGTACAAGGCATCATCATTATTGACTTCCAAAGAATTTTCCTCATCTGCAATACCCTCCATATAATCTTCATACCCTGAAACTTGTGACCTGCTCACTTGTTCATATTCACAAATATTGTTCTTCCTCTCCTCTGCTTGTAACTGCCCAAAAGTCCTCTGTACTTCATGAACCGGATACATCAGAGATATGTAGGGCTGAGCTCCCTCCCTCAGTCCACTATCATCAGGCCATCTGTTGTCCCAGTTTGGTGGATAGAAAATATTCTGCTGACTGTGACCCTTTGGTGGATCAAGAATACTCTCCTGAGTGTGACCGTACTGACAGTCAGCTTGCTTTTCATAGCTGAGATCCAAACCATAGAGATCATTCTCTAGAAGGGGTTCTTGCTTTATATCTGCAGGGGGGTATGATGCAATGATCCCCCTTGGATGGATTGCAGTAACCACATTGTGCAGGACCTCTGCCTCCTGAATAAAGTCTGCCCTATCCCAGCGTCTTCCAGCCCAAAGAAATGTCTGAAGCTCTGAGCAAAGAACATCAAGGGCTGCACCCTTTTCTTCTAGTGAAAGTTTTGCTTCGCTGAGCTTCATCTGCACACGTTCTTCCCGCCAAACTTCTGCAAGCTGCAGCATGCGTCGCTCCTCTTCCAGTTCTTCATGCATTTTTATTGAGTCCTGTTTCAGATCCTCCACCTCTGCTTTGTCTTCAGCAATTTCACGTGCGAGCTCATCACATACATCCTCCATGAGTTCCCGTGCTTTGCGCTCCCGTGCTAACTCCTCAACCATATTCGTCACAGCCATTTTGGCATCCATAAGCTCTTTTGTCATTTTTCCATTAGCAACTTCAATCTGGCTCCTTGCTTTCTGCTCGTCTTCTACTTCCTCTTTCAAAGCCTGTACAGCTGACTTGAACTTGTTCTGCTCAGTTCTCCAGCTTGATTTCACTTTGGCCAATTTCTTCATCAAGCTTTCAATCTCCTCATGAGCTGCGTCCTGTGCAAGCTCAAGTTCTTGCACACGAGCATTGGCATTATCCAACTGCATGCGCAATGCCGATGCAGTGGACAGGGTTGAATTGTGTTGCTCCTCCAAAATACGTATCCGACTGAGCACTTTAAGAAGATCACTCATTGTTGTCACTGATGTAAACTTCTTTCCAGCTTTCACGTCCCCCTTTCTTTCACTAATCAACTTCGCATGCTGCCTCTGTCCTTCACGCTGTGTTCCAACCAAAAACATAACCCATCCCCCTTTACATGTGAAATGAATTGAGCTGATTTTCAAAAAGCTCTTGACTCTAAGAGCAGCAGGAATCGGAACTAGCTACACACTTACACATTGAAATTCACACAAAACACATGTCATCCCCAGTTAGGCATGAATTTAAGGGCAATACCAAAATGGAGACATCAGAATTCACCCAGGGATCAACGCTTGTGTCCAGCAGCTTATGTGCTCGTGTTGTTCGCATAGCTGTTACTTGTCTTCCACCATGGCTATTTTTTCTCCTGCTCTCTGAGCTCGTCTGCTGCAATCCCCCCTACCATGCCCAGTTACACCCAGTTCCATCCCTTGCACCATTAATTTTCTAGGTTAGGGTAACATAATACTGTGTATCTCCTGAAGGACTTGAGAACCCTAACTGTGAAGAAGTACTCAGAGATTCTTCTCAGCTTATCATGACATCATCATCATCATCATCATCATCACCTTCTTCTTCTTCCAGATGAGAATAAGTTAGTGAATTGTTGCCTGCTCAATGGCTTACATGAAAATTTGTTTGGATGTGCTGCATGAGGAGCAAAGAGAGTAAACGTACCTTAGAGAATTGGTGGTTCGAGAACATGGCGCTTCTTGGAGAGGAGTACGAGAGGTCAGCCTGTGAGATAGGGCTGGCGGTATCAGGCGTTTCTTCTTCTCCAGAAGCAGGCAGATATTGGGTGGTGCCAACAGAAATCCCAGGAGCAGGCAAATCCTGCAGCTCCCATAACGAGGCTGCGAGCTTCCTTGCCGAGATGGTAGTAGAACGAACCCCCCCAGCAGCAGCAGCTTGAACCGATATATCTGCTGCTGTAGCTGCAGCAAATGCGGTGGAGTCGTTTAGCTGGTTACTGAACGCATTCCAGCTGGGCACTGGCGTGCTTGGTCCCACTGCTACTCTCCTGCTTGATTTGCTCTCTCTCTTCACCCGCATACCCTGCGACGAGTGCCATGATCGAGTTTCCATCTCCCGCTCCCGGATGCGATCCTTGAAGAAAATCCCACCTCTTTGTGCATCGGCTCTTCCTCGTCGTCAGCTGCGGCATATCCCCTACTCGTCATTCCCTCATTCCCCGCATCAGCTCCCAATTCTCTCCTCCACACTCATCTCTGCTACCCATCCTCACCAAATCAAGCTCCAAAAAAACAATTTCTTCACAACAAAAGCTTCAAGATCACTTCAGCCTAATTGTACTAAGTTAGAGGCTGCCATCTCCTCCATACCCATCGAACAGATTGCTCAAATCCCGACACCGATTGCTCCAAATCGAAGACGACGTCAACAGAAGAAGAAGAAGACGCGCAACAGTCGGCAAAATTCGCGCGGGAGCACCAGTAGTGTGTTTTCTGTCGTTAGGGCAAGCGTTTGCGTGTCCGCAATTGTCCGTTTTCCCACTTGTCTGACTCCTTATTTCAAGGACTCCCCTGTTCACACACAAAGGCCTTCTTTCACTTTCTTGGCCACTAGAATTGGAGCTAAACATGAGTTTTTTGTGCAGGTAGACATATGGTTTTGCCTATACTTTTTTATTAAGTCTGCTCATAGGGAAGAGACTACCTATTGGTGTAAGATTTGGGCAAAAAAATTTGGCTTAAACTTGACCGAGTGTGTGAGTGAGTTTTAAAGTATTCTTTGTGTAGATGATGGATGTGCATGTTCCATAAAAAGAGAATGTATCAGTGTTGGCAGGTTCTTGGATTTCAAGAGGTTTCAAGTTCTTTAGGTACATTTGTACAATTTTATTGGAAAAAATATAAACTTGACAATATGTTTGGTTATATATTCTAAACAAGTTATTGCATTTGATTGATTATAAATAATAATAATTATATAATGTTTGTGTTAGAGTGTGTGTACTAGTTGAATAAACTAATCGCATGTTTTTAGTCTTTTTTTGTATGGAAATGAAATTGAGATTGGACCTTGTCTTAAATTGGACCAACTCAAGATTGGTTCTTTGAATTTTTAAAAGTTTTGGAAGTTTCATCAAAAACAAAAAGAAGAAGTTAGAATTGGAATTAAAGATTCTTTTTGAAATCAAGAACTAGACAACACTGATATGTATCTAGATGAAAAGTTCTAGATCTAGTAAGGGAAGCTTTTAGTTTGAAGTTTGAATTTGTCATAAAGGGCAAAGCCATTGTGCAACGAGATACTTGTTTATCATATTCTATACATAGGGAAGGATTTAAGTAAGTTCTAGATCTAGTTTTAGATCTAGTAAGGGAAGCTTTTAGTTTGAAATTCGAACTTGTCATAAAGGGCAAAGACATTGTGCAATGAACTGCTTGTTTATCATACTCTATCCATTAGTTTAGGATTTCGGTAAGTTCTTGATCTAGTAAGGGAAGCTTTTAGTTTGAAGTTTGAACTTGTCATACATGGCAAAAACATTGTGCAATGAATTGTTTGTTTATCATATTCTACTGACAGGGAAGAAACTACCCGTTAGTTTAGGATTTTGGTTCCAACATGACTCAATGTGTGAGTGATGAAATGTTTTTAATTAAAGGAAGGAAGGTTTTTTATTGAAGTTGAACTTGTCACAATTAGCAAAATCATTATGATCACATATAAAGTTACATGTTTATATCCTTTGACTAAGTTTGATTATTGTATTTTATGTGTATTATAATTTGTTTATGTTTTTATAAAACCAGTTTTGACCTATGGTTTACAAGTGTTATGTGGGTACATGGTTTGTTTTACATTGTTGGCTATTTCATACTAACATCTATTTTTCCACCCAACCAACGTCTAAAGAATGGCTACAAATAGACCTATGTGAAAGAATAATTGGTAAGGCAAGCATTTCAATGGTGTATGATAGTGGCTACCAATTTTTTCTTGAAGGTAGATTGCAACTACTTAATCATTTAAGCATTGAAATTAGATAGCAAGGCTAAAAAACATGTTATAAAATTTATTGTTGTTAAGTAATGATCAGTTAGAGGTTTACATAAAAATGAAAGCAATGAACTTAAGGTTGAAATAAAAATGTGGTGTGGACATTGATATTTCAATGGAAATTGTCATATCGCAAAAACACAATAGAAAATGCTAGTAATTGATGAAAGGCAAGAAAAAACATTGAATCCAAAAGCCAAAAGGATCAACAAGACACCATAGACCCAACAACTATTACCATGATGGACTAGGGGGTTTTTGAACCTTGATCTTGTGAATCCTACCCATTGTAACCTAGTTCAAACTTACACAAACTAGTCACATTAGAACCAAACCGACACACCCAAATTTTAACATGTGTTAATACAATTTTCTTTTCCGTTGGTTTAATACAAAAGCAACATGACTTAGTGTTAAGCATAAAGGAAATTGCCATGCACATTTGAAAAACACCTGATATGCAATATAAGCAAAATAAACCAAAATTGATTAGTTGATGTAATGTCCAACAACAATGGAAATGAGGTGGAGATTTAGACCTCCATTCCATGATTTATATCTATGTTTAAGAGGCTTGTAAATAAGTCATGCCTACATCAAGTACCATGTTAAATTGCATTATAAATATGTTATTAGTTGCCATAGAAGCTACAAGTGAAAAAAAAACATTAAAAAACTAAACAAGGGCCTAATGGCAACATAACCAAAAAACTTATATTTATATGCATACTTCATTATATTGTAAGTCTAATCCTTAATGGCATCCCAAAAAAGAAAAATATTCAAATTATAATGTTCATGTACAAACATCTTCAAAATCAAATCCAAATGGGTAGGTGGCTTATTTCATAACATGGATTTCATGAATGGCGGAAAAACATTGTTCATTTTCTACACTACCCAAAATCATAATTATAAACAACTATGTTAAAACAAAATATATTTACAATCAATGCTACAAGAAGGTATCGGATTCAAGTTTAAACCATAACCAAATGACAAGGTTACACACAAATAATAATTTTAAAGTAGCTGCGTGGTTTCTTTGTATAATTATCTTGAAAAGGGATGTTCCAAGATTAAGTATAATTTCAATAAAAAGAGCCAAAATTTTCACTTGATCAAAATATGGGCCAATGACCTTTTTAAAACAAACACAAACCTTTAATAAGTCACCATGGAATGTTTTTTTAGCAAGAGGATTCAACCAATACTAAGGATAGATTATGCTTGTTACATTCATCAATTCTTGACTTGGGAATCAATGTTAAGAAAATCAAGCATTCGACAACATGTGAACATTGTACTTTGATATCTTCAAAAGTTGTCTAATCATCTTTGGTGGTTTGAGTGAACATTTTAGTATATGGGCATTTCTTTTGTAATTGATATTGCTTGTCTTAGAAGTAAAAAATCACATACTAAATATTGAATTAGTCCACCATGTAATAAACAACTGGTTAGTTATACCAAAACAAATTTGAGTTTTTTTGGGCATATTTTGTTTCCAAATCTAAATACATGTTATATAATTCTACACAACACAATTTAACAACATTCACAAAATCAAACACAAATGTGTCACACACTAATGTAAATTTGGTAAGTGCATCAATTGCTTCCAACATTGGCATGATGCCTATCAATCCCATTATCACATCATTGTTATGTTATTAATTAGACCTCCAACATACATCACATTGCAATAGAAATTTGACCTTTGTTATCAAACAAACATTCATTCTTTCTATGCTAGTTTTTTGTGGACATGAAGTACTACCCCACAACATACATTAGGCATGCAACTTTGCATATTTGCCTCCTTGCATGTTCTCCAAATTATCAAAATTTAGCACCAACAATTTTTCCTTTCCATCAATCTCATTACAAATTTTGCAACAAACCATGTTCAACTTGCCAATGCACCCCACCACAACTTTTGCCCATGGTAACTTTGCAACCCAATTTATCTCGTAGAGCACACAATTCAACTCCCACTTTTGTCCACCATTTCTTCTTTGAACCAACAATTGATGAAGGTTATGTTTTTTATCAATAATCTTAAGTGATAACACCATTGCCAAGTCAATAGAACATGGACATAGGTAAATTACAACTAATCAACACAATTTCCACAATAGTAAACACACCCAAGTTGAAGAAAGCCTATATTTAAAACTAATCAACAATTATAATGGAGTCATGGTGTAACAACCCGTGAAACATATATATTGGGCCTCCATTGGCTTAACCCAATTTTAGTTAAGCTTAGGTAGGCCGACTAATGAAGTTGTAAGGTTTAACCTAAGTTTCATGGGGTAAGATACTAGGATGATCTTATCCAAGATGAACTACTAGGGGGTGCCTTGGTTAAGATAAGGTGTGTGGGGGCGGGGTGTGAATCGTTGGACTAAGTTAAGACATGGATATTTTGTCTTGGCTTAGGTTGGATAAGCTTGCCAAATAAAGGGGTACAAATATGGTGGTAGAGGCTTCGAGGAAGGCACTAGAAATTAGGTTTAGATTACGACAATAATCTTTCTTCTTCTTGTAGTTTGTTGATTACCTTCATTCTCTTTGAGTGATGAGTGGTGTGTGAATAAATGTGAGGGGAGAGAAAAGTGATGATGAATAGTGTGAGAACTGGGCTAATGGATAAACTGAACATATCATATGGAAGCATGATCACAAGAGGAGGCCATTGCATCATAAGGAGGTGGGCTGCCCAAGTGTGCCCAATTAAGTAATAGGTGGAGCTAAAACTAGAGGTATCATTGGTGGGTGGTGGCGGCTACTCAAGGGTGGTTTTTATGAGCATTCCATTCAAGGGTGAAGGGGGAAAAGGTATATATACCTTATATTAGGCTTGGTAAGGGAGGTAGAAAAGGAGGATGAAGAGGAGGAGGGGGTTGACATGAGGAAGAAGTACAAGGTTTATCTTCTTGTGTGAGAGCAAAGGAAGTAGGAAGAGGAGGCTTGGTCTCAAGGAGTTGGAACAATTAATGTTTGTTAATAATGCTATGAGTGGAAGTAGGAAAGAAGGAAGAATTGTTGGTAGGTGAAAGAATGTTGTATAAGGCAAGAATATGAACATGGTTGGAGTTTCCACAACTAGGGACTAAAGACTTCAATATTATTTATTTATTTATATGTGAAGCTTTGATTTGAGAAAATCATGTTCCAATTGTTGTAGATTGTGTGTGTGTTGGGTCTTGGCAAATTACGATCTACACAAAAAACTATCACAGTTTGACAATTTTCAATACCTTTCCAAGGTTCAAGCATCATGGTGGAAATTTGGAAAATAATTTTCATTAAATTTTTGTAAAAGATGATGGTTCATATCCCAATCTAACATTATGTTGTGAAATCAATGCACATATGAATGACACAATATTCCAATAAAATATTATTTTCGATTTGGAAAGCCTTGTCACATTTTTGTGATTTGAACAAAAGGACTAGGAAGTGCTACATTTAATAATAAAGTTTCCATGAAATTTTGCACATACATAAAAGAAACCATAAAAAAAATCTTTTCCATCAAAAATTTCAATTTTTTTTAAGGTTGTGGAAATCAGATGATTTAAAAATGTTCATTAGTACATTATGGTATGAAAATGTTGATAACTTTGATTTTTTTAGGTTGGAAATGTTCTTCAATTGAAGATTTCCTTGGGTTAAGTGTTTTTTTAATCATTTGACAAAAGTAAGATGAAGTTTTGAATTTTTTTAAAATCGAAAACTATTGTCAAGTAAGGGTTTTTTAAAAACCTTTATTAAATTATTGGTGTATATTTACACAAATGTACAATTATGTTTCAATTTCATATTCATAATTCTTGTGACTTCTTTTAATTTTGAAGCCAAATCATTTATATATGATCTTTAAAATTATTCAAAGCGAATGAAATCTTATGTGTTGCTAGTTTTTATACTATATGTATTTCCAAAATTTGTCATAGATTGTGTAGATTGTAGCTTGCCAACAAGTTGTTCTTGATTGTGATTCATTGGTTTAAGGTTGTGGTTAGTTATAACAATAATAAGAGGATAGTATTGTGAATAGGAAGGGTAGAGGAAATAAAAACTATATAAAGAAAGAGAGAAACAATTCATTTCCTAACTAGTTGTGATTCATTGGTTTAGGGTTGCGGTTAGTTCTAGCAAGAGTAATAGGATAAGGTTGTGAATAAAAGAGGAGTTGTTGTCTAGATTAAACAAGGCAAGAATGTATAAAATATATCCGTAAAAAGAGAGAGAAAGTTCATTTCCTAGCTAGTTGTGATTCATTGGTTTAGGGTTGTGATTAATTATAGCAAGAGCAATAGGACAAGATTGTGAATAGGAAGAGGAGTTGCTGTTGAGATTAGACAAGGCAAGAAGGAATAAAATATATCCATAGAGAGGAATTCATTTCTTAATTATGACACCCCTTTAATGTGCTCCAAAAAGTGAGGGAAGGATGGCCGAGATTAAATTGTTAGGCCAAACTAATTTTGTGCCTAACAACATAGGTGACAAAACCCATGAAACATGCCAAAAAAAAAAATGCAAGCACCTTGAAAAAAATTCTATAAAACAAAACAAAAAATTGTTTCTTGTAATTAACATAAAGTCTAAAAAAAAATCTCTGAATAAAGTCTACGCAAACAATGGAAGGGAAGGAGAAATAAACAAGGGAGGGGAAAAATAATAATTTGGAAACTAGAGTTGTAAAGTGCATGCCTTCACAACAACATGGAATCTGATGCCATAAACAAGTAGATCTTCATGGCATTCTTGCCACTAGTTGCTTTCACAACGTTACATAGAATTCAAATCTCTAACAATTTCACATAAATTCAAAGCATCTTTGGAACTCCCATTTTTGTTGGCCAATGTTATACTATTCACTATCACAATATGGCACTTGTGACTAGCAAATAAGAGAATAAAAGAATGCTTGTGAATCACAATGAAGGCAAGGGTAAGAGTGATGTTAAAGTAATTGACATTATGCACAACCAACTACATGAATCATCAATGCATAGAAAGAGGGGGCAAGGGAGCTGGCTACTAGGTAGTTGAAGTTGACATCAATGAGATTGCCTTCAATTGAAGGCCATTGTTTATGAATCAATGTAAACCCTTTAGTGATTCCCACTTGTCTCATGATCAAATGTGAGACTAGCCCTAGATTCAATAGTTAGAAATATGGTGAAATGGATGGCTCAAATCCATCCATTTTAACAAAGGCATGTTGTTTAGCCTAGTCAAAACTTTCCCCATGGTAAAATTTTTCCATAAGAAAAACATTGTTTAAATACTTCCTAGAACCTAGAAGTGGAAAAATTAGATCATTTCTATTAATGCTTTGGAAATCTAATGATGGAGAACCTCATGTCTTTGGCATTTTTAAAATTGAAAAAAAATTGCCAATAAAATCCTAATACAATACTAGACCCTTTCTCACAAAATTGGCTTTTACATGGCAAAATACCCACATGATGATAATTTGCCCCTTGGCAACCAAGAAAAGGGGTTTCATGACTTTTACAAAGGATTTTTTGATTGAAAGTGGCCAAAGTCACCATATCTCATGGAAAGAAAAAAGTTGAAATTGTAATATTTAAATTTAGACCATAACTTTTGACATGTATATATTAGAGTTAAAAGACTTTTACTTTTCTGTTTACTTGTACTCAAATTTGGCCTAGTCCTTGTGGATGATCAATAGTCCAAATCAAATGTTTGTCTTGGTCCCGATTTCTAATGAACTTTTGGTCTCAAATTTAACTTTTTGTTTTTGGGGGTGGTTTTTGATGGAGTCTTTGGTTCAATTTTGAGATTGGTTCTTTAGATTTAAAAAATCTTTGCTTATGATCATTTTCACAATGTTTTAAAAAACTTGTCTAGTTTAAGACAAGATTTGGTTTGGTTTTCATTTGCATTCCACCTAATTAAACAATCTTTTTTTTGGGTGTAATATTAGTTTGTTCAACTAATACACACATTTCAAAAATAAAAAATTATGTAATATTAATTATGTACAAGTAATTAATAACTTGCTTAAAGTATAAAAGGCCAAGCTTGTATTTCTTTTGAGAAACTTGTATTTACCTATCTAGAGAACTTGAACTTAGTTAAAACAAACAACAGCCCAATTCAAATTTTATACTTTTTGATTTTGAAAAGAGATCGAGTGTTCAATTAGGTTTCAATGGCTATTCAACCTCAGATGTGGAGACCCTGAAACCTGACCCATAATCTAGACCTGAACTGCCTAAATCTCAGTACCTACCATCACTGGTCCAGACTCCAGACTCCATCACATACCTCACAAAATTGTGATGGGTTTAGGGTTTAGGGTTTGAAGCACCAATACAACTTAAACTTTTTTTGATGTCTTCTCAATTTTTTTTAATGCAATTGAATTTGTGTGTAAGTACATATGGCGGTGTTAGAAAAAGCACTAACAATCTGTTAGGGTTTGGGGTGGCAGATTATATCATTTTCTTCATTACAATATATGACATTATCTTCTTCAATGATCATACACTTGCAATAGTGAGCAAAATGTGTTTGCCGAACATGATTTTTTCTTCACGTTGTGGAATCTACCACCCCAGAACTTAATGTCACAGAGAGGCCTTGCCCTACCCATTAAGTTGAGTTCGTCACCTAGCTCACTCTCACAGGCTTGCTGGACACTTTACCAACACAATGAGTATGGCTTGACCATTCCTTTGTACATAACCATCCCGGGTAGAATCTTGATGATCTCATTGGCTGTCAGGTTTGTGAGTTACAACTCATGTTAATCTTTCATCTTGATTTCATTAGCAAACTACTAGTTAGCACAAGGTATGATCATGGGCTCTCATTTGCCTAATGATTTTGTAACCCTTCACTGCTTGGATGAAGATTTCATAACCTCTCCCTGCATCACATGCCTTGACTATTCACCGCAACCATGGGTGCTCTTGCAGGTTACCTAGTCCATAATCTTTCCCCGCCCCCAAAGTGTCCAAAATTTACTACCCCAGAAAGGGTCCAAGATTTTGGGCTCCACAAAATCTGTGCAACCACTGAAGCAAAAAGCAGAGATGGCCTTTTGTTTTCTGAATTGGCAATATGTAGACAGCAAGTTAGTTGCAGCGCAAATTCCAGCAGTGGATTTTGATCAGTCGCAAGCAAACAAGGTGGAGATGTTTGTGGACACCTATATTAGTGCGGTTTGATTGATGTGCAAGTTGTGATTCGGCACAGCGATGCTTTTGCCAGGAAACAGTTTTGCTGCTAGCGCCTGCATCTAGCTGGGAGAGTAAAAGGCCATGGCCCATAACCCAGCGTCAGACTATCGTACCATGCTGTGACAAAACAGAATCCTGCAGTCTCGTAGCGATATGCAGCAGCAAACTGCAGCCTGGTGTGGGAGAGGAGCCTTGCCCATCTTTCAGCAGTTGGCTGCAGCAGCTGTCTCCTGCCTGGCCAAGAGTAAACCAGCTCCCCACCACGGCACCATGCAAGGTGGATGATGTTTGCACTAGAGGCGAGATCAGGACTGAAGACAGCAGATTCTGCGAGGTAAGCATGCCCTGGCAAACCTGTTAGGCAATCCTTAACAGGTTTGCCCGGGGTGTGTGCACCGAGCAGAATCCACCATCTACAGCACACTCTTTGAACGTTAAAGACAGGAAACGTCGTTGGAATGGTGGAGACTGAGATGGGAATGTTGCAGAATATAAAATCGATAACTTGGGCTCATTCTGGAGCTATAAAGAGTCAAAAAAGAGCCGGATTTGCAACTCCTGACTTTAATGTGTAAGGTAAAGCTGGAGTGTGAGGGCAGCAGAACAAGGGCCCACAATAAGGGCCCCATGTGCGACAATAGTCTAGAGCACTCTAGCACCATTTCTGTAATGCCCTTTGCTCGAGTGCTTTAGTTGGTGAAAGGATCCCCGCACTTTGATTTCTGATTTTTCCAGGTTGTTTTTCTTTTTTTCTTTAGGGGGCGGGAAAATCACACTAGGATTGGATTTATTTCTTGGCAGAGCAGAGAGTCTCGTGGCATTGGGAGAAGTGAAGCCAAAAAGATGTAGTGGACCCAAAAAGAAGATGGCTGTTCCAAGAAGCACTTTTCAGTGTATCACCAATCCCGACTTGAAGGCCCTTGGGCCAATGGCACCATTGGCCCAAGGTTATTAAACCTTTTGTAAGGTGACTTGTAAGGTCATCCATCCCAATTCCGATAGAAATGAGCTTTTTTAAATTTCAGAGTTCTTTGTGAAAAAACCATTTTCCAACAAACCCGGGAAATCGACTCACCAACTACCCGAAACCTAACCCCAGAAGCAAAGGTTCTTATGAGTTATGAAATGAGATTTCAAAAGAGCAAATATACTGCAAACTAGAACTGACAGTTTCAAAATTTTGAAAGAACTAAAAAAAAGAAGGCAAATCCAAAGTTCTCCCTCACAAAGTTACAATAGGGTAACTTGCCATATGACCGAGCACCACCTAAGACCGAACATGTTTTTAATTAATATCTTCTTCGTCTCTTCTTCATTTTGACTGATTTAAAACGTTATGGGAGCGCTAACTTGAGCTCTTCAATTCGTCTTTGAACAGAATAGGCAAAGGAGTAAGTATAGAAGAGCACAAATAAGCTTTTCCAAGTTATAAAAGGCGTTTTTCTTCTCTTTTCTTCTTTTCTACCCCTCTTACTTTCAATGCTCATAACTTTCTCATTTCTTGTTCAATTTAATTGATTTAAAGTGCTATAAGAGCGCAACCTTATGATCTACAAATAATCTTTGAACAATAAAGTAAATAGAGCGACTTTCACATACTTTTTTGGTTGTTCGGTGATAGTCTTCCAAGTGGTTTTTCGTTTCCACCATTTGGCCCCCCCTTCCCTCCCTTACTTTGGAGGGTCACATCTGACTCATTTCTTCATCTTTTTCAACGATTAAACTTTCAGTGGGTGCGCAAATAGTAGGGCTACAATTCCTCTATGGGCATGAAATGTAAAGGAGCACTCTCCAGAAATTCGCAGACCTCTGAGACACTAAGTGCTCGGCGACCGGCCTGGATACCCTACTAAATGCCTAACCCAAAATACCTGCCAGGTGAAGTATATTGTTTGATTACAATGAATAATCTATCGAGTCCAGGTTTTGGTAGTTTTAATCCCACCATTTTCTCAAAGGGTAAATCTTGACAAATGATGTATCCGCACTAGCATTTGCTATATACCAGTGTTAAACGGTTACCACTAACAGGAACAGACCTCAACAATCATCAAGTCAGTTCTGAGAATTCATAACTGTGATTGTCAGAAAAATTCAAAGAAATAGTTTTGATATATATATTACCATGGTTTTGAATTTTTTCAAAATCTCAAACTGTCAATCCTTTGCTAGTTTTTTCATGAAAATCACCCATTTCAATGTTATTTTTCTGAAGTAACCAAAACCAGTGTTTCTTTGATTTTTATTATTTTTAATCAAAAAGACAGAATTCAATATAAATCATAAATTCAATAATCGCATACCATTGGTATTTACTGGTGTTGGTCGGTTCTTCCTTTCTAAGAGAGCTTTTGATCCCAGTTTTGACACTAAAATTCTTTTCCTCAGTTCTCCAGGTACAGCAATTTTGAGCTATTTTTTTGTATTTTTCCTTGTGATTCTGATTTCAAGCATTTTTTTTTTCAAATTCAAAAACCTTTGGGCTTGGTTTGCAAAACCACATATGGCTTCATGTAACATGACACACTTTGCAAGATTGCATATTGCATAGGCACAAATATTTACACCAAATTAAAACTGGGGTTGGTGCATAGGTATAGAATTCTACAACTAATCAATTAGTTGTAAAGTTTAGTTTGCTTGTGAACTTTTTAAACAAGTTTAACTTGTTTTGCCTAAACAACTTAACCTCTGCTCAAGATCATCTTAAAAAAATTTGGTTTCAGTTCTAGCAAAAGATTAGGTTCCATAGTTTGCCTTTTGTGCCGATTTCACAAAAAAGGATGTCAAGTCAAGTCCAGATCACAAAACCCAAAACCTGAATCTGTGAGTTTGATACTCCAAACCAGGGGACTTGTAACACTGATATTTACCCAGATTT
This sequence comes from Sphagnum contortum, assembly GCA_963920785.1. Classification (NCBI taxonomy): domain Eukaryota; kingdom Viridiplantae; phylum Streptophyta; class Sphagnopsida; order Sphagnales; family Sphagnaceae; genus Sphagnum; species Sphagnum contortum. Next base: position 2,705,979 of record OY987282.1, read on the forward strand.
GTTTGAATCGGACCTCAAATCTTGAGACTTGAACCTGGTTTATGAATACAAAGACCTAGATTCAAAACCAGATCAGAGGTTCCAAGAAATTAACAAAACCATTGCCATGTGTGCTTATCCTTTTGAATAAAGTATTCCTAGGTGTGTAGCAAAATGATAAATTACATTCCTACCAAGACAGTGGACACATTCTAACATGCATTGTTTGGGCAAGGCAATGAAAAAGGCCCATCACCAGCTTGAAAAAGGACCTAAGGATAAGAGATTTACACCCACCATATATGCAAAGCCATCCTTGTATTGGCCAGTTCAGCAAGCACATGGAATGCACAGGCCTAGCTCCATGGACTAGCTTAGTTTCATACTCATAAAGGTCTACAAGTAAAATTTTGCCTTCAACTGCATACTAATAATTTATTTTTGTAGTATACTGCACAAGAAAATGCACTCAATGCCATCAAAAAAGCTGACAACCCAATTGGTTCAAGGAGCTCATACCGCATTTAATGGTGATTCACAAAGTGCTATTATGAGCAACAGAAATTTTATTCATTATACAGCATTCTTTTGCATCCTTTAGGAGTTGCACACCTTCATTGATCTTGGAGAAGGGCAGCATCTCAAGCTCCTTTGTGGGTGATATAGTGGTCCAAATTGATTGTCTGAAATCCCACCAAATGAAGAGTATCAGTTGCTCTATTCTTATTTGAATTAGCACCAGTGTCCAATTGCTTTATCAGACAGAACCCTTGCAAGGAAGAAGAAACATGGGTACAGAAGAAAGTGCTAAAAAGAGAGTGCAAGCTTACCTATTGCATTGTGACTGAAATTGCAACTAACCTTGTTGAATTCAATCACTGTTGGGTAATTCAGCCTAAACTCATCACATTTCCTGAGCTCTTCTCTTCCTCCCAGCAGTCTAAGACTCTTGAAGCAGCAGTCAGTTACTGTCAGTGGTGAGTGAAAGCAAATCAGAGAGCTGCTGCTGTGCCTGAGGATCCAAGCTGAGAGGAAGCGATTCCTGACACAACAACACAGCACAGCGACGCCTGAGGGAAAGTTACCTGACCCCAAAAAAAAAAAAACCACACGGCTGAAAATTACAATAACTTTGTGATCCTTGAGACTTTGGAAGGATCTGTTGTTGTTTATTGCGGGAGGAGGCAGTTGAGAGAGTAGTACAAGTTTACCGCAATTGCAGAGATTCTGACATAACAAAAGCTCATACAAAGAGTCTGGAGAATCAAATCCGGAGAATGTGATCACGCATCTCCATGATCTCTCAGCATCAATCACAGATGAATAATCAACACATGAACCACTGTAATAGAAATGCTGCATAATCATCCTCAATATCACGGCCAGGACAAGGTCGCAAATAGCCACGATCTTGTGGAGCATGGTGATGAAGGATTTGCCAAGAGAACAAACATTGATCTATGGCACAGTTCTCCGCCATGCACGCGATTTATAAGAAAGATCATCGGCGTAACTTCAACAACAGATTCAACTCCACAACAAAATTAGTGATCATGTCTGTAAACAATTGCAACAACTTTTGTGATTCTTGATAGTTTTCTTGAATTTGTTTCTTGCAGGAGGCAGTTAGAGAGAGAGAGTACCTGAGTGCATTTTTTTTTAAAGAAAACATTTAAATGACGAGCAAAAAATAATAGGCTACAACCAGTTTTTTTTTTTTTTTCTTAATTTTCTCATGGTGCTTCAAAAGTGGTGATCAGCCACAAGAGGATTTGGCCAAATCTGGCTGCAAGACAAATAAAGAAGTAAGAAAATCTAGGAATCCTATTTTACATGTTGGTGAACCACTAGAAGTTGTTAGTCAATATTATGGCTATTTCAAAAGTAGAAAGCTAGAAATCTGCCCAAATTCTCCAAATTATTTGGCGATTTCATAATATTTATTCTTCTTCAAATGTGGTGATTTTTTTCAAAAATTTCCAAAAAGTTTCCTTGGCCATCATGTTGTTAGGGGTTTTTTTTTAGCAAAATGACGAATCTTCATCACCAAAAAAATTAGTGGGTGTAACTTGTTGAAAATAGGGGTTTTTTTTTTTCTCAGTTTTGTCAAGTACTTAGTTGGAGTGGCAATTCTTCACAAGAGGAATGAGCCAAATATGGCTAAAGGTTAGACAGTAAAGTAGAATTCTTTTCAAAACCTGCCTAGTTTTGACTACCAATAGGAATTCATTGTCTAAAATATGGCAATAGGTTTCTCCTCAAAATATGGTGATTTTTGCTCTTTTTCTTTTTTTGCAAAAAAATATTACTTTGTACAATTCACACCACTGTTTTTTTAAAAAACATTTGTGATGTTGCTATATGGCAATTGTCCACAAGGAGATTTAGCCATGTTTGGCTATAGACCAGCTATGAAAGTAGAAATTTGTTAAAATTCTTTTATAACCTAGCTCCTTGCTTGAAGAATATTATGTAGAAACATGGCAATTTTTTAGACTTTTCTTCAATTTTGGCGATTTTTGAAAGAAAAGAGAAATTTAACAAAATACTATTTCTAAAAAATTCGGCAAATGGCAGAAATTCATAAAAAAACATACATATTGATTTGCATTGGTTTTTTTTTGTATCGTCACAATGCAAAAATTCACCTCCAAAAAAAAAAAAAAAAAGTATAAGATTAAAATATATAATAAGTATAAAGACCCCTCCAAATACAATAAATTCTCCCAGTGCTTTATGGCATCAGAAAATACAAGAAGAGCCCATTACAAAGCATATCTCATCAATGACCTCCATGCTTGCCTCTTGCCAACTCCCCTGCAACAGACTGCAGATTGCCCTGAAACTCGTTTTCGAGCTTTCATTGCATGGTACCATTGCTCCCCACCTTCCATTCTCGTTTGTGAAAGTGGATGTGGCCATTCCACAATCCTGCAACAGACCACCACCACCAGCAGAAATCAGAAATTGATCCAAAGGACTGCAGAGAATCCAGATTTTTCTACACTTATAATGCAAATTTGACTGCTGAGATATACAGTAGTCTCCCGTTTAAGTACGCAACTTGAACCTCGGAGTTTTGTGCGTACTTTACCGGTAGGTGCGTACTTTACACGCTCCATTCCCAAGTGCGTACTGTAATTAGTCTTGAACTTTGTGCATTAAAGGCTGGTTTCAGCATTTCATACTGAGATTTAATAAAATGTCTTTATTTGGCGGATACCACAGAAAGAGGGGTAGGGGTGAAAGGAGGCCAGGGTGAAGACAGGGTTACTTTAGGGATAACTCTATCTAATCTAATAATTCGCTTAGTCCGTCTGTGACACGGCGTTCTGCACACAGACAGACTAAGTCCCCACAGTGGAATTGTCTGCTATGGCGGCAATTCCAGTATTGTTTTCTAAGGCAGAACCGGCCCGGCCTCTGAATATACCAGATAGTTTAGATATAAACGAGGCCGCACCAAGCAAACCAAGGGAACAGCTTGCCTTCTTCTCCAAGCTCTCCCTTCGCCGCCACCGCTCTTGCCATCGCGCACCAAGCTTGAATATTGAATGATTTCTTCACGGAAAATTAAATTAAATTTTAACTTTTTTTTTTTTTGGAGGAATTGGAATGTGTCTTTGGTGTTGATGGAAAGATCTTGATGAGTAGGATTTAATGGAATTTATTTGGTAAGATTTGGATTCAGAAACGTGAGAGATATTGATTTAAAAAGTGATTCTGGCGCTGAAAATTCCAAATAAATTCCAAAAAATGAGGTTTTGGAAGGAGAAATCAGTTGAGGACACAGAAAATTCCAAATAAATTTTTAAAAATGAGGTTTTGAAAGGAAAAATCAGTTGAGGACACAGTAACACTCGGGCCAATGGCACGGGCCACACTAGTTATTATAAAAACAGAAATGAGTGAGTACATATGTTCCACTGAAAAATGTTGATCCCTAAAAATTTTGTCATAAAATGCGTACTTAAACGGGTGCGTACTTAAGTGGGAGGCTACTATAGTAGGTTCAATCATCTCTTATATAAAGGAATATATATGGCTTATGTCTTCCCCAGTGCCCACCAAGAAGAAAAGAGAACATACCTTGCATCCCAGATCCAGCAATGAAATCTCAGGAAAGGAAAAGCAAGAAATTATCATGGATGATGGAAAATCCTAGTGGAGTAAAAGGTTGCATAAATTTCTTTTTAATTGCCATTTGAGATCCATGTACACAGCTCCCTGGAACATAACAGTGGACTGGGTGCTACAAAGTCCAGTGGGAAATTCCAATCTCTAAGAATTTAAACCCAAACTCTGTAACTAAAAAGTGAATAGTTATCTCAGGACAATGGAGAGAACAAGGTGTCCATCTACATTGGATACAAGACATGATGGAGTATGTTCTTGCCTACTCTTTTGAGATCCAGAGTAGAGTTTTTCCTATTGTTGGACAACGCACATGCTACAAGTTTAATATGAAATTGATTCAAGTAACAGTCTAGCATGCCACATTCAGAGTTCATTTCTGAGATGCAGACATTCTCAGACAGATTGTGCTTGGTGCTCACTTCTCTGCAATCCACAAGCAGCAAATCACAGTTACTCTCAGATTCATAAGTCAGCTGACTTGAAGTCAGTTCCGTACAACAGGAAATTTACAGTAGTGAAGTTAAATTTAAGCATCAGATACAATAGATGCTAAGCTCCAATCCATACAACATATGCAATCTTCTATCAACAAAGAGCTTAGTTCTCGACCTGGGTTCCATACAAGTGTTGTGTAGGCAAGCATGCCACACACTACATATGGGTCCATGTTTGATGATGGTCGACGATCTTCAAGGTAACCTGCCATGAAACACATTTCCTACCCCCATTCAGTTCTTGGTCACACAAATGTCTCTCAAATGCTTTGACAAATTACTTTTGAATTTGGAAGGAAGCAAACAGCACAATCTGGTGAATCTAGGCAAGAGTCTGTGAAGGTTGGATTCCCAAACATAGAGCAAAATTGTCTACCAACAGAAGTAATTGCTTTGCCATTCAAAGATTTGTTTTGTACAGACTACCTTTTCCTTCCTTCTCTGTATCACCACCAACACGGATCGAAACGCCACGGTTGCCAACACCCTGCATTGATTGTAATTTCCAAGCAGATACCAGATCAAAATGCAGAGAACCTAACTTCAACAGGATCTATCTAAAACATCCTACACATGCCAAGCACACTGCCAGAGGTATTGTCAATTGTCAACACATTATTGAGGCCAGCAGGCCTGAAGATCTATATCCAACGACATTGCAAACAAAGTATAACTTATACCCAAGAGAAGATGTTCATGTCAGCTGTCTCATGTTGGCCAGTCATGCGCTTTTCATTGCCTGTTCCATAGTGGGCCATGTGTTCCTTATGCCTCAAACCGAGTTTCTCAATGGCCTCCTTAATAAGTCCATATCCACCCTCTGCACGCATGCTCTTAGAGCTGTCACACAAGCAGGCACCTGTTTCTGTCAGAAGTTCAGGTGCATGTGGAGCATGTCATCTGAACATTGTGTAGGGAAAACCCTACATCCAATGCTCAGCTGTCTGTCACACCACAAGAACGAAATCAGTCTAAATGCTTCAGCTTTACAACGATTCTCTCTGTGTAACTGGGTGACCAACAAGCACTGACCTGTAATTTGCATGGCAACCGGCACCATTCCAGTCACCCTGTTTCAAATTTTACCCCAGAAATGAGCAGTGTCAGACACTTTCTAACCCAAAACTAAACAAAAAGAAGTACATATCACTCTGACATGGTTCAGTAGGAGGGAATGTTGTGATCTTACATCAACAGGCTTAGGCTCCAATGAAAGTACCACCCCTGCAATTTCTGTAATCCTCTGTAATTGAACCAACAATCAGCAGGTCACAAAGTCATAAGCAAACAACCAGAACATTCAGTAGGCTTGGATTTCTAGGAACAACAACAGGAAAAAACTTAAACAATCAAATATGAGCACTTTCTATACATCAGTAGTCTTATACTTCCCACCACAGTTGAATGGAATACCAGAAACTTCATGAAGTCGTTCACATATATACCTCTAGGATGTAGCGAGCGGCCCATAGCTGGTCTGCTGCTGAAATGCCTACTGCAGGTCCTACTTGGAACTCCCACTGTTGCAAAGAGAAATAGACAACCAATGTAAACTGCCATTCTTATTCGGAAAGTCCTATAAGTGAGCCACAAATGAGGTTGCTTCATCATATTACACATGTGCACATGTTTACTGACTTTCACACACAGACCAATTCTCTATTCTTTACATTTCTAAAAATTCTTCTTTGCCTGTAAAATATAGAGTAGGGTGAATTGATTATTTAATACAGATTGCTAAAATATTCTATGATTCAAATGAATTATCTCAATAGGTTGTGAAATAGTTTATACCTGGCCAGGCATAACTTCAGCATTGATGCCACTGATTTGAATGCCAGCATAGAGACAAGCTTTGTAATGAGCATTCACAATGTCACGGCCCCAAGCTTTGTCAGCTCCTGTTCCACAATAATAAGGTCCCTGCTCCACAAATTTGAATCCATACCATAGACATGAGGCATAATTCACTCCTCACTGCTAATCCTTATGCCTGGAAACCAAAGGCGATTTAGTGTCCCACAATGAATTTAAATCTGCTTCTGGTAAAACCTGGACTCATTTGTCTGCTCCGAAAAAGGCAAGAATCAATTCATCTCAACATATGCAGAGAGAGTTTGTGACCCACACGAACACAGTTGACACAATTGATATTCCTTGGTCTTCAAGCAAAAAGAGTATGGATTGCAAAGTCAAAAGAAAAGCTGTGGGGATGACTGCACTAGATTTTGCATGAGCAAGCCTATACAATCACTGAAACAGTGTGCAGTAGCTTCACCTGAGGTCCAGGGTAACCTCCCTTGGGCCAACCAAGAGGCCATTTAATGTCTTTCTGGAGCAAGGTATATTCTTGTTCGAGACCAAACCTGCATTGTAAAGACATACAATATTTTCGTCAGGATTGGCCTGATTGAAACATGTACTCCAGGCACATCTTACAAGAAACAGGAAAACTCCTCTCTATTGTCAATCTTCCACCCCAGTTGACATCATTTGATTCTTTCATGTAGTTTAGGAAATATTATACCAGGTTTGCTCCTCAGCAACTTCCTTCTTTGCAAAGATCTCAGCAGCAGCAGCTCTCTTGTTGGATGGTATAGCATCACCCTGAGGAGTATATGCATCACAGATGACCTACACCACCCCATGGCCCAAGAGAAGTGAATTCCAAACCCCTCCCCCCCACACACACCAAAGGGCCCTTGAGCACACCTGTAGTGCAAAATTCCCCAAGCCCAAAAACAGGAATTGTGAGAGCAGTGTCCAAGACATACCAGGATGTTGTGTCCTCTGCGAAAGGGATCTTTGTAAATGGCCTGGGGACTGTACAACCACCAACCCAATAGACACTGTGTTTAGGGCAATCGTCACAACGATGCAAAGCTGTAAAAGATCATGGAAGGAATCTCATGACGTTCGTGCTTCGTGTAATATCTCTTCCTAGATGGATGCCAAAGACACAGGGGAGAGTCTGAAAAATGATTACTATAGAATCACTTCACTATCTCCTCCTGATGCTTGGTTGGTACTGGAGCCATCATAGTTCCACTTTGGGAGCTTTTTGACATCAGTCACTGGTCCGGGTAGTGTCTGCATAAATACATACACATTCGTGAATTTTAAATTTTATTTTCAACAAGATGTTCTGATGCATGAAATTAGGTCTACACGTGCTTCAGACGTCTTCAAGACCGATCAGAAGTTCACATGAGAGCTGTTGAATTGAATAATTCGAGTCCACGATGCAAGCAATCATGTACATTTTCGAGGAATGTACAAATAGACGAGAGACGTACCCTGGCTTTGCTGCGAAGATCCGTGCCTGATCCTCCAATCCTGTAGATCAAATCCAGCAGAAGCGCACTTGTTTAAATGCACAACAAGAGCAAATAGTACCTAGAAGCCAATACTTACATATGCTTGTTCAAACTCTACGCCCTTATTACAACAGCAGATTCTGAGCTCCCTTGCTCCAAGTTTTTGTATGTTCGAATTTTTTTTTCCAACGTCGAAAATTCAAGTTAAGACGTTGAACAAGACATGTCAAGCATCTCCAGTACTAACTCACTCCATTAGCAAGCTCTCGCAATGCTGCTCAAGATGGTTAAAAAACAGGAACCAGAACACAAACCGAAAAAGACACAAAGAAGAGCTAAAAGAAGTGACCGCACCTGAAATCTCAATCTTAAACCACAGCGAAGCTAGTCGGAACTATCTGAGCTTCTTCCAAAACTATCTCTTTCTTATTAACCAACGCAAAATTAATATTATCGCCACTAGAGAGAAAACAACAATTCCCGGCGCGGTTTGTTTCTTCTTTAATGCATTCGATTCGCTCTGTTTATCGAAACGAGAAGTGCATCCGAATAATATGAAAGAATTCCGGAAGAAACGAAGCAATAGTTTCTTATTCCGAGGATAAAGGATTGACGCAAACGTACCAGATGTACTCGGCAATTATTGTCTTCTCATCGAGTGAGAGTTCAAGCAACTCGGTCAAAGTCGACATGGCTGCTGCAAGAAACACCGCACGAGAAACGATCCAGACAATCCGAAATCAGTTCAATGCAAAGAAATTTAAAATCCGCAGAGAGAAGAAAACTATCTGTCTCGCTCGCTCGCCCGCTCGCCGGGCCACGCGATCGTTGCATATAACGCAAAACTGCAACATAGGCAAGATGGAGAAGACGACGACAAAACACTGCACAAATATATTTACTGCAGAGCGCCTCCGCCAATCTACTATTTACTATTTACCCCCTGGTTCTTCTCTTACTTACCAGGCTACACCTCAATATTTTAAGATTTTTTAAATTTGTAGCCCAAAGTGGCGATCATCCACAGGAAGATTTGGCCAAATCTGGCTATAATCCAGAAGTAAAGTACAAATCTATAATCATCCTTAGATATTTTTGGCTACACACTGAAAACCAAATATATAAATATGGCGATTAAAAGAAATTTCCCCTCATTTCTGGCGACTGAAAAATTCCAGAATTATTTCATTTTCGAATTTTTTAATTTTTAATTTCTCTTTTCGGAGAAAATTTTCGCCAGTGAAAGAATGGCTGCTACCACTAAGTTACTTTCACTTCCCCCCAGGGTAATTTCGTTTCTCCGCATCCACACCGGAAATGAGCTTCCCGTTGGCTTGGAGCGTTGCCGAATGCATCAGCGCCGCGTGGCACATAACCCGCATCTTCCAGACACTTGGCAAGGGTAAAACGGACCCGGAGGTTATCGTGCGGATCTTCGGTTTCATAACCACGGTTCTAGAAACATGGGAGGAAATGTAACCGCCGGGTCTTATCTGTTTCTTACATGAAACCCGTCGGTTTTTTGCGGTTTCGAAGGAACCGGCATCATCGTTCTTTGATTCTGAAATAGTAAAAAAACTGGAACAGACGGATATTAGAAAATCAAATACCCGCCCAGGAGCGGGTTTTAGGGTGGTCCTTTGATTTTCCAAAGAACGGCCCATTTTGGGTATTTTGAAAACCGTTTTGGGTATTTCAAAAACCTCAAAGAACTGCTGATTCTTTGCTGGCCTTTTAGTTTTTTTTCTGAGTCGGAGCCAGAGTGGTGGGTCGTTCAAATTTTTGCCTCCACCGGTTATATGCCCATATACCTGATCTGACCTCCGGCAGTGGTTTTGTCCAGAACCAGAGAACCACCCAACACTAGTCTTGTACTGTCAGAAAAAGATGACAAGCCGGTTGTCAGAAAAGTAAATACCCTGCTACTCCCATGAAGTGAAGAACCATGGGGAACTCAAGGACCAGAACTAGAGAACAAGGTTGGATCCGGGTATCAAGCAAATGGCTTTTTTGAAAGGCTGCATACCAGTCCAACACTGTGTGATGAGGCGCTTGGAAAGGAAACTTGGTAGTACCAGGAGTTTTCATACCACCAAGGCACTTGGCAAAACCGAGGTCAGCTCAAAAGTCGTTTTGCCAAGTGCCTTGCCGGTATAAAAATACATAGAACAGCTGGGTATTTTGCCAGGAGCAAAGTGTCAAAACCCTGATGTGCATGACTTTTTTTTCCTCAACCTTTGATATTCTGCAACATGTCTATGAATTAAAAGTTCCAGCATTGTGGGTTGAAAGTTGAGACTTGAGACCAATGTTGCTGATCCTTCCATTTTGTTAGAGGCATAAGATATCTTCCACTTTTGAATGATGAAACCCTGCAAAACTCCATAAAAAGAAAGCACCCAAAAAAAGGGAGAGAAAAATAAACAAACGCCAAGGACTAAAGTTCAGGCAAGCAAACAGCCCAAAGGTAAGGGAACCACTAAAGTATCAAAAGCTTCACCAGTTGCATGAAGCATACTGCCTAAAGAAAGGGGAAGTAAGAAGCCCCATAAAACTCCAAGCCTAGAAGAACACTTCCCTTCAGCAACAGCACGCATCGAGATGGAGTAGGTGTAAGAACTAAAAACCCTCTTATTTTCTAAGAGGAACCTTTACAAATAATAATTCACCATCTCAAATACATTAGGGAAATTTCTCCAAGTGCTTTGCTTTATGTGTAGTGCAACACCCAAGGAGTGGGGAGTTTTGGAAAGTAAGCATTTTCAGCTGATGCAAAGTGAAGGAGCACTTACTTTTGGAACTCCTCCACCCCAAGGGCTACCAAGTGTAAAAAGCGATGTGAATATTTTATTTTTCATAACATGTTTCAATGGGTACTTGGTGGGTATCATGAAAAAAACGATGAGAGGCGTTTTGAAAAATGAAATGCCCACAAGTGTGGGTGTCTTGTTTTCCAAAATGTCTCAATCCAGTGTGGGAGGGCTATATATGCTCTTTGTCTTTAAGAGGTGTGCAGTTTTTAAGATCCCAATTGAAGTCCAAAACTAACTTGCACCCAAAGGCCAAATATTAAACTTGGGATGGGTTACTTCACATTATTAATGTATAAAACAGTTATCAACGGAGGGTACAAATCTTGCTTGCTCTTTGCAAGTTATTGCATGCAAGCCCAATAAATGAATTGTTTTTTGGTTAAGATCCACACAAATTCAAAAAAGAAAATTCTTTAAAAAATACTTAAATCACAAAAAAGATTTAATACAAAAAATAACAAGCATTTCAAACTTTTTAAAAAACATCCCGAACATATCACAAGATCTTATCCAATTTGAACCATGGTTAGTACCAGTTTTGAGTGGTTTTTCTCTTTTACAAAGACTAAATGGAGGTCTCTGGGGCACATAGAGGTGGAGTCTTCAGGCAATCCCCACCCCACACTAGCAAAACACCCGCTTTAATTTAATCTTGCAGCACCACCACGATAGCATGATTCCTGTTGCGCTCCTGTATTGATGTCCATTTTGCAGTGGTCATTTTTACCCCTTTAAAATCTTTTTTCTAGTATGAATTTGGGCAGTGACTATTTACTTGTCCAGATGTACAGATTTCTTTGCCTGTTTAAAGGGCCTTTAATGAAGTTTGTGGGTAAGGACAGTGATCATTAAACAATATTATATTTTAACATCAAGGAGTTCTTTACAGTTTGGCGATGGCGATGCTCTTATAAAACAGTCTATACAGTTATATAAAAGATATGAATTCAAACAGAACGAACCCCAACAATACCCCAAAAAAAAGACACGCAATTTAAGATATCACAAAATTTCTTGAAGCTCAACAAATGAAGTCCAAAAAGCTTGTGTGTGAGCACCAATCCCTAAGCAGTTGCAATCTGTCCAGAATTTATCTTGCTCTTAAAATTGCTTCTTGTTGCATTTTGCAGACTTGACAAGGGGGCGGTGTTTTTGGTTTGGAAGCAGATGCAAGCAATATCTCTTTTTTAGTCATTCAATTGTTGGCAGTTGGAACATAACCTGATCTATACCAAGCATCAAAACAATAAATCCTTTCTTCAAACTGAAATTTGATTGCTGATTTTATTAGCAGTTATAGTCTCAAATGTGTTTGGACCATAGAAGGAGGACCATAGAAGTAGTTACCACTTGCTTCTGCCCAAACTGCATCTGTCACACTATCATCTATTACACTGCTTGTAACATTCCAAACGACTTATAGAGCAGAAGTTCTTTGAAATACCCCAGTCTGTTCAAGGACATGGGTTTTCTAACTTGTCATTGTTTCACCCTCTGATTCTAATCATGTTGAGTGGAGGGCAAAACAAACTTTGACACTCCTGAGACATCCATATTCGATGAGCTTGTGAGAAGAGAGCAACTCCAAGTGGGGTTTCCTGCAAAACACTATTGGTAAACAGGTCAGTCTTGTCCATCGCTTCCAATCAGCTGTAGCAGAAGGGAAGAGATGTCTTAAAGAGAAGTACTGGCGGTCAGCTACTATGGCTAAATTAGATGACATTCTTTTTCCCAGGGAACTATGCATAGTACATGATTGTTGGGTTTATGAACTATTAAGTTTTGATGTGATCTTGTGTAAAAATCAGTTGATCAGAGCAGAAATCAGTTTCCAATTTTTACATATGATCAGTGAACAGTACTATCATATGTAAACATTGGAAAAATACACACACACACACACACACACATATATATATATATATATATATTCACGAACATATTGATTTGTTGATCTGTAAATCATGTATGAACTTTAGAAAATGATCCAAGCTCAGAAGAAATTACCCACCTGGTGAAAGTTTCCAGATATGTGCGCTTTTTCAACTTTCATTGGATGGAACTTTGTCGCTGAGGTTCGTTGCAGTTAGAAAGGCTGTCCATGACAGGGGAAGCTTGGATTCAGCTGCGCATGAGTGTTTTCGGCGGCCGGACGGGAACTTCTGGCTGAGATCCGCTGCAGGTAGCACGGTGCCTAGGGCCACGTTAGGACAGGGCGATGAGATTAAGTGGTACATGAGTGTTTTTCCTGGGGCTAGAGGCACATGCTATATGGCAAAGCCTATGTAGCTGGAGCACATGACCATGCAACGTACTCTATGAAAAGCACATTGTAATATGCATGCGAATGTGCACTTCATAGAGTACGTTGCCTGGCTGTGTGCTACCGGCTTCAGTTTTTCCATATAGCATGTGATTAAAACCGCCTAAAACTCTCACGTACCATGTAATCCCATCCTCTGCCTTCGACGTGGTCCTTGGCGCCGATGTTCCTTCAGCGGACCTAAATGCAGCCGACGTTAATACCTGCCTGCCGAAAATTCTAATGGGCTGTACAAAGCTTGCTTGCCTGGACATAGACAGCGCAGCAATCATGTATGATCAACATACTAACCCCAACCAAGACAAGTTATGGCTCAAGAAAGCAATATGATGATGTACATATATAAACTACAGAAAGAAAACTGAAAGCAACAGAGTTGAAAACAATTTACCAAGCCACAGAATGTGAAGACATCAAAGTAAAAGCTGAAGATCATGGAATTAACCCTCTCATTGTTCATGACACATCATGAACTTTAAAAGTCCCGAAGAGATACATGAAGCTGATCCAGGAGACTTCTGGTATCGTTCATGAGTTTACAAGTCACAACAAACTGCATTTGATGTCTCAGATATCGATCTTGAGACGACTCCTGGTTTCCATTTGCTGAAGGAAGTCAAGATTTGTAAGGGCATTCCAACCGCCAGCACCTATCTGAATTCAACACCCTGGAATCCAAACCAAAAACCCCCTCCGAAATTACTTACAAAGATAAGAACAACACAGTGCACACATCCGGGTGCAAACCACAAACCCCCTTCGAAGTTACTTGCAAAGATCAGAACAACACAGTGCACACCTCTGGTGCAAACCAAAAACCCTCTTCGAAGGTAGATACAAAGATCAGAACAACGCAGTGCACACATCAATATATCGCTTGCAGATAGCACCTACCATTGAATACTACTACTACTACTACTACTGCTACTACTACTCCACTTGAAGACGCACTCATGCACAATGTAACCATGCGTATTGTTGCTAATGGGTTCGACGATGAACCTCTTCATATAGCTTTTGGTGAAACACTTCTGGCTATTCTCACAAGAGATGAATGGGTTCTAACCTCATGATGTCAAGAGAGAAGGAATGCATCATGAATAGGGCCGTTGAAGGAGTACTTGGTTGATGGCCGGCCGGTGGAGCGCGCCGGTGACATGAGCTGCTTGTCATGTGCCTGCGAAGGAAGGAAGGAAGGAAGGAAGGAAGGAAGGACGGACGGACGGATGAACAGACAACGAATTGGTCATTTATGGGTGGAGCGCGGCGACAGCGCCTGCTTGTTTAAGAAAGAAAGGACGGATATAGACGCCCATAATGTGAAGAGCGAATGCAACATGAAGATCGTGCCGTTTAAGGGAGTACTTTAGTGGTTGCTGGGTGGAGCGCGGCGCCAGCTGCATGGAAAGCGCCGTTTGAAGGTACTTTGGTTGCTGGTTGGAACGCGGCGCCACTTGCGCTTGTCATGCACGCCAAGAAAGGACGGACATCGACGTCTACGGCATAAGCACTAATTGTGTTGCTTCAATTGTTGGTGTACAAATTTCTGTAATTTCAAAGGAAATGAAATTCATATTAGGTACATGCTACAGATTCATCTTGTTTTTGTTTGTTTTTTTTTTGGGGATTTTTAAAGGTTGGTGAGAAAATCATTAATGGTTATTGTCATGCTGATGGTGCATGGTATAAATTCGTTTCAACTAATGAGGTCTTTACTTAAGGAAATTTCAATTAAACCTTTTTTTTGTATTATTGATCCATGCGTTTTTGTCTAATGATGATGACTATCATTTAAGTGCAACGTGGCTTATTAAAGCCAAAATGAAAAGTGGTAGTTGTATATGTGATATGTAAGGTTAGGTGGAGCTTTCACCCTTTATGAATGACTAAAATAATGCCAATTCCAATGCTAACCACTTTAGCCTATCCAACACAAACTAATTCATATTGAAATGTAGTATAACAAGATTACACGGCTTGGCATAAATATGACTCATAATATGCCTCCTCAGAACCAAATAATTAAAAAAATAATATCAATGTCCCCCAACATTATGTGTAGATAATAAGAAGTATCAAAATAGCCATTGATAAGGTTTTTTTTGTGGCGGATTTTTACACTTGGTGACCAAAAACAAAATGGGTTGTGACCCTGTTCAAAGGGTTTTTTTAAGAAAAGAAAAGCCCAAAGTCACCATATTTTTGGGGAAACAAAAATTGAATTTGCCATATTTAGACCATTGGTTCTTGTATGTTGCTGGTATAATGCTGGGTTTGAAAAACAAATCTACTTTGCTCTCTGACCTGTAGCCAAATTTGTCTAAGTTCTCTTGTAGATGGTTGCCAGTTCACCAACCTCACAAAATTGAGAAAAAAAGAAGAAGAATATTTAGCAATATTTGGCAATATTTTAGAAAAATAGAAAAATCCCTTATGTGTGTGTAGGCAATTTTGGCAATTTTTGGTGAATTATTTTCTAAAAATAGGGAATTTATATCAGAATATGATTTTTTCAAAATAGTTTTCACCAAATGCCAAAAATTCACCCAAAACAAAAAATCACTCACATGACCTCCTTCGTCACAATTCCAGTACCTATCCAACTCCAAGTTGATGTCATTTTTATGGACCTCAAGGCCAACTGGAAGACCCCATTCTCGTGAACTATGCAACATCAATGGTACCATGGTACCTTGACAGCTTGACACTAACTAAATTTATTTGTAAAAATGTTAAAATTTTCAAAAATATATATTTTTTCAAAGAGGAAAATTTTCTGAGGGAAAATAAAGAATTTTCTTCAGGAATATTCTTCTTTTCAACTTGTTGAAGTCTTTTAAATTTAATTAATTATTCGACAGATGTGTCTTGAAGCTGCCCTTGTATCAGCCATCACCATGGGCCTTACCAGAATAAGGGCCTGCCTGAGGTGGAGCTGAGGCCATTACATAGTGTGAAATTTATCAAATCATTTTTATTTTATTTTATTTACTGTGATACCCAGCCAAGTATCTTCTGGGTATCATGGGAATTTTTAAAAAAAAGTAACACCAGGGTTTTGAAAAGAAAAAGACTCGCCTCTGGATTGGCATTTCACTTTTTGAAATGCACACTGGCTGCTTATATAAAGGTGTTGTCCATTTACAGTGGTCTGTACGCATTTCACTATTAAAATCAAAGAACTTCCAAAGCATATAATTCCTTAATATTATCAAGTCAAGCATAATTGAAAAACAAATATCATGATGAAAGTTCTCCATAATTTTGTAAATATGCATGAAACCTATATGTGTGTGTGTGTGTGTGTGTGACATTTACCTACATTTCCTCTCAATGGCAAAATGTAACATTATGGCCTTGAATTGGAATACCACATTCCTATCCTATTGCATTTATGATCCAAAAACTACATGTGGGAGATCTACATGTGGTGGATGTGGTCATGCCCTCACGTTCATACCAATGTTCAACGTATATCATTTTTCGGGGATATTTTCCACTTAAGGATATTCGTCATTCTTTTATGCATTAAATAAGGATATTGCATTCTTATTTTTTTTAAATTAAATATCTTGATTGGATATCAAAATTTCAAGTTTTTCAATTTGACCCAGATATCAGTGTCCCTAGCTATTTGTCGTTTATTTATTAATTGAATATCAATAGATTTGAATATCAAAAATTCAAAAATGTTGCTTGTCAATTATGTTGGGTGCTAGTCTCTTTTTTCACGGCAAAAATTCTCCCAAAAGGCAACATTCTTTTTTTAAAAGGGAATATTTTGTCACAAATATTTTTTCTAGAAAACATCCACAAAAAATTAATCATAAATTATTTTAAAAAGAAAGTATAGCCACAGTAATTGCTACTATTCACTATAACTTTGAAAAGACCTCTAAAAATGTGTCCCTAGAACAGTTTAAAATTGTCCAAAATTCTTGCCACCCTAGTTGCATCCAAAAAATGAAAAAAAATGAAAAAAAATTGTGAGCCTACAAACCTAACCTAATTAGTAACCTAAAACTTACTTAGTTACTAACCTTGTATCCAGCCCTAGATTTGATATTTAGATCATATATCAACCATTTTATATCCAACAGAATTTTCAAATATCAAAGTCTCTAAGATCACACTGAATGATATTCAGCACCCCGGATATTAGACTGGACATCACTCCTAGTGACATCTATCGGATGTCAGTTTCATATCTGAAATGAATATCTGGAAAATCTGAATATTCACCAAACACTGATTCATACCTAAAGAAACATTTCCAATAAGGTAAAAAAATCTCCAGTTTACATTTCAATCCCAAAAAACGTTATTTGGACTACCCTGACAATTATATGGCTTTTTGTTTTAGGAAATTTTTTAATTCACACCTTTTTTTTTGTGAAATTCACACCCTTTGAGTTGTGCCCTGATTGACCACAGACCCCACACTTGCGTTCTTCCATGTTTAGGGTGAAAGAAAGGGTGTGAATTTAACCAAAAAAAGGTGTGAATTTAAACATTTCCTTGTTTTAATGGAGTTACATTTTTATATTTGTGTTTCTCTTGTGACTGAGACTTTTTTCTTTTTCAACTTTGGGACATTTGAAAAACTCCAAAATTAGTTGCATTCACACTAGGAAAAAAAATCGAAAAGTTTTTGACTTTTGTCAAATAATAAAAAAAATTCACCCCAATTTTAATTTTTTTGGGTGCATCTAATCTTTCACAAGGGTGTAGTCTTGCAAGCATATTACTACATAGTTCACGTCCCGGTTAAACATGTAATGTAATCATAACTGGCCATCATCACAAAGAAAGCATGGATTAGCACACCAAAAATATCGATCCTTAAAAAAACAATAGATGCAAATAAGCTTAGTTCAATTTATATGAACTAATGTTTAGTAATCGGAAATTTTGTGGAAAATTTTGCAATTGGGAGAAAGAAAGAAAATATTCCATCTTATATTTATTTTTTATGAAACAAATTGCAAAAATATTAATTTTGTTTTTGGAAAAATGTTGGCACGTTTGGACTCTCTTTTCATTTTTGAAATAGATTGTCACCACTTTTATATTATTTGGGCAATTTTTTTGGAAATTTTTGCCAACTAATGTTGATTATATCTTGGGATGTTTGTTGGCTACTACTGCATAAAAATAGTTCAAAATACTTCCATTTAACTATCCAACATTTCAAAATCTAACTATTTATTATAATGTAACAATTGCATACTTATTTTATTTTTCATACACCATCAAAGATTTAATCTAACCATCATTTCATAATCATTTTAGCAATTATGGATTTTGGAATTTTTTTTCCATGTGCATTCTACTCCAATTATGTGTGAGGGGTAAAAACCAAATATTGATTACAATGATATCATGTTGTTCCCCATATTTATCATGCATGCTAGTTTGGTGGACACAAATTAAAGGTAAGCAACATAATTGAAAAGGGGTACTTAATAATCACAAATGTAGCATGCGAAAAATTAATAATGAAATTCATGCGAAGTTCGTTCATTCATAGGTTCATACAATCTAAACACGAATATCATGCGTTGGAAACACATTTCACATATGGATAAATCTATTGATGAATGAAGTACAAACCTATGAATGAAAGCATGTCACACGAATTTTGCATCTTCTTATAAACTCATGTGTCAAATGTGTTTTCAATGCATAGAATGTACAAATTATTAATGAACAAATTTTGCATAATTTCTATTAGTAAATCATTAAATGTTAAATTTGTGATTAGTAAATTAATTGTGTTAAATTCATTTGCAAATAAAGGGTTGGAATCCAACTTGCTTTTGATCTCATTTCTAAATAATTCTACTTACATAAAAAAGTTGCGATTTTTTAAAAAATTAGTAACTTTTTCATGTTATAACAAAATCTCATGTTTCAATCATGACTTCGTAACTTAAAATGCATTTTTTGGCTTCGATGAAAATAATTAATTAATTGTGGTCCCTAATGTTGTTGAAAATAATATAGTATTCGACTTGATACTAAATTTGAAAAGGTTTTGCCACACCAGAAAATATTCACATGGAATCTTGGAATTTAATAACTTTCTGATTTTTAAGAAAATTTTGGATGCATAAAGAAGTGCATAAAGGGGGTATTTATAGTAGTCATGTAAATACATGGATTTGTTTTTTTTTTAAGTAGGTTAAAAAACTAGGAAATTTATTCAAATTTGCACCCCAAAAAAAGTTCAAATTATTTTCTAAATTATTTTTGCCAAAGTGCCAAAGTGCCCTAAAAGAAATAGATGGTCACATAGTTTTTCCAATTTTATAAATGTAACATCACTAAGGCATTAATTGGGAACACATTTTGTAAAAAAATGCTCAAAACTCACTCCAAACCTCAAAAGATAACCTGGCACAGTATTATTTTTTTAAATTCAAATCTAAATTTTTTATTGAAAATCCACAAAACAATCCAATACAACGCATCAAAAATCCTTTTTTTAAGGTTGTTGTTGTTGTTTGATGCATCCATAAAAATCTTCAAAAACAGCATTTACAATTTTCCATGATTATTCCAACAATGACTTCATCAATTAATGATAAACAAATAGTTAAAACAACCCAAAAGATTACAAGTTCAAATTGCTATTGGAACATTTCCATGGGCATATTGCAGAACATG
Source organism: Sphagnum contortum (assembly GCA_963920785.1). Classification (NCBI taxonomy): domain Eukaryota; kingdom Viridiplantae; phylum Streptophyta; class Sphagnopsida; order Sphagnales; family Sphagnaceae; genus Sphagnum; species Sphagnum contortum. The sequence goes on from OY987282.1 coordinate 2,725,711, forward strand.
TTTTGGATGAAGATTACTAAAAATTTGCCCAATGTTAGCTTTTGGCTTAATATGATGAAGTTAGCAAAAGCCACAGTGTACACTTTAACACTGAGACTTGATTGGCTAGATGTATTAATTAGTCTAAGTGGTTTGCTACTAGTAATCTTTAGTGTGCACTTTAACACTGAGACTTGATTGGCTAGATGTATTAATTAGTCTAAGTGGTTTGCTACTAGTAATCTTTAACTTTTTACAACCCTTTTTCTTGGTTATGGGTGGGGATTGTGATGTGAAAAAATATTGTTGTAAGGCTAAATGCTAAGTATGGGTGGAATTGTTCTTAGGTTCACATTTTAACGTGATGATCATGAAAAGCATTTCATTTCTAAAACACCCTTGCATAATGCAAGCCAATATGACAAATCTACCTCTTACTAATATGGCAAGAAACTAAAAGCCCAAAGACAATCAGCACAAAGATGAAGATGTGTTAAGATGGATATGAATATGCTCATGACCATACTTTCTCATTAACATTTATAATATATTAAAAAGGGTGATAATTGGGAAAATGTACTGCAATAGGTATGAATAAGAGAGATAGTCAACCTATTGTTTTGCATCACAAGGTGGTGTCAGGTAATTAATTTGATTTGATTTGTTGCCCATTACACCTTACTAGACTAGTTTTAAATGGGTTTGGGGTTTGGTGTCTACCATAGAAACTTTTGAAGCTTCATGCTTCATAATGCCTTGTTCCCATGACATTGCTCAACTATTAATTGAAGCAAGCCACAAAAGTTTTTGTGGTAAACACCAAACCCTTGGGCAATGTTCATTGTCTCATGTATTTACTTGACTACAACTTTCACTGAAAATTTCAGCTTGTTTCCATCATCCATGGGTCTTGATCTAAATGTTGCTAATTTCCATTAGTTTTAGCATAATATAAGTTCCCAAGTATGAAAGAGCATCTTCACATCCATTTTAACACATCTTCTTTTTCATCTTTGAGCATGAGTTTCCATGCCTACCTTACTTATGGTGGGATGTAATGATATGGATAACCATATGTCACAATACATGACAAAAAATACTTGACACATTTGTGAAGATTATAATTACACTAACATGATTGAACTCTATTAATCAAAGGTGACATGGATGTCAACATGTGTAACAATCAATGTTTAAAATTACATGTAATTATGAAATTATAAAACCTATAATTTTTTTCTAAAACAATTTATTTCAAATGTAGAGTTAATTTCATTATAACATATTGTTATTCAATTAGAATCTTTACATTACTTTTTTTTAATTAATGGAATGTCTTGAAAATAAAATTAAAGATATTTGAAATTATTCAAATAATCTCAGATGTGAAATTCATCTAATAGAAAAAAATAATTTAATAAAACATATTATATTGGGATTTATGGTCCACGCACTAAAATAATATTTTTTTTTGACATTTGAAAGTTTTTTTTTAAAAATTTAAAAGGAATGAATAAAATTTTAATTTTAACTTCATTTATTAAAAAATTCATTCAACCCGATCTAAATTTAAAACAATAAACTCGAAATTTTCAAAAAAATTACAATATGTAATTTAAAAAATTAAGAAATTCAATATAAGTATGAAACTGAAAAATAAAAATATAATAATGAAATTAAGTTTATGTGAGAAATTTAATTCCATTATGAATATTTAAAACTACATTTAAATAATTTTAAAAAAATGCTTTTTGAAACACACTATTTATGTGATTGCATTATAAGTCACATGATTCACCACATGAAATACACTCATAAAGCACTTGGAGAAATTTCATAGTGTACTTTGAAGCAATGTTATATCCATGAACACTAGGGTGAATGTTATGATTCTAATAGGAGAGTTATGTCTATTTATAGATGTAAAAATCCTCCCACTCTTAAAGAATCGGTGTAAAAATCAAAGTAGGCATATTAGACCCCTTGATACCATGATTATCAAAAAAATTAAATACGTTACCATTATATGTATAATCATTGTTTTCAATTTTTTAAAATCAAATATCCACATAAAACCACCCATTCTTTGCTAGTTCTCTTAGGAATCCCAATGGTTCTTTGAAGTTTTTGAAATACCTAAAACCCATGGTTCTTTGAATATGATGCTTTTCAAATCCACAAACTTGGCGATTCTTGTATTCTCAAAATTTTCAAACACCTAAAATCAATGGGTATTACAAAAATCAAATATCCACCTCATATTCATAAAAACCTTGATGTTATTTGAACAACACATCCTAAATGTGTCACTTAGCGTGAAATAGCCCAGCATGCATTCCCACATGTGAGCAAATGGGCCCGAAACTTGGCTTGTGAACATGCCATGTTTTAAGCCCCTTTAACCCTCGCCCCCACCCACCCCCTCCCCTCACCCCGATCCCCCTTTTCTTGCAGGGAAGTGGAATTTTTGAATTTTTGAATGATCTCTATGGCATTGCCATGGTGGACTTGGGAGATGATGCAAAGGGAATTGAATCAAATAAGTAATGTTGTTTGGGAGATAGTTAAGCAAATTGCACCATCATTCGAGGCAAAAGAAGAAATAGATTTGGATCCCGATAATTTTTACACACCACTTGATAATGCATCAAGCCACTATCAAATGCGATTGAGGAACAAATGAGGGAGGAACAAATGAGGGTGGATGCATTAGCACTTTCAAACATTGTTGGACAACCATGGTTGGATCGTCAACTAGCTAACACTCTACGAGCAGGGTTTACCAAAGCGACATTGGTGCACACCATTGTTGACCAGTAGGCATACATCCATGCATGTTTGTTGTTCTCCATCTACATGTTCCAAACATGGGCGATAATCACATGGGTGAAAGCATGAATAAATGAACTGTTTGGACTGTGACATTTGTAATTATCATGGGAACATGTGAATTAATTTGAAATAAACTCATGAGTAAAAAATTAACAAAAACATTCATTAAGCACTGTAATATTTGTTTTTAAGCAATAAAAGGACTTGTAAATGGATGTGAATTTTTTTGAAAATGACATTGTTTGCTAAATTTTCAACATAAACTTTAATAAAATAGTAGGGATTTTTTTTAATTTAAAAAAAATTCAAAAAAAAATTCAAGAATATTCCAAGGACATTCTAAAAATATTTCCCTAACTGCAGTTAGAAAAGTAGTCAAAAAAATAAGTGGGTGTGGCTCATGTTATGACATTTGCACCCCTTTCTTCTTGGATAGTTGGTAGGGTTTGTTGGTTATCCTGAGGCATTGCTAGGTTGAATTGGCATTGCTTATCTTCATCCCTAGTTTGTAGGAATGAATCTTTTACTACTACGTTACATGTTTACCATGTTTCATCCAATGCCCTTGCCATCTAAACCACTAAGTCCTGGTCATTATTACTATTACCCACCCCAACATTAAGCTCATCAACATGATTGGAAATTGCAAGTGGCATCACTAGTAGAAAATCAACCAAAATGTAACCACTTCGCTTGCAACTAATGCGACTTGTAGTTGTTTGCAACTACGTATTACAACTATAAGATCAAATTTCAACTAATTTGGTCACTTTTACAACTATGATGCAACTATTGAAAAATTCATCCTATCAAGTGGATGGCTTTTTAATTATTTTCATCCATAAATATATCGATGTCCCATTAGTCGCAATAGCCAGCAAATTAGTCACATCCTAAAGGTATTTTAAATGACATAAGGGTGTACTTTTATGTATGTATTAAAATTATATTTACAATATATTACATATATCATAAATAAATATTTGTGTGTATACTAATTACGTGTGTATGTATATTTTTTCATATAATGAATCTAAAATTTAATATTTGAACTTTCAAATTTATTATTCACACATGAGAATTAATATTTCAGTTATGAAATGTAAATTTATTTGAATTTAAAAATTGATATTTATGTGAATTTGCATGTTTTATTTTCATTTTTTTGTTTCCTTGAATATCCCAATTTCAGTTTAAAAATTCTTATTCCAATTCTAAAACTTTTTATTTCAATCTACAAATGAATATTTGAACATGGAAATTGTTATTCCAATTTTGAAACATCTCATTTGAATTTTAAAATCAATATTTGATTTTGAAGTTTTAAATCTCAATTTTTAAAATTCAAGTTTCATTCAAAAATATATCTTTGAGTATAAAATTATAATTCAATTTACGAATATTTTATTTAAACATTAAAATCAATGTTTCCATTCTGAAAATTGCTACTATAATTCATTATATATATATAATTTTAAAATATTTCAATCTAAAACTTGTTGTTTCTATTCTGAAATTGTTCTTCGAATTATTTGTTTAATTATTTGAATTTGTGAAAAACTATTTGAATACGAAAATTAATATTTCAATTCTGAAAACTACTATTTCAATTCCTTTAAAACATTATTTGAATTTTTTTATAAAAAGAATTCAAAAATCTTATTTGATCTAAAATTTGTTATTTGAATTCTACAATATTATTTTTTATTCTTATTTATATATGGAGTTTTTAGATTTAAATTTTAAAACTTATTTGATTTGAAACTTGAAACTGCAATTCCAATTTATTATTTTGGAGTCTCAGAATTAATATTTCAATTCAGAAAATTATTAATTGAGTCTAAAAATGGACATTTGAATTTTGAATCTGAAAATTGACGTTTCAATTCTGAATTTTTAAAATTAAATTCAAAGACTTATTTCATCTAAAAAATGATATTTGAATTCTAATTTTTTTATCAAATCTGCATTTAATATTTCAATTCCAAAAATTATTCATTGAGTTTTAAGGTTTTTTTCTACTAGTGTCATCCATAATGAATCAGTTTTATAAATAATTATATGTGATTACATTTATTACTTATAGGTTACACTAAATAATTATTTTTAAAACATATATTTTTACATTATATATTATATATTCTTATAGTAAAAGAAATGAATTACTATAATTAATGTTACATTGCTTTAAAATCATTGTAATTACTTTAGATAGAATTGATTATAGTGTATGCGTAATTATTTTTAAATTGAACATAATTATTCATAATTTGTAATTTATAACTTAAAATCTGAATTAAAATTTTGGAAAAATCATAATGTAGTTGAAATATTTATTGTAATGATTGTAATTTCAGGAATTATTATAATGAATTTATTTTTTTCAAAAAAATAAATTAAAATATATAGTAATTAACATAACTTTTTTAATTTTTTTTTTAAAAATCGTTTAAGAATTTTTTCAACAACAATTGTTCGTTCATTATTTATAATTTGAGAAAAATATTTTTAAATTAAATTATTTAAATTTCTTTACATTAATTATATTATTTATAATTAAACTAGATATTTTAAATTTTAATAAAATATTTTAGTTATTTACTTATCTTTGAATTATGTATTAACAATTTGTGAGAAACTTGATATCTAGCTAGTTAGTTAAATATTAAGAAATTATTATTTATTAAATTAATTTATAATAAATAATTAATATTTTTAGTGTATAATTAATATTTTAAATATATGTTAAATTTTATCATTATAAATTAAATGGTTATCTAATTATCTAGTGAGCCACGTACTTGTATTGTTTATAAATCTAAAAACTAAAAACAAAAGGCATGAAGAAAGTTTTGGAGTTGGAATTTAGTTTGTGAAGAAGTTGCAATTTCAAAATTTATCCCATATTTGTTACTCTCCATTCCTATTTTGAACATTATATAAACAAGGAGTGTGGTCATCAAATTTTACATTAAAAAATTTGTGCACATGGGATGAGCTAATCAAAAGGCTTAACCCAAAACAAAAAGAAAAGTTATGCACAATTTAAAACTATCAACCTCCCCAACCTACTTATTTACTTAAGTAAGTAGGTACATAATATGTCTTACCCACCCAAGTCAACCTATGTACTTACCTACTTAAGTACCTACTTACATGAATAAGTGTTTAGCCTACAAAGGTAGAACTACTTACCTACCTTTTTACCTAGGTAGGTAGGTAGACTAGGTTTGTAAGCATTTATTTATGTACCTACCTAAGCACCTACCAACATAATATTCATTTTTTTTATTAAATTCATCTTAAGGTGCCATGTGGCATATTTACATTGGGTCATGTGTCATAATATAAAATCATCCAAATGTTTGAATTGAACATCTTAGATTATTTCAAAATAATAATAACCATTATTATCTAAATATTTCAATATTAAAACACGTAGCAACACATCATTTGTTTCAATTGTGACCAAAATAGTTGCATTGTAATCACATGTGACAATACATATATAATGGAGTCAAAGGATGAACTTGTATTTGTTGACTTTTTATTTCATCCAATAACCCTTGTCATTTGCAACTAATGTCTCATGCAACTTGTTCAACGCGAGTAATGAAATTTTAGTTACAAATGTCGCTTGTGATTAAATTTTAGTCGTAAAGACCAGTTGAAAATACCTATTTTTCTTATAATGCATGCCAAGACCAACCACCTAATCTTTTGTTAATGAATCAGATGCAACATCTTGCAATGTTGGATAGGTGAAAGTACATCAACAATTATATCTAATCCAAATATACATAGGCATCAATTGTTTGTAATTACTTACTTAGGTATTAAATAGATCAATAGATAATTGGCAATTACATGTACCAAGATGTGTAAATGTATGTCTTTCAAATTGTTTCAAGTTGAGCAAGGAAATTCAGGACAAGATGGGTTAAATTGGTAGTGGTTAGTTAGGTGAACAATTACCCACAAAGTAGGTTGGTTGGAAAATTGGTAAGATGGTTGACCAGTGGTTGGTGCGCTAGTTACAGGCCCAAGTTTATTATGTCGCAAGGTTGGATCATGCCCATTTTCATTAAGGTGTCAACAAACCACAATATGTTTGTAAGTTTTTCCACCATGGCATACATTACAATTGCATTATACTCACTACAATTTTTTTTAAATGGCATTTTGTTCCTCCAATCACCAAAGCTTTTCATCTCAGGCACATAGTCGAGCTTGCATACTCATATGAAACCCAAGTTACTAGACAATATTTGCAACTTTTTTCAAGCTACAGAACATGGCCTTAATGTGAAAACAAAATCATCTCTAGACCTATATCAAATTCATCACCTATGATCTCAAAACCATAAGACTTGATTCAACCGTATTAGATTCAGTATTCCTATGGATTCAAATTAATTGAATGCAAGAAATTGTACTTCTAGAAACTGAAGCTTGAGTAATATAATAATGACTTATTACCTATATCGGTGCATGTATTGGAAAGTTTGTGGTAGCCACCCATTTGAACAACAACTGGTGTGAGCATGCAATATATGGTTGTTGCAAAGTTTAGCTTCATAAAAAGACATGGATGTTAATGTATTTTAAAGCATTAGGGCATGGTAACTGGACCATAGCAAAATTTAGAGGAGGCCATTTTGGCAAAAAAGATTATCAAAGTTCACCATATCTCAATCATGATCAAAGTGATTAAAGTTTCAATAAGGGATTTGTCAAAAATGAGCTCGTGCAAGATCTAAAACATCTCTAGTCAATAAAGTTAATTAAGTCTAACATTATAAGAAACCAACAAATGTGGCATCACACCATATGCCTAGAGTTCTTATAAACCATTTGTGGACCATTCAAGCAAATCAAAACCATTTTCTCCCCTTGTTGTTTGAATTAGTTCGATTATTACACAATCCCAAGCCTTGGAACACTTCTTCATTGAAATGAAAACCCCACAAATTGCCTTGATTGAAATGTATCCAAAATGAGTTAAACTTCCCAAGATAGTTTGCAAAACAAAATGTTGAAAATAGTGCCCCAAATGTTCTTTAAAAACATAATCCCATGAAATAAAATGGAAGAAATACAAATTCATAAAAAGAACAAATCTCAATCAACTCTTACCCCAACAAATTTTGAGGATCCAAAATGAGAATGGATTACAAGAGTAAGTCAAATGGGATTTGAAAATAAGGATCTAAAAAACAAACATGGATTTTGCAATTAAGTCAAGCTTTGGAAGAATAGAAAGATTAATTCCTCGAGATGACAATATACCCTATTCTTTGGGTATAAGGATCTTAATACCAATTGCCATGGATTGCACAAGAGGCAAAATGTGAAAGGCTATTAAGATGATTTTGAAAAATAACCAACTTCAAAACATCAACTTCATTGTGAATAAGGGTGATGAGCTGCCACAACTAGCCATTGATTTCTAACTTCATCAGTTTTGAACAATGGGTGTAAATTATGTATATTATCTGCCCATATTCTTAGTTTGCATTTTAATCAAGATATCAAATACTAGAAATCCAAAAAACAAAATCCATAATAAGAAAGAGGGAAACACACCTAAAGATTCAACATTGAGGTAGCATTGCCATGGAACTGTTGATTTGGAATATAACAATAGTCGTTTGTGTGACCTTGCTAAGTCGAAGATCTTGGATGCATGGAATTGCATTGGTCAAAGATGGCATGTTGTTCCCATGACATGGCTTCTGATTTCAAGCAAACATACACACACTATCAACCAATTGTTCATGATCAAATGTCTATGTACTCACAACATTGTTTGCGTAACCAAATATCCCCATGATTACAACATAAAAATTCTGGTTCCAACTCAAGGAAGGAATTACAAGCATGTAAACTACACAATTCAAAAACATAAACCATCAAAAGGTTTATTGTGGCATTGCAATGAGAATGCATGATTCATTGCATGAAATGAACACTCGAAAATTTGCAAGATGGGGAACATACTTGAAACCACCTCCAATTTTGGAATCAAGAGAAAATGTTTGTGGTGGGCATGGACAATTTGCCTGCCTCTTGCTATTGGTTTGTAGATGAATGTCATTGAGTTACTACAACCATGCATCTTAATCCACAAACCAATGTCCATCGCCTCAATGTCCCTTGGGATTTGCAAAGGGGGTTTCCAAAATGAGGTGGGAGGAGTGATGGTCCCATGGACTGTAACAACTCCTACCCAATATCAAAATATCACCAAACTAAGCACGATCGTTGTTGGGCCCAAACTACCTATAACATGGTTAGTTTGTTGGCACTTGAATGGAACAATGTTTATTAAAACATAACCAACAACATAGGTGCAAATTTCTCCATGAAAATGTAATAGAACATTAAAAACGTTCAAACCCTAATTTGAATTAGGGCAAGGGATTGACTTATTCTCTTCTAACAATCTACTTCGTAGGATCAAAAGTGATGAGTTAGAACATTATTAAATTTGAATGTAATACTTAACACGATGTAAATGTTGAATGTGTGGCATTTTAAGGTTTTTATATTTTTTGTAACTTTTTCAATATTTGTCATTTTTGTCATTGATTTTCTGTGATTTTTACCACATATTTTCTGATAAGTTTGGGATTATTCTCCATTTTTCAAATTTTAAGCAAGTTTTGAATTTTGTCATTGCATTTTTTTCTTCTGTATTTCAAGTTTTATTTTTAAACTTATGTCAATATTTACAAGTATTTTGGATCTCTTTTGGAACTTGCAATAGATAATATTTAACTAATTTCATGTTGATTTTAACATATTCAAACCCATTTAAAATGCCCCAAGTTCATTTTTAAAACATATTACACTTGGACATCCTAAACTTAGAACATGGGATTCCCCTTAGAAATGTTTGGTCAACAAAAATCAACTATACAATCCCGTGACAAAATAACTACTAGTCATAAAAAGGTTAATGGCAAAACAACGAATAATTGTGCTTGCACATTGTAAGTCATGCGATCATATTTTTGACCATAGTCGTCAAAATGATGTAGACGTAGGGTAAACTCAAGTCCATGATTAAGATGAAGACATAGTCATAATCATGTCTAGTCATGAACCCTTCCTTTTCTTGTAATGCCATGTTTCAATTAAATTGTGTGAAGTTTTGATTGAGGTATGAAGATTTAGTTTAGTTCTTTTTAATTTTATTTTATCCACGTATTTTTTTCTTTACTTATAATAGCTAAGATTTCAAAAAAAGGACATTCCATTTAATATGAGTTATTGGTTTGGGTACAAGTTACAAGGTTCATGTGTCATTAAAATTATTTTATCCACTCCTTTGCATTTGTTTAGTCTAATTTACCATGTTTTAAGCCATATGTTACGGATTTGTAGTCTTTTTAGGCTTAGACATTTTTAATATGTTTTGGTTAAACATTGTTGCTTTTGTTATGTTTCAGATTGTCAAGTTTTAGTTTGACCAAGATGATTATGTTTCTATTGGTGCTACCAAGAGCACATCGGTTTTCTATTCATATGTTTCAAACTCACATCCATTGCACTTGAACATCAAAGACTATCACTCTGATTTATTGAGAACTCCACGTTGAGACCACAATTATGCTTCTTCAATTTAGAGAAAGACTACATTTCTACATCTGGGAAATGCATTTCTATTTCTAAACAGAGGAGTGGTACAAGACCCAATGAGAATATGCTTCTACAAACAGCCCAAAAACTGTCTCAGCACTCAAGGTGGAAGTTGCATCAACATACCAGAAATTTCTAGTTTACATGAACTCTCGCAATGTACCATGTTTGTGAGGATAAACTAGTAGTTGTAGTATGAAGACATGGCTTCCAGCTTGACAGCCTCGCCAACTTTGTTGTAAATATTTAAAAACCCACAACATTTGCACCCTACAAGATCTTCTAAGTTTCAAAAGTTTTAGAAACTTGGAACAACAAGTTTTGTAGTTATAAAGTCGATTCCAAGTTCCCATTTATACAAAACATGACCATCCAAGCTTTTGAAGGGATCTTCAAAACAAGAAACATGAAACGTAGATATGGACATGTCGTAATCTACACAAATCCAAACTTGGCTACGAAACCTTGCACATGAAATATTACAAACAAATATGGGACAAATGAAACTTGACAAACTAAATTCAGACCAAGAAAATGTGGGTTCAAAATTTGGAGCAAAGAAAATTGGGACACATATGGTTCAAAATTGTAGAATACAAAACCTTGGGAATCCTATGATATTTGGCACCCACATTTCACTATGTTTTTGTTGACAGATACTTATCCTTGGAACTTAAAAAATAAGGATGAAAATGAATGCAGATAAGGGTGAGACTTATCCAACACAGACATGACAAAAATGCACACGATTGAAACTTGACTATCAAACTATCCTTCAGAAAACCATTGGCATTTAACAACCAAGACAATCCACATGTTGTGTTATGCTTGCAAATAGAATGCACCGCCACAACTGAATAGACCATTCTTCATGACAATAACAACAAGGACTACCTTAAAATCGTTGGAGACAATTTAGGAACAAGCAAGCAGAACCGAAAATTTGATGAAAAGGGTACAATGAGAAAATCCAACACATTTAGAAAATATATGCAAATGGAGACTTATCGTAAAAAAGACATCCATACTCAATAAAAACCTGAACCCATCCTAATCAGCGATTTTCCCACCCTCACGCTGTACACTACACAGAAATCCCCTTGTTTAGGGCTCATCACACTCACAAGGCCCCTCAACAACCTGGCTTTTACTGTGTTATTTGTTTCAACAGGCTTGTAAGAGGGCAGCTCCCCATTAAAGCCAAGAGGAGTATTGGAGTTTCCAGGTAAGTATTTCTGGTGCCAAATATTACTACCATTCTCTGTGTTGATGTTCTTGTACTGAATCTTGCATCTGGAGTCTGGACAAAAAGACCCTAAAGAAGGTGAGCCAAAGGTGAGCCAAACACCCTTTTTCAGTGCTATACATAGCCAATAAACCATATTAAAAATTAAAAGGGTTAACATCCTTAAGATCTTGATAAATTGACTTGCAAACACACCCACAGCCTGAGTGGTCAATGATGTGAAGGCAAGAGAGAATTTGATGTCAAGAATGAAACACATGTTTACTGGAGCTGGAACAGAATCAAATGCCATTGTGCTTCTGGAGTAGGGCCTCAATCAGGATGCCTCTTCATCACTGCAAAATTGGACTTGGGGAAAAAATGCCTGACAGCACATTTGGAAAAACAGCACTAGACTCCCATTACAAGAGCAAGTATTGCAATACAGATTCTACTTTGGCATACATAGAAAACTGTTAACATGCCTACCAGCACTGAGATTATACAGGCAGGCAATGCTTACTGGAATGACATTTCCAATATTGCAGAAATCTATTCATGGGGTGATTCATGTGAGCCTACTCCTAGTTGATGGTCCAGAATCCTGTGTAAACCAGCTGGCAACTGGATCCTGTCTTCAAAACAAATAACTGTACTAACGGTTTGCATCTGGGTACACCATGCAGCCTTCAAACAACCTCAAAACAGTCATCAAAATTGACAGCTCACAGCAGGTAACCTATGAAAGCCAGCACAACTGCTTGGTCCAAACAGCACACATGGTTCCACCATCAAACAACAAATCAGATCGTAATCAAAGCTCACAAAATGTGAACTTCCGAAGTCAAACGGCACAGTTGGCCAGTTCAAACAGCAGTCTATCTGTTTCCAACACAATACTACAACAGTGGAGACCAGGTGCCAGGTGACTCAGCATACAAAAAAAAGATTGATAATAGATGACCTGATTCAGTGTCAGCAAGATGGTCAAAGGTTGGAAGGAGATACAATAAACACTGAATAGCAAGAGCTCTTTATATTCAACAGGCAATGCTGCTTTCCCAAATCAACAAAAAAACTGCTGGGCAAAAGCTCTAACCAGCCTCAGCGATAGCGTTTTAGAGAAAGAGAGTTGTTGCGTTTCCAGGTTGCACGCACAGAGGGGCGTGCCTTGGTGTACAAATGACCCTTGCCACGCAAACCCCGGTGCTTCTTGCCAGCTGAGGTCAACCCTCTGAGCTCACGGTGCTTGTGCACAGGGTTCACAATCCAGTTGATGCGTGGGTCCTTTCGAATCACAGAGTGTGCTGTGTCAATGAGAATCACCTCAAAATACTTGTAGGTAGAATCCTGTATGCAGCACACAGACCACAACATTTGAAACCCTGCTCTGGTAAAATTTTGAGCAGAAATTCTGAAACAATCCACTCACCTCTTTCTATAGCCACACAGCTCATGAGTTGCATAAAACCAAAAGCCAGCCAAGAATAGACATACCTGATTGATCCAATAAGAATTCAGAACCCTAAGCCCTCCAAGCTTGCGTCCAGCCCGTTCCTCAGCAACAGACCGCAAATTGCGCTGGAACTTCAGCTGAGTAATACCCTGATTCTTTGGCTTTCCATAGACAATACCCTTGCTCACAGGCCTCTTCCTACCCCCTCTGCGCACGCGAATTCGGTAAACTACATAACCCTGCACAAAACACCCAGCCACAACTGTATAGATGATCGAAGAACTGCAAATCTTCCAGCACTCTGATTCTTGAAGATGCTACAAGAGGATGGCTCTGCACATACTGTTTTAGATCCACAAAACTACTTAATGTCCTGCAAAAACCCCAGAACGAAAACCCTCCTGTACAGGAAAACAACAAAATAGCAACCATATTCGCAAATGACGGCCTCGTAACAACTGACCGCCTGCAATCTCACATACTATCAGAATCTAATTGCGGAGAAAATATAGTCTGCGCAAAGGTCTAAAATGGAAGAGATGCAGAGAAAAATAGGTACCTACCTGCTTGGCCTTGAATCCAAGGCGACGAGCCTTATCAGGTCGAGTCGGACGAGTAATACGCACAATACCAGGCAGCTGCCTGTATTCCCAGCATCTCACACGGAGGAGAAAACGCAGCACATCCGATTGCTTCTTCCGCCATAACTCCTCCACGTACTTGTAGGCCCCTACAACCCAAACCAAGAAAAGAAAACACTATCAGAAAGGAAAACCTAACAATCCAAAGAAAAGGAGAACGTTTCACAAGAAGCTGATTGAAAGGAAGCTTGTCGATAAGCGAAGAGGAAAACAAGAGACGCACCCATCGCAGCAGCTACAGACGGCGGCAAGTAGACAGATGCGAAAGCTCGCGCACTGCAAAAGAAGGACGTAAGAGATCAGGAGCCTGTTCTTTACAGTCCCACCAAACCCTAACCCTAATCCAGAAAGCTTTCACCTTCATGCGCCTCCATGGATGGATGAAAGAAACATCATCGAAGTGTAGGTCTTAAAAGCCTGGGGTGGGCTCCTTCCAAAATAATGGACAATTGGAATTTGTTTAACCCATTCCCAAGTAAAGAGGCATGGAAATGTTAGATTTGTATTTTATTTTTATTTTTTTTAATTTCCTTGAACACCACATTCACAAGCAAATTTTCAATTATTTTTTCACCAATTTGTTTCTTATTATTTTTTAATTGAATTTATTGGAATCAATTCCATTTCAAATTTCCAATCAATGTACCATACCTTAAAGTTAGTTTTGTCATTAAATAATTCTCAAAATAATGAAATGAAATTTTGTGAAAAATATAAAGTTAACATGTTGAAAATCATCATAATTACAATAGGCTACATTTTGAATAATTTCACTACTCATACCACAATACTATAGTAGTTGATGGAAATAAATATAATTTCAAAATTGAAAAAAAAAAACCATCTTTTGAAAAAAAGAAAAGAAAAAAAAAAAGATATTTGTTTTGTCAATGTGAAAACTAACCCCAAGCTACAATATTTCAATTCAATTCAAAGTGCATGTAATGAAAATGGGGTATGTTATAAATGAATGTTGTAACAAAGTCCTAAATCAATGGACTTCTTAATTAATCATGCATGTCGTATTATTATTTTCTCCTAAGGTATGCAATAATTTTAGAATTTGTAAGAGTGAACTTTTAATGTAGTCACGGGCTATTGAAAATTAGTTAAAGTTATTGATTCATGATCTACATCGCATCATAAAAACAAATGTTCAATTAATTTGATATAAATAAAACCTAACATGTATTAAGCTTTTGCCTTGTCATTTGAAAATTATGTTGCAAAATTTTTAATTACACCAAATTATCAACTTTTTATGCAAATAATAATTGAAAATATGTATATATTCTATTTATGTATAATTGCTAACAATTTCTTCCATTGATATTAAGTGTAATGCTTGATATTCAAGTTCTAGCATAATTGTCAAATTTTTTTGATGATAATATTCATATTCACATGTACTTTTCAAATGCAACAAAATGCTAATATTGTCAAAAACCAATATTCAATCATGTTTGTGAATGTAAACTTGCTCACACATTTGTGATAGATTTTAGTCAATAGTTTGGAAGCTCTTTACTTAAACAATTATTAATTATTGACTTGTGCTAATTAAAATAATTACATTGCATGTCAATTTACAATTATAGATATGAACTTATAACATTTTTATGTTAATAATATAAGTTAATATTCATAACCAATTTCCAACTAGTGGTAATGAGTTTAATTCATTATAACTAAGTCAATTTATAAAATGTTACACATGTATTCCAAATTTTAAGGGCTTCCAAAGGAGAATTGGACATACTTTCAATGCCTTAAAAATAATCACCTTCCAATAAAAGCTCTAATTCATTTATCATGTTCTTGAATATGGAAAATCATTTAAATCACTTTATTGATTGAAATTTACTTTTAATTTATAAACAATCATAAAAAACATATAAAATAAATTGAATTCTATTATCAATGAAATACAAAATAAAAAATTTGGATGCAACCTCAATCTCAAAAAACTAATGTTCTGCACTAACATTTTTTTTATATACACATTGTGTTTAATATTAAGTGGTTTCTTGGAATATTATTGTACAAAATGTAATACACAAAGGGCATAAAAAAAAAGAAATTTATTTGAAATTATGTTAAATTTTCCCTTGTTATGATTTCAATTCACATTTCTAAATTGAAAAATAACTCCAATATGTAAACAAACTTTAAATAGTTGAAATGAGTCCCAAATACTTTTTCATGGGCATATTCAATACTTAAAAGTAAATCAATTTAATTCCTTACATGAAAGGCTAATTCCCTTGATTTGGATTACCTACAAATGTTTATGGTATATTTGAACTTTCCTTTCAATTTGAAAAAAGGAATGAAATTTTGAAAAAATGGTGAACCCATCAATTGGAAATTGAAGTGATAGAATAATTAGTTAAGTATAAGCACTTACAATGTATTTCCTTTTTTCTTCTTGCAACAATGTTTTATAGTGCAATAACAAAAAAATCTAATGTAACAAGTTACAAAGCATTTTTTGGCAAAAATGCAACAAAACTACCAAATTTTTGAGACTTTAAAAAAAAAATCATATTTAAATGATAAGTTTCAACTAGTATTACCTTTTTTTTAGGTTTTTCAAAGAACCATCAATTTTAAATTCTTATAATTTTCATAAAAATATAAGAAATTAATGGCTTTTGTTTTTTTGTTTTTCGAAAAACTAAAACCAATTAGTTTTGGGTCTAGATCAAAAACAACTATTGGTTCCCCATTTTTACAATCCTTATTTTGATAAAAACATGTTAGTTTCAATTTGAATTTCGTTCTAGGTTTTAAGGTGTAAGGATGGAATTTGAAGGTGGTCAAAATGCATACAAATTTGTTGAAAGTAAAAGAAAATGGGAAAATTTCAATCATGATGAATTTGGCTAATTATTCTTGTAGGTGATTGTTGATGTGGATACATCACAAAATTGGGGGAAAAAATCCATGTTTAGAATATATTTAAAAGACCATTACATATGATTCAATTATCAAATCTTATTGTAAGTTCAAAAATGTGGCTTGTGAGTTGATTTGAAGAAAAGCCCACCCACATTACTAAACAAAGGTTCAATTTAGCCCTTATTTAAAGTCTTAAATGAATATAATGAAACAATTTAAAATAAATCATTCAAGAATACACAAATTGGTGAATGAAAATGTCTTAATAAAAGGCTTTAGGGCAATATGTCACATTATATATATTAATCTAAGTATAATATAATGGTAGATTAATGTCATATATGTGAAACTTACTTTTCAACCATTCAACACCTTCCTTGAGTTGCATTTTGCATGTTATTTTATGGATGGAATTGCTAACATCCCCAATGGAGATCACAAAGTTCCTTGTCCATTTAAAGGAAAACATATTATGTAGAAAAATTTAGGGTGATTACCAAACAAATGAAGATAAAAATATTTAAATAGTTTTTAAAAAAAAGGTATTTAATAGGTTATTAAAAAACAAAGAGTTAGGGAAATGAGTACATACATTCAACAAGTCAAGTTGATATTTTACACAATGGAAGTCAAGAATATCTTACCTACTTACAATATGTTCAAAATAATTCTATTATTTTTTTCTTTTTTATCATATAAAATTGTTAAATACATATTGGTATCTTGGAGACTATGTTAGGTGTGTTAGTTTAGTTAATCCGTTAGGTTTTAGTTAGTAGGGATAACCCAAGTGAGTTTAATTGTTTGGGTTTTTATGTTGAACCAACTCAAATTTGAATTAGGTTCAAAATATTCTTCATGTTATGTTTTGTATACATGATGACAATGAGAGTTGTAGGGCCAACATAAAAGCACACAACGTCATTCACAAAACAATGAATCCAAACTACCAATTCAAACAATAAATTAAAAAACAAAATTTGCCTCAAACCAATGTAATTTGGTTAAATGCAAATGGACTTGGAAATTTTATCAAATTTTTAAGGGAAGAAAAAATGGATGATCGTAAAAAAAAGCAGTTTTGTTTGTTCAAAATCTAGTTTATTATCTTAATAGCTATAAGTTTTGAAAGCATGTTGACAACACTAATTATGCATGAAATTACTTTGTTTGAATGGATTATTTAGTTTTGTAATAAATTATATTGTTCATGTGCCATTAAAAGGACATATTAGTTACATAATTAATCCCACTATGCAAGTTTGTAATAGTTAATAGGTAACTTATGACCACTTTCTTGAATTAATTTCAAAAGAAGGGAGGGGACTTAATTTTGCAATGCACAAGTTTAGAATTTACTGAATGCTTCCATATTCTTTGACATTTTTTCTTGTCCTTTGTGATTTACTACATGTTGTCAAAATAGGTTTAAAGTATCTTGTAAATCTTTTTATGAAAGTACAATTTTCTCTTAGTTTTTAATTGAATTGTATAAACATGGCTCAAAGGGAAAATAAAATGTCAAAGAACTTCAAAGTGAAAGGACATTCTAACTATAATATATATATATATGAAAATTGTGTGTTTCCAATTCATTACATAAAGATAAGACCATAGACATAATTGAACAAAAATGTTAACCAAACCACTATGTCAAAAGGCAAAAAATCTCAAGTTGACTAAAAACAAAAGGAAAACACTTTGACAATCATTAGTTTTTTCACTAAAGATAAGATCATACTTCATTTCATTACTTGGATCACTAATTTATAAACAAAAATAAGGCAAACATTCAAGCATATTTTCAATGTATAATGTTGAAAATCAAGTTTAGTAATCTTCACTTAAAGGAAAGAGATTTAGTTGTTGAAAGTTTTAAGGAATTGAAAAACCTCATTAATCAATTAAAGTTAATATTGGTGAGGTGATGAGAGAGGATAAACTTGTTGAACAAATCTTAGCGACATTTTCTGAACCACTAGTTAACACCTTGATTGTCATGCATTTAACTTTCATTTAACTACCAAACTTCAATGAGTCAATTGGCATTTTGTTCCATGATGAAACAAACAAAGTGTGTTAGTTTAACTACTCAATTAAGTCCCAGTTAATTAGGGATAAACTGGGTTAGTTGAATTGATTAGTTTTATTTTGAATTAGTTAAACTATGAACATGGTTCAAAATATTTTTTCATGGGATATAATCCCAAGTTGTGTGATTTGAAATCTCTTTTGGTGATTTAAGATTCCGAAATATGGTATTCTATTATGCAGTTTTCTTGTGTTTATGCAAGTGTTATGGCTTTTTTTTTTTAATGTTTTAGGCTTGGATTCTTGTGTTGTTGCATGCGAGTCACATTTTGAATCATTTGCATGTGGTGCACTACTTAGAGTATTTTTATGTTATGTGTTGTATGTGTGATGATAACAATAGTTATAAACATCAACATAGGAGCACATGACAACAAGCTTGAAAATAAAACATGAGAATTCACTCATCAACTCATCATTCAATATAAAACAATATAAGGAAACTACTGATAAGCTTGCATATTTTAAAATACAAAATAAAGCATGAGTCTCATCTCACTATCCATATGTGAAAAAGATTGAAAAAAAGGTGGAATCAAGCATGAGGGTAGACATTGTAGCTTTTGCAATAATCCAAAACAACTAGATGTGCAATTGCATTGAGCTTTTCAACAAAGTCAAACCTCAAGCAATTGAGTGTGAACATTTGTGTGAAGAAAACATATTAACTATTGTGGAGGATGAAAATGATGAAAATTTTGATAACTTCCATGAATGTAACAACACACCATTTGACTTGGTTGTTGGTCCCTTTTGGAACTAAATACAACAAAGCCAATTGGTCCATTAACAATATCATCACCAAACATTTCATTAACATTAAATACGTCAAGGAAGTTATTCTTTGCATATATTTTATGAGTCGTGAAAAATAAAGGGGCATTTTTCAATGCCATGAAATACTAAAATATTAAAAGAACATTTTTATTAAAATTGAAAATACTTTATATACATTTTTGTTATATTTTCATATTTCAATTCTTGGCACCTTATTTACATTGAAATGAATTATTTAAAAAATCATTAAGTGGCACCATTTTTTTTCCATGTTACTTCAAAAATATTGAAATAACCTCCGTTGGATGAAGACTTGATTATAACTAAAAAAAAGAATCAAAATTACCACAATTAAGACAACATAAAGTTTCATAGAATCATTGGGGTACGTAACCAATGTTGTAACTATTTTCAAAGATAATATAGTACAGGAAAACATTTTATATGTTCCAAATATATCACAAGTTTGTTGTTTGTAGAAATGTTCAATAATTGCGGTTTTTTAATTTCTTTTCAAAATAACCAATATCATGTTTACATTTTGACTAGTTCATTCAAAGTCTTTGCCACTTGGATAATGAAGATCATTCAAATGGGCTATATAAATTGAATGCGTCTAAAGAATTAATTTTCAATTATTTGACTTGAATATGGCCTTATAGTTTTCAAACATAAACCACAAAAGCCTATACCTATTATAGCAAAAAATGTTGTCAAAAGTTTTCCAAAAATGAATATTTTTTAACATTGCTTGTCAAGCTTGTGTTCTTTTAAAAACACACATTGCAAAACACAACCATTTGATTTGACATATGTTAAATATTTCTAAATTTGATATCTATCACCATCAAATTTCCTAAAGCAAATACTACTTGAAAAAAATAGAAAATATGTGAATAAAACTACGTTGGTTGTCGAGTAAAAAAAAAGTTAATTAGTTCAAAAATAAGGTTATTTATATTTTGAAAATAAAATTATAATTAATATAGGGTATGTGTAAATCTTTAATATTATAATTTTTCAATTAAAAAATAGCATGTGCATTAAAGATTTAAGGTATTAGGTGTTAATAGGTTCAATTATTGTAAAATAATGTCTTGATTAATTTGTATAGGGTGATTATAGGGTCAATAATTATGAGAAGTGTAAACACACATATTGGTTAAATTGTTTGATCCAACTTTTTGGATGAATTTGTGACTATTAAAAGTTTGTAAATTGCAGTTGTTTTCATTTTAATTATAGTCCATGGTTTCATTTTTTCTTTTAGCTCCAAACTTTTCTACCTTCAAATTTTTTTTAAATATTTTTTTCAAATTAATATATGATTTTGAAATTGGACGCTAAATTTCTTTTATAATCAAATATAGTGTGGCTAAATATGTGCATATTAAAAAATTAGATAATAATAAAGTGGGAACAAATATAAATCCAAAACTAATACCCTAAAAATAGTTGTTCAACACAATGTGTAGGTCACAAAAATAAAATTAAGTGGCCCCCTAATCAAGTCTCAATCAAATCTCTTTAGGGAGCAAAGTACATATTGAGCTTCATTGAGGATTAAAATCGCTTTGATTTTGTCTTTTTTTTTCCCCAAAAAATGAAATCTTGATTTAGATAGGTTTTGAGCTTAGATAAAGAGGGAAATTATAAAATCCTTTCTTTTTTCTAGTGTTTTCAAGGAACATGACATTCAACAACAATGCACATGCAAATTAGTATTTATATTGAAAAAGTGTAATTGAATTCAAAACTATGACATTGTTAAAACAAAGTGCACAAGTAATGTGCAAGAACCATGTTTGTCAATAATTATTACAAATTTGAATTGTAAGTTCAATTAAGATAAATAGGAAAAAGAATTCAAACCACCAAACCTAACAATTTCATTTGCCTAGAATGAAATCTTTAGGCCTATACACAACCCTATTTTGCTAAACATAAAAAGAATGGTCCCTTTTTACCATTGCCATTGATCCTCTAAAATCCTCACAAAACTACCAAACCCTATTACAAATGTAAATATTAATTTATTCCATATAATTAAATTTTAAAAATCAGGCCACCAAATCAAGTAATTCCTTCACATGTACGCACAAGCCTATTCAACACTCTCTATATACATTTCAGTAGAACCTGTCTAAATTAATACTGCCTAAATTAATAACCTGTGATAATTAATATGTGTAGTCTAGTCCCAAGTCGGGCCCCATACATTTATCAATAAACCTCCAAAAGTTAATAATTGATACTCCACAGGCGGTCCCGAATTTTTTTATAATGAACTCCACAGGCACATATTAATTATCAGGTTATTAATTTAGGCAGTATTAATTTAGACAGGTTCTACTGTACAAATGTTACAAATGGCGCAAGCGGAGAATTATTTAATGACCCTCTCTTTATTAATATCTTGTCTAAATTAATACAGAACCCCTGGTCCCGACAGTATTAACTTAGACAGGTTCTACTGTAATACACTAATACTATAACCCTTGTATGTGTCTTGTATATAAAAAGGGTTAAAAAAACAAGAAGCTTGGATTTGGACACTTCCTTCCCTACCAATCTCTAGGCCAAGTCAATCAACAATGCACACTATCTTAATAACATCTCTTCGACTAAGGCATATAATGTCCAATGACGTGTATCACAAACTTCATGTGGGAATGTCCTTGATGTTTGAAAATCATTGGTTATACATGCATTATTCACATCAACACCTCAAGGACCAAGTTGTCACCAAAATCTAGAAGATACATGTGCACTCTTAGGATACCATACTTTATCAAAGGGTATAGGTGTTTTTTTTTTCCAAGGGAGTAACGAAGTTTTGGTCTCACAAAAGAAGATGTCATGTTTGATGAAGGCCACACATAATACACCTCTCAACTACATCTAGTCCACCAATCAATAGCTCCATGATATTTTGTCATCTTCCAAGAGGAAAGACAAATGCCTACTTGTGAGTACACATGTTTAAAAAGCTTTCATAAGTCCCACCATCCAAAAAAATTAAACATGAAAAATGAAAATCTAATTGTTTGTCATGGATGCAAAATGAATGGCAATGAATGAAATTAGAATTTCATGCATAGACATCATGGTTTATCCATGAGTGACAATGTAGGTGATGTTGGATGAACTTTGTTTATTATGTACAAAAAATGAACATTCATAAATGAATCCATGAATCATGAAATACACTCTATCAACATCAAATGAAGTATCTTATGTTAATAACTAATTCTCAAATTCCTAAATATGTGTTGTATGATCTAAGTTGGCATTGGTTGATCGCTATCACTTGGTCCCTAAATCATATTTTCAGTTTTATTCATATAATGCAAACTTCACAATCTCGTTCCCTCAATGTATCAATAGTAATTCTCATATAACAATGTATAACACAAACTTCATCTCATTATATGGTGTATCTAATGGTGACTCTCATTTTACTATAATCAAAATCACAAGTAGATACCATCCTGTTTTTCTACACAATGGCGATGACACCCTAAAAGTGTGTTTTACTTTCAATATAAAGCAATTGGAACCTCTGCAAAGAAAAATGCCAATCATCAAGATGATTTGTTCCTACACAAACTTAAATTTGTTGCAATCAGAATCTTCATCTACAATGTCAACAATGATGTCAACTTTCAGAAAGAAAAGATGACTTCAAACTGTATGAAATTGTACAATGCATATCATAATTGTAACCTAATTGTTGCTTAGGGTATTGCACTATGGCTAGGAAATCTGTGGGTTGTATTACCTCTGGCTATGCTATCATCTGGCAGATACTGGCTTATCCCGGATCCATTTTGTTGCAACCCACTTCTTGCCTTTAGTGACCGGACAGCTCCCATGCAGTGCTGTCTGTAGGCAGAACGCATGAAAATGGTTATGATCTAGAAATCCAAGCAGACATTTGTAGAAAGCAAATACAGATGCTGGTTCAACCATGCTTGTGAATTGAATTAGCACTTATGCTGATCAACCAACAAAAACTAACTCCATTGATTCTTGGAACATGGAGTATTGAGCTACTACCAGATCTTAGTGTCTGCATGCTCTATAAGGCCTACTATGAGTTCTATGAAGAAACACGGTGCATGATCAATCATCTTCAGCAAAATACATTTCCAATTAGCCATATGTCATCTGAATATCAATGAATCCAAAAAAAACTGCTTTAAAGATAACTGTTGTGTCAGTTTTGGCCAAACAAAAACAAACATGACAAAAATGTTTGAATGCATAAACTTGTGTGGTCATAACCTTGCAATCAACCATATCTCACCAAGTAGTAATTGAGCTTAGAAATCTGATTTGCAGAAATAGTGTGCATACCTTGTCAAAAGTGCCATTGGGTAACATTGAATAGAACAGTAAAGCATCCCCTTGTCGAGGCTTGACCTTCAATCCAATGCACTCTTTGTAATTATAGCCAATGTTCATGTTCTCATAGTTCTGTTGATTCAAGATACAAGCAATCCAAACAAATGTAAGACAAGCATAAATGGAAGGGATCAGAAGAGATTGATTCTCCTTTCAAGCTAGGCTCTGTTGAATTGGTTCCCAAAAGACCATCATAAAAAGTGACAAATTGTCTTCTGTATAGTGAAACTGAAAAAGAGAACACAAACATTGCAAATCTAAGTTGGAGGAATATTACTTCAAAGGGAAACATTGTCTCTCCCCCTTCTTCAACATCCGATAGGTACAAAAGAAATGATGCCATCTGAGCAAAAACAACAAAAAGAGATTACATGTCAATCAAATGAAGTAGCACAATGATGTGTAAGAGCCGAGATATTCAAGCATTGGAAAACTGCAATCAGCACTGCAAACGAAAAGTGGTCACTAACAAACACTCTCAATTAGGGGGTTGACCATGCTGGCCCTATGCTAATGGGCTTAGACCATGTGCCAAGTATGGATGGAGCAGAGAGACAGACAGGGCACATTGCCAAACAAGTCTAACTGATCTGAGGAAACATTGGCTACTAAAACTCTATTCATAATATTATGTTGAGTTTTTAACCAAAGGACTTGATTAAGAAAAATCAGCTCAGAATGCATTGGTCTGATATTCCAAGGGACTCATGGACCATTTGTTCAGAGAAAGGGAGTGAAAGAGGAATACCCGCTGACTATTCTGAGGTCCATATTCAGCAGGGTCAAAAACATCATAATGGGAGTTGTATTTCTGACCCAATTCATAACGCAGGACATTGAATGCCTACCACATCCCAATCAAGGTAATTAGTTCAACAGTCTGAAGCACAAGGGACTAATAGAAACGAATAGAGTGGACTCAAAAGTGTCAAACTCTGAGGACATACTTCCTGTCACAAATTGCAAGCAACATTTATGACCATGTATCGCAAAAGGACACAGTTTACTTCATTAGAGAGAGCATTTATCAGACATGAGGTTGACTACTTGGAAATGGTGTCAATTATGCATTCCAAGGAGGGGGATCAATAAACATGTTTCTACCCATTATGCATATTATGGCACATGAACTTCGCCAACTCCTTGGACCTTATTGTGACCAAACAGTAGGACTGCTGTGTCCCATGGATTCTTGTAAGGCTACAACTTGGCATATCAAGGTCGCGCATTCTTGCAATTCAGGTCACTGTTACAACTAACAATTGAATAACAGGAGCATGCCTGTCTGCATGAGATGCAGTGACTGTGAATTTTAAACCCTGGATTTCAATAAAACAAGGGCATCCTTCCCTAGGACAGGGGAATTTGAGGCTACTAGGAGCTTATGAAGGAGGAGGCAGACCTCGCCATGAGCTCGAGGTATCATAGTTGCCCTCGCCATTCTCTCCTCCACCCAATCCAATGCTCCTGTTTTGTCCTCATTCGCTCTCAAAAATGTCCCTGAGCTGCCTTGAAGTTTCAACAAATACAGTTCAATTCATCAGCTCCATCCTGCTTCTCCAGAAAAGAGCTCAGGATAAACATGCCCCATTAGATGGACCTTCCTCTCCACTGTAGTTGTCCCTGGATTTCAAGAGGTTTCCATGGACCTTCTTGACCTCAAGGGTGGGATTGAGTGGTACATTAAACTTCTCACAGAAGGTGACCTGTGATGACATGTGATAATGAATAGTGAGTCAAGAGATGGCAGACAGTGCAACTGGCACCCACCTAGTACGAATGTCTTTAGTTGAATCAGCTGTCTCTCCTTTCCTCAATGCCAGAGCAGATGGATGCAGACGTTTGCGGGCAAGTGCAATTATTGCTTCACATTTCTCCTTAGTTGCAAAGTTTGGAAACAGCAATGCCCGAGGTTTCCAGCTCAGCACCTGTTGTACAACTAAAGCAAGATGTAAGTGTCATTGGGTGCACTTCCTGAAACCTCAATCAACCAGGGTGCAAAAAATTGGAGTGCATTTTAGTCTGACAGTGGAAGTAGCTTCTGAGTAAAGCGTGAGATGTGATAACAGTTATTACTTGTAACTATCAAGTGGCCATTGTCTTCTTTGCGTCTACCCAAGACTCATACATATCTGACAGTGGCATCAACCAAAAAAAAACCTCTTGCAAACTATGGTGAGGTTAAAAAGATGTGGAAGTGCAATGGAAAAATCTCCATCATAAAGCTAGACATGTAAACCATGGGTGACTTGGTGACAGCCATAAATAAACAAACATACCTGGAAATGGAAGGATGAAATTCCAGAGTCACCAGTCTCACCATGCTCAAAAGAAATGGCTTCTTCCCCACTGTTGACTGCAAGTAGTTGTTGCTGGAACAACCCTTCATTGAGGTTTGAACCTTTATCATCATCCTACTTACACCAACAATAATATGTCAATTTGGACACAACTGGCAATTATAAATACATCTCATGTCCAAGTGAAGGTGGAAAAAACATAGGGGTTAATCTGCAGAGGACTGTGTTGATGGGTAGTCTTCAAAGTGATAAGAATTGTGGTCCAATTTTTTTTGGGATACAATCTGCAGAAAGCTGTAATCAAATCTGGGCCAGATCTACCCAGTTGGGCAAGGAATGATTAGTATGTATGCCCTAAATAGATCCCTGACCTGCATTTTCTTGAGATTTAGCGGCCTTGATTAGGATGCATGTGGAATTCCCTGATCTGATTAGGAACCCACTGGATCCATTTGGGAGTGCGCTGTCAGATTCATTTACAAGGCAGTTTGCTGAAATTCATTTGCAATGCAGTTAGGAAAGAATCTTGAATCTGGTGATTTGAGTATGAATGACATGAACCTATTAGTATTCAGCTTGCATTTGGTGACCCATGTGATTTAATCATAACAAGCATTTCTCATTTAGGAGAAGGAAATTATAACTTGAGTATTGCTTGAAACCACCAACCTGCGAGATGAAGGAAGAGCCCCAAAAACCTGCCAAGAAGAAGAGCATGCAACACAGCAGCACTAGAGGAAGCGACAGCTTGTAGCGAGAGCCTGATCCACTCTTTCCCCTCCTTGATTTCATTGTCGCTTGAAGATCTCTGCGATCTAAGTCTCTATCTCTGTCTCTCTGTCTCTGCTGTCTGTTTTTGTATTTGTCGGGCTTGCAATCACATTGCCTCCATACATTCGACCCGGCTCTTGGGCATTTTGTGAAAACTGAGGACTAGTTTGCAATGCGACAGAGAATTTGATCTTCCTCCCCAAACATTACGTTGCTACCAAAGGGAGAAAACCCTAAACACTGCAGCATGAACTCGATGCAAAGCACCAGATCCTCCCAGAGAAAAAAGCCACATGAAAGGATCTGAGGAATCACAATCATCAAACACTCTACTACTTACTTCTTCTTCTTCTTCTTCTTCTTCCCGCGCACGAAAACAAAACAAAAGAGGGAAAAAGAAAGGCTTCTTCGACGGAGATAGAGAGTCGACGACAGACAGAATCCTTTTCCCTTTGTCCGATATTAAGACGCCACTTTTATGGCGCTAACAAGGAGAGGACATAAGAAAAATGGCTCTTTCTTTGCAGTAAGACCGCATTTTTATGGCCCAAGAAATACGCGTCGACAGGAACTGTTTCTCTCTCTTCGGGAAAGAGCCACATTTGTGGCGGCGATATTGCGATGAGAAGAGGAAGCGACTGCGAGGGACGGACGAGGGAAATGGAAGTCTTTGCCTGCCCGCTACCATTTCTGTAGTTGCTTTCCGGTTTTCCGCTGGATTTGCACCTTCGAGGCTGCTGCAGGGATGCCACATGGTGCAGAGGCAGTGTGTATGCGGATCGAGATTCGACTCTGATGACTTGCAGACTTGTGGTATTATTGTCCTCCTCCTCTGTGGCCAGGTGCAGCTCAACGTTTTGTCGATTCTGATGGTGATGATGCAGATTCGTACTTATATTCTACTCCTGCTTGTCATCTTCTTCTGTTTGTTCTTCCTGATCATTCTCTTCTTTTGATTTATTTTGCAATGCGCGATGCATCATCCATTAGATCGTACTTATATTCTTCTTCTGCTTTTATTCTGCTCCTGCTTGTTCTCCCTGATCACTCTCTTCTTTGATTGATAATCCGATGCGCGATGCATCATTGATAACGATGATGATGATGCTGATGGAATGGTACTTATATTCTTCTTCTGCTTCTCTTCTGCTACTGTTGCTTGTTCTTCCTGATCATTCTCTTCTTTGTTTTATAATCGCATGCGCGAGAAGAGAAGCTCTAGTTGTAGAAAAAAATTCTAATTCACAACTTCAAAGTCTGGTTCCACATCTTCCGGCTGGAACTCTTTGCCCTTTTCTCTTGTCCCTACTCTCCAAATTTTTGAAAGTCCGCTTGTTGGAAACTCTTGGTGTTCATGTCTGCGCCTGCAAAAGAAGAAGATTATCGCATGCCAAAAACCTTACCTGCCGGCGCATCATGGATCGTAAGAATCGCATTTTGTTGTTAGTTGACAAGATTGCTCACCAAAGTCAGGTTCTTTGTCGACTTTCTATTTGGCGCAGGAGATTTTTCAAAGGAATCATCCTCGCAACATTTGGCACTGCTCTCTGTGAAGCTTACAATCAGCATGATAAAAGCCTCATGGGTTTTATGATGCCCCTTCCGATTTATATCCGTGTTCGACGAGAACAAAGATGTACTGGTTTGATGTGGGTTTAGGGTTTTACCAAAGAATGGTCGCCAAAGTAGGGTTCTTTGTCGACTTTCGATTTGGTTGCAGGAGATTTTTTGAACGAATCATCCTAGAGGAACATTTCGCACATTTCTCAGAAGATCATAATCGTGGTTAGGAGCCATGGGCTGTGCCCTTCTGTCCGTGTTTGATGACTAAAAGATGTACTGGTTTGTTATGTCAGCAGATACAGCCTCTTTCTATCATCTTGTTGATTCCAAAGGAAGAATTGAGAACCTCAGGAATTTCTATCCAGAACTGTTGCTGTCCCTACCTCTGCATCCAGTTTTGGAGGTTCAATATATGACCCTGTGGTTTGTTGTTTGTTCCTTCCATTTGCAGTTCACTGCTGAGCATTATTTCAAGCATTGAGGTGAGCTTCAAGGGCTCTGGCTTCACCTGCTGTATTGAATGAGCCTGTGTTGTGCCATCAGGAGCTGATGAAGTCCATAGCCTGGAGTAATAATGGCCAGTCACTGCCATTAATATGAGGAAGGTGATAGTCTGATAATTTGTGAGTTACACTAATAAGACTATGACCATGCTCCTTCTTGTCATGTTTTTTTTTGGGCAAGTTTGCTGGAACTGATGGAATTTTCTCTAAAATCCCATAGATATTGTGTATTTGAATGAGGGCTCTGTCTCCATTTCCTGAAGAATGCATGTACTTTTTGTCAGTCTGACAGTGTCCTTGGAAAAGAAATTGGAGTGATTGATGCTTCAACTGAGTCTGACCAGCAGCATTCCCATTGATGCCCACAGCTCATCATCCCTTCTTTTGATCACCACCATGATTCTGGATGTGCAACATCGTGCTGGCCTTCCATTCAAGAGACTTTCATCAACCTCCAAAACACTAACAGAAGAAGGTGTTTGGCCACACAAATGTGCACATTCTGGACTCAATTCAATGCGGCTGTGAAAATTGTCAAGTGTTGGTGATTAGCTGGGTTTGAAATTTGGTGGTACCAACTCCACTTCTAAATTTTCCCAGCTGCATTGAAATGGAAAGTCGAATTTTCCCACATGCAACTGTAACACACACTACATGACCAATGTCACCAGAGTTGCTGCTTTTCAAACTTCGTAAGACCTGTTGGGCCAGGATGTCATTGGCATCATTTGTGGACATGAGCCATTAGCAGAGTACCAACTGCTTATAAAGATTCTGTTGAAATTCTGATTTGCAAGCATGATTTCTCTTGAGTATTAACTGATATCATAACTTGATCTTCTTCCTGTTCCTTCCCAAAATGTGAAACTCAGGAAGCAGATTTTGTTATATTTTTTGCTATAAATTTTGAGCAGATTATCACATAATAATTTACATCCACCATCAGGAGCTGATGGAGTTAATGGAGAGTAATGACAACTAGTTGCTGCAATATGTGATGAAGGTGATGGTCTGGTGCTTTTAAGCGCGACACTCTCAAGGTTGTGATCAGTGTTGTGCAGTTCTTTGATTTTGTTAATAACCCCTGGTTCCGGGCTTTTATAATTTTAGAAATCAAAAGAGCCTTTGTGTTTGGTTGGGTTGTTGATTTGCAAATGCAGTTTCTTGAACAGTGCTCTCACTGAATTTCTATAGATGTGCATTAACCTGGATGTAGGAGAAGACGAGGTACCAGAGGGGGATTGCCCAAGAAGGAAAGATCAGAAGCTCTATCTTGTCGATCTGTTTGTTTTACATGTGTGCTTGAGATTCAGGAATTTGTGGAAATTGATTTCAGATATTGAACATAGTTTAGGATTCACTTTTTTCTGGCAGGGGGAGTTCTCAGTGCATTTGCCACCGTTTATGCCTTGTACAGGAGTAAAGATGGAGCGTGTATATTAGGATGCACACCTGTGATATGGTTTCTTGGATAGTAATGATGCTTCAAGGCCATTTGTCATGCATGTGCAATTGGTAACAAAGGTCTCGGTCAAATTTGGAACTAATCTTCAGATATAGAAAATAGATTCCATTTTTCTCATTACAGTGAGAAGCTGCTCACTTCATTTGTACTTGATTAGCACAACTCCTAGTAGTCCATCCTGCATTTCAATAAATTCGCAGCTGTACAACAATGGGACCATGTAGGCCTCACTAAAGAATCAGAAGTTTGCTGTTGTCAAACATGAGGAAAAAGGTCACTGCCTCAGACTCCAATCATCTGGCTGTTTACTGATCATTCTCAAGCAGATTCTGTGACAACACCACCTGAGATTTTCAAGGAATGCAATTTCATTCTCTTCTCCACTTTATGACCTCTCATTTCAGCAGAGTGGCTTTTAATTAAGTCTGAAGACAGGTGATGCACCCAGGGGACAGGACTTTCTCCAGATAAATCCAGGAATGAACAAGATTAACAAGCAGATTAAGAATGCCTACCTGTGAACCGTGACCTCTTTTCAGCAGCTTGCTCTCCAAGGTACAAATACGGGTGGTTGTCAAAGCTCAACTTTCTAAGAAGAGATCAAGGGGTAAGAAATAAAACTCATCCAGGAGAAGAATGTCTAGCTGCGAGATCTGCCCTTATTGATATTCTGTCAGAAATTGGAAAGTAGAGCACATTGCCATGTCCCTCCAGCTTGCCATAGGGAACAGAAGAATGCAAAACACAGAATTATGTATGATTACATACACAAAACTAGATTCAGTTTATTGCTAATACAATCAAGAGAATAATGAAACATGGATCACAATCTTTTGGCTCCTTGATTTTGAGCCCAACTTAGACTTCGGAATCATGGAGATAATATAATTATCTTGCCAGTATAGTCGGTCCACCATCATAGATATCTTGCTAAGAGACTGGAAATTTTGAGCTTTGGTTCTCATAACAATACCAATACAGACAAAATACCAAGTTTGAAACGAATCACTTTGAGTCACCGAAATAGCTGTTGAGTGTGGGCATGATCTCTGGTTTGCAATGTTTCAAATACTCTCGTAAACCATGATCCTTGTACAGCTTTCCCTCCTTATAGTTATCGAGAATACCAGCAGCCCGATCTTCCTTGCTTATTCTGTGAGAGAAAGATGTGCAAAGAAAAACCAACAGCAGCAGTACATTTTAGTATGTGATGTGAGTCAGATTTCAAGGTGGTTCAGTTGCAGCTCTCAAAAAAAGTTGCAAAACAAGACGTTGCCATATGTGAAAATATGGCATGCAAGGGAATTCACTACAAGTTGTAGTTGCTGGTCCAGAAATGGTGATGAACAGACCTGACATCAGGGTTGATTGCAATATTGCGTGCTATTGCGAAGCCACAGATGCCAAGAGCCCCTCCAATGGCTGCAAACAACGGGAAGATCTGTTTTCACAGCCAGCAGGTACATAAGCTCAATACGCCACTACTGAACCTCAATTTGAGCTTCGTTAGGACTCCTATCCCTCGCAACGTCTGCCCCTTGCAGGAACAGCTCCGCTACAGCAAATCCTTAAAAACAAGCAAACAACGGGAAGACTTTTTCCACAGCCAGCAGGTCCATTCAAGGTTACAATAGCCTAATAGCATCTTTCCATGAGGCTGCTGTGATCACAGTTACTGTGCACAGTAACTGTGATCACAGCAGCCTCATGGAGAGCCACTGACATAGGGCCTTGTTTCTTACTGCAAAGACAGTCTCTTTCCATTGGAGAGCTGCAAACGCGTTGAAAATATGTAATTAATCATGCCAGGAACTCTGGGAACACATGTTCTCATGAAAACAAAGACAGATGTCACTATATGGTGAGTCACAGCTCTCACAAGGTGCAGCAATTGGTCAATGCTTGACCAGTAGAGCTGTGAGATGATTGTTAGCACAGCTAGTTGGAAAAACAGAATACAAAGCTGATGTGATCACAACAGCTCACTGGAAAGATGTCCTAAGGCTCATCTACCGTGAAAGAACTACACGCCACTAGTGAACTTGGACTCGAATTTCCTTAGGATTCCTATCCCTCACGATGTCCGCTCGTTGCACGAACAGCATCGCTGCAGCAAATCCTTAAAAACAACCACGCAGTAATCATACTACTGCTTTCTCTCCCCTTGACTGATCTTCCCGCGCAGTCAATCGATTCAACAAACATCTCTCAGATTTGGACTTATGAGGAATCAATTCCTCCTCCACGGCAAGCAAAACAGTGACTAGAAGCAAAACAGCCGAGCATCTTTAGGCAACAAGGAAGAAAAGAATTACATCACTGCAGTGCTCATCAACCCAGCCACTGCAGCGACACAACGTAACAAACTTTTTAAAAACGAATCCAGATCTCCGAGTGAAGCTTGGAAATTAAAACCGACCAAAAATAAAAACCGCAGACCGCCGATACCTCGAGACAAGAGAAAATCATCCTTCGATTTATTGCCAAAAAGCACGGCTACTACAGATACACAACGGAGAGCGAAAACTAGACGAAATCCGCTTCCTAGAAGATCGGCTCCTGTGTTGCACCGCAGATGGAAAAAACCAAACAAAGACCACCACCCCCCCCCCGGAAGCGTGGGAAAAAAAAGATCGAAGGAAAAACTAAATCAAAAGAAATCAGACGAGAACGGAGAGCAGTAGCTTGCCTCAGGTCTGATCCAACGCTTGCTCCAAGATACCTGCACCATTGTGACCAACCGTGAGAAGCTTGTTTGCCGTCAAGATTTCGTATTGTCGCTGCGTGCGTGCGTGCGTGCGTGCTTGCTATTGTGTTTTCTGTCCTTAGCGTGTATTCTCTGAAAGCACAGAAAGGTGCAAGACGACCGCGGAATGCGGGTCAGAGATGCCCATTTAGAGAAGAATGTGCGTAAAAGACGCGTCGCTTGCGCGCTTCTTTCATTACACGGAAGGTCAATTAAAGCTGCGTAACTGACAAGACGGCTGCGGAATCGTACCCCCCACAAGGCAGGATGCGGGCTGGGGACACTGAAATTGTGTTGATAAGGTCGTTTCTGAATCGTGGAATATGCTATTTTGGACAATACTTATTATTATTATTATTATTATTAATCTGGGGGCTTTTTCAGGTTGCGATCATTGGTCGCTTTATTCATATTTTCTTTCTCATCTTTTCATCTCTTTCCTTATTTTCAATGGATTTGAGGGAAAAAAACAAAAAAAGACAAAAAAAGACAAATGTTTTTCTTTCTGGAATGGACACATAGATTTTTATTTATTCTGAGCTACTGAATGGTAATTTAAAAATACCATAGGAACAAAAAAAAAGAAAAAAAAGGAATAGAAATAAAAATGTATTCAGTTTTTTGCAGCTTTTCATTTATTTCATTATTTTTACTAAAAATGAAGGCCTTTTTGTTTTTCCCTAAATGGACATATACAAGTGTACTCATATTTTATGACCAACAATTGAAGACTAGGAAGGGGTCAACTTGAAGCGAATGGTGTTCAAGAGAGGGTTGTATTTATTAAATTCAATTTTTTGAAGTGATAGCATCTTTCAGGAATTAACAATGCCAATATGTGAAATTTCATGAATTGGACACAAATTAAAATAAGGCTAGTATGGAAAGGGAATGTGGCAGGTGGGGGGTCTATTTTTTTAAGTTGCTTCTCTAAGTAAAACATCCCTTGGGTTGCCAATTTCTTCCAATGTTTGTTTTTAATAATACCCACTTGTCAGGCTCAATTTGATACCAAACTTGATACGTAACTAGAGAACAACATAATGCAACGATTAAGTAGCTTCTTGTCCAAGTAAAATTCATCCTTCACCAAAAGAAGAAAAGTCTATGCACATAGGTTCTCTATATTGTTTATGCTTGTTGATCCCCTACTAGGTGACTACACCCACCTCAAGCCTAAATGTCTAGGCTTGAAGAACATTTTTGGAACTAGAATACTCCCCCATCAAAATGTAAACACCATCTTTCAGCTTAGAAAAATCAAAGAATGAAACTATGTAAGACGTCTAATGGGTACCTAGGTAGAAAAAAAAAAGTCACCAATATGTGGTCTAGGAGTGAAAGGGTCATCTTGTAAAACTGAGTTTCATCCTGTCTTTCCTTTTTCCTGAGCGCCTCCATCGCTGCTACATATATATCTTCACTTCTCTTAACTATACAACTACTCTAATTAGTCTTGGACCTCGTGCATTAAATGCTGAGTTTCAGCATTTCATTCTCAGTTGCAGCGTTTCATACTGAGATTTAATAAAATATCTTTACTTTGTGGATATCACTGAAAGAGGGGATAGGGGGTGAAAGCAGGCCCACAGACACGGTGAAGACAGGGTTAATTTACGGATAACTCTAATGAATAGTTTTCTTTTATGGTAGTTATTGATGAATTTCCTTCTATTTTGCTTAAAAGATACTAGTAAATCATTGACATTAGTTACATGTCGAGTGGCAATTGAATCAAAATACTAGGTTAATTTTTGTTAAATGTTTTTTTAATTCAAATTTTTTTGGTTGTTGTCATCCTTGTCATTATTACACAAACATGATTTTCTCACTAGCAACATTGTGACTGAAATGACAGAAAAGATGGATTTTCACATATGTTGAACATAATAGAGTTTTCCATAAAGTCAAGACCAGTACCCTGAGTTGGGTCCAAAACCGAGTGAGATTTTTAAAAAAACTGTAAAAAAGTACATTAGCATTCAAGGGGGAAATGCACCACTTTTTGTGCCAATCTGAGTTTGATCTGGTTTTGACGAGGCACTCGTCGGCTGAAAACTGGCGTTGGTTTTCAGTCCCGTTCGCAGTGAGAACCAGCCAGTGAGAACTACCATGAGAACCTGCTTGCTGATTCTCATATGAGATGAGAATCGCCCAGGTTCTCACTGGGCATCAAATCTGAGAATCGGATCAAGTTTTCACATTTTGAGAAGGGTCTGGTTTTCATGATAAAAAGTAAAAAAAAAGAAAAAATAACACGTAAGAAGTAAAATTAATAGTTTAAAAAATTAGTAAAAATTAAGTAAGAAATATTTAAATTCTAAAATTTAAAATTAAACTTATAATTTATGAAAATAAAAAAACTAAACTTATTGTTTATATAAGCGGTCATCACATTAGGGTTAAGGGTTGGTGCTTTTTATAAACAAACTTAAACCCTAACCCAAAGGGAGTTGGCTGCCACATTAGGGTTAGGGGTTAGTGCCCAGTTGGCTGCCCACGTAACTCCAGGTAAAACAATCTCTTTTAAACTTGTTAATGAAAGAGAACAAGACCTGACAACACCAATGAAATTGCACAAATTGCACATGAATAATGAAAACTTACTCTTTTGACATAAGAACACAGCAAAAACTACTAAGAAGAATAGCCAAATGCTAATGCAAACATTAGACCACATTGAAGAGAAAAAATCCGAGACCCAAGAGCTCATGATGGACAAACAACTTAATTATTTCAAAACAAGAGACAAGGTCTTGAATGATACTTAAACAACCATGGTGAATGTGATTGTCTAGTTATCCAATGTTTTGAGCATGGCATTTGCAAGAGGGAAAAACAAGGCAAACAATAATGTTCATATGGTGCATGAAGAACCATTCAACAACATTGAATCATTCACTCCACCTACAGAAGCTATACATGTAAAAGCTACACCTGTAGAAGAAGAAAACATCAACAATGACATGTAAGCAAAGTGACAGATCTTCACATCTTCACAACAAAATACTAGATTTTTAGGTTTTGATGCAATGTAGTTGTGGACATGGCAGATGTGATCCAAACAACAAATTTTGATGCATGCAAATAAAAAAACTAATAGTATAAGTGATATAGTGTACTAATGATGTGTAATTGTGTTGAAAAGTAACAAAGTTTTGATGCAACTTAGTTGTAATGATGGTGAATTCAATTGATAAAAAAATAATTGATGCATGAGTTGGTTTAAGGTTTATAAATTACTTGTACTAGATTGATGTGCAATTACATTGTAGTTTTAAATAATTGGTTAACTCCCTTTGCAAAATGTCTCCAGGTCTTTCTCCACTTCAATAATGTGAATAACTAATGGATCATCGGCATACTAGCCTTGCTGCAAGTTTCTTTCAACTTCTAATTCAAGAATGTGCATCAACATTTCAATTTAAAATCAACTTGGTTTTGTAACAAGTTATGTAGTAAACAACAAGTGAATACATCTGGCACAAATGTCACATGTAAATTTATCTTCCCAAGGAACTTTTGAATGTTTTTTTCAGTATGCAGAAGGAGTTTTCAACAACAAACCTACCACGTTTATGCTTCTTATTGTACAATAGCTCTAGAATCGTATGTGGTCCTTCCTCTTTAAATGGTGTCATAATCCAAGAGATCAAAAGATACCCTTTGTCCCAAGGAGGAATAACATTTGAACTTTCAATGTGTAAAAAAGACCATGGTGTTGTGCACATTTGTACAATATTCACCTCCTCAACACCTTGGAAACATTAACATTGCTAGGGAGACCAATAAATAGGTTAATGAAATGTTTATTGCAATCAATTACTACTTATGCAACGATGTTATAACCGTTTGTTTTATGGTAGTAGTAGTATTTAGGAAAGGGACCCGAAGGTTTAGATATGGCAATGTGTGTTCCATTGATGACACCTTACACAAAAAGCAAGTCACACCAATTTTTGAAACTTGCCATCACCACTTGCATTTCACCTCCACACAACTAGGATAAGAGATTTCTAAACATTTGTTGATTATGAAAACAACTTCATGAAACACAAGAGACACTATTGATTGCCCATGATAAATAGCTTAGAGCATATGAAAAAAATCACACCTTGTGCTGGTTTGCATATTGCACATGCCACTCTGATTTCCACAGGAATCGATTTCCTCCACAATGTGTTTTGCTTTGCAATTAAAGGCTTCAATTGATTGGAAAACTAGAATAATGTACCCTTGGTCATACTAAAATTCTCAACTCAACATGCATCATCATATTCAACAAACAAAAACCTTGAAAACCAGGTGGTGGATTTGGGTTTCACCTATTAGCCTAAGGCTTTGGACAAGTTTATTCATTACAATGGAAATGCGATAATTGTGTAGAATTGCAACAACAAAATCTAAGTTGTTAATGGTTTCTTCACCAACCATATCCAAATTCATAGAAGATTCCATGGGTTTAGCAATAATCTCTTGCAAAATCTTTAACAAGAATGAAACACAACCAATTACAAAAATAGTTTCAAGTTGCATCTCATCCATTGCGAATTGGTGAGAGGAAGAAAACAAAGATGAAAGAAGAGTGTCGGGAAGAGCTTGTGAGGAAACAATGATAGAATAGAATGTTGCGTGAAAAAAGGTCACACATCTACAAAACAAGTCAACATAGAAGAGGGTTGAGAGGAGCTTGTGAAAAACTGCAATGGAGCAAAACATTATACGAAACCAAAACTACAAAACGAGTTTACACATGTGCAAAAAAAAGCTAATGAAAAAGCGAAACGAAGCTTTGCAAAAAAAACGATGCTGCAAACTAAAACATTGATGTTATTTGGACGTTTAATGTGAATGCAGTCGCTTGAGAAAGGTGAAACCACATTTTCGATGATGAAACATTGAATGTGATGTGAATCTAAGGTGACATTACGAGCATGATAAAGGTACAAGTCATCATCAACCTGCAACAACCCTATTTTTTAAACACTAACCTTAATGTTATCTTGATTTAACATTTGACACCTAATAGTAGGTGTGAATTGACTTAAGACTATTAACATAACCAACACACTAAAACTAGTTGCTTGGACATAATTCATTAGACGAGAGCATTAAGCTTATCGATTATGGAATGCAAAAAATGTTGAATTATGAAATTTAGGCAACTAACATCTAGGAATGTGCAAAAAGACATTAAGAAAGTGTTTAAAGGTAGCAAGATACATTATATATGTTTCAAAAACTTTTGTCCAATGTTGTGTGCTACCACATCAACAAGATGTTCACTAAAAATGGTTATAAAAGAGGACAAATTTAGAAAATTTACTAAGAAATACAAAGGAATGACCTAATTTCACACCATGTGAAATCATGGAATAACTAATAAATGAGAATCTACCTTTACTATTGAGGAAAGGGATGAGCCCTAAGATAAAATATGTAGAGAAATGGATGTACATTGCTAGGCTTCGGCAACTAATGAGGTTTAAAAACAAGCCAAAAACCTAATGAGAAAAAGAAATTCATTTAAAGGATTTGGGACAAGAAGAGGTCTTATGGTAAAAGCGAACTAGATAGATTAATGAGGTTTTAAAAGGAGCCCAAAATGTAATGAGAAAAACAGATGCATCCAAAGGACTTTGGATGAGAAGTCTTGCAATAAAAGGCTACTAGATAGTTAACGAGACTTTTAGAAATAGCCCAAAACCTAATGAAAAAAACAGACCCATCCAAAGAACTTTTTGGTGGATGAGAAGTGAAAAAAAAAACACAACTAGACCTAATGAATGTAATGAATGCAAAGTTTTTTTTTTTCCAACAAAAGGATTTGCAAAATTTTTGTTTTCCTAGGGTAAATTCGACTATTTTGCTAATTTTTGGGAAATTTTCTCCCTATTTTCAATATCAAAAAACTGGAAAAAAAGGAAAAAGAAAAACCCTGAACTATGCAGGATGAAGAAGGAGTTGAAGGGATAAATATCTTAAACAAGTAGGGTTCTGAAATTCTGTAATTATAAGAAAAAGATGCAGAAGTTTTGTGAAACCCTAACCCTAAAATTTTAAAGTTTTTTTTCTGGGACTCGCGTGTATACCTTGTTTTCCCGTTTAGGGCTTGGTGCGCATTGGACAATAACGAGGGTTTGTTCGTGAGAGAGAGAGAGCGAGAGGGAAAACGAACGAGTAGGATGAGAGAAAGAGAGAACGAATGAGAAGAAGGGAGATGGAGGTTTTGTAGTAGTATTTGCTGATTCTTTTGTTTGCTGCTGGTGTTAACTCTCAACATGTCGTATTCCAACGTGGTGCCAGGCAAGTTGCAGTTAAAGGGGAAGGCGTTGGATGTGAAAGGCGGGCTGAAGAAGAAGAAGAAACGTAAACGAGAATCGCTACAGCAGCAGCAGCAGCAGCTGATGTTATTGGAAGCAGGACAGGAAGGCAACGCGGAGGGAGCTTCGCACGGCAGGCGGGAAGAAGAAGAAGAAGAAGAAGAGCAGGAAGTTGAGAGGCAAAAGGTGGTGGCTGTGGAGGACCACCGAACGCCAGCTGAAAAGAAGTATCACGAGCAGAAAGAGAAGCTGGAGACTCGGCGCCTGGCCAAAGTGGCGAGCAAATCTCATCGTCAGAGAGTTGAAGAATTCAATCAATACTTGGCAAATCTTAGTGAGCATTATGACATCCCGAAAGTTGGCCCCGGCTAAATCTTGACAGGTTTGCTCCTTTCAAAGAATCCCTTAATGAAGCTTTTTGCAGAATATTCTTGTTGCCATCACCTAAGACAACTTTGCATTTATCGAACTGGCAACTGGACCAATGAGAATGGGTCTTATGTCCAAGAGCCATATTATGTCTCTGATCTCGCAGAATTGAGCTTCTGTATGATGACATTACATGAGTTGTAATGTCAGTTCTTGAGCTTTCAGAGCATTCTTGAGCAACCTGTGACTATATATCCTAGCACTAGTGTATTCAACATGAGACTATGGAATAAGGCTGCATCATTATTGTGATGGCAAGAAGGAAATAGAAAGCAGTTGCATGCATCGGTCTCTGAAGGAGTATCCAAAGAGCAATGTGCAGTTTCTTTAGTGATCTTGCTTGTGCTGTTAATAGGATTGTGATTAGACTGATGGAAAAAGACATGTGACAGATTCTTGGCAATGGATATTTAAGAATTTTAGTGAGATGCAAATGTGCATTGGAAGTGGATTCTTGTTTCACTATTTGATCTAGTTTATGTTTCTTGTTGGGTTTGGATTCTCTGATACGGGGTCCATTCCAGAGAGACAGTATGAGCTGGAGAGAGAAATTGACATGATGATTAACCTAACACCTATTGAAGTACAAGAAGAGGTGTGTTACATTGCCTATGAGCTTATGATTGCATTCATGGGATTGATTTCCTTGCTTCTCCATTTTGAATCAAGGCAATAAGTACTATGTGAATTGGTATGAGAGAACTGCAATGGAAAGACTAACCAAGCATCCCTGGCAGTAAGACATATGCACAATGAGAGGCAGCTTGTTTCAGGGATGAACCTTGATTAGTTGACCATCTCTTCTTACAACTGCATTTTTGTTCTCCTACATGTAGTAGCTAGCAAGCAAGCAAGTTGAAGTATATTCGTCTTCACTTTAGGAATGTAGCATTACTGAATGGTTTACATGTCCATTTTCTTCTTCCATGTCACAGCTTGAACTG
The DNA here is from genome assembly GCA_963920785.1 of Sphagnum contortum. Lineage (NCBI taxonomy): Eukaryota > Viridiplantae > Streptophyta > Sphagnopsida > Sphagnales > Sphagnaceae > Sphagnum > Sphagnum contortum. The sequence goes on from OY987282.1 coordinate 2,766,708, forward strand.
TCATGACTCCAAGTAGCTTGTCATAGTCTTCCATGGTGGAAAGCATTGAGTCCACTTTCCAATCTGCCAAGCTCAATGTGGAGTAAATTTGGTCTTCTCCTTCTCTCATAGGTTTTTGTTGAGTCAGCCAGCAATCATGGCTGAGTATCCCTGTTATGACTGATCTTATGACAGAACCTCAGCACAGTGGTTATCCACCTTGTGCTGGGGGCTGATGAAATCAGTGGGGATGTTATGATAGTTGGTCAATACCAGACCATGTTGCAGCTTGAATGAAGATACTATTGACTTTTTCTTAAAATTCTATGTCTCTTGAGTGCTAGCCAACATTGTTAATTAAACAATATAGACCTGCAGTTCTTGTCTTTGTGGTTGTTTTTGGTAACTGATATGATTTAACCAAAGATTTGATTTTTTTTTGTCGCTTAATTAGGTGCAAGTGCTAAGAATTAAATGTTCATCACACATGGACCATAAGACAAGTTAAACAACATATCTTATTGTCCAAATGTTGTCTTGTCAAAACAAGCAATGCTAGTGTCCATTGCCCTCTTTGATTACTTGAGGATTTAATCAATTATGATTTCTAGCAAAGTTTACTTGGGAATTTTTTGGTTGATAGTTTCTTTAATTTATATTGTTCAGTTTCATGTTTGCAAAGCAAAGAAGTAAATGTTACCACGATCATCAATAGTTCGAACATGATGACGGTGAAGTTTAGCCAACTTGTAGGATATGTTAGTTTTATTTGAGAAGTAAATATTTGGTTGGTCAACAAATCCAAGGCTTGCCATTTTTCAATTCTGAGATTGAAGGTGGTTGTCATAAGCTTAAAAATTTGGAGAAAAGAACTAGTCATGAACATTAGCACTCAAAAGGATGAAGATAATTGTTCTTGTGTCACAGCATAGTTTCATTTTCTTTTGCAAGAATCTCATCACATGCATAAAATTGTTGCCACTCAACACTTCTCAATGCATAACATGGTCAGGAAACACAACTCCAATCTCTGGACACCTGATATTCTTTAGTCCAACATTCATTAGTGCATAACAAGGAGACATGGGTCATTCAGTGTCAAATGACAAACACCTACTGAGAAAACATATGTCAGATGCCATTTTGCTTTCACAAAACTCTTCTTCTTCACCTTGAATGTTGCTATTAGATGTAGGATCTAAAAGGTGATATTTGTGAAGATCAAGATGAAGCAAATCTGTGGATCTGTCAGGCTTGCAATCAGGTGTGCACTCACCTTCTGCTGTTAATCCAGATTCGTCTCGACCTCCATTTTTGAGATGAGGTAGTGGCATTCCATCGAGGTCCCACTTGGGTTGATCTTCAGTATCAAGCTCAAAAACAGGATTCAATTGAGTCTGGGTGGGTTCAAAATCCAGATCTGGTGATTTCTGGACTTTTGGATCAAACTCAAAAACTGGGTTAATCTGATAAACAGCTTCTGGAGTAATAAAACTCAATGGAAACAGAGAGTTCCCTTGAGCATCTGACTCCCTCAAAGATTGAGGTTCATGTGAAGGTGCAGCAGCTTCAGGTTGTCCTTTGAATTGATGGCCAGGCTTGTGAGAAATGTGAAGATCTTTGCTTGTTGGACGTAAGGATTCCCACTTTTGTATGACACCAATATTTTGTTGTGAGAAAAGTTCCACATTTATCCCAGCTGGATTCTCAGATCTGGTATGTTGGACAAGCTCTTGCTCGATAATATCTCCAGAGTTATGGTCAGGCTCATTGGCAGGAGTGATCTGGGTTTGATGCTTCAATGAAAACTGGAGTTGAAGAAACTGATCACATGTAACCTCATGATTTGCTCCACAGTTCACAAAAAGATCCATCTGACTCTGGAGGTCAGGTTTGTTTTGTGCATCGAACTTGGAATCAACCTTGATCTCAACTTGAAGCTTGGGTTTGGAGGTTTGCTCCTGTGCAGAATTGTGATCCTCTTCCCGCACTAGAAGAGGAGTTGTCTGAGCATTATATGGAGGTGAAACCACATCTGAGTCATGTCCTCTCTCAAAACTAGTATCAGAAACAGCTTGAAATTTGCAACAAGTGGATGAACCAGGCTCAGTTTCAAGTGCAGCTCCACTTTGAAGTGTGACAGCATCAGCCAGGATTTGGTTCTCAATGTGAACCTCCCTTTCTGGTCTAACTTCAACGAGGAATTGTTCCTCATTCTGAAAATCACATTGAAATCTAGAGAGTTTGCTGAAAGTGTGGAATTTAGATTGGACTTGGAGTTGCTTTGAATTTACTTCAATTCTAGAAAGTGCAGGTTCATTGTGAGGCTCAGCTTCACAATTGCCAGTACATTCACTCTCAGATTGAGGATCAGGCTGAAGTTCACAAAGACCACATTGAGATGCATGATGGTCATGTTCTATTTGGACATGAAGATCACCTACTGGTTGAACTTGAGGTTGGTGACTACATACTGGTAGTCCAATGCCAGAATTGGTTGCAAAGTCTGATGCAAGAACATTCCCCGATTCAGGGTTTGGTCGAGGAGAGGGTGGACATGGGCTACCAGGTTGAACTTGGAAATCAACTTCCATTGCATCTTTGGACTGAGGATGGTGACAATTGGACCTTGACAAATGACCATCCAATTGCAGCTGAAGATTTGCAACTTTCCACTCATGTGTTGGGTTAACTTCTCCTCTTTCAACATCTGGTGTTGCAGTTTCAGGTTGACATGTAAGCTTACATTCAAGCTTAGCCTGAAACTTATGATTGGGTTCAACAAAGTCCTTGGTTGCATCCTCAGAGATTGAAACAGGATTTAGTTTTGAGATTTCATCAGGTTTTAGTCCAGGGTTCAACAAAGGTAGTGAAGGTTGTATGTCAGGTACAGGGTCAGGATAGAACTCATCATCATCAAACTGCAGCAAAGGAATCTCAATTGATTGCATGTGCTTTTCGGCATTTTGGTCTCGCAGTTTTCTCATTGCTGCACCCACTCTTTCAAGTCATGTCATCAGCAACAACCATATTAAGCTAGTTGTTTGAAGACCCAGGACATGCATCAGCTTCGTCTATGCACACAGCTCATCATTGGGTGCTACAAAGGAAGTTGCAAATTATTTTCATTTGGAGATGAGCAGGAGGATTGCTGCATGAGGAAGTCTTGTTTATTATCTTCAAGGTTTCTCTCTCTCTCTCTCTCTCTCTCTCTCTCTCTCTCTGTGTCTCTCTCTCCCTTTGTCTCTCTGATACATGCCAAAAGATGAAAAACTGCAGAGCAGAAATTGTTGACCATGGAATTGGAGCATTTCAGTTTTTTCTCGAATGTCTTTGACATGGTCATGCTCTTCTGATTCAGCTTCAGTTCCACCTCTCGCCCTGCGTTGCATTTGGTGAGTTTGTCAGCTAATTATGCTGCCATTCTTATATTTGTGGAAAATTCCATGGAAAAAGCTATGGCAAATAGACAGGGATCACATGTTCATCATTCTTAAAGTTCACTGCAGAAACAACTGACCAGGCCTCTGCATAGAGACGCTCATCCCAGAAGACTGGCTTTTGATCCAAGTGATTGAGCCGTGGGGCAGATGAAATGATTGTCTGCCAGCCACCCCAACCATTTCCCCAATTCTCAGCATCTGAGAGTTCATTGCAGCCATGTATCCCATTCTTTCTTGTCGGATCAAAATCTGAAGCATGAAATAATTCCAACAAAGAAATTCTTTCTTCAGATTTTGATTCCAAGAGAAAATCAAAACATAGCTCTAGATGAACTAGGAGAGTTGTTGCTGTTGTAACTCCTTGGGCTTTTGTATCTTCCTCCTGTGCAATGTGGGATGTGGTGCATGGAAGGTGGTGCAATGGAGGCACCTTGCGATAGAAAGGGATAGTTGAAACACAGGGGTTGCCTGAAAGGTACAAACAGGCAAGCACAGGTAATGCTTTCACCACCTTTAGCACCCCATTTCCATCCTCTAGCTTGTTTTTTGACAGATCCAGAACACTGCTTCTCCCTCCACCATAATGATGAAACTCCATCATAACCCACAATGCAAGGTCCGTGTGGAAGACACAGATTCTGGACAGCTGTTTCAAGAGTGGATAAACCCACAATGCAATCTCCATGTGGAAGCCACAAATTCCAGCTGTTCCAAAAGTGGAAAAGAGTGGAAAGATGCACAAAAGCATTCAGAAACAGGTAATCAACTGAAATGAGAGAGGGTGGAAAGGAGGTGCAGGGTTACATAATGCTTGGGCACTGCATGAGATGAACGATGGAATCAAAGGATCGCAGGTAATTGCTTGCAACATTCAATATTGTCAAAAACCGACAGCATGAGAGTTTCTCCAACTTGGTCAGCATATTCTCACTGTACACAACACACACATACATCTTTCACCCACTGGTGCATGTTGTTTGCAAAGTTCTCTCTCCTCTTTAGTGGAAAAATGTTCTTCTCTCCTAACTCTCAGGGAGCTGCCGCTTACAAGCAGAGCTCCATGTACACACCACAATTCAGGTTGCGGACAATGCTATGTAAAACATTGATGGTCTCCAAACTCTTCATGAGAATTTGCACTGTGTGTAATTAGGGTCTTCTAGGAGACTCTTCCTTTGTCCCTAGATGTGATGCAAGATAGCTTTGGATTCCATTCCATCAGACTGCTTGTGCATGTTCCATTTGTTACTGGAAATGGCAATTTGACACAGAGGGGGGAAAAAAACCTGAGATCGAGTGTATCAAGGTCTTTCAGAGGCTCCAAGTGTTCTATGCATTGCAGACAATTCTTTTGCAGATACCTGAGCACCTCCTCCACATGAAAAGAATTGCAACAAATAGCAAGTTAGAAACTTCTTCTTCCATATTGCAAGTACCCCATTTAGATCTGTTGTATCAAGAAAATGGGTGGGGACAGAGTGCCTTTGACATGAAACCAGAGTCAAGAGAATGCATAGAAAGCTTGGAGCCAGTAGAGTGTGAGAAAGGAAGGTTGCTTGGAGATGATCAGGAGAGTGCAAAAGCAAGAAAAGAGGGGCTTACAGGCAACGAAGATGAGTCAAAACCTTCAATCCAGACAAGCTCTCAATGCAATTGTTCTCCAAATACAGAAACTTCACCTCCTGCACTGACAACATAACAACAACATTCTGGCACATCAGAAAGGAGTGTCCTTTTGTTGAAGAAGAATCTCCTCAGCAAAACCTACAATGGATCCTCACTTTCATTCCTTTTTCCCTTATAGAACAACAACAACCAGCAGATTGTGGGAGCAGATTATTGTGCACAACATGACCAATTCTTCTTGTTCTTATGTATATCTCTCTCTGCAAGATCAAGCAAAAGAAGAAGAAGCAGCTGCTGCTGCCATTAGATATGGCCAAAACTTCAACAAACTCTTGTGCAACAGAATGTGAAGAGAAGAGACAGAGACAGAGAGAGGATTGCCAGAAACGCCATTGCTTACAATATATTCCTCCAGATTCTCGATGACGCTGAATCCCTGGTTGTGAAGGTAGAGCCGATCATTCAATGCGGGAGTCCGATACAATTTGTTTTGTTTGCATTGTTTGCGTATCCATTCCTTGGTCATCACCAATGCCATCTTCTTCTTCTTCTTCCACCTTAACACCGATGTGTGTGCAGCAGCAGCAGCAATTCTTCCTAGTAGTAGCGGTGCTGGTGCTGCTGGTCCTGATCCTGCTACTACTGCTGCAACTTACAGCAAAAGAAGAAGAAGCAGCAGCAGCAACAGAGGAGTGTGAAATCACCGGAAGCAAGCACAGGAGAGAGAAATCGGACAACGATGATGAGAGGAGGTTTAGGACAACAGAAGAGGAGAGAGAGAAGAGACAGTTGGAGTGCAGTTGGTGCCGTTTGTGGATGACAGAAAGAAAGAAAAGACTCCAAAGAGGAAGATCCGCTCTCTTCTATCTCTCTCTGTCTCTCGCTCATCGCATCGCGGGAGGATCAATCTTCTGCTGGACTCTGTTCCTGTCTGTCTGCGTTGAACGAGTGTTTCTTTTGCTGCATCGGCTGGTTTTTTCCGCGGATCTGGTTTCATGTAATTCTCGTTCTTCTGTGCAGTTGAAGGATGCAGCAGAGAAGGTTGGTCGCGAAACCCCACACCTGCTGTTACTGCTGCGGAGAGGGCTTCTTCTCCTTCTTCAGTCTACCTTTCGATTGCTGCAGTATCGAAGCACTGTTGCAGGCGCTTTGAGGGAAGCAAACTTGGAAACATCTGCAATAATGCACTTAACAAATGAGTGAGGGTGCGAGAGGGACAACAGCAGGTGTGTACCACGAACAATGTTGTGGTTGTTGTTTCGTAAGAAGAAGAAGAAGAAGAAGAAGAAGACGGCATCCAAGTTTGTCAGGTACAACAAAAAGGAAGGCACCCATTCTGGATTTAAAAGGGCATGATTCCTACTACCATCTCTCCTCTTGTCTATTCTCATGCAAAGGCATACGACACATTCTTGTTGCAAAGACTTGCTTCATAGATAGCAGGAGCAGATCTATTAAATGAAATTGCACAGCATGTAGATAGAACAGTCCCGTGCTGCTGCGAGTCAGATTGTTTCTTCTATTGTTGCGAAATCTCTGCCTGCTTGATGTTGAAATGGATGCTGCCAAATGTGAGAGCATGGAGGATGCTTGGAAAGTGTTCAACAAGAATATTGCCCTTACAAGGAAGGAGATGTTGTTGACTTGACAACAACGACTCCTCCTGGCTCTGCTGCCATGAGACATTTCAAACTGTGAGGAGGAAAGGCTCAAAGAACAGCAGCAGCAGGAACAGGATGCAAATCTTCTTCACTTTGTCTCTGGTTTCCAAAATCTGTAGTAGCACTACTGCATTGACACAATTTCCAAGGGGGCAGGTGTGCTGATGAGTAGATGATAATTGAACAAAAGCAGCTTATGAGCACTCTCCAAACCTCCTCCATGCTGACGCATTTACCATATCTGATGATGACTTGGTATGCTATTGATGAAGGCCTGCTGCCATGTGTTATGGGCTTAGTTTGCTGTGTTTTTCTTTCTGTCTGTGGGGCATTGATATGTGTGCATTGGGTGTGATCTTTTTTTTGTCTGCTGCAAATGGGTGTCTGCAGGAGGTGAACCATCTGATTGGGATATGATCTCTTGTGAACCAGATGCAACCACATGCATGTGCAAGCAAATGTAATTCCAGTTATAGTTTCATTTGCAATTCTGAAACAAAAAAGTTTGCTGACAGATTCCAGTCTGGTATGGTTTTCAAAGGATATTTGGCATGCGGAGAGGCACCTCACATTGCACAGGTACCAAGGAATGGATTGTGGATTTTGTTTGAAACACTTCTAAGCAACCAAACAGGAGGTAAATTGTCCATCACCACCATGGCAAAAATGTCCCTGGCCATTGCCTGGCAATGTTTAACCTACATGTATGATTGTTGTTGCTCTTGCAGGTATCTATGTTATGTTTAGTTTTTGCAATGGTTCTGAATTGCAGCACAGATCTTCAAGGTCAGACTTGACTGAGATTAGGAAAGTGGAGCTCAAGGAAGTCCTATGGAAGTGATAACTTCAAATCTGGCTACTATTCTGATGGCATGATAATGCCACCAGGTGCTTCTCATGCATTGAGGTTTGTTGTTTGTTCTGGATATCCCTGAATCAAAACATATGGACTCAAGTACTTAAACGATTCAAGTACAATCTCTCCTGATCCTTTTTTGACCAAGGTTGCAGTGATCTTCACATTGTCACAAAGAATAGCACAATGTTTTGTACCTCCCACACCAATAATCACAATAGCATGGCCCTCTACCTCCCTCAACTGCAAACGCCTCATGTAAGCCTCAGTGAACAGCACTTCCAATGCACAACCTGTGTCTATCATCAGTTCTTCCTGGATGATGACATTTTGATGCTGGATTGTAAATTTGGCATACCTCAAGTTGCCATGCAGCTGATATACAGAGTGTTGGGGGCCTAGTATCTTCTGCAAGCAATCAAATGCAAAATAATAAGTAAAAGTAAAGAATACAATTGTATAATTACATTATTATACAGCTTAAATTGCAAATAGACAAAATATGTTAATGGTCCTACCTGCAATGAGAGCAAGTAGAGGTGCTTCCACAGCTGCATCATCGTCATCAAAAATAGCTTCCGAAACTCCTCACTTTCCTTTAGCAACTTCAAGGTTAGCTTACCCCTCAATTTGGGGTCCTGCACCAGCTCCTTCAATTTCTTGCACCAATCCATAGTTTCTAACACCAGTGCTCATGATCCAGCAGATGCACTGACAAGACAATTCTCCAACCCAATATTGTCATCAATAGCAAGCACAATTATAAAATTGCAGCAAAAAATTCGCAGCAACAAAATGAAGGTGGTTTCATCTTAGTTTCCAGCAAATATGCATGACAAAATACAAGTGCAGGCATGACCTTGTGAAGTGCTAATCACAGGTGTCAGACCAAGGTGATCAAAGGCAACCGAGTTACAGGTGATGAGGAAGAGGTGCCATCAAGGTTGCAAATGCTATTACGATTCCTGGTGGATAAGTTTAAGTGGAATCAGAGGCTGCCGATTGTTGATGGGATGGAACAACTTAGCCCCGCCTCTGTGCACGACAACACAGCTTTTGTAGATGAGGAACCAACACCTAGTCTGCGAAATTGCACCAGTGTTAGCAGTTTCCAAGTTAGAGATCTTAATAACATACTCGTCACATTTTCTTCTTCATATGCGAAATCGTAGAAACTGCGACTTGCTACTTGTATCAGAATTGACAAAGGAGACTCACTTCCGAAACATATCAAAGCATCACCAGCCGGTCGCCATTGCGCAAACGAGTAGTATCAGAGCAACGTCAAACAGCAATGGAAGACGACCAAAACAGAAAAAAAACCGACTCAAAACTACAATGTTCCCAGCCAAGAACGTCTGAAAAGCAAGGAAAGTTCAACAAACGTCTGATCGAGGCGAGGTTTTGCTCCTTACCACCAACAAAAAACCTGACCAGTAGATCCCTACAACTGAGCAGAAGGCGTCGTCACTGCACGTCACGACCTTAATATTAATGTGCAAGGCAAAGATCACTTGTAACACCTGATGGAAATTGCTTAAGCCAAAAAGACAACAAAACAAAAAAACACCACGCTCGGTACTTAGCGTTCTGAGGCAGAGAACAACAAAACTCACTCGTAAAGCACAGCCGGATTTTATATATTTTCTTAGTGCTAATTTTGGACCCTCACGAGCCAGATATTTTTCAATGTGCCTTCCGAAATCCGAAGCAAACAGGTGGATAGAAGAGATCGAGATTTAGAGTATGACCACAAGAATTTGTATACAGAAGAAAATTGAGAAAGAAACAATAATCATCATCAACAACAACAACAACACTACTTCGATAGAAAGAAGAGGAGCGAAAGGAAACGGAGCTCCGAGTTATAAAGGCTTTAACCAACAGCCAAACAGTGCACCGTGAGAGATGAATGGATGAATGGACATAAAAACACTTTGTCAAATATCTTGCCAAATATTTCCATAAAGTTTTGGTAAGGAAAAGGCTTAAACCCTTTCTTTCATTATGCACAAAAAATAAGCGAAGCGAGGATTTTTTCATGTGTTTTGTGGGCATTTGATTTTCCCTGGTTTCAGTTCTTGAAAATGTTAAAACCTAAAAACTGCAGGTTGGATTTTTTTGGGGGAAAAAAAGTCAGAATCAAAGAACTTACGATTTTGGGTATTCCAAAAACTCAAATAAATAGATAGCCAAACCTTGTTACAAGCAATGTACACAACTAGTGGTATCCATGGCATCCATGTGTCCAATCTTATAGCAAACATAGTGTACAAGTCATTGTTCTTAAAGGAATTCCTTCTGTTTGTTGCGAAACTGGTGATCATTCAATGAAGATGTAGAAAAAAGTGGCCAAACTAACCTAAAAATTCTCACACAAGTGAAACAAAAAAACTTGGAACTTGCTGCGTCCGAACAAGGAAATTTACAGTAGTAAAATGAAGGAAAGCAAAAAGGAGCCCAGATATCGAAAGAAAGCATGAATAATACATATACATAGCAAATTGGACATAGAATAAAAGCCCCTTTGAAATTCCAACATTAAAAGATATAACCAAACAACTCTAGCCAAACATACTTTAATATTCAGTTATGTCAATACACGGATCTGCTTTCATATCTCACTACACAGAGTTCGGTAGAGTAATAAGAGATTTGCTTATAAGCAAGTCTAGTCGATCAGCTCTACGAGCATGTCGATCTCAAACATCAAGGAAGGCGCATTTTTATTTATAACTATAAGCACGTCTGGCCGATCCGCTCTCCGAAGATGCCATAGACATGAAGGAAGAGACACTCTTATTTACAACACCAGAAAACCAGACCTCTAATAAGTGAAAGCACTGAAATTTCAAAGATCGGTAATCACCGGAGGTCTTATTTACAACACCAGAAAACCAGACCTCTAATAAGTGAAAGCACTGATGTTTCAAAGATCAGTAATCACCGGAGGTCTTATTTACAACACCAGAAAACCAGACCTCTAATAAGTGAAAGCACTGAAATTTCAAAGATCAGTAATCACCGGAGGTGGTTTAGCTAGAAGCATTCATGGCAATGGAAACCGCATCTGATGACACGGTATTTGCTGCGGACGAAATAGACGCCGCATCAGCACCAGTGAAAGAAGAAGGTCCTTCAGCTGAAGGCATAACGTTCATCTCGATCTCTTCCTGTGGCTCTTCTCGGCCTGTGGGGCCTGCAGTTCCGACCCATCAACAGGCAAAGGTTATTTAAACACAGTCAATTACATCTAGTATCAATACACAGAACTAGGATGCGTACGCAAGTGTCGTCGACAATGAATAGCTGGCAAAATATCAAGTCAGATTCAAGATTAGCCTAGTTACAAACGCTAAGCTAGCTTGCTTCGCTCTCATGGGACTGGCTTTGCATGTAGTAACATACCATCATTACTTCCTGATACCGCCTAGCACAGCCTATGAGAAGAGAAAGGACTCGGGAGGCTAGAGCTCCAGGAAATCCGGAAACCCATCAACGACGAGCTCCAGGGAAATCCGGAAACCCATCAACGACGAGCTCCAGGAGGAAATCCGGAAACCCATCAACGACGAGCTCCAGGAGGAAATCCGGAAACCCATCAACGACGAGCTCCAGGAGGAAATCCGGAAACCCATCAACGACGAGCTCCAGGAGGAAATCCGGAAACCCATCAACGACGAGCTCCAGGAGGAAATCCGGAAACCCATCAACGACGAGCTCCAGGAGGAAATCCGGAAACCCATCAACGACGAGCTCCAGGAGGAAATCCGGAAACCCATCAACGACGAGCTCCAGGAGGAAATCCGGAAACCCATCAACGACGAGCTCCAGGAGGAAATCCGGAAACCCATCAACAGGCAAAGGTTATTTAAACACAGTTAATTACATCTAGTATCAATACCCAGAACTAGGATGCGTACGCAAGTGTCGTCGACAATGAATAGCTGGCAAAATATTAAGTCAGATTCAAGATTAGCCTAGGTACAAACGCTAGCTAACTTGCTTCGCTCTCATGGGACTGGTTTTGCATGTAGTAACATACCATCATTGCTTCCTGATAACCGCCTCCGCATGTGGAGATGCAGGCCACAGGCAGGGATGGTGATGAAAATGAAGAGAACGAGCAGCCTTGACATCAGCGTCGCAGAATCCGAAGCGAAGCTTGACGCTAGTGCCTGCCATTCGCTCGTTGGTGGTGTTGCAACGTTTGCACTCATGAAACTGATTCCTGCACCCATCTCTGATGCTAATTCAAAGGACTCTCGCGAAACTGTGAGGCAGTAAGGTATTTGGTTTCAATCAAAACCATAATGTTCTCCACACACAATAATGTCAGTTTTTATACTCATCCTACTCCTGAATATTCACCGCGTAGCAGAGCTGGGAGGAAATCGGAAGTCCGTGTCAGGTGCTTGTGTCAGGTTCAGTGCTTGTGAGTGGGCCCTACCTTGAGGTCAGGTTTTAGTGCTTGTGAGTGGGCCCTACCTTGCGGTCAGGTTCAGTGCTTGTGAGGCCCAAGGTCAGGTTTTAGTGCTTGTGAGTGGGCCCTACCTTGAGGTCAGGTTCAGTGCTTGTGAGGCCCAAGGTCAGGTTTTAGTGCTTGTGAGTGGGCCCTACCTTGAGGTCAGGTAGGTGCTTGTGAGTCGGCCCATGTTTAAAATTATCTCATTTTTTAATTGGATTTTGATATGCCACCTATTTTGTTACCATTTGTTTACTTGTATATGATATTGATATTTCAATTTTTTTGCATTCATGTGGGGTGTGTTTGAGCATGATATGATATTGGAAGTTGATTCATACAATTGAAATGCATAAAACAAAAAATAATATGTCATGCACACAATGCACAACCAATGCAATCCATACTAATAAAAAAATGCAAATAATGAACAACAAATAAAGTTTGAATCCTTAATCTTTTGCCATACTCCTATCTAGCTTTGGACATTGGCACCTACAAGGTTGAAAAATGATATTGTTAGCAATACCACAATTGTTAAAAACCAAACCCATTTTGCTCTTAAAGCCCTAAATTAACTTTGAATAAATATTGTTGAATAGACAAGAAGTGAGTTCATACTTGACATATATCTTTTTCTTTCATACATATATTCTATACCTAGGTTGAACGTAGGTGTATCAAAACGATAGTGGTCCCCAATCGACCAATATATTATCATTTGTTCCTTGAAGTCTATGGTACCAAAACAACATTTCATTAGGTCCATATAAATTTTCCATGAAGTCATCATTTCCACTTCCATTAGTTTTGTTACATAGAAATTGAATCTTCCTTATTGAAAACATATAAAAAAAAGTTGTGTATTGATTATGTTAAGAAACTCGTAAAATCATATGAATATGAAGAGAAGATTTTAAAAGAATTAATCTTTTATTCAATGTGATGTGACCTAAATTGAATTGTATTATGGGTTGGTGTGATCCAAGTGAACAAAAATATTCAATTTTGACATGTGACAATAGAAAGGTGATGAGAAGAAAAAGCAAATATGATAATTGATAATTATTTTTAAATGATATTTGGGGGGAATTGCCCATTACTATCTTATGTTATGTGAGAAATTAATAATGAGTGGTTACTTTGCATTGAGCAAGGGAGAAGATGGAAAAAGTCACAAATGGGTAAAAAGCTAACAAAAAGGGGAAGAGAGTGCAAAATACCAACTTTTAATGTGCCTAATTCAATTATTTTAAATTTAAAAATGGTGAAAAAATTAATTAAAATCACAAAATTTTCATGATTTTTTTCATTTTTTGAAAAAAAACAATCCTCAAAGTTATGAAAATTCACCCAAAAAAAAAAACACACTGATCATAATTCAACTACTAAGACCCACCAAGTAAAATATTAGAAATGGGGAACTAGAGAGCCTATAGGCAAGGCCTTGGGTGAACCCCACCAGCACCCAAGTTGGTACCATGGTAAAATCTCAAATTTCTTTTAAATTATTTCTAAATATCATAAGTATTTGATGCATAGACTAAATATCATATAAGTATTAGTTAAAAGCCTTTTGGGAAAAAGTGCTAGTAACAAGCCTTTTGGATGTAGTAGAGTGTGTGATAAGGATTTGGACTTGGTCCAAAGATATAGAAAGGTGGAGGGACCCAAAAAAAGGGCTCATCTTTTAGAAGGGTTTAATTAGCTTCATTTTTGTTGTTGTTGTTGTTGTTGTTGTTGGGAGAAGAAGAAAGGCATAACAATAATAATAATATATCATGTGTGTTGTTGGAGGTTAGGCTTTGAGGGAAACTAAGCTTGGAGGAGGATGAGAAGGATGATGATGATGATGATGATGATGGTGGTGGCATGTTGATGGGAAGTCTAGGGTGGTAGAGTTCTAGTGAAATTTGGGAGTTAAAGTGAGATGATGTTCCTTGTTTTCCTTTGAGGGGCTTCAAATTGTTGGTGTGGTTTCTTGCCATCTGAATTGATCTCAGATTTGATTCCTCACTTACTTCTGAATGGGGGATTCTGGTTTTTCTGTCTACAAAACCTGAATGAAGAAGGTATGGATCCCAAGCTTCAAATTTTGTGAGTCTGTATAATATGCCTGAAACTCAACAGCTGCTCCTGTTGCTCCTCCTCTGCACTATTTCAAAGCACTGTGTCTGGTTGTAAGCACAAAAAAGACTTCGAGTGCAAGAGGAGGACAACAGTTTTTGGTTGTGGGTTGCAAAGAGGAAGCCTAAAGGAGAGAATTTTACTGAACCCTGCACACCTAAGAGAAAAGCCTATCTGAAAAATTGTAATTGCTGTGGAAGCTTGAGACAGGAACTTATATTGCCATGAAGAATCCAGAGATATATCATACTGTCAGCATGCGTCTTGCAAATTCACACTAAATTCAAGTGTGAATTTGCATGGCCAAAGGGTGAAAGAAAAGCAAGTAATTTTGTCTAACATCTGAAGAAAACCCTAAAAGTTTCTCCCTTGAATCTATGGTTTTTTTCACTTGCAAATGAAGCTCATGAGGGTCAAATTCAAGCATACAATAACACTGTATGATGAATGAGTGTAAAATTTCCCCATGAGGAGGGGAGTCCTCAGATGTCTGCGGAGTGACTTCAGTCTGGAAAATAGTGTCAAATTTCCTTGACTTCTCTGGCAGAAAAAAACTCCAGGATACAAAACAAAATCCTCTCAACTATTTAGCATACCCAGCACCATCAATATGAGGCAGGTAGAAAATCATTGATCTTTGACTTAACCTATGAAAAGATTTCAAATAGGTTTGGTTTGCAGAAGGCAAACAAACATCTCATCAAAGCTCCTCCTCATCCATCAAACCATTCTCTCTCCAAAGCCACAACTTAATCATGATTTTGACCATCACCAAAAACTGAAAAAGCTGCCACACACTTCTGAATTGCACAACACTCAAAGGATCATGTAGATCCAAAGAGTCATGCACATTTCCACAAAGACCCAATTAGTTTCTCAAGAGGTTCCATCCATGCAAACTCCATTCTAAGAGACACATGATGCCCATAATACAGCAGGCAGCAGGCAGGTACAAGAGAGATCATGGGATCAGAAGCAGCACCCGCAAGTTTCATTGAGTTCCACATCACAGGCTTCAAGAAGTTTCATGGTGTAGCAGAAAATCCAACCGAGGTTTTAGTGGGGACGATTGAAGAGAATGTGAGAAAGCATCATGGGATACCCACAGGAACTCTGCTGGGAAGCTGCACTGTGTTGGAGACAGCAGGAGAGGGGGCACTTGGGCCTCTCATGGAGCTCTTGGACTCTTCTCTTGTAGGGATTGAACATCCTTCAATTGAGAGAAGTGGAAATTCGCAAGAATTGAAGCTGGATGTGAATTCTTTGCCAACCATCCAAAAGAAAATTGTGTGGGTAAGAGTTCAAATTCTTTTGAGATCTCTGAACTACACATCTCATTTTTAGCAGGGTAAATCTATGTACTATGTCAAATAACCAGTTGTGATCCAGATGGGTTTGGACCTGACTAGTCCTGTCCTGTTCTGTTCTTGGTTCTTGTTGTGGTACCCTGATTGTATATTTACCCTAATCTTGGCTTCAGACTAGTCCTGGTTCCTGTACTGACCCCAGCATAAAATCATTTTATGCTTGGGCTCTGTTGTGGTACCTTGATTGTAAAGGTACTCTAATGTTGGGTTCGGATTACATGCTTATGACTGCGTTTGATTTCTTTTTGCCCAACACCCATCATAGGCAGTTAAGTTGGAATTGTGCACCTTCTTCTGCCTTAAACCTGATCCATTTGCTTGAAAGAGTTGTTTGACAGATACATTTTCTGAAAGTTTGGGTATCAGATATTTACTTTATGTGAGAAGAGAAATGAGTTACTACCCATGTTGGAAGAATTGTTGTGTGCCATAAGTTTTCCTACCATTTGTTGCTGAGTAATTTTCTAGGGTTCTCCATTAACTGTATGATTAGTGACCCCTCCCCCCCCCTCTCCCTCCCCACCTCTCTTTTATGTCCTCTTTATTCAGCCTCATTGAAATTAGAGATAAAGACTTGTTCAAATCGGATCTTTTGAGAAGAAAAATACTGGGTATTCAGTGTGCTTAGTGCAAGTAATGACATGGGTTAATCTGTGGGAGTTTGTGAAATGCCACCCAGGTTCATTTTGGTGTGAACAGTGGTGCAACTAACTTTGCTGTCGAGTGGCGTGCAGTAAATGAAGCAACATTTCAGTGTGCTGATGAACTAGGTTGGCAGACACAGGTCTGGAATTCAAACTTTACCATTGCAACCATTGTTATTCAAGTTGTGTTCTTCAAAATGTTCTGTATCTTGGTACTGAGTTTTTTCACATCTTTAAAACCTTCTGCGTTGTGTGTGCAGCATGCACCCATCATTACTGAGGATGGTCCTATATCCCACATACGTGAGGTACCCTGTCTCCATTCTCTAAATGGAAATGAAACCAGTGTTGGGCAGTTCTGTGATTTTGTTAAGAACCTGCAGTTCTGGTTTTTTGAAACTTTACAGAATCTCAGAACCTCTGTTTCTGGAACATTTTCAGAATCAAAAGAACCTCCGGTTACATATCAGATGAGTCACAGCAGACAGGCTTGAGTTCAGGGAGCTGACATTTGGAAAGGTTATCAAATTGGGTCAGATCAGATGGGTCTCAAATTGTTCTTAACTGGACCCTTGTTGTGGTCATGTCCCAGACAACTCTCCCAGTGAAAGAGATTGTAACAGCATTGCGAAAGGAGGACTTTAATGTGACAGAGTCATACGATGCAGGACGTTTCGTATGCAACTATGTGTATTACCACTCTTTATGCCATGCTGCAGCTCATGGGACAAGAAGCCTTTTCGTGCATGTGCCTTTGTTTAAGATGATTGACAAGGAGCAGCAAATGCAATTCGCAGAAGCTTTGATACATGTCCTTGCTGCATTTTGTTGAAAGCATATGTACTTAACTAAATGGAAAGGGCAGGTAAAATTCTTCTCTTCCAACCAACCTGATTTACCAGCTTATTGTGAAAGCCAGGCCAGGATTGCAAGCGACTGCAACAACATATTCAATTGTCAAAACCCAAGATTTGCAAGCGATCACAACTACGTAGGCTTTGCCTTAAAAACGATCTAGACTTGCATGCTTTGAGGTCATTACACAGTAATTAATGGTCCCAAAGCATGCAAGGCCACGGATTGACTAACCCTTTTATTGCCAAGTGCCTTCCAGTGCAAAGAGACCCATGCGCCCCTGTTGCACGGGGCCGCTAGTCACATTAGCCTTGTGGCTTCAGATCACTTTCTTCCCTCTGAAAGTTTAATGAGGCTAGAAGAGATACTTTTGACTTTTGGATTTATACTGACATAGCCAGTATGATGAAAAGATCCTGATAAATTATCTACGATGATTTATTATGTTCGGGAAGTTAGCTTAGTTGATTCAATTGTCAAAGCCCAAGATTTGCAAGCAATTGCAACAACATATTCATTGCCTAGCATTATTGTTCTTTGTATGTTACTTACCAAATGATATAGACTACCATGGTATTCCTATTTGTTGTTAAGGTGGAGACTCATGTTTTATTATAGCTTTTAGCTTACAACTTTCTAAGTAAGGTTGGCATTCCTCCAAGCTCTAAGTGTTTAGGAAAGAAAGGTGGGGGGAGTGTAGTGGGTATCAGAACATGTATGAGTATCTCTCTATAGTTTCATAATTCATTTTATAGCCAAAACCTGGCTAAAAGTTTTTATGGAGGATGATCTTCACCTTAGCTCCATCACAAAGAACAATGAGTTACTTGCATAGAGCGTTGCCGTATAGAAAGTGTGATCAAATTGCTTGTGCGAAGTAACTTAAGTACTTAAGGTGCAAACTAACTACTAAATGATGCAAACATGTTCCTTGATTAACCTCATAGACTTGTCAAATGCATGATATAAACAAATCTTCATCAATCGAAACAAACATGCAAAGAAAATTTGTTGAACTTCCAAGTTCGTTCCTTAGTTCCTTAGAAATAAGTACCAATCGCATGAACCTTGTATGATGCATAGAACACCTATAACATTTTTGTGAGGAAAACCTTAAAACCCTTTCATATACACTAAATAAATGAAGAGAGGTTTTTGTGCAATTTGAATCTAGACATGGTCACAACTCATCACCAATTTATAGAAAAACTCATCGTAGCTTGTCCTCATGAAAGAGATACCATCTTTTTATATACATTATGTAAGTCCACACAAGGATTTATATCAAGATGACAAATACTTCAAATTCCCAAAATCACGATTTTGAGATTGGGCATCTTTTAATTACAACATTGGAGCTTCATTACTCTCAAAATTAAAATTGAATTGGGACATGAAATAGTTTGTTTATAGTTAGTTCATGTCAAGAATTGTTTAATAATGTGTAACAAACAACACAAGCAATGTGCTAAAACCCTACCTATTAGTACAAAGCAAGGAGATTTGCAAGGTTGAAATTGTGAGCAAAATTGTCAGGGTTTATGCACTCTAAGTAAAATCTTCAAGTATAAACAAAGAATGATGTGTTAAAAGTTCCAAACTAGTGTTAAAAGTTTTTTGGAAATTTGCATGTCTTTTTGTGTACACTCTTTGCATCTAGGCACAAGATTATGAAACTATTATGAGACATTAAAGTGCCAATTTACTAAAATTATCTCCTCAAAAGAGTTTTTAAATAGTTGGGTGGAATAAAAGGGATTTTTTTTTTTTTTTTTTTTAATTTTTTTTTGCTGTCAATTTTATGAAACAGTGTCACTGGAGAGGAGGACCCCTAGGAAATTAACCCCCAAAAAAAAAGGAAAAAAATATTTTCGTGGGTAAAATAGTAATTTCCTTTTAGAAATAGAGAAAAAAAAATTTATAGAAAAAAGTCAAGTGGATATTAAGAGAATGGGAGGACCAATCACAGCGCGTCTTGTTATGAATCCAAACTCAGTTGAGGATAAGATCCAGCGGCCAAGTGTGAATGCGTTTGTGTTAGAGCGAAGGAGAGCGTCCAAGGGAGCGAGCGAGCGAGCGAGCGCGCGAGAGAGAGAGAAACGAGTGCGACTTTGTGTGTTTCGCATTTTGTGGAGAAATAATTTTGCGAGAGGAATTTTTGTGGAGGGATCTCGGAGAGATTTTTTTGTTGTTGTTGTATTCATTTCTGACGGGATCATAGAGACGGAATTTTTCGGGGGAATTTTTGGTGGAGGGATTTGAGTACAGGATTCGTTTTTTGGTGAGGGTCGTCGTCTGTGGAGGAGGAGGAGGGGTTTGAGGACGGGTTTTGTGAGAAGGAGAGGGAATTTCTGTTGTTGTTGTTTTTGTTGCGATGGCGGCCTTGGTCGGTGGAGCTGCGGCCTCTTGTGTTGCAGCGGGAGCGGCGGCTGGTGACTGGTCGGGGTTCAGGTTTTTGGACAATAGCTGCGCTTCTTCTTCTTCGCGGAGCTCGTTTCTTAGGTTGCAGCAGCAGCAACAATCTGTGGTTGGAAGTAGGAGTAGTGGCGGCGGCAGTGGCATTCGGATGGCTCTCGCTGTCGAGAAGAAGTTTGTGACTACCAAGTCTGAAGAGATTTTCACCGCCGCTAAGGTGCTGCATACCTACTCTCTCTGTTGTTTACCTCCTTGTCTGTCCGCTCTGTCTGTCTGTGTCTGTCTCTCTCTCTCTGGAATACATGTTAAGAGCATTCATTCTGAGCTTGGTGAGTGTGCTATGGGATTCGAAGTTCGGAGATGCTTGGTTTTCAGTGCACGCTAGATGTTTAGCTGCGAAGAGGACGTGCGATATACATGTCTGGGGTTTATTACGTCGGAGGAAAACCAGCCTAAACGTTGGGGCTGACTGTGATGCTGCTCCTGTTATGATGTTATGGAAATGTCCAGCTTTAACGAGGATGTTGTGGTGCTGCTCCTGTTATAATGTTATGGAAATCTCCAGCTTCAATGAGGATGTTGTGGTAGCAGTCATGAGTGAGAGAGAGAGATACTGTACTTTTGTAACATGTGCAGGACACCATAACCCCCTCCTCCTTCCCTTGTGGTTGATTTTTCTGCAAGAAAAGATTTAAAAATTCTGGCAAATCAACTGGAATTCATAGCACAACAGTGAGAAGCTTTATGTGAATTGCTCAGTGATATACTCATACTTCTTGAGGAACTGATTTGTAATGAGCATAACTTTGACTTTGTCAGTAGAGAGCCCCACCAGTGTGAAATGTATTTTAAGAGCAGATGAAATGGCAAAAGAAAATCTTGTACTCCATTCTGTAGGGCTTAAACACCCAGATAAAGGTTGGATATTTTAGCATTCATAGTTTTTTTCTGAATGATTTTGTATAGAGTCTTGTAAGTGGGAGCTTTTGTAAGCTGCTTGGTCTGTGTTCATTTTCTCCCTTCTGTCTGCTCTATTCTGTTCTTTCTTCCTTATGTGCTGTCTCTTTGGATTATATTTTTGGGTCCCTCTTTGTTTGCCATTCTTTTCTTTGGTGTAGGGTGCTCGTCAGTCTCATTGCGGAGTCTTCCTGTTGCTTTCAGACTTGCAACAGAAACTCAATATGCATACTAGTGGGTACAGTGGCCTATACCCTCTGTAGGGAGTTGATGGGTAAAAGTTGTGATAGAAAAGTTGATCATACATGTTACACTTGATGGTCATGGAACAGCTGAGAGACTGTCACTGCTGTTCATACTGCTAATTGTGTAATTCATTTTGAACTAGGTGTTCTCTTCTGTGTATTCCTTCTTCCCTGTTCTTCAGTCCTTGTCTGGAGTTTTTCTTTTACTCAAAGGCACTTTTTTTTCACCTGATTCTGGCAATACTTAACTATGAGCATGAAAATTTCTCAATGCTCATGAGAGTCACCCAATGTCTTTCTGATCAGAGTGAAATGACTGCGTAAGTCTGCCAAACAACATAGTAATTGAGCTAAGTACCTGCACTGTATGGCTGTTATAAGCAGGATTTGATGCCCGGAGGAGTAAATTCTCCAGTCAGAGCCTTCAAGTCAGTTGGTGGACAGCCAATTGTCTTTGATCATGTGAAGGGTTCGCATGCATGGGATGTGGATGGCAACGAGTATATTGACTATGTTGGAACATGGGGTCCTGCTATCATTGGACATTGTGATGACGAGGTGGGTTATTTGTTTTACCAAGTGCTTCATGCTACACGTCTTGATTCAGTGCTTTACTCACAGCTGTAAATTAAGAAGTGTCTGCAAAATAGCCAGCTTCTGCTGTATTCACATTTCAACACTGAATTGTTTTTAACACAGGATTGCTATTCTCATGCAGGTGAATGCCAAACTTGTTGAAGCCCTTAAGAAAGGGACAAGTTTTGGGGCACCTTGTGCGCTAGAGAATGTTCTGGCAGATATGGTGATAAAGGCAGTGCCAAGCATTGAAATGGTGCGGTTTGTGAACTCAGGAACAGAGGCTTGCATGGGCATGCTTCGGGTAGCTCGTGCCTACACAGGACGCCAAATGATTGTCAAGTTTGAAGGATGTTACCATGGCCATGCTGACCCTTTCCTGGTGAAGGCTGGTAGTGGTGTTGCAACCCTTGGGCTCCCTGACTCACCAGGTGTTCCTCAAGCTGCTACAGCACCCACCCTTACAGCACCTTACAATGACTTGGAGGCTGTTAAGGAGATTTTTGCAAACCACAAGAATAATATTGCAGCAGTTATCTTGGAGCCTGTGGTAGGAAACTCAGGTTTCATTGTTCCCAAGATAGAATTTCTGGAGGGTCTGAGGGAAATTACTAAGGAACACGGAGCCTTGCTAGTTTTTGATGAAGTGATGACAGGCTTTCGAATAGCTTATGGGGGTGCACAAGAGTATTTTGGTATCACTCCCGATCTTACCACTTTGGGTAAGATTATTGGGGGTGGATTACCTGTTGGAGCCTATGGAGGAAAGAGAGAAATTATGGAGATGGTGGCACCTGCAGGGCCTGTGTATCAAGCAGGCACACTCAGTGGCAATCCTTTAGCCATGACTGCTGGTATCTACACACTCCAACGGTTGCAAAAGGCTGGAACCTATGAGTACCTGGATGAAGTAACTGGGAAGCTTACCCAAGGTATTCTTCAGGCTGCACGAGAAGCTGGACATGATGTATGTGGTGGACACATCCGTGGCATGTTTGGTTTCTTCTTCACAGCAGGCCCTGTAAATAATTTTGAAGATGCCAAGAGGAGTGATACTGCAAAGTTTGCAAAGTTTCACAGGTCGGATTATTCTCCTGATACACTTCCCAAGCAGGCCCCTTCCAAGTTGGTGCAATTTCAGATTTGGTTCAAAGTTTGAGAGTCTTCTAATCTTCTCAATGTGGATGTGGAAAGCTGACTTATGAAGTAGAAGCTTTACCAGCAGTGACCCATGACAAGTAACACAACACTAATGGGCTCATAATCAGTGACAATTATGGTGTATGCTTGCATTCTTATCCTCTGAATCTGAAGTTTTCTGTGGTTTGTCTGAGCAGGGGTATGCTAGAGAGAGGAGTATACTTGGCACCATCCCAATATGAAGCTGGTTTCACAGGCCTTGCCCACACAGAAGAAGATGTTGCCTTCACAATTGCTGCAGCTAAAGAGGTTTTGAAGAGCATTTGAAGCATTGCTGTTTGATGGACAAATGCCTGCTTCATTCACTGGAATTTGTTCTTATTGTAGCTCCCTTACAGCAGCACTATGTATGCTGCACTCGCCGCAATTCATGATAGGCCCCTGGGGTTGTCTCTGTAGGGTGGGGAGTAAATTGTAGGTCCTACCAACAGAATATGAGCAAAGTTAATTGAGTTCCACCTTGCTTGGTGGCAATAGTGGTGTCAATTGATAGTGAGGAATGGGACCAAGACTTTGTTTGATATTTTCTCCCCTGAGTTTTGTTCTGATTATCACTATTTACACACATTTATGTGTCCTCAATATTGGCATACCTTTATGTGATGGTTTGTGGTCTGATTTTCAGTGCTTCATGAGGTGATACTGTCTACACGTTACTTAGTGCTAGCCACCCACATCATGAGAGTTGTCTTCCCATGGATTCCAGAGACAGTGACAGAAACCCAGAATATAGATCTGTGTAAGAATTGTTTCCTCAAAACTTCAAAGCCATCTGTAATATTTTGGCAAGGCAACTCCAAATCAGACTTTCTATTTGTTGCTGTCCATGAAATGGTCTTCCTATGCATGACTGATTTTGTATTTTGCATCATCAGAAGCCTGCTTGATATGCACACTAACCTTTCAAGTGCTTAAGTACAGCACCTTGGCTGTTAACATCTCTTTACACCAACCAGACTTGTGGAGGGAAAATGCCTCAGAATGCATGAATTTTGTGTCAAAGGGAAATTGTAAACTCACAAAAACTAAGTTCTTTTGACAACATCAAACTATTGGAATTAGAAGTAAAGTGTAGAAAATGCGAAGGCAAATATATCAATGAATGCTTGCCAGCCATTGGGCAATATTTTTGCAGAGGAACAGTAGAAAAGAATCCTTAATGATTGCAAGATGTGTGGGCAAAGGATTAATAACAAAATTTCAATGTGGAAAACTGTTGCAAAGCCAGGCAAATAGATGCCCAATGTCTCTCCCTCCAGGAGTATGCACAACATCATGGTGAGGTTACGGTCATGGCACTTTGTCAGACCATCAATGGAGATGTTCCCAACATAACCCACCATTTTCTTCTACATGGTTCATCATGGTGATCAATCTGGACAGTGAATTTTGTAGCAAATGTAGAGAGGCTAAGATCTCCATATTAGTAGCCACCAGGCATCGGCATCCTGAGAAAGCCCTGTTGTGTTTTCCCTAGCTATGAATCTGGATCAAGTTTCAAAAGAGCATTCAGTTGTCAGGCAGCCACTAACTGCTTCATGTTCTTCCCCTGCTCAAGAAAATCGTGCAGAGAGAAATGGGACCAAAGATCCTCACTCTGTGACCACTTGTACACTAAACATATTTTCCACCAAAGATTTTGGGAAAACCAGTGGTGCCACCAACATCAAAAGCACAGGACCTTGAGTTTGCTAAAAAAATTTGTTCAGGCACACAGTGACATTGCCCACAACATTTGGGAACAATGTCAGCTTGAGATGGCCGTCACTAGCTTGGACAACTGTATAGCACAAGCAACATCACAAACAGGTTCATTACCATCTGGCTTCTTCTACATGTTGCAGCAATACTCTGAAATAAATTTCCTAGATTGTCACTAGTGTGGCACAACTGGGCAAGACTCTGCTTGTGAAGGGCATGCAGGCAGGCATGTCTCTCTTGCTTCTGCCATGAACTTAAGTTTTCTGCAACTTTCAACTGCAGAAACCTCAAGAGTAATGTGCCCAGAGCATTTTAGAGCATCTACATTGCTAACATGAGTCATGTGAGGAGCCCAACTGTGATGTCTGACATATTAATATTCTTGACAGAAAACTAGGAAGCAAAAGCTATCTGGTAGAGCTCTGTGTCATGTTGCAAATTCAATCACAATGGACCCCAAAGTCGGATAGGATGTGATTTCATACCAGAGTGTGGTCTGTGTAATAAGTCTGATCTACTCCATTGCATTCTGGCAGGTATCTGCAATGGCGACACTGCAAAAGGCACATGAAACAACCAAAGAGTAAGAACCACCGAGAAATCTGGTGTTACTACACATGTACTTATTGTACCCCTGCTGATAACTAGATGCTGAACCTGACCATTACAACAAGCAGCTGTGAACCACACCCATGCTGATTTGGCATTGGTTTCAGGGTTCATCTCCAGCCAATGATCATGCTAAAGGGGAGCTTCTGAAACCCATCAGGCCTCACAGTTGACCTTGACAGTCATGGGTTGATCATCTTCAGGAATTCTTCATCATGTACTAGAATCTAGAACCCAAGATGCCACTGTTTGAGTATTAGTCTAATTAGGTTTCATCCGAAACAACAAAATACCCTATACCCCACAACCTATATCCAGGTACACAGGATGAACCAATGATTGTAGCTGCTGAGGAAAATACTAAGGAAACATTATCAGTATGACATTATTTCTAGACATTTTTTGGGGGGATGTTACCTGTCATCAACAGAAGTAACTGATTTGTCAATCCATTGACCGAAGATGCGACGACGTTGATTCCGATTTCTCTCATACAGAGCAAGGTCAGATTCAGAACGTCGTTTAACATGGCGAACAAAAAGGTCCTCAGTATCCAGCACATATGAAACTTTGTACGTCTTACAAGAAATTTTGTATTCCAAGCCATTCACAACACTGGCATTCTCCATCACAGTCCAGTCTGCTGCCTCATCACTATCCTCCTGGTGAGCAAACTTCTTCTTGTTTCGGATCAGAAACACAGCATGTTTGCTTTTCGCAGGTGGCACTGAGAGCAGAAAGTCGTCCAGGTAATTCTGGAAAGACCACTCCAAAGAGTTGGCTGGGACTTCCAGCTTCTCTGCGCCTCTGTCCATGAGCTGGATCAGCAACTCAGCTGGTTTGCTCATGGAAACGATCCTATATATGCTCTCGTCATGCAGCAAGACACAAACATTGGCATGGTATATGTCATCAGCATGCTCTGCTGCCCGCTCATATGCATAAAGAGATAGCAGTTTAGCTGCCACATCATCTGATGCCACAACTTGGAGCTGTTTCACAAGCTTGAAGATGAGCTTGTCAAGGGTGAAGAGGACATATGACTGAGTGCCAATAATGGCTCGGCATTCATCCTCAAACTTTGCATTGTCTACAGATCCATCCAGCAGACTAAAGAGAATCAGCATAAATCTTAAGTAGAAGTTTGGTGGAGCTGTGTCCTTTGTCAACCTCCACTTCTGCTCTGAAGTTGTTGCATGTGTTTTAGCTGATAGGATCCGTTCGTACAAGGTTTGATGGAGCCTAAAGAGCACATAGAACAAGTCATGGCCATAGAAAACACGTTCCTGAGAAGGTCTGTTGTAGGCAGTTGCAGCACTGGACAACACATCTGCTGTTGTTGTCACATGTTCAGCCAGTGGCCGGCAGTTGGAGAATGAGCGATCACCAGGTGAGGCTAAGGAGGAATGGCCATCACCTTCTCCATCATCAGCATCTGCCATGTCTTCAGCATGATGCCCCTCACTTTCTGCTTTGCCTTCATCATCATCATCATCCTCATGCTCCGATAAGTCTTCTCCTGAACCACTCTCAAAGGCTTCTTCCCCAGCTTCTGATGCATCATCACTATTCCCACTTGATTTATGACCACTATGCTCTTCTCCTTCATCATCCTCGTCTACATCATGCTCCCCAGCATCAAGCCCTCTAGTACCATCCACATCCTTGTGATCATGTCTGAATCCTTCTATGCCATTCTCTTCAGAAGCCTGGCCCACATGGTAAGATCTCAGCTCACCTGCAAGAATAGTAGCCTTGTTTCGGTCCTCCAGTTCAGGTGAGGGGGATAGTTCACCCTCTTCCCTCTCTGCCGGTGTAAACCCCTCACTCATCTGTACATCCTCTGCTGCTGCTGCAGGACCAACCTTCAGCTTCAACCTCGAAGCCTTCAACTCCTCCTCCTCACCAGCAGCAGCAACACCTCTCCCCCACACATTTGGTTCTTCAGCCCCAATTTCTTGTGCACAACTTTGGTTTGAAGCATGTGCACCCACCACTACTGCACCAATTCGACCTGGTTCTTGGTCTCCACCATGCACTCTGCCCATTGCTGGCAGACCTGCTCCAATTTCAATAGGGACCCTGCTTGTGGTTGTTGTCATCTTGCCATTGTAAATCACATTTTCCACTGGCAACTTTAAGCCAAAAGAGGGATTTGTAACTCTTGAAATCTGCAACTTCTCTACTCCTGGAGAACCCTCAATTTCAAGGCTTGCAGATTCAGGTTTCTCTTTCCTATGTGCTCCATCTGTCAGGATGGAACCCTCCCTGTTTGTATCAGCAGTCTGAACTGCTCCTGCACTCTCACCATCTGCCACAAGATTACTTCTAGCAGTAGCAACTTCTTCCATCACCCCAGCATTTGTAGCAAGAACATCAGTATCACACCCTTCCGCATTGGCCCCAGCACTGCTAACCCTGGAACTAGAGCCACTGCCTTTGGGCTCAAGAGCTCCTTCTGCTTTCAAATACGGCTCCATATCATCCATTCCATGAAGCCGTGGAGGTATACCAAGCATGGGCTCCACAAACGTTGTCCAGATTCGTAAAATCTTCTCTGCCTGCTCTGTTGTTGTGCAAGCTTCCTCACACGCATACTTGATAATCTGGTACAGATCTTGATATATTGCAGAATCAGAATACTCAAGTCGCAGGTCTGGAAGCAGTGGGCGGTGACTCCCAGCAGCAGTAGCAAGCAAGTAATCATCTTCACTTCTCTTCTTCTCATTGAGCTCCTTGATCTCTGCAAGCAATCCCTTGGTGCTAAGACTCCGTTTGTCTTGCTGTCGGAAGTAGAAACTGCGATGATCCAGAGCCTTGTACGAGTTCTTGGTGTAAACTTCAGACCAAACCTTGTTCATCTCCACTTGACAATTGATCCACTCCTCCTGCTTCTGCTTGAGGCGATTGTAAATGACAGGTGCTGTTGGAATTGGGTTCTTCCGCAGAAGCTCAATGATGTCGGCACCATGATCCCCATAAACACGTTCGATCGACCTCAAATGGATTGCCGAGAGTTGGTCTGGAAGGTGATGAGGAGACTCTTGCTTCACTCCATCCAGAGGCTTCTCAACAGATTCACCGACAACATTTGCAGTGCTGAGGGTCGTCTCCAACAGCATGTCGAGTTCATACCGGTCATCTTCACAGCGGAACAGGCTTTCCTCGTACTGGTTCTTGCGCATGTGTTTGAAGGAGTAGTCCTCACTACCAGATGTGACAGACACCCAACTGTCATTTAACACCGAATCAGCCAGCGAGTTGCGGTGGCTGGATATAGGTCTGGGATAATGCTTTGGCAGCAACCGATAGCTCGGAGTACATTGCTCACAATTCGACAGGTCAAGCTCTGAAATGGGTTTGTTCATGAACTTGTCCTTGTTAGGGATACCAGAAACCTTATGTAGCGCTTCCTTGCTAGGTTTCACATCCCTCTCCTTGTCTTTGTCCCTGTGTCGCTCACCTTCTCTTTCTTTCTCCTTGTCTCTATCACGCTCCTTGTCTTTCTCACTGTCCCTTTCACGATCTTTCTCAATCTTTGGCTTCTGCTCATCTGCAAACTCTCCTCCCAAATTGCGGCTGCTGAACACACCCGCCAGGTTGCCCTCATTTTCGCAGTGAGTGAGAAATTCATTGAAGCCTTCCATGAGGTCAGCATGCTTGCCAAGAATGTCACCCACCACTCTTTGCAGCTCACTGCGGCTAATGATCTCCTGGTTGAAGATGTTAAGACACTTGAGGAATTCCTGGTAAGTTTCACGGTTTCGCAGCCTCGACTTCACCTTCTCAACAAAAGCTGGTAAGCTCGAGGCATTCTTACCAAGATCCTCCAGTGATGGTCCAGCCCCACCCGAAGCATAAGCTTCCCCAGCTTCACCAGCTTTTGACTGAATACGGATAAGCTCATCTGCCCGCCTCGCAGACTGCCTCTTTGTCGGCAACCTCTGCATGGCATCCAAATCCATATCCTTCTCTCCACCACCATGGCTATTTGCTTCCTTCCGATGATGATGATCAACACCACCACCACCACCACGCACCTTGCGCTCCGGCTCATCCTTCTTATCTCTTTCTTTCTCCCCCTTCTTGCGCTCCCTTTCAATCTTCACAACAGCACCACCATGTCTGTCTCGATTGCTGCCACCACCATGGTCACCACCTTGCACAGAGCCAGGCTTCTCCTTCTTGGGTACGATTTTACTGACCACAGGGGTGGTCCGCACAGGAGCAGAAGAAGATTTGTCATCACGCTTTGGATGATGCTGCTGCTGCTGCTGAGTAGAAGACCTGGCAAGAGGATGATGATGCTGCTGATGATGATGGCTGTTGACATTTGACACCGCACCAGAGCCGCCAGTGGATTCGGGAAGAAAACAGGTGAATTCCTCCAGTAGGTCAGGGTGGTTGTAGAACAGGGTTGCCACTTCCTGGTAAACTTCACTGATGCTCTTGTTCCCCTTCCGGTACATGTTGAGAATCTCCAGGAAAGCCTTGTACACATGCTCATCACTCTGGAACCGCGCCTTGATCTTGTTCACATAGTTGATGGCTTGATCGAACTCCACCGGCTGCTTCTTCTGCTGCTCGGAGGTGGTGGCTGCTGCTGTTGCTGTCGTCTCCTCCTCCGGCAACGTGATTTCGTAACCCTCAGGAAGGAACGTATTGAATCCCAGGATGAGTGCTCTGTGTCCCTTGAAAAGCTCCTTCACGCGCTCGATCACCCCCGCCGTGTCGATCCTCTGCGCCTTGAAATCCTTCATGGTGGCAAGAAACTCCTCGTACTTGCCCTTGTCCTCATTGAATTTGTCCTTCACGGCCTTGAGGTAACTGAGCGCATCCTCTGTTGTCAGCCGCTGGTGCGCCACCGCCGCCTCCGACGACATCTCTCCAGAGGGTCCTCCTCCTCCCCCTCCTCCTCCTCCAGCTGCTGCTGCCGCCCTCTTCACTTGCGGACCCCCTTTATTCTCCTCTCTGCTCCTCTTCATTCTTTGCTTTCTTCTTCCCCACTAGCAGCTCTCATCCGTCTTCTTCTTCCTCTCTCAACTCTCCCCTCCCCCGAAAATTCAAACAAAAAACCCACACACACACACACACACCCAACAACAGAGAGCTTCTTCTTCTTCTTCTTCTTCTTCCCCTCCTCCCTGGCTCTCCTCTTTCACAAAACCAACCAACAATCCAACCCAACAACAAAAAAAGAGAAAAAGACCCAAAAACAAAAAAAAACTTCCAAAAGCCTCAAATGGGTCGTTTCCAAAGCTGTCTCTCCAAAGCTTCTGAAGAAGAATGGAAAAAACCAGATTCTCTCTCTCACACACACAGAGAAACAAACAAGAGAAGCCCTTGTTTTACCCAACCCAAGAAACAAAAAAAACTACCACGCTATAATCGCATCAAACACACAGAACCTGCAAAAAACAGGAAAAAGGGGAAAAAGAGAGAGAGGATCGAACCCACCCACAACAACAAGCTCTTCTTCTCCGTAAGAAGGCTCCTCGTGCCATCATCATCATCATCACCCTCTCTCGCTCGCATCATAAACCCAATTATTGCAGATACACCCACGCAATGTCAGAGACTAGAACAACAAACCCACTGATCTGCTCTCAAGCTCTCTCAGCAGAAACAAACAGAACCTGTGTTGCTGTTGCTCATCATCTCCTCCTCCTCCTCCTCATCACCATCATCATACCATCAAAGCAGCAGCCATCATCAAAGCTCTCTCCCGCACAACAACAACAACAGACCACACTCCCTCCCCCTCCCTTCTACAAAAATTTCAACAAGAAGAAAACACACGAGACCACCTCAACCCCTTTTCTGCTCTCTCTTAAGAACGTTATTTTATTTTATTTTTGCTTCAACCTTGTGTATCGTCTGCTTCAAGACACAAACCGGTCTCTCTTTCTCTCTCTCCCTCCGCTTATTATTGTTGTTCTCTCTCCTCTCCTACGCATCTCCTGCTCTTTGCTTTCTTCCTTCCTCGCCTCCGCATACCAATCTTGTTGTGTGTACCTGCCTCCTGTGTGTGCTACTAACATGTTCCGAGCATGGATGGATCCCGAGCTTGCGGATCACAACTGCTGGAGCGCCGCGAGGCGGAGCAATCGTGCAGTCGCTGCTGGCTGCCTGTTCGCACTCAATCCCCACCCTCCTCCTCTCTCTCTCTTTCTCTCTCTCTGTCTCTCTCCCCCTCCCTCCCCCCCCCCCCCACTTCTCTTCTCTTCTCTCTCGTGTGTCAGTGTCTGGTGCTTCCGTCCGTCGGTTCGCTCGTTCATTCGTCTATCATTTCGTCAGTCCGTCGATTGGCTCGTTCTCCCGTCCAGAATTTCTTCATTCCGTCGGTTTCGCTCGTTCTCCAGTCCATCAATTTCGGCAGTCCGTCGATTCGCTCCTTCTCCCGTCCATAATTTCGTCATTCCGTTGGTTTCGCTCGTCCTCTAGTCCATCTGTTTCGTCATTCCGTTGGTTTCGCTCGTTCTCCAGTCCATCTATTTCGTCAGTCCTTCGATTCCCTCCTTGTCCCGTCCATAATTTCGTCATTCCGTCGGTTTCGCTCGTTCTCCAGTCCATCAATTTCGTCAGTCCGTCGATTCCCTCCTTCTCCCGTCCATAAATTTCGTCAGTCTGTTCGTTTGTTCGTTTCATCCGTCGTCTTCTTCTTCTTCTTTCTTCTTTTAATTTAACGTCAATACCCGGACCAGAGAGATCCATTTGACGACATCAATTTCCTCAGTTCGTCGGTTCGCTCGTTGATCCGTCCACCACTTTCGTCAGTCCGTTGGTTTGCTCGTTCATCTGTCCATGTATTTCGTCAGTCCGTCGGCTTTTTCGTTCTGTCCATGTATTTCGTCAGTCCGTCGGCTTTTTCGTTCCATCGTCCATCAATTTCGTCACTCCGTCGGCTTTTTCGTTCCATCCGTCCATCAATTTCCTCAGTCCGTCCGTTTGCTCGGTTCATCCGTCCATCAATTTCGTCAATCCGTCTGTTCTCTCGTTCATCCATCCACCACTTTCGTGAGTGCGTCCCTTTGCTCGTTCATCCATCCATCAATCTCATTTCATTTGTTTTCTCATTCATATGTTCACTAATGCATTCGTCCACCAATTTTCTCAATTCGTCCGTTTGCTTGTTCATTCGTCCATCAATTTCATAAGTTCATCTAATTTCTCGTTCATCCATCCATCGATTTCAACAGTTTGTCTGTTTGCTCATCCATCTGTCTATTTCTCTTTCCTCCATCCATCAATTTCATCAATCTGTCCGTTTGCAAGTTCATCTGTCTATCACTTCCGTCAATTTGTCCATTTGCTTGTTCATCCATCCATTGTTTTGTCAATTTATCGATTTGCTCGTTCATCCATCCATTGTTTTGTCAATTTATCGATTTGCTCGTTCATCCATCCATTGTTTTGACAATTTATCGATTTGCTCGTTCATCCATCCATTGTTTTGTCAATTTTATCAATTTGCTTGTTCATCCATTCATGGTTTCTCATTTTATCAGTTTGCTTGGCCATGGCATCTATTTGTTAGTTAGTCCATCCACTCGTTTGTCCGTCCATCCTTTTGTCCATTCGTCGATTCATTCATTCCTCCTCCATATGTTCATCACCTACCCATTCATCCATCTGTTGTTACTACATTTAGTTCTCTCGTTCATTCACCATCTATTCATTCAATATGTCAATCCATTAATCTTTTCATCATTTAAATTTCATCCTCATTCGTTCAACTCACGCGGTCTCTCATTCGTTCGTTCCTTGCCCGTTCTCTCATTCGATATCCATAATTTTTATTTTATTAAATTGTGCCCCTTTTTTTTCCTTTTTGACCATGGACACAAAGTCCACTCTTTATTTATTTATTTATTTATTTTCCTTTCTCTCTAGAGGACTTGGAACTTGGAAGACCCAAAGAACAATTCTACCTCATCTTGAAATTTAACAATAATAATAATAATAATTCTAATACTAATAATAATAATAATAATAATAATAATATGTGATCAATAGAGTTTCATTTTAACTTTGTAATTTTGCCCTATGTCTTAAAAATTCACTGAAATGTTTTTTTACACACATGCCTTCTTCAGAGCTCTCTCCCCAATTTCTCCCTAATTTACGATAACTTTTTTTTAATTTTTTATATTATTAATTGAATTCTTTTTCTTGTTGTTGGACTTTACACATGTGTGTGACTGGGTGTGGTAATTTTTTTTTTAATTTAAAATAAATATGGCGAGTCTGATCTGACTAGGCATAAATAGATGTATGTGAGTTTGGCAATCTTACATCACTCCTTGAAATTTCCTCGTGTCTATTAGAGGGCACCTTATATCCTCAAATTTCCCATGTAGAAAAGAGAAGGGTTTTTCCACCTACTCCCTTAGGAGTGGTAGGGATCCTACACCTATAAAAGTAGGCATAAAAGATTTATATATTTTTAGACTGAGAGGGATCTCACACCTATACATAGGCATAAAAGATTTACATTTTTTTTTAAGTGGGAGGCATCTCACACCTATAAGTATGCATAAAACATTTACATATATTTAGAGTGGGAACAATCTTACACCTATAAGTAGGCATTAAAGGTTGACGTATTATTAGAGTGAAAGGGATCTCACACCTATAAGTAGGCATAAAATATTTACATAGTTTTAGAGTGGGAAGGATCTTTAACCTATAAGTAGGCATAAAAAGATTTATGTATTTTTAGGTTCAAGATAACCTTCGTCTCATGCTTTGCAATAGGTAAAGACCACTAGGGTGGAGCATTCCCTAAATGCGGGTTAACTCAGCTACTACCTCATCGTAGGTCCCTTGTTATGACAATGGCCCCACCCTAGGTCCCTTGTTACGACAATGGCCCCACAGTAGATCCCTTGTTATGACAATGGCCCCACCCTAGGTCCCTTGTTATGACAATGGCCCCACCATAGGTCCCTTATTTTGAGAATGGTCCCTCCAGGTTCACTCAGCTACTACCTCATCATAGGTCCCTTATTATGACAATGACCCCTCCATAGGGCATTCTGTTACACGAAAAGAAAGACTCCGGAGAGGGGGAGGAGGTGATGAATATTCCGTGCAAATTATTCGTTTTCATTGCTTCCCAGCCATGACAACGGAACTAAGTTGTGTCCAATCTTCGACTTCTCACACACAACTTCGCTTCTTATCTTTAGAATGGTTTAGGTCCGGCCCACTTTGGTGGGTAGGTACGACAAGGGTACACAACAAGAGCCTTTTATCCGGTACCTTTGTACCCAATGGAGTGGGCGGGGCGAGGTCTTATCCCATTTCCAGGGTATGTAACTAACTAGCTATCATGGATCAGTTTTGGCATGTTCGTTCAATCCCGGTATTGACATCCGAGTCATTGGATCGACACAAATTGTGCCGACAAAGGGGGGGTTGTTGTAATCTGCCCAATTCAGATCATTCTGGTTCTTAATCTGTCAGGGAAGTGGAAAATTGAACCATTACAAGTGTTGTAATCATTTGCATAAATTTACGGAATCTGTGTGTTTTTTTCTCCCTGGGTGCTAGCCTAATACGAGCATTTCCACATTATTAGTTCGTAAAGGGTCGGCTGAAAATTTTTAGTGTATACGGAGGGCAGTTATGAGGGTGGAATTTCTCCTCAGCAAACGGAACGGTGTGTTGATTTTCTTAATTCCATTATACACTTTGGGTATGATCAAGAAAAAATTTATTATTATTATTAGTTTCGGCCGGTACTTTACGTTGAGGAATGCCCCGTTCTTTGGTGGTCGTTACCCTACGCCAAAAGGATTTGTGAGTGAGAGAGTGAAGCACAATTCTCCACAAAACATGCGGATTTTGCTTTGCTTTGCTTTGTTTGCTTCTTCAAGCATAAAGATATGGCCGGATTTTGGAGATCCCCCCAAAAAATGTATTACAAAACGAGATTACACTAAGTCCGGTCCACAATTTATGGGAATGTCCGTCCCTTCGTCACTCACTTGCTCGCTCGTGGGGCTTTTACCCATCGTAACCAATTCTTTTCTGTGTCTTATTTAGGCATTATGAAAACAATTTTACTAAGTGGGTATAGGCCAAATATAAGTGGGTTCCATTTTTAAATTTTAAAAAAATTTAATGGTGTAAGTTTTTTTTTAATTTAATGGTGTTAATTTTAATGAATCGACAACTACAATTGAATCATTGACTACAAAATTATTATTTTGTTACGGAATAAGCCTTGGCAAAAAATCATTTAGCACCTAACGGAAACGGGAGCTTACCTTTATCAAGCTCGGCATGTTCTTGAGTATCGAAAGCCGAAAGGTGAACATTATCTTGAACCCAAACATTTGTAGATGACAAGGCATAGGAGAGAGGGAAGGTACCGATGACCGACCGAACACTTTTAGTCTGTTTTGAGTGATTTAAAAGACCCGATGGCATTATTTAATGACCACGTACCTATATATCAACCACACCCCCCCAAACTCTATTATTCAAAAAAAATGAATAACTCAAATGTTTTCTCAAACTTAACACACATGTCTAACCCTAGTCCAACACAAAAACAAATAAAAAATAATAAATAATAAATAAGTTGAAAATATATGTTTTTCATCATTTAACCATATTTCTTTTGATTTGCTTGAATGTAATTATTCCAAAATCAAATTTGTACAAAGATGGGTAAATGAAACCTCCTTTTTTCTTTTTCTTTTTCATACTTCCATTGAATTATTGTTTCATGGGCTCTTTTTTTGGGTTTGTTTTCATGTGTTGTGGTTAGGTCAAGTTTTTCACTCCAATTTTTATACTTTCCTTTGGATTCCATTGTTTGCGTTTTTCAATCTCATTTGTTATTATCGAATATCACTCCGATAACAATTTTCATTTTTTTTGGATTTTGTTGTTCCCAACAATTTCCCCAAAAAAATTTGATGTTCTCGTGAAATTGTTTTAACTTCCCAACGAGTTCCCAAAGTGTTCCTAGTTATGTTCCCAAAAATAACAATAAAAAACAAATAGCCAAAAATGATCACCATCCACATGGATCCTATCAAAACCCTAGCCCTTACTTAACCCTATGCCTCGGACCTTGTAAAAGACTTTTAAGACCTACTAGGTCCAATTCTTGGCTAGGTTTAAGTCCAATTCTAAGATCAATGTCGATCCATGTAGAATTGTTGGGTTTAATTCTTGACAAATTATGGGTCCATGTAAACCCATTAGGTCCAGTTTTTTTAAGGAACATGTAAAATTAACCAACACTAGTTGCAACTTAATTAGGTGAAGACACATTTTGAAAGCAATCATTTAAGTTATTTTAAGTTATATTTTCATAGATGTTATTATTAGTATTATTAGGCAAGTGCCTTTTGAGCACCCCAAACCTTCAAGAGAAGATATCATAAAATAAAAGAGTAAAACATTTCCCCTATTAATCTCAATCATTGTCCCTTGCTATAACATTAAGTTATTATCACTAATGATCAAGTTATCGCTACTAAGAAAGCCATTAGGTGTGATTTTATTTTTTTAAAACATTGTCAAATTCTTTTCATTTTATTTACCTTAGATCAATAAGGTTTTAGAGGATGAATTTTCACTATCATTCATATGTTTTGGCATTTGTTATTGAGGAAATATCAATGAATGATCATTTTAAATTAAACATTTGTTAACTTAGAATTGGATTGTTTTGTGACAAGTTAACAAAAACAAGTTTACAAGAAAGGAGTGAATATACAACCTTAGAAGACAAAAACATACAAAGATGTTGTGAAAAAAATCAATGATACAACAAAACAAATTACAAAATCTAGAACATTAAAAGGACCTTCTTCACAAGCAAGCTCATAACCATAATGACAAATGGATTAACTTTACAACCCTAAAACATAAAGCCTAATTAACTACCAAAAACATTTTTTTTGTAAAAAGTTATGAACTAATTTGAAAACTTTTACAATCGTTTAGAACATTATCTGTTAAAATCCTTGGATCTTTTGAAATTATTATTATGAAATATATTTTAATAAAAACATCATCATTTAAAAGGAAATTCGTAATAACACATTTTGAATATTTTCATGTTTTATTTCATTCTTTTTTCTTTTGATTCTCCCGAGTTTTTGATGTATTTCTAGCAAGTTAAAAAGGCTTTCAAACTTCACCTTTGCCTTCTAATGCTAACATTTGATAAAATAATTGTCTACTTTTGAAAGGTAGTATCGAGTGAGACCTACAATGGCTAGAATTTTATTTTTAAATATAAAAATAAAATTCATGATATTTGATATATATTTAATTAAAATTTCATTTTTGTTTCATTAAAATTTGAATAAAACAAGTAACACTTAGTATTAGCTTGTGTTTTCTTTGTGGGAAATTTGACATTGTGATTGTATAAAACAAAATGTTAACATTTTAAATTGAAAATAGTTTAAGAGAAAAAATAGTGATGATTGACTTAAATTTAAATGATACAAGTATATTTAGTACTATATAGAGCATGCAAAAAGTGTAAATAAAATGAAAGATTATTTGATTTGAATATCTTTGATAAAAAATTGCATGTAACCCTATGAAAACATTTTATTTTAAATCTTGACATTATATGCACAAAATAGGATATTCTTTCAGTGGTATTATGTGAGGAAACATTAAATTTTCTCATTTTATTATTATCTAATTTTCTCATATGCACATATTAAGGTCACCCTAAACTTAATTTAAATTTTATGTTTCTATTGAATTTTGGTACTATATATTTATTTGAATTTTTAGTTTGAGTTGGAGTTGTGAGGCATTCGCATGTTGTTTATCACAATAATAAAATGTATAAAAATAACATGCTTATCAATACATTTGTTCAAGTGTATTCATAATCTTAAAAGCCAATTAATAAGTGGGTGGACATTGCTTAAAATTATAATTTTGTATTTTTGAAAAATCAAAGGGGAGCACCATAATTTGGATTGTCAATTCTTTTTTTTTGAAATAAAATCCATTATTTGCAAAGTTTCAATGCTCAAAATTTGAAGCAAATTGATAATGTTTCAAAAGTGATTATAAACACTCAAAACTTTGGGGTGGATTTATTTATTTATATTTTTTTCAAATGTCCACCATTCCTTCTACCAATTGAAATGGATACTTATATTGATGATTAAAAGAGAGAGAAAACTTGAGATTGGCAAAATCCAATTTTACAACACATTTGAACACTTTTGGTTCAAATTTGTTTGTTTTTTACCTTGAAAATCATGAATTTTGAAAATGTATTTTTGACGAAAGTTGTTCATTTTTATTTGATAAAGAACATGGATGCATAATATACATGATACATGATCAAGGTATAGTAATGTTTTTAAATTTTTTAAACATAGTTGTAAATTATGTGTGATAAATACAAAATTTGGATTAATAGACCAACACATGAATGTCACATGTCACATGCTTTCCTTGGAAAAAAACTTTTCAATGCAATCATGTTAATAGGAATGAAAGCAATTGTAACCTTTACTTATATTTCATGTTTTGAAATGGTAATTTAAATTAGTGTTAAAATTTTGAGATTTATTTATATTATAACATTCAAGATACATCATGGGAGCATATTCATTTTTTTGAAATCAACCTAATAAACTAAAATTCAAAAGAATTTTTTTAAAATAATCGTAACATCCTAGGTGCAATGTAAAAAGATTCATTTAAAACTATTTTTGGGAATTTTAATACCTACATATTTTTGAAAATTTTAAATATAAACCTCCAAAAAATTTTATTTTTTTAATATTAAAATTCAAAATATTTTCAATTAAAAACAATCACCTAATGGGGGCATTGTTGGTTCTTATTAAAGTGCTTGACCCTTTTCATCTTGGGTCCCATGGCTCCCAAGGCTATGAATCTCCCCATTCCCACACAACATGTCATTTTGTTAAAAAACAGCTTAATACTTAAGATGAATTTAACCATATATTAATTATATTTCTGTTTTGAGAATAAATAGGATCCTATTATAGAATTAATTAAATTAAAATTTGTACCCAATAACCAATATATGGGACCACATGTTTATACTTGCAAAATTTTCCAATTCCAATTTAAATGTGTTTTCCTTTAGGAAAAAGAAAGAGCAAGTTGGCCATAAATAAAAAGGGGTGAAAGTTTACTTTAAAAAACCAAATTAATTTGATTTGGTTATTGTTTATGTTGATCCTTTCCCTTGGGTAGTTTTGGATGAAATGAAAATCACATTTTTGCAATGTTAAAAATATAGAAATTAACTTTCTTTGGTTATATTTAATAAAATTAGTTTACTTGAGCCATTAGCCCAAATGTGAACTTGTTGCCAACTAATTTTTCCTTTGAAAATCATTTGAAAATATTTTATTTGAATTTCTAGTGGACAATCTTTAAAATTCAACATCTTAAATCTAAGAATTACAAAATTGCCTCTAAGAAATCCCACTTAGAGTGAACTTGTTAGTCATCAAATTGAATTTGAAGTTTGGAATTTTATTGAATTTGTAATTACAAAGATATTCACACAATACTAATAAACACACCAATTTTTTCTTTAAAATGTTAGTTTTTATTTTATTTAATTGGCTTCTCAACATCATCAAGAACTTGCCCCAACTTCCTTTTAAATTATTTTAAAACATTTTTAAAATAGTTGTAACATCCTTCGGCATAATGTAAAAGGATGTGTACCTAATTATTTTTGAAAATTTTTAAATATAAAACTTCACATACCAAAGTATCTTGGCGACTTTGACACAAAATTAAATTATTTTTAATTTTTTTGAATTTTTTTCAAAAAATCCTATTATGCCAAATACTTCAAAAATTATAGTTAGACCCAAACCTTGACTATTTTTTAAGTATAATACAAGTTCATGCGGATACTTCAATCAAGAAGACAAGTGAAATAGTCTTTTGGTAATGGGGAAATAGTTTTATTATGTTTAGTTTATACTTGTCAAAATATTCAAAAAATTAAAACTTACCTACCAAATTAAAATTCTTAAAATATATTATTTAATTATTCAACAAGTTATTGTTGAAACAACCAAGGTACTTACAATATTAGTGTAAAGAACATTTTTTTTTAAATTCAAAAATATTTTTTTGATTAAAAACAATCATCTAAGAAGCAATTTTTGGTTCCTATTAATATGAATGGATTCAAAAATCACTTTGGTTGCACCCATAACTCATTGATGAAAGCTTTCCAATGATACCAAATGCATAATTGGGGAGGCTAGGGTTTGAGAGATTTCAATGTGACAAAACAAAACAAACTTACCTTCTTTAATAGATAGATAGACTAGTGTGACA
This sequence comes from Sphagnum contortum, assembly GCA_963920785.1. NCBI lineage: Eukaryota > Viridiplantae > Streptophyta > Sphagnopsida > Sphagnales > Sphagnaceae > Sphagnum > Sphagnum contortum. Next base: position 2,806,776 of record OY987282.1, read on the forward strand.
TGTGCTATTGATTCAAGTGTGAACATGACCTTGATTGTAAAACTCTTGTGAATTTTTTTTTATTTAAAATGAATTTGAAGTGGCAAAAATTACTCAAAAATTTTATTATTATCTCTCACACCTTAGGTCTAAAAATTTATGAAATCCCCTTAAGAAATCTCACTCATTCAAAGGCTTTCAAACAATATCAACACTTCACCTTAAAAATTTAAATTTTTTTATTATTATTTTGAATATATATTATTTTTATTATTATTTTTATTTTGAATATATATTCTTTTTATTATTTATTATTTATTATTTATTATTTTTACTATATTTTCTTTGACAAAATTGTTCAATTAATTTCTTGCACCATAAGTCTAGAATAATAAAATTAGCCTAGAATAAAACAAAGTGCACAAGTAATGTGCAAGAACCTTGTGTATAAATAAACATTATTTATTTATAACCGATAAAAAATTTATTCTAAAAATAATAATCTTTTTTTTAAAAAAAACCAGAGCTCTATTATTATTATTATTATTTTGTAATAAAATTTTCATCATTTGTTTCTCTTGAGTTTTTTTTACCCCTTGGGTTGTTTTAAATGAATAGTAATTGACTCCTTTTCAGTGGTAAAAATAGATGCTCTGGTAAAACCAAATTTATTATTATTATTATTTGAAAAGTAATTTCATTTATTGTTTCTCTTGCGGTTTTTTTAACCCCTTTTACACTGGTAAAAAAAACTAGATACTCTAGGTTTAGGGTTTGCGCGTGCTCGTCGAGAGAGATAGAGAGAGCCGAAGACAGTCCGCGCTCGATTTGCTTCCGTTTCTCGTGCCTCTATTGCGATTTCTGGTCGATCTGGAGGCAGAATGCGCCACCGCACTGGCTCTTGATGCTCAAAATCTTCCCGGAGCGGTTTTTATTTCGTGCAATTTGACCCCGTTTTGAGTGTTTTGTGGATGGGAACACCTCGCTCTCTGCATCTCTCCCCCGCCTCAGAGTGCTTCGCGGTTGGTTTCTGAAGGATGGGGGAAGAGATAGGAGAAGAAGAAGAAGGTTTGGGGAAGTGTGAAGCTCTCTCTCTCTCTCTCTCTCTCTCTCTCTCTCTCTCTCTGTGCATTGAGTTGAATCTGCATCAGTTGTTAGTATTGCAATCTTCTTTCTTCCATCTCCGTTTTCACAGAAGTTTGGAAGTTCTGTAGTTGGTGTCTGGATTCTTGTTTTCTCCTTGTTTCCGCTCTTTCGGGGTTCATCATTCGTGTTCGCGTTTCTGTGGATGCTTGGTTTCTGGGGTGGCATTCCTCGTGTTGTACCAAGCAAGCATAAAAGAAATGGGGCTCGTAGAAATGGTAAGGCTGAAAATTGCAGCAATGGAAGCCAGTCGGGCCCCCTATTCCAGCAGCAAATCCGGATCCCGCAGTCTGCTACACGATGTTGACACTCACATCAGGTCTGGAGACACGCTCGCCCCGGACTCTCTCTTTCCAACTCCATGGGCTTGTACCTCCAGAAGACAAAACATACTAATCAGAGATTACTTGGAAGATATCAACGAAATTCCAGCACCAAGAATGTTCTGACCTCCAGAGCTTTGGGGTCAACCCTAAACCCTAAACCCCATGCAGCCAAACTCAAGGATTTGGAATAAGAGGAGAATTCAGATCAAGCAGTGCAATGGCTGAATGTCATGGTCACAAATGTACTCTCTCCCCCATGCAACAGATTGTCTTGAATGCATGTCTGCTATCAAGGACCAGTTCAATCTGCGCATCTGTGCCATCCAACATATGAATGGCAATAGGCACCCTTGCTCTGTGCTCCAACAACATTCCAAGTCTTCAGAGGAGTTGTGGAAAATCTGTCAGGCCTTGACAACAAAAACATGGCTCAAACAAGGTCAATGGCACATGTTTTATAAAGAATTCTACAATTTTCTGTTCCCTCTTGGAGCTGCCAAGATAGGCAAGAAAGACCCATAACAGCAGCAGCAGCAGCAATAACTCCAAAATTTATTGACAAGATCCATCCACAGGCCTGCAAACTATACCTCTTCTTACAGGGGCAGCAGCAGACAATTTCAGGACTAGAGGTTTTCATGTTCCTTGTGATCTTCTTACTTCTCAGGGCCAAAATGACCTTCCTTCTTTGGAGGGAATGGTGGCAGAGTTTTGGTTTATGCACCTCGAGATGCTTCTTCCCTCTTCACCAACAATGTGAAATGGAGAAGCAATTTATGATGTACACAAGATGATCCTTCCCTGTTCACCATTGATGTGAAATCGAGAAGCAATTTGATGGTCCTTCCCTTTCCATCATCAATGTGAAATGGAGAAGCAATTTGCATTTGTCAAACTTTGCTCTGACACACTGTTTGTTATTTATTCTCATGATGATGCACTTTGCTTTAATTTGTTGTTCATGATTCAGAAATCCTGTACTCCTTTTGGAGCTTTAGGTGAATTTCCATTTAAGAAAAAACAGTGTTGCATTTTACATTCTGCACTAACTTCTCTTTGGAAAGTTATGCTGCATTTTGTAGGTCCGCAATTCTGGTATTGATTGTTGGATGTACTCAAGAGGGTTTTGAGTAGTTCTGCAGGTGTCACAGGTATTGATGTTTATTGATTTATTGATTTTTATTCAACGTGCTCCAATTGGAACCAAAGTTCCAGACTTCAGTTTGTGAGTTTTGTAGCCTGATATCACATTCAACTAACCTGCAACTGCCAAGCTTTTTGTGGGAAAAACAACAGATTGTTGCAGGATAGCAAAGTTCGTGAAACATGAATTGTCAGGTGTCCTGATTCTGCAAAGGTTCTGGGTGCATCCTTGTGGCATGTCCTCAGCACAACAACTTGACAAGGAGTTGAATAAGAGCATGAAAAGGCAAATGATGCCTTCTGATAGTCCTTTGCCACATAACATACTTTTTGAAAACTGTAACTTTCTTGCTTTGGCTTTGCTCCTGTTCCTTTTAAGCGCTTCACATGAGGTGATTTGATGAGGAGAGTTTGTTTATTTTGACTCCAAAGGCCTTGATTAGCAGTTTGAAGGGGTTGAGAAGTTAATCACATTCTGTAAACCAAGTTTGTGTTGTGAAAAAGCAACCTCCATCAAGCCACTGTAGGATGCTGATTTTCTCTCTATTGGCATCTCCAGGAATATCAGGGGTCTTCTTCCTTCCCCAGGATCAATCTTATACTGCAAAGAAGCTGAACCATGAACCATATGGTGTTGTATTTGGTATGCGATAATTGTGAGCTCCATTCTTTTTTTTCATTGAAATATTTTGTGTATTATTGGGTACCATATTTGTTATTACCTATGTATGTTTCTATGCTAGTTCTATGTCTTTCATTCAAGCTGACGGTTCACCAACAGCTGATTTTATGGTTTTGAGGAAATCTTGGACACTTGAAAAATAAATTTGACTGTTGCAGTTGTCTAATCTGTGCACATTTTGTGCTTTAATTCTCTTTAGACATGCTTCCTTTTTTGGCTGATGGCATAGGCTTTTGGGTTTAGTGATTGTCATGGAAGCTTCAACTGAAGCTTCCACCATCACAGTTATAACTGCAGTTGAAACTGCAATTGAGAAATTGTACAGTAACAATTCTTGCAACTTCATCTTATCAACTGTGCCGGAACGAAGTAGTTGTACATCAGAGTTGCAGCTGAGCACATCTAATGTGCTTCAAGAACCAAGATTTCATTAAAAAAAACTGTTCAAAGAGCTGCATTTCTTCTGTGCATGAGAGATCAGTTCTAACAGAGTGTAATTGGTTTTTCTGGATGAATGTGCTGATTCTCTTGTCAGAATCTGCCAAGGTGGCAGATTATGCACTTCATTCTATCTCAACAGATTGAATGAAAAGAGCGTAGTCCAGTATGATGAAAAATGGGTGCTTTTCAGGTATGAAGCTTCAGTTTAGTAATCTATGGTACTACAAAGCAAACCACATTATTTGCTCCGTGGGCATAAAACTATTGAACACTCAGAAAGCATGCCTTTTTTTTCCTTCCAGTATCTGTCATACTTTTTCTCTTAATTTCTTCCCAACATACTTCATGTGTGACTGAATTCCAATTACATTGTGACTGACAAAAACTGATGTATTTCAGTTAAATGTATTTGCATGTAAACTGAAATCGGCTTTAAATAAGTATAAATTGAATGGGACAATAATGTTGCTACAAGCAACTAAATCTGACTGAATTTCTTTTTGGGTTGAGATCTCCTGATTGAGATCTGTTTGGCAGATTTAGAGAGCTGTGCAGGCCTTGTGGTTGCAAAACTTCATACCACAGAGAAGCTTACATTCATGTGATTCTGTGTAGGGTAAAGCCCCTGGGAGAAAGGGCAGGACGCATTCCCGGCGTAACAACTGAGGCTAGCTTATGCCACAAGACCTCCCACCTGTATGATGGGACACCCTGTCGCATGCACAAACCTTGCATGAGCGAGGAAGGCATTTGCCTCTGAAATGTGCTGCCATCAAGGTAAATGCTTTTCCATTGGGTCCCAGTTCCCTAGCCATGCACGATGGGAAGGTAGCTTCATTGTTTGTTTTTACCTGTGTTGGGCGGTTCTTTGATTTCGTTAGAACTGGTATATTTGACAAGACACCTGGGTATCAATCTGATATTGATAACCTACCCAGATGATCAGAAATTTCATTCAAAGTAGGTTATTGACCCTAAAACCCTAAACATGTGTATGATATAAAACAAAATAATAATAATAATGATGATGATGATGATACTATTATTATTATTAATTAAAAACCCACCTTACCTAGGCAGTATAACTTGTGGTTCTCGAGGTGCATAATTGAGAAACCACACTTATGCATATCTTGTGGTTATTATCAAAAAATAATTTGAGTAAATTGACAATTGGGTTTTTTTTTTGACAATAAAAGTTGATAACTAGTAGATATGAAATTTTCAAATTTATGTTAATAATAACATTTGGTTCTGGCCTGTCTTTATTTCAGCTAAAATGATGTCTCTGGTTCTGGGTAGGATATATAACCGGTTCTTTGACCTTTTTGAGAACCATAGTTACATTTCAATCACTTTCTTTTGATTTTCTTTTTAGAACTGCGAGGAAAGTGTGTTTGGCCTGGCCATAGTGAACCAGCACCCACACCGACACACAATGAAGGATGGATGATAAGTGATCAAGAAACAATTTTCTGTTGAGTTCCAATTCCTTAGCTAACCATGGTGGTTAGCTAAGTTGCTTCTTGTTTTACTACCTACCTACTAACAACTCACAAGCAGGTTTTTTAGTAGGTAGGTAGGTAGCGAAAACAACCATCATTTATCTATGTATACATCGATCTACTTACCTAATAGTGACCTATTTTCCTACCTATCTACCTATTATGTGTGACCTATTTCATATAGAATTGGTTAGCAAGATGAAACCAAATATTAACTCAGTTGAGGTTCATCCATAACCAAGTAATAACGGGCATCAAATGGATGGTGTTTTGATGAGTGTTGGGTTTTTCACAATGGTACTAGTGAAGAGGTTGTTGTTGGATTGGTGTCGTATTTTTAATACACATATCGTATTGTTATTAGTATATATGCCTTTCTAAAAATTTGAGATGAAGGAAACACTTCTATTGGGAAATGTGGACCCAATCTTTGATCACTTATTTCATTGTCTAATTTGCTTCATGCAACGGTTGAAAGCTTTAGTGCATAGGTTGTTTTCTTTGCCTTTTTTTGGAAGGTCTTTACTTTTCACTTTTGTGAGCCTTGTTTGTGTGATTTGTAAGTTGTTGGGTGTTGTACTCTTTTGTGGATGTAGGTACTCACTTTTTGTTCCTCCTTTTCCTTCCTAGATGGTTTTTTTTCTAGGGTTTAGAGTTGAGGCTTTTGGGCCTAGGCTTTTTGACAAGGTTTCTTCATCATCATCTTCCAAAAAATTGATGTTTGAATATCATTGTTGCGATATTTTTGAAATCAATAATAAATTTTCTTTTTAAAGGGTACTAAGGCATTAACCATATTGGTAATAATTATAATTTCAAAACAATTCAATACAAATCATTGAATGATAGTGCTAGATTGTGTGCCAAGATGATAGCCACCTTATCAACCCTTTATTTTAACTTTTCTCATTGAAAGTGCCACATTCATATATATATTAGTGCAATTTCAGAGTTCAATGTTGAAACGTTTCTTTTTACAATTTTTGTCTTTTGCAAAATTGACAAAAAATTTGTGAATAAAATGTATTTGTAAAAAACACGTGTTTCACATTCTCCTAAAAATATTTTTGTAAAATAACAAAAGTTTGCGCCTCATGCAAAAATAGGCTAAACATCATTAACATATATTTCTTGGATCTAGTGAGGCAAAACATTGTGAATATTTATTGTCACATCTTCCTTTGCATGCATCCAAATCAAACGTTTCTTTCCAATTTTTCAACTTTCAAATGGTTAATGGTTAGTTTTGAACTTTTCAAAAGTCTAAAATTAATCCAAACATATGTAATAATAAAAGGATATAATTCAAAATGATATTCAAATCTAACTATTGAAAATCCATGATTTTTTTTATAAAGGACATTTTAAATCAAAGGAGAGTTAGCAATGAATATTGGTCTACCACATCCCCATAATAGTTGGTTTCATAGAATATTATTCTTTATATTTTTCATATTCAATTAATCCAAGTATCTTCAATATCTCATACTTCAATTTATTTTTTTAATATTCTTTTTCTTTTTCTTTTTTTTCTATTGGCTAGTTTTTCCTTTTTGAAAGAACTTTTGATCTTAATTTTGGTTCCTTCAAAAAAATTGCTAAATTTTCCAATGAAGGTTCGAGCCCCATTTTTCATTTGAATATTTAATTTCAATTTTGGATTTTTTTCAAAATTCAAAAATATTTGGACTTAATTCAAAAATAGGGTTCAATTTCATGTACACACTACACACTCCCAATGGCTATAAATTTTATAAAAGTACAAAACTTTAAAACAAGTTAAAACTACAAATTAAAAAATATTAAAATTTATAACAAATTAAAACCAATCATCTACCTTAAATTTTTAACCTTAAATAGGTAGCCTTAAATCATTTTATTATTTTTTAACCTTAATGTGTCACCCCAAAAACATGCACTTATTTTCAAATTTTTATTTTCAAATATCTAGTTTTATGTTTGATCCTAAGAAAATGATAGTTTCACAATCCAATTCTTTTAGTTAGTTTCATGAAAAGGAAATTAAATTGAGTTTCAGTTTCAACAATGTCAACCTAAACCCCTAAGGTCTAAGTATGTTCTAAATTATTGGTGTTAATGAATACAAAATTGGTATGATAGTTTATATAAATGTGTATACCAATCATTGATATCAAATTTTCATCAATATATTTTGATACAACATTGGTTTTCACCCTTCATAATTGTGAAACTTCTTTTAATAACAAGTTCAAAAATAGTGATTCACATATTTTTTAATTGTAATTTTTTTCTTTTTGTTTGTCCATATTTCACAAATTGTTCATAGAGGTCATTTATTTTTACTCCTTGTGTTTATTATCCTTCAATCATACAAACTTTGCCATGAGATTTCTTCTTTTTTTTTATTTTTAAACATGTAAAAGGAAATTTGCTATAGTTTGGTGGATATATTTGAAGTTGTTTTTAAATGAAGTTTCATTTGTGGTTGATTGGAGTAATTAACATTCCTTTAATTGCTAGAAATAAGAATTTAAATCGAAAATAAAAATTTTGATTATAAGGTGTGGAATTTGGGAACATCAAATTATGCAACATGAATAATTAATTACATTAAAATAATATATTTATTGACATGTAAAAAATGTATTATAAAAAAATCAAATGTTTCATAGGGAATATATTTGGAAATGTAATTAAAGACTATAAATTTTTACATGTTTCAGTTATTCTTATACACTTTACTTGAATCTGTCTTGCCAAATTACAAGTTTTTTTGTCTTTCCTCCTTACATTAAATCAACTACCACATAAAATATTAACCAAAAGCAAATTATATTCTAATGATTTTAACTTTCAAGTTGTTTGGTGCTTCCTTTTCTTTAAACAAACCTTTTCGATTGGTATTTTATTTCTTATTCATTTATTAATCAAAGGCAACAGATAACCTTTGTCAATTGTACTACAACTATTCAAACTACATTTTATTATTATGATATTCATTTCCAAAAATATCCAAAGGGTGTGAGATTATTATTATGAATGAATTGATTTTATCATTTGAACATGTATTGACCCATGAATTTATTAAATTGTATTAGGGGCAAAACAAATTATAACAAATTCAAAACCCAAAATGCATTCCCTAATGCCAAAAATAAAAATTGAAAACTTCAAGATATTATTAGGATGAAATAACAAAGTTGAATTAAATTAAAATCAATTTGCAAAATCAAGAAAAATAAATGATTAATGCAAATTAAAAACAAAATGGTGTGATAAACAAAATCATTTGATATGACCTTAACTTTGAGCTTATTTCCAAATTTAAATCATGAATAAGGAAACATGTTCAAAAGTGTCACAAATTTCAAGCACATTTTCAAAAGTATGTGAAAGTGTAAGGTTTAGTCAATCTCAATGTTCCTAAATGGATTCTCACTTTAGGGGTTGAAACCTCAAATCTTTGGGAAAAGGTTAAATAATAAACCGTATTGAAATGAAACCTTAAATATTATGAATGATTTTTATTTTATTTTTCCATTTGAAGATTTTGATAATAAATTATGATTGAAATAACAATCATGAATTAACTTGGTAGTTTGATTTTTGATCATTGAACAATATTTGCAAGGTATGGTGGCTCATTTTTTCTGTCACAATGTATTTTTTTATAAAATGTCATATATTTATATGCTATTAACATTACATAAAATCAGTAATATGTCAATTTTGTGTTTTGATTTAGGTTTTCAACTAGAATAAAAAGACATTCATATAAAAACTACAACACATACACACCAAATTCATAGTAATTAACTTTTTAAGTTGAAAAATACGGATTGGTTTCTATACATGCATATTGTGTATGATATTTTTATAGAATATATTATAATGACTCAATATATAATGTATTAAACCAATAGGAACATAAATGCCAAAGGTTTCTTAGAAATATCTTAACCAAAAAAAAGTTATGCACTTTTGAATGGTTTGAAATGGGCCATATTTTTTTCTTAAATCCATATCATAATCATTTCTTGTGGATTGTAATTTTATTCTCTTAACATGTATGTTAAAAAATTTATCTAAAATGGCTTGTTTTCATGTGTATATTTAAGTTCATTAAACACCATGTAATTCTAAAAATAAAATCAAGATATTAGAATAGATTATCATTTTAAAACTATTGCATGGACTTTTTTAAAGTGATAGAAAATGAACCCCCCTTACAATCATATTAACCTTAAGGAAATAAATGTCAAATTACTTTCAAATGAAATGTATGATATATTGTAATTTTTTGGAAGAAATATTTTCAAAAGCTACAACAATGTCTTGAAATTTGTTCAATTAAAAACCACAAAAAGTTGTATGAATCATAATTGTCCAAAATTAAAAAGTTTCAAAACTCTCATTTTGGATTTTTTGAAATGTTTTCCATTTCAATGTTATTAATCATATAGTATATTATAAAGAAGAAAGTGAATTCCTTTGAAATTTGAGTTATGGTATGTTTTGTGATGTGGGTTGTTCATGGCTTGTCCATGCACCATTTTGCTTTCAATTTTATCACATTTTTTTTTTTGGTTTGTGTAAATTGACTTTACTTTGAACTCAAATTTGTGACTTCAATTTAGTCCCATTTTTGAATTCTCACATTTTTAGTTTATAAGAGGTGCTTTCGAGATTGCATTGGACATTACAAAATTGAAAATCAACAAGTTTTTAACCTTGAATACAAATTAACAAACTTGAAGGTGCATTAACATGAAACACACATTCACTTGATCCATTTTGAATTGCACTTTGAAAGAGTTGTAAACAATGTGCAGGATTTGAATGCTACAAAACAGGAAATGAAGAACATGGGGGCTACATGGATATCTCAATTTTTTAAAAAAAGATTCAAATTTATTTATTTTTTCTGTAGATGAAAAACATAGTGGCTAGTGGATATATATATATAAGGTTTTGATACTCAATTTCCTATTTCTTCTATAATAGATGAAAAACATGATGGCTATATGGATATTTCATTGTTATGAATGGCAATATTATGAAATTCATTCATATGAATTTTTTTACATGACTTGTAATGAACTTGTATTTAACTCCTAATTTAGTTTCAATTCACTTTTAGTTAACTTTTAATTAAATTTTAGTTCACTTCCAATCATCTTTTTTTTAATTAAGTCCTAGTTCACTTCTATTTAATTTTTAATTAACTTTTAGTTCACTTCTAATTAACCTTTAGTTCATTTTCAATTAATTATTAGTTGACTCTTGGTTCATTCTTAGTTGAATTTTAATTTGTTTTTAGTCAAGTTTTAGTTTGCTCATAGTTGACACACGGGTACACATGGGTGAACATAAGTCACGTGTAAGTTAAAATTTTATTGCGAAACATTTTTGAGCTAGGTGCCAAACAAGTATAATAAAGTCAAAATTCCCCATTACCTTTAGTTTATTCAACATTAGTTTTGGGTACATTTCCTTTTCATAACCTTGTTTTGTTTTTGTTTTTTCCTTACAATAAAATTTCATTGGATTCTTGTTTTGCATGTGTTTGTGTTCTTATTTTTGTTTTTTTGGTTTCATGATTTAGGTTTGAAACTAAGCGTGCCCCTGTTTTTGTTTTGGTTAAGAAATATTATAGACTTAATTATTTTCATGCCTGAAATACTTATTCAAAAAAAGAATAACAAAAGGATGCAAATATGGATATGTTATTGACTATTGAACAAGAAAATTGCACGAGTTAAATCAAGATTGATGGAATTTGAAGGTGATACAAGATATTTATTTTCACATGGATGGCATGGATCATAAAAGAAAATATCCTGGAAAATGGTGAATAAACTAAACAACATGGCACAATGGACATGTAATGGGAGTTGTTATGATTATTAATACATTTGCCCATAACCTCAAGTATCACAATAAATCATTATTTGAATTTTACATGTCAATGATTTGGGCATCAACTATCAACTACAAACTAGCAACATAATAAACAATAAACAAATCTAAGAATCATTTAGTTGACATCTAGGTTGGTAGGAATAAAAAGCCTTTTGTTTGACCTTTATTATTAGTCCTTTTGTCAACCTTCATCAAGGAAATTGCCTACTTACCCATGTTATTTTCCTCCCACATTGATAGAATTTATAATTCATTATGTGTCCAATTAGGGAAATACCTACAAGCACTAAGAAGTTGGAATGAATGGGTAATATTTTGAATATAATGAAAGGCAAATTAAATAATGCAATCACATTTTAGTCAAATATATGTTGAGACAAAATGAAGCGAGAATGATTGAGAAATTGAAGATTGAAAATGCCATTTAGAATTTAGACATATGGTTGAAGATGGATCCCACAAAGGTGAATGTATTGTGCATGGTGGCATGGTGGTTATTGAATAGGGTGGTAGGGTGGTTATTTTCAATAATTGTTTTCATTACTTTTGGTTGCATCCCAAAACCATAATCATTAAATCAAGTGTTCATTACCAATCTTTCCCTTTTAATATATTTTGTAAACATGACATTGGAAACCATTGAAAATGGCATAAATTCATAAAATTTACAAATCTTAAATGAGAATCCTAAAATTCCTAAATTATGTGCTTTACTTTATGAAATGATACCTTCATATGGATTGCAATTCAAAATCCCCAAGGGAAAACTTGTAGTATTTGAAAAGAATTTTTCCACAACATATCACATTCCTTAATCAAAAGTGATATGATCCTCATATTTGAAGTTTTTATGATTGAACATTGAATAGTTAGTTTGATTCCTAACCATTCAATTGGTCATAACTTGTGCTTTAAATCTTCGTGGGGAATGCAATCCCACTTGAAATATCTATTTTTGAAAGCATTTCCAATCGTATAAAGATTGCATATAAAAAATTCTTTGAATGTGTTTGAATCTTGGAGGAACCCATCCCATTTTTTAAAATGTTTTACAATTCTTTTTAATCTCCTTATTCTTTCATGTTTCTTGTTCCTTCTTTTCTTCTTTAGAAGATTTCCAATGTTTTATTATTATTATTTGTAATCTTCACATGTTTGTCCTACAAGGACAACTCTTTTTTGTTCTCTTTTGTGGGCCACATAAGCAATATGGAAATAAAATTAGTGATTTCATTCGCACACCTTTTGTTGGAATTCACTAACTAGTGTGTGGTAATATCAAAGGGAATAAACATAAAGGGAATAATATTATCACTTTCACAATTAGCTTAAAAGAGGTAATAAAGTGAACATCATACTCTCTAACTGGATTTGGCAACAAACTATTGAATAATAAATTAAATCTCAAATACTAACTTTGGCACTTGGTTTTTTAATTCTGAATATTTTGGCATGTAATGGTTATAACTAACAATTTAAAAAAAAATTAAAAGTTTGTGGGATAATCTAGTGTGTCTAAATTATCCTAGTCTTAAGTTTTTTTATTTTTAAAGTGTGTGGTTCAAGCCTAACAATCCAAATTTGCATATTTTGAATTTTATGAAAATTTTGGCACAAGTAACAAATAGTTTTCAAAAATCCAGAAAAAAACAAAAAAATAAAAAATAAAAATAAAAATAAATTATGTCAAAATTGTTCAAGTACTACAATAGTCGAAAGTAGTTGGACCTACCTACCTCCATGGGTGCATTTCCTAATGTTTTATTTGTTTCATATGCTTGAAGATCATTGTCGAAATGGGAATTCTATTTTTTTTTAAATATCATTGTCCATGGATTTGATAAATTTGTTTGTTTCCCTTAAGCTTACTAGGATCATTTAATGTTTCACATATAAAGTTGATTCGGGTAGTTCAAAAGGGGACGACAAATCAAAATTACCATCATTGGACTCAACGAGGTTTTTAAACTAAACTGACAATGTCATATTCTTTCTTCTCGAATGATGGTAATGTTAAGAAATCGAGAGGTAATTATACTATAAAGCATAATTACCATACCATGGACCTTGTTGTGTGCACCTTTTATGTAGAACATTACTAACTATTTTTTAAATTATTATAATATAATAAAAAGGAATTTTTTAATTTCTCATACTTTATTTATTCTTTCCACACATTATCATTAGGAGGACAAAAATTATTAGGCCCCCTTTTTAGGTTTATTTGCAATTAATACAGGATTGAATGATTTGTCTAAAATGGCATGTGGCTAGGGTACTTTTTATTTGTTTCCTTGCCCCTCGAAAATTAACTATGTCTAACATGATTAAAACAATTTTCCATTCCAATCAAATTAGACATTACATCAACATGTGGATTGTGTGGTGTTCACATGGTGTAAATGCATTTAATAATGTGATCAATTTATGTAATTATTATCTAACATGGCCTATGGTATGTGACAAGTGTGGATTTATAGCATATAAAATGTTGTATTGTATGTGTAAGAATGTAGGTGCCTTAAGTGTGTATTAAATGTGTAGGCTTCCCCTAGGCATGTAGGTGTGTAACCCCTTATGCATGTAAGTGAGTGCATCATGTATATATAGGCGCAAACATTTGGTTTGTTTCCATTTTTGGTCTTTAGGCTTTATATTTTGATTTTAAAATAGGTTATTATTATATAATATTATTTGAAATTTTTAAAATAAATTTAGATTAAATTCAACGAATAGTGCATATATTATTATATATGAAATATAATATAACATGTTTTATGCTTAGACAACATTAATTTTTTTGTTTTAATTTATGAAGCAACAACAATTTTTAAAAATGAGAAAAATGTAAATGGCTCATGTCATGTTTCTTGCCATTTTCCATTTGAAAGTGATTATTTATCAATTTTCACATACTTATGGTCATTGCATTAAAAACCCCCATTTGTAAAATACTAATTTTCAAATTTTTCACATGGTTCACAATCATATGTAGATAATATGGAATCAAAATGTTTAATAGATATGAAATTTTATTTCAATAATCTTTTCAATATAATTTCATTTTTTAGTACATTGTGACATACATTTTTTTAATGGAAATTTATTTTAACATCACAAATCATATGAAATTAAAAATGTAATTTTATTGAAATTTTAGTTTTTGGTTAACCTATCATAATATGTAAAAACATCTTGAAAAACTTTCTTAATAATGACATAAATATGCGATTTAAAAAAAAATTATTAAAATTTTATAGCTAACCAAAAAGGTTACCTAGGCATGTAAATTGTAAAATGTAGCCCTAAATATCTTCTTGTGTATGTCCTTTAGGCATGTGGGTGTATAGGCCTTTTAAGCATTGAAGCATCCCTTCCCTATGCCCATGTAGTCCTTTGGGGGCTTAGTATATTGTTTTAATTTTCCTCACTACCTGCATCAAAGAGGGCATTGTTTGGGGGGTATTATGTGAAAGATCTTTAATTTTTCACTCCCTATTAAGATGAAAGCCCACACTATAAGGGGTGGGGGGGAGAGATAATTGTCACATTGTATTATTTTTCAAAGTTTCATATTTAAGTTTCAACCACCTATTAATCAACATTAATTAACACTTATATCAAATTTTAATCAAAATATAGAAGCCACATCAACTAATATTATCCTAGTGTTTAATCAAAATGAACATGCCATACTAAACACCATTAATCACTTCATTGGGGCCCAAATGACAAACTTGTTATTTTATGCTTATCATAAACAATTGGCTATTTGTAATTGCAACATCACCTTGACCAACAAGTTTTTTTTACTTAAATTTTGTCATAGAAGACAAGTTTTGTTTTTTTTGCTTGATTTACATATTGCATGTAGGCAAGTTCCAAGTGACATTAATAGTTAAGTGTATACATGTCTAGGCACCCAATTTTGAACTCCAACTTCCCATAGCCCAAGGTTCATTATGAATGAAATCCTTGTAGGTGATACTATAAATTAGGTAGTGATGAAATTATAGGTCATTGATGCCCACATGCTGAAAATTTTCCTCTTGAAACTTCTTGCATGCATTTGACATGGAGGGTGTTTGTAGCCAAAATAAGAAGTATTATACCTCTAAGGTAAGAAGAAGTGATATTAGGTACTAATGTTGGGTGTGTATATGGTTTTAAACATACTTTCCATGTAAGTGTAAATGAAAATTTGAAACTCACTACCATGTCAAACAACTCAATGTGTCATATGCAACAAATATTGAAAATATAATGTAATTTCACTTCCAAGGTTAAACAAAGGCCTCCAACTTTGTAACATTTTATACATGGCATTCATGATTCAACTACATCAAGAAACCCAACATCAAAGAAAAGTTCTTTTTAGCTTCACCGAATCCCTCCACATCCCTTAGACTTTCCGTTGCCTCATAACTCACACAAAGGCTTTTTGACCAATTCTTCATAAATAACAAACAAATCTAGGTTCTTTACACCAATGCAAAGACAAAAAAATGTGAGGATCCCCAAAATTAAAAAACAAGCATTTTTTAGCAATCCAAGTAAAGTAAAATCTTTCAAAAGAAAAATGTACACACTTGCATAATGAGCACAAAAACACAAAAAAAGTTGGTATGATTTCAAATCATGAAAACTGACATGAAACACCCAAACATAAAAGTTTATCCCCTCCATAATCAATTGTTTTGGAACCTAGTTCATATCAGAATTGGTTTAAAACCAATTTAACACAATAATTTATTAGTAGTTTTACCTATGACTTAGATGCATAAAAAAGGTTAAAATTTTTAATCGATTAGATTTTGCAAATTAAGGGAAATTAAGTTTTCTTCTTCATTTGCCAACGAACCAATTTTTTCCAAGCCTAGCCAATGCTCCCCATTTTTCATAGTCTATACATAAAAGATGACACAAATCACATTTGTGTTATTGATAATTTGAAAAATATTGAAATGAATAATATGCAAGGAATTCACTTAAAGCAACTTGTTATTAGAGCTTGTTATTGTTGAAATAATGTTATGTTGGTGGGGCAACTTGGTGTTATATTGTTAGTTGATGTGTATGTAAACACAAACACCATAATTTGCACAATTAAACCACAATATAATGTTGTCAAATTGCACAATTAAAAGTTAAATCATAATAAAATGCACCCCCATAAAAATCATTTTTTCAAAATGGACAATGCACACAAGAATTCCAAATTCTTCAACAATTTACAATTTTTTTAAAAAGGAAGGGTTCCAAAACTTTATAATTGAACTCAAAGACAATGTTCTATTTGTAACACTTTGTCAAGTGTAGAATTTTGAGTTTGATAATAACATTTTGTTTTTAGAACTTTGTCAGTAAGCTTTAAACTTTGAATAACAACATAAGAAGGTGGAGGTGGATAGTTGGGGATGATTTTTTTGGAATTATTGTAACAAATGTGATGAGAAACCATCAAATGTTTTTTTTAAACTCAAAGTTCAATAATGAAAATTTGTTTGCTTCATCCATAAACTTATAGGTAGTTCAAAGTATGACAATGGGGGAGTGTGGGTATTTTTGCTTTTAAAAATTGTTGTTTATAATCAAATCAAGCAAGGTGCTACTTGTACACATGAACAAATGACAACAATGATGACTATTGTGTGATTTAACTATCATAATACTTGGGCAGCTTTGCACAATTTTTAATTTTTTGAATTAAAAAAAAAAGATTGAATGTCAAAACTCTTGGAAATTCTATCAAAGCAAGTGGCTAGATTTGAAGTCACAACCAATGCAAGGAAACAGTCAAACCTTTCATCAGCTTAACTAAAAGCACAATAGGAAACCAATGAAGATATTGCAACTTTTATTGGATTTATTTTTATATATTTCAAAATGAGAAATTCAACTATTGAATTAAAATCTTCGAATTATATTAATTATTCAACACATTAATGCCAAAATTTCTAAGGTACTATGGTTTAACAAAAAAATAAAAACAAAAAACATAAATTTTTAAACTTTGAATTCAATGAAGCTTTGTTCATTTTGTTGTTGAATTTAAAGCGCATATATGAGGGAGTGGGGGACAAGGAATGTTGACAAGTTGTTTTTTGTTGGCAATAGACAAAAAGGGGCACATGAATGCTTGTCGTTGCAAGCAAAGGTGCACATTGCTCGGGCCTTTGATAAAGGTGTGAAATGCCACTTGTACACATGCCATTTGTTTCATTGTCAAGTAGAAAGTCCATGAAGGTGGCTGGGGGGGGGGAGGGCGACAAGAAATGTAGAAGGTGGAAAATTTATTTTTACTTTGTTGTTAGAAACATAAAGAAGTGAGGTGAAAAAATAAAAGAAAAAGCTTAGCTTGCTTTGAGTTTGATAACAAAATATAAAACTTCATCATCAAATTTATAGTTTGAGCAAGAACTTGAAGGCATGGGGTTGGGGTGTGAAGATCATTTTTATTTTTTAGTTTTTTTTACAAACTACAAATGTGGAGAAGAGAAGGTGTGGATTACATGTTTTTTCAACATTGCTACAAATATTATCACGAGGACAATAATAAAATCACAAATAAATTCAACGATGGAAAAAAAAAAAAAAACATGAACATTAAGGAGGTGGGGTAATGTTGTATGTGTTTAGTTGAAGGAATGTATTTGTGATAAAATTCCTTCAACACCACACAACAATGATTCCATACTTTTTTTATGTACATGGAAACAAATGAAAAGATCACATAAACTAATTAACACACTTGACCGCAAAACTGTGAAAAACCAACCAAAAAAAAACATCAAAATGTAAAGAAGAGCATGAATGTAGGTGAATCCTTGGAGCTTGAAATGGAAATGGATACGGTAGAAACCAAAGAGAAAAATGCTATGCTCCAAAATTTAATCCACTTACACTTACCTTGTCAAGAACATGCACCCAAGGTCATGGAAGTGTAAATGGGAAAAATAAAAATAAAAAATTCTTTAATGTAAGGTATTATTATTGACATGGTGGGTAAAATAAATGTAAGTGTGAACGAAATATTTACATGATAAGTACATTTTACACTTGGTTTTACATGATAACTATGTGTGTTTATATTTATCTTCATAACATTAACATGTACTCCATCTCCATGAAAATGTGCCTTGGAAAACGAATCTTGATTCCCATAGTACTTTTTGTTGAAGTTGGACCATGTGACATGTATATGAGGGAATGAGTTTTTGCCAATTGCCTTCCAATAGCAAAGTTGCCTTCTAGTTTTACATTTGGATATATTACTAGAGTTCTTTTAGGACCCTTATCAAATTGTCTGATAAAAGGAGCACTTTGCTACCTATCTTGTTCTTGTTGATTAAGAAATACAATGGTGATCACCACTTCTTTGTCAATCTCTTTTGAAATTTCCTTTGTATTTGATGAGAACTTTTAGAAATGCAAAATGCTAACTTTTCCTAACTTTTCCTCGCTCTAGGCTAGTATCACATTTCCAATATGCACAATGTGAAGATCAACTTGCTATGTGATAGTGATGGGCCATTGATGGTAGCAATAACACCATTTCTTACTTTTTTTCTTCACCCAAAAATAGTGAAAACCATGTATTTATTTTCTTAAGAATGGTTAAAGTTTTTAAACTAGTTTTTTGATAGGCCAATCAAAAAGGCCCATAAGAAAAACAAAAGAACTTTGATGCATAAAAAATTTAAAATTTATTAATAATAATAAGTACCTAATTATGTTAACTAATTTATCCTCAAGTATGCCTCATTTTTGGTGAAAAGTGAACTTGAACAAAATTCAAAATAAATTTGAAAGCGTTTAAAAAGTGTGCCTATTGAGAACAACATGAAAACACATGGGAATTGAGATTAAACATATTGAACATTTGGCAAAGCATATGGAATTAAATGAAGGAACAATGGAATCAAACAAATTGGAAACACATTGAACACACCATTAGAATTTTATTGGGAACATGTGAGGAGAAGAAAATTTGCACACCTTTTAAAAACAATCTTCAAGTTCCTATCAATTTGTTGACCCACCTTTCTCCTTGCCTTAAAAGAATGAAAAAAAATGGGCCCATTCTATTCACATTAGCTTATAGGGTAATTGTTAGGGCTGATATTGTGAAGATATTCCAATACAAGTAATGAACAATTATCAAAACATGTTTTTGAGAGGAGGGGAAAGGAAATGGTTGTGATCTTGGAATGTGTTTCCAATTAGGTTCTTATAGGGTATGATTGAGATTACCATTATGTTTTTTATGATGTTGCTTATGATGTTTTCAAATGGCCCCAATGCTTGTTTTAATTTATTTCATAAAAATATATAATTATTTAAACCTAGCTTGGCAAAGCTAATGAACAATTAAAAATTATGAATTTACATCTTGGACATGTCCAATATTCCAAAACAATTTGGAATGATGGTCTAATCAAAGATGACAATTACAAATCTTTCAGTTATATTTGACGATGATTACCCATTTCATAACCACATGACAACTTGCATTCCATAAGTCGATTGTTGTAGGTGAGTCATGATGTTGTTTACCTAATTAGGTTTAGGTTTTGATGTACTATTTCGACCTTTGTTTCATGATTTTTTTTAGGTGGGATAGGGAATCATTTGTAAGCTCTAGTTTTTGTGTTGTTAGGGTCAATTTAATGTGAATTGACTATTGAGAATGCAAGTGAAATGTGAATTGGTAGTAAGAAATCAATCATGCTTTGGAACATGCCTTGGAAGAACTTGTTACCACCTAACGGAATGACAACTTGCCTTACGAAACACACCATATTAATGAGTGGAATGGGTCATTACATATTTCAACATCTCCCTTGGGTTGTTGTAAAGGAGATGAGAAATCAAATTTTAGATAAAGGGGTCCATGTTCTTCATGGGATATCAAGAACATTGTGGAATGACCAACAACATTAGAAAGATATAAGTTGGATGGTTATCAATATCTAATCAAAGAAAAATGAAATGACAAAAAACATTTATAGCTCATCCACCAAATTAAGGTGGTTGGGTTCATAGATGGAATCAATTGTCATTCCAAATATCAAAAATTAGACTTAAAAAAATTGGAGAAAAAATTAGTCTTGGGCACATTGATTTTCTTTTGGATTTTTCATTGTTGATATGTTGGCCCCTATTTTCTTGGTTGGGTAAATTGAGGTGGCAAAAAATCAAATGGAAATATTACTCACATAGCTAAATGGATTTTTCCTTAATGATGGCAATGATTTTAGTTTAGTGTTACGATTATGTGGCACATGAATTTGTTAGGGGTAAATGCAAGATTGCAAAGGAAGCCCAAAATTTTTAACAATTTGGCGAATTTTCACCATATTGGTGACCCTTGGTGAACAATTTCACAATAATACTATCTTTGTCTAATTAGCTATTGTGTTCTTAAACTTCCTAGTAGTCATGGTTAAAGTACTTCTTCCTCATGCAACACCATGGCATAAGTTATAACTGTTAATGACATTTTCAATAACATACTTAACTTACATTATTAGGTTGGTTTGGCAAAAATAGATAGATTTGAATTTTACCAATCTAACACAAATATGGATCATCAAGATTTAATACAACCATCATTTGTGGTTGCATCAGTGAAAACTATAGACAAACCTAGCCCAAAACATTTTCAAGTTCTTAATTTGAATTTATATAAATTGACCTTGATATTTGCATTAAAAACTTATGAACTTTTCACAACTATTGTGATAAAAACCTTTCCAATTTTCTCATTTCAATTATAGCATTGATTGTTTTATGTTGGATATAACAATCACAATTTGTAATTTCCATTTTTACATGAGCCAAAATTAAATGAGAATTGGGAACTTAGAAGTACATCAAAATTGGATACCAAACCTAACACACCAAGAACAAGAAAATAAACAAAACCAAAAGTCAAGGAATAGTTTGAAAAACAATAATGGTCATATGAATGTTTATAAACCTTCAACAACAACAAATGTTGTACAAACCACCTATCATAACATACATATGATTTCATCAGTTCCACGCCAATAATACAATGTTAAACATAGGGCATAAAAGTGGACAGATATGGTAAACCAATCATTTTGAAAAAGTTGACACCAAAGTTCATAATAAATTCAAGTAGAATAGCAAATCATTTGTACACCTTGAATCTACACAATGTAGAACCATTTGGTGATAAAACAATCAATAAAATCTATACATTCATAAACATAGTGTTTTCTAAAGGAATTGAACCTTAGTCCATAGAAGGATTTTGCCTTATTACAATGGAAAATGAACTGCAAAATAGAACACATTAATACCTATAAACCCCTATCTATAAACAACAATATTGAAAGGGAAAACAAATAGGGGTCAAGACTTATGAACTTGTTTCATTGTGGGAGTTAAATTATGAAAACATCATGATACATGTGGGTTGTCTTCTCATAAAGCTGCTCCACTATATCTAGATTAGTAGTTAGTCAATGAAGATCCTTAATTTGGATTTAATGAAACTAACAATATGAAAGGTACGTTCATCTTAAACATTCCCTTAAACAACATAAGTTGTAAGCTCGACAAGCTTGAAATATTCAAAAATCCTATTTTACAAAATCATAGTAAAAGTAAACCTTTTCCACATTTGAGTTGTTGGATTGTAATCATGTGGGGGTTTCATGGCAACTTCACTATTGGAAGCTTGATTGTTGTTCAAGTAAAACATGATCTAGTAAAGGCACATACGATTTGCCATTTAGTTGAGACATCTTATAACAATCATAATGCAATTTCAAAATTTGCAAATGCTTAAGGAATGTCAAGGCAACCTTTGGTTGTACCTAATATTTAAGGTAAATAATGCTAATAACATTCATCAACTCTTGTGTTAGGAGTCTTCTATTAATCGTAATGATCAATCCTTTTGTAAGAAAAGTGCACTGATCTTGAACATATTGGCATACAGTTGCTCAATCCTCTTTAGTGACCATAGACAAACTCTAATCCCTTTGTTAATTTTGTACAACATGTAAAACTATTTTTTGAAGCAAAAGGTAGCATAATCTTTTGGGTTCAGGGTACCAAATGTCAAGGACATGAAAAATCACAAGACTAAAGGTTAATTTGGAAAGGTTTAAGTTTAACTTTCTAATAAGGAACAAGACAAAATTGTGTGATTAAAAATTAAGAACATAGGAATGTAAAACAAAAACATGAAGTGTGCAAGATAAATGTGAAAATGAATATTTATTATGCTAACAT
Source organism: Sphagnum contortum (assembly GCA_963920785.1). Taxonomy (NCBI): domain Eukaryota; kingdom Viridiplantae; phylum Streptophyta; class Sphagnopsida; order Sphagnales; family Sphagnaceae; genus Sphagnum; species Sphagnum contortum. The sequence goes on from OY987282.1 coordinate 2,829,170, forward strand.
GTGCAAACATGAACATGAAAAGAACATGACAAGGTATAGTGCAAGATTGTGCTTAAGACAAATGTTGAACATACCAAAGGAAATGAAAGGTCCTACTTTTATTTATACCCCTTTGGGAACCTAATTCAAGGAAGTTTCCAAAGAGGCTCTTATGTGTGCATCGAATGAAAATACTTCTTAAGTTCCTTCATAACTGAAAATGCACTATGAATTAACTAAAACATAACTAAAAACTAACTAAGACTTAATTAGGGGTGAATTGGGAGTTAATTGGAATTAATTAAAAGTTAACTCAAAATTAATTCAAACATCATTTGGATTTGATAAGAACTTAGTTAAAAAATAACTAGAAGTGAACTAAGACTTAATTAAAATGAATTAAGAGTCAATTGAAAGTGAACTATGAATCAAATAATGCATAGTAGTGACATACTCTCAATTCAATTCAAACATACACGTATTATACGTTTTTTTGGGCTTTTAAAAAATACTTGAAAATACTTGATCATCATTGTCTTTGTTCACTGTTTCGGAAGTAGGTGTAAAATTGTGTCAAATGTTTTTGATCATCTTTGAAACCAATTGCAAGCTCGACAAAGATCAAACCCTAAAACTAGTGTGCAATTTTATTCAAGGTATGCCTATGCTAAAGCTAGTTAAGAAGGGTTTGGGCACAACTTAAGCTCAGCTTACTCAGCGTTTTGCTCATCGTATTCACGTATTTCACGTATTCACATTTTCAAATTTTAAAATACTTGAAAATACTTCTTTTTTAGCACCTTCGAAAAATACGTGTATTTCGTATGTCACTACAATGAAATAATGGAAGTGAACTAAAATTTAAATGAAAATTAATTAAAAATCAACTGACACTAAATAAAACATTATGTTCAAATTCAATACAAGTTATGAATGAACATTCAAAGGAATGAACCCCATGGCATTAACATCCATGACACTAGACTATAAACATCACATCATATTTGAACTCCACCAAATCCACAAAGCTTTGGAACTAGTCATGTGAGAAATATTGCTTAGGGTCCACATAACAGTTGTAAATACTAACTTGAGTAAGTTTCATTGTTGTCACAAAATCACAAATGAAACACTTTTTGTTTTGAACAAGTTTGCTCAAACTTTGCACTACTTCCAACATTGGTAGCATGCACATTAGTACCATTATGGTTTCCACATCACATAGAAGCTCATAATTAGTGGTAGCAACTAGATTAATAAGAAGATCATTATACATGTTCATCACAATAGATTTATGTTCACATAACAATTGTTTAAAAGGGGCCAACATTGGAATCCATTGTGTTTAGATGTTTCTCAAAATTTTCAAATCTTTGATTCAATTATCTTAGGTAATTTTGTGTGCTCCAAATGCCTTTATGGGGACTAGTTGTAGAAGGTGTACATATAAGCAAGTAAAGTTTCAATCTTTGTAACAAGGGTTAGGGATGATAAAATATGGACAACAAGATTACATTTATGTGCCATATAATGAATCCCTACAAGGAAAAGGCAATGTTTGTTAGTGAATTGGTTAGTCACACTAGTTTTTAAGCTTTGGAAAATTGTTACAGCATCAGCCCAAAGCAAACAACCTTGTTAACGAGGTTAGTTTCTAACATCCCACCAAAAACAACAAGGGAATGTATGTTAACATTAGCAAGGTTGTCTGATGTACCTCCATCCACATTTTTTCAAGATTAAGAAGAATTGACACCTTATGCCAATTTTTAACAACATAGGCATGAACAAAAATCTAGGATTAAATGGCCAACATGGTGATTTCATTATAGTTGGATGACTTATGTATGGGCGTAAAACTTGAGTTGAGAACTTTGAGCTTATAGTTTATAATTTAATGTGATTTTAATTAACTTTCATATTTTTGAAAAAAAATTAAAATAATGACCATGGGGTGGATGCTAGCATGATAATAGTAATATAATTAAGACATAATGAAAATAATGGTATTTTAAACCATCACCATCAAATTCATTCATAATAAAATTTACATTATATTACTTAACAAATGTTATATCATATAAAATTAAATTGTGTTTCATGAAACTCTAATTAATTAAAACTGAGAAAAAATATTTCATCAATAATTCAACGATAAATAAAACATTCATCCATAATTTTGATGGAATTTTTATATATTAAAAATATGTAAATTCAATTAATTTTTTCATCCATACATTAGTTAAATGAAAAAAATCATTCATTTATAATGAGGATGAATGCAAGGTTTGCTTTTAGGTTTACCTATATAACATTCATTTTGTGGTTAAATTCTTGGGTTTTGCTTGCATGTGTATAAGGAAACAAACATTTTTACCATCCCAAGTTCCAACTCTAAACTCTAGGTTCAAGCTCTAGGTTCATGTAACAACTCGCCTTATCACACCTAATGTGAAATGTATTTGGCCTATTGGACTAGTAATTAAGTTTGCTTCAAAACCACATTATGTAGGGCAATCGCCCTTTCCCAACCACTTGAATTTGTCCAATATTTCCTTGGGGTATGGTGTACCTTTAGGAAGTCAAACAAATCTTTCATGTGTTCAAAGTCTATAATGGGTTTGCCATGTTTTAGCAAATGGAAGATCACCACAAACTAAGTAAATATTTTTTCTTTGTAGTTTTCCTTCCATTAACAACTAGATTTGCAATAGTATCTGGACTTCGGGTAACATGAACCCTTTCATTCCGTTAATGTTGGCTATCATTGTTGATATAGTAATCACCAACCAAAATTTCGAAATGACGAACTAAGGCTTGCTTGCATGTTCTTGCAAATTCCGTCCAATTTAGGGTTTATTATTTTATCTGCACCTTCAATTAGGGAACAAATCTTGATAATGTACCATGTGGATCTTCTCCATAAGATTTACCACAGGTTCAACGTAGGAAATTGGGTAGCCCATTCATCCATGAATGTTCTCTTAATATCAACTTCTTTCTTCCTCTTTTTTTGCTAGTTCTCCAAGAATAAGAACATGAGTAATACAAGTAGATGCTCTAGTAGTGGCACGTGTAGATGATGGGTTTTTCCTTAACAAACTTGAAAAATCCACTCTTGAACTAACTTGGGTGCCAATAAAATTAAAAACACCCCAAGGAGATGGATGATCTTGAAACACCCAAATTAGATTTAACAAATCCTTGAATTGATCCATGTAACCCATGGCTACCATTTGCACCTAATTTTGACTTGATGACGTAGAGACAAAACCAAAATTTGGCAAGTTCAATGATTCTAAATTAAAAATTAGGTGAAGAGAAAGAAGTTAACATTCGGTAAATTCACCTTCAATATAAAGTCGAATTGTGCAATTGACAAAGTAAAGAACTAAAAAAATAAATTGTATTTAAAATTAGGAAGTTTTAAAAGAAGATGTTGCAAGCTACATTGTTGCATCTTGTTATTTTTTCCACAAACACAAAGTTTAGAATTAGAAAATCTTCTTAGTTCTATAAATCAATCCTTAGACTTTGGAGCTCACCAACAATTGTTTTTTACAACTTTAAAACCTTGAAATCAAAATGAAACAAAACTATTGTAGCACTACGTGCATCATTGGTGATTGCATTGTGCACACCTAAACCCTTGAAATCAAAACAAATTACAAAACACAATGCAAGTTAAAAATAATAACTTGAAGCTTGTAGTTTATTCTTATGTTGACAATCGTAGGCTTCAATTTTCATGCTCCAACAAGGTTTTGCTGCCTAGGCATTACAAGAACACAATTCACAATAAATACTTCTTGTTGACACCACAACACTCACCACAAGTTACAACTTTTGTTCTCAATGTAGAAGAGTAACATCTAAAACCTTTAATGTTTAACTTGAAGGCAAGAAGCTTAACTAATCAAATTTAACTTACATATTGACTTGAAAGTTGAACTGCAATGTTCTATAGTACACAAAACTGAAATTTAAGAAAAGGTGGTGAAAACTTATGAGGAAGAGTAAGCATATGGCAATGAAACTTCTTTCAATGTCGTTAAATAATAGTGATGGTGCTTCTCCCGCCACTACAAAGGTGGTGATGGCTGAAAAGGTAAGAGGGTAGATGGTGTCAATGCGTTGTTGTTTCAAAATTGCGATGACAACTAGATGATGGTCGTCGATGTAGGCAACGATTGATCCATGCCATGTGTGGCATAGAAGGCATGACATTATGTGCCTTGCCAAAGTAGAAATCTGGCAATTTTTTTTTTTAAAATCTAATTTTTTTAAAAGGGGCTTTTGCCAGCTCCCTCCCCCTTTTTTTTTTCCCACATTTTGGCGAATTTTGGCCACACAAAAAAAAAAGTGGGTTGGGCAGTTCTCAGCCTAGAACCGGCGGGTAAGTTACATGTATTTAACTGACCAGCAGTTCTCAAAAATCAAAGAACTGGAGGTTCTTGTGATTTTGGAGATATTTACAAAACTGGAACTAGGGAGGCTTTGCGACTCTGATTTAAATTTTTTTTTTTTGAAATTTTAGAAAAAAGGGAGAACTAGAGGTTTGTTAATTTCTGAAAATTTAGAAAACAAGCAAACCCAAGGTCATTATTAGCAAAAATCAAAGAACACCACACAACATTAAAAAAAAAAAAACCCCCCATTTATTTGACATATTAGAGTTATCGGTAAAGTCATGCCCTGTTGGGCCTGAGTTGCACCCCTCATTTGATCCTTTTATCCCCTACTGGCTGTTGTTGTCCGCAAAGTCATGAAATTTTATTAAATAAAGGTATGAAATACTGAGACTCAGCATTAAAAAAGTCATGAAATTTTATTAAATAAAGGTATGAAATACTGAGACTCAGCATTAAAAAAGTCATGAAATTTTATTAAATAAAGGTATGAAATACTGAGACTCAGCATTAAAAAAGTCATGAAATTTTATTAAATAAAGGTATGAAATACTGAGACTCAGCATTAAAAATGCACCAGGCTCGAGAACATTTATAGCTACAGTACACAAAGCAGCAGCAGTGATTGGTTGAAAGCGTTCAGAAAAACCAAATTTGGTGGTAAACTGAGTTTCATGCCCCCCTTGAAGCCCAGTGTACCTTTTTTTCCTCCCCCTGTTTTTTGAATCTCGTCCCCTATGTGACCAAACACGGGGTTCTGGTGCCGTCTTTGCCTGACTTTACCGATAACTTTAATATTATTTAAAAAAACTCTGGATCAAACTTTGGAATGGTTTTGAAGAGATTGAATCGAATTACAGAAAACCCTAAAAATTGGGGCATCTTTTAAGCTTAAGCACAATGTGGTTGGGAAAAAGTACTAGGGATGGGGTGCTCAACTACCCAAGATGATCTTGAGTTCATTTCATCACTCAATGGCTAAGGACTAGAAGCTGGTTTGTAACGGACACTCCTAATGTACAACCCTATTTGACAACCCTTTGTACATGAAACATCCAAGGGTTTGGATCTCCATGTGGCATCAAAGCTTGTTGTAGATGATGATGAAATTCTGCATATTCAATGATGGAATTTGGATCTAAACTCTGGTGCTCTCAAATCTTTCAAACTCTGATCATCGAAATCTTCAAAATAAGTTAGATTTAAATCAAAAGTTGTTTGAGCCCAGGGCTTTACTATTTAGGGTTTAGGCTTTAACCTCATAGATTACATTACAAACGGATATATTGCTTCTAGTTGCTCCCAAGACCATTTCTTTTTATAGAGCAAGCACGAACCCAGACCACCCTTGTGTCTCCATTGAATAAATCCACATCTTTTGATTGTGGGTCTTTTCTGACTACACCAAATGGCCAATTCAATTACTTCGTACTTCTTGTGAATGGGTTCCCATCCATGTTTTTCTTCTTTCAATTGGACTCCAACCGCTCTTCTCATTCATCCGTCCCAAACCCTAATCCCAAGTTTCATTTGATTCATAGGCGAACAACAAAGGGGCGGGGGGAGGGGAGGCTAGCAATGAGAGGGCCCATAGTGAAATGCTTCACCTATGATTCCGAAGTTCACCCTTAATAATGCAAGAATTTTTTTTCCCCATTTGTGAAAGGACTTATACTTGAAGTAGTCAATGGAACCAAAGTAGGTTTTTTTTTCTTCTTTGGGATTCATTGAGATTTGGTGCACGACTTTTTGTTCCATGACAATCAATCCAAGTGTTGAAAGTTGAAAGTGGGTTTGTTTTTTTCTTCAGGGATTTTGGTTTCCAATTTAGTGAGAAAGGAGTTTTTTCTTTAGTGTAAGGTAGAGTCGAAGGGTGGGGATGTCCTAGGCCCCTTATCTTTTGAAGGTCCATTACTAGTGTCTATACAGGCTGGAGTGACCACCATAAGTGCCCACCTTGTTTGTCATGGAGGGAAAAGCCCCCAAAGCAGGCGGCTCCCAGGGCTTTACCTTACACATCGATAACGAGGCGTAAGAGGGGAAGGGTCTTTACACCTGCCCCTTAGAAGTGGCAATGATCTTATACCTATTTATTATTATAGGTGTAAGATCCGTCCTGCTCTTTATCCCTTCCTTTTTGTTAATAGGGATAAATCTCATGGAGATAATAGAGTTATCCATAAAGTCACCCTCTCTTCACCCTATCTTTAGACCTGCTTTCACCCCCTATCCCCTAGTTCAATATTATCTGCAAAGTAAGCAAATTTTTATTAAATCTCAATATGAAATGCTGAAACTCAAAATTTAATGCACAATGTTCAAGAGTAATTATAGTATATAGAAAAAGGAAAAGACAGGATGAAACTCGGTTTACCACCAAAAATTTGTGGGAAAACTAGTTTGGGTCGCAGTTATTTCGTTTTGTAAAATTTTCATTCCCAGGTACAGATTTGATGCTCTATTATGTTGAAACTGGCTGTTGCCCCTTAATTGCGTGACTTTAGGCATTGCCTAACTCTAATAAGATGTCCTCCGTTTATACACTAGGAAAATTCGAGGAGAGCTTTAGGGTCCAATTGTCCATAGAAGGTCAAAAAGTTCGTATTTCTTCCATTGGATCCTCAAAAGTCTTCGAACAAGCTCATTTTTCAACAAAAGGATGTACTTTTTCCTTTTACCCGACCTAACATCATCCAAAGAACAATTCATCACCAAAGTCCCATAAAACAGTGCCGAAGTTTGTATATATTCTGGGCGGGCATGGGCAGGTCAGGTGGGGAATTGTTGTTGTTCATTTGTTTTGTCTTCATCCATTTTAAAAACATTTCCCTATCTGTCCATGTGCTTATTATTTGTCAGCCATGTGAAATTGGCCGTTCGTTAAAAGGATTCCACCAATCAATGGCATTCAACTTGTAATGCCGATCCCCCCTCCCCCCTTGTCGGAAGTAGTGACTCAATGACCAGACCCCAGTGGAGCCAAAGTTGGATTTTCAAAGTCCTCCTGGTAATGAAGCAAAACTCTGCAAGTTTGAAAAATGCACCGTGGGTGTAAGACACATGACGAGGGCCCACTTGAGCCCATCCATACTTGGGCCGGAGGAAAAAAAAAAAATACAGACCTTCAAAAGCAACCGACTTATCCCCGAACCCTCATGGTTGCAACTTACAACCCATTGTCCGAAGTCCCCGAGCCCCACCATTGGAATAAATTATGACAAAAAAATTTTGTTGTTATTTTTTTTCATTAATCAATTAATCAAGAAGCACAGAAGCCCAGGAAAAAAAAAAAAACTATTGGACCCACCCATTTTCAAAATTTTACCAAAAAAATTGCCACAAATGGAGGCCCCCTGAGGTAGACCTCGAAAAAATAGTTCGCCCCTAGTAATAGGAAAAAAATTATTTGGACCAAAAAAAAAAAAAAAAACAAATTTGCCCATAATTTGGAATTCGGACTCCCAGTGTTCATGAATCGAGAGGCCAATCGAGGTCCCATTTTTTTTTTTCATCCAACGATTTTCACGTTCCCTTTACGAACCAGACTTGTCACGTTGGACAACGGGTACCGTCCGTCCCCCCGGAACAGGTCCGTGTCCAACCGGACCCGTTATTTGAGCGCTCCTGGATGCAACCGTCGGATCTCACATCGGATGGTCTAAAAATCGCTACAGAGCTTATCGGGCACTGTTCCCTCGGATCAGAGTTTCCAGGTTGGACGAGGGGTATCATCCCCATGGAACATGTCCGTGGTCCAACCCGGCCCGTCATTTGCGCTCTCCTGGATGGGTCCGTCGGATCTCACATCGGATGGTCCAAACTCGCTACAGAGCTTTCTATGATACAGTTCCCTTGGAGTAGACTTGCCAGGCTGGACAAGGGGTACCATCCCCATCGAAGAGGTCCGTAGTCGAACCCGGCCCGTTATTTGGGCTGTGCTGAATATGACCGTCGGATCTCACATCGGATGGTCCAAAATTGCTACTGAGCTTCTCGTGTACTGTCCCCTCTAATGGAGACTGTCCACCTTGGACGACCGGGTAGGACACCCCTTGGGACATTTCTATGTCCAACCGGGCCCGTTATTTCTCCCCCGCTGGATAAGACCGTCGGATCTTGCATCGGACGGTCTAAATCTCTACAGAGCTTTCCCTTGTGTTTTGTGAAGCTCCGTAGGCGATGGCGGTCGGAAGATGTGTGTGTGCGCCCGCGCGCGCGAGTATATTTTCGTTTGTTTGTTTTGGAGGCTTTGTATCTGTTGCCTGGCGCGGTGCATTCGCCTTTTTGCATTACTCTGGCACTTCCGGTGTTCTTAGTCTCTACTCGTTTCTTCACCTGGACCCGCATTTTCAAACCGAAGGTACATTGTGGGCTAGGAAAGGGACCGCATGAGACGAGGAAGAAGACGACAGGCGATTTCGGTTGATTGCACAAGAGGAGTCTGGCAGGAAGAAGAAGAAGAGAAGCATACTTAGATCCAATGACCATTGTCTGGTAGCTTGGACCTCCTAGTAGAAGCATAAAAACTAGTTTGTTTTTTCGCAGGAGGCTTTTGTCTCGCAGAGGTTAAGTCTACTATTTTGACGATTTTGTGCACAGCTTGAGTTGTGGTTTAGTTTGCAGAGACAAACTTCTTCTGAAACGCATAGTAAGAAACTAAGGCCACTTTCCGTTTTAGTCAGTGTGGAAAGTTTGATCGGTGAAGAGTGATTGAAGTAGGAGAGTTTTCATATGTCAGAGGCTAGCTTTGTGTAGCAGAACAGTAGTATCATTATTGAGATTTTCTCTTTGAAAAGTTTGTGTACTGATAAGGGAGGGAGGGAAGGAGGTCGAAGCGATGGCGAAGGGATCGGGAAGCGGGCAGGGAAAGGAGTTGGCGGCGACGACAAGTGCAAATGTGTACAGGAAGATACTGCTGAGCTATACTTATGTTGGGATATGGATATTCTTGAGCTTCACGGTGATCATATTCAACAAGTACATTCTTGATCGCAAGATGTATAACTGGCCATATCCGATCAGTCTAACGATGATACACATGGCGTTCTGTTCGACGCTTGCTTTTCTCCTTGTGCGTGTGCTCAAGGTGGTGGAGCCTGTAGTAGGGATGTCACGAGGGTTTTACTTGTCATCAGTGCTGCCTATCGGTGCCTTGTACTCCTTGTCGCTCTGGTTCTCTAACTCTGCCTACATCTATCTTTCGGTCTCTTTCATTCAGATGCTGAAAGCGCTCATGCCTGTTGCCGTTTACTCCACCAGTGTGCTGCTCAAGAAGGAGTTCTTCAAATCGCAGACCATGGCAAACATGGTAGGTATCTCGTTAGGAGTCGCCATTGCGGCTTACGGAGAGGCGAAGTTCAACTCATGGGGAGTGATGTTGCAACTAGGAGCAGTGGCATTCGAGGCAATGCGTCTGGTTTTGATCCAGATCCTTCTCACATCCAAGGGCGTCTCTCTGAACCCTATTACGTCTCTGTACTATGTAGCTCCTTGCTGCTTTGCGTTCCTTTCGATCCCTTGGCTTCTGGTCGAGTATCCTCTGCTGAGAGAAACATCATCTTTCAAGTTGGATTATCTGGTTTTCGGAACCAATTCCGCCTGTGCTTTTGCGCTCAACTTGGCAGTTTTCCTCCTGGTGGGGAAAACCTCAGCTCTGACCATGAACGTGGCGGGCGTGGTGAAAGACTGGCTCCTCATCGCCTTCTCATGGTCTGTTATTTTGGACAGAGTCACCTCTTTGAACTTGTTAGGGTACGGCATTGCCTTCATTGGTGTCTGTTTCTACAACCATGCCAAACTGCAGGCACTCAAGAACAAGGAAGCACAGAAGAAGGAGCAAGCAGATGAGGAAGCTGGCCTCCTCGCCGACCAAAAGCTTGATAGACTAGAAGAGGATCGAAAGAATGACTCACAGGCTTAAAAACTTTACTGATCAGACAAACACAATCCCAGGTATTGAATTTCATCTCTTGGGCATTGTTCTCGCTCTCTCTCTCTCTCTCTCACTTCTCTGTCTTCAGCCAGGAAGCCATCTTCCTGTTTTTTTGCAAACACTCTGTTGAGGTGCTAGTCTATTTCAAGGGTTTAGATAGAGAAGAAATGTAGGCACAACTGTACAATTCTTTCAGAGGCAGCAGCTTGTGCCTGGAGTTGGGGACTTGATGCAAGCTGAGAATGTCTGATAGAGTGTTATACTTCTGCAGACAACAGCTTTCTCCAAAGGTTTTTATACCACAACTCTCACGTCTCTCCCTTTATTCTATTTCCAGTCAATTCTAGTAAATTCTATGGAACTTCAATCTATTCATTCATATCTAGGGTTCAGGCATTTAGATTATTGGTAAAGATGATGCCAATTTCAAAGCCATCACAGTTGGAAGGTGGATTTCATTTGAGCAAGTCAGTTTAGGGAAGATTGTAGTGGTGCAGCAATGGCAGGAACTATGTTTAACATAGAATGTCAATCTTTTGCTGTAAATATGAGGAGTATATGAGTTCAAACATGTTTGACACTTTTCATACCAGAGATGATTTTGCTGTTGGTTTACAGTAGCTGATACTCTGACAATTAATCAGATGTCATCACTCTGTTGACATGCTTCCCCATCCCAGGTTGTCCATCCCCCCTCCTATGTTTCTCTTCATGAGATGTATGGCACACAGCTATCAACTCTGCAGCTTTTTATCAGATCGAAATTGGAGATCAAAACAGGCATCAAAGAGATGCTTTTCCTTTGTTATTTTGCACTTTTTTTTGTGTGCTAGGATGACCACTCTGAAAGGACTTTCTTAGGGCATTTAAGTAATGCGGCTGCCTTTTTTTGGTCTCATATTGAGATCTCCAGTGTTTTCCATTTGACCTTGATTCTTAAGTATGGGGGATATATCTCCACACAAATGAAGACGCTTTCCTTGATGTCATTTGCATGAATTGTGGGGCACTGATTTAGCACAGTCAAATCTTTTGTCAATGTCCGAGTTGGTCAAGAAGCGGTTTGCTGCATATGGATTACGTGGTTCTGTACAGAATCTTGTCACACTTCATTGCCACATTGAAATGCTGTTGCAGATCCATCTTACTATGCTAAAGCTATTGGCAATATCTGGACATGATGTCATTTGCTGGATTACTTGCAAACGTTTCTGCACTACTTTTTTTTCACCATAAGAATATGGTCAACAATCCGTTCACCATTTTTAGTACTGACCAACCGATTTCCAATTTCTCTGTATGAATGAAGTCAACGTCGTGTGGGGCAGTGAAGCTGGTAGTATTGTATGGCACCAAAAGACAGCTAACTGAACATCATTGTTGGGTTTTCTTCTTTTTGGAGAAAGAGCCAAGTAATACTTTTCCATGTCTTTTTGCAGGTATGTTACTATGTAGATGATTGACTTTTGTATATCAAAGTCACTCCTTCCCTGCACTATCCCACATAATCATATTTTCAAAGATGTGCAGAAAGCTCAAAAGGTCTTCCACAATGCATCCAATCAAAAGATCACTACTTTTGATGCCACAAGTCATGTTCCTTTTCTGCAAAAGAAGTTCAAAATGATATCAAATTTAGTTGGCTTCGAATAAATTTTTTCAAGCTTTTCCCAACGTTGGTCTGCAAGAAGAGTTTTACTACTTGGGTTTTGTAGACTGTCCATCTTCAAACAGATCCTTGTTTCAACCTCAGTGTTTCTTGTCTGAGTAGATGCGAAACAGAAATCGCAGCTGCAAAACTTTAAATTGCAGCATATCCCCAGAAATCTTTTACACTGAATCGATAATATCCTCTGCTGTCGGAAAATTCACAGGCAGGATTTGTTCGTATTAAAGCGCTCTCGAAACCATAAAGGTGTGCTGAATTTTTTAAGAAGACGTAGCGGAAATTTGCGCTTACGAATCTCGTGCAAGCAAAAATTTCCAGATTCTGCACTCACGAAAAAGCAAAGATTTGCAACTCTCTTGTAAAAGAAGCAAGAGGAGAAGAAAAACCGCGAAAGAGCAGGACCGTGAAAGAGAACGTTAACGCTGACCGACGGTCCTGATCAACCAGAATTTGTCTTTCACGGTCCCGATCAACCAGCCAGTCTGGAATTAGTGATTCGCAATGTGTCTTTGGACGGTTGGGATCAGATCCGGGGTTTAAAGTGCTTTAGGGTTTCTGGCTTTAAATCGACGGTTGGGATCAAATCTAGAGTTGAGAAAAAACCGCAGTTTTTAGTATAGGGCCAAAGTGAACCAGCGCCTAACAGTGCACCATGAAGGATGAATGATAAGTAGTCACGAAACAGTTTTCTGTTGAGTTCCAGTCCGCTAGCTAACCATCATGGTTAGCTAAATTGCTTCTTTTTTCCTACCTAATTACTTACTGACAACCCTCAGGCAGGTCGTTAGTAGGTAGGTAGGTAGTAAAAACAGCGCTTAGCTACGTATAAAACGTCTACTTACTTAGTAATTACCTATTTTCTTACCTCTCTACCTATATATGTGACCTATTTCCTACAAAATTGTTTACCAAGGTGAAACCACATATTAACTAACTCGGTTGACGTTCATCCACAACCGAGTAATAATGGGCATCCAGTGGATGGTGGGCTCGTGGGTGCTGGTTCATTGCGGCCCTAGAATAGATCGACGGTTTGGATCAGATCTAGGGTTTAAGAGACTGGTGGTTTCTAGCGTCAGAGATCCACGGTCTGCATGAGATCTAGATTTTCGGAGAATTAGGTCTACGTGGCATAGATTGACGGTTGAGATCAGATCCATAGGGCTTTGTAGAGTTAGGGTTTCGGACCTTGATCGACGGTTGGAAGTTGATTTAGGGTTTAAGAATCGACGGCGAGTGATGGACAGGAAGGCAAGGAAGAGAGGGGATGTGCGTTCGTGTCTTCTCTCTCTCGCTCTCCCCTCCGGTCCTTGCGTTTTTGCTTCATCGTTGCGGGCGGCTGCTTATCGATCGTCCGTCCGCCATCTCGCGGAGCTTGGAGATAGCGCTATTATCAGACCATCATGTCGATAGACGAAGCTGCCTGCACATATGCAGCTCTGATTTTGTTTGACGATGGAATCACCATCACCGTATCCTCTTAGGGTTTACCTAAACCGGCATTCTCTGTTCTGTTATCTGTGTCTTTTTTTTTCCCGGCTGAATGCATTTTGCTTGCGGTAATGTAATACGAGTAGTGAGTAAAAAAAATGCAGTGAAGATCATGTGGTTATGCTGTGGCTTCTGATTCTTTTGGTTTTGTTGTGGCTGTTTGCATGTTTAATTTTTTTTTTTCGAAGAGGATTTTTCATCTTGAGTTTGGTCTCTCCTTTTCTCTGGTTCACTTTTATCGTTATGAAAGCCGTTCTCCGTGCGGTGTAGCCGCTTGGCATGCATCTCGTTATTCAAGAGGTCGGGAATGAAATGAGGTTATAGTCCTTGACAAGACTGTAACAGGCTGACAAGATCGCGACTCTGTGTAAGGCTGCGAATGTGAAAGTGCAGTCATATTGGCCTGCTTTGTTCGCTAAGCTGTTGGAGAAGAGGAATGTGGAGGATCTCATCACTAACGTTGGATCCGGTTAGCCCTGAAGCCTTCCTTCTTCGATGATGCTATGCTTTACGTGGTAGCATCAGCTATGCCTTATGTTGGGTCTGCCATTGGTATTACTTCCGAAGTCTTGTTGCCAGTTATGATACATAGCTTTCTTGTTAAAGTTGTATGTTGCGCTATGGAGGTGAATTGAGTTCTGTCGTGACTGTGGATGGCAGGTGGAGGCGGAGGTGCAGTGGCTGTGACTGCTGGACCTGGTGCTGCAGCTGCTAAGGAGGAAGCTGCTGCTGTAAAGGAAGAGGAGAAGAAGGTAGAGAATTTTTGCCATTCCCTTGAGTGGAGTCATGCAAGTTTTGGTTCAGTACAGTAAATGGTTCGTTTTGTTCTGGCTCTGTGTGTACTCATCTTGACCCACCAGCTGTTTATCACAATAATCTGTGGTATTGTTAACATACAGAAACGCTGCTCAAGAAGCCATATACGTTGTGTAAATGAATTCTAGCTGAATATTTCTCTAACATCTTATCTTACTACCTGAAATATTGTGAATCTCTCTCTGAGTGTCGAGAACTGGTCCCTTTGGAATCCAGCATGTGGGCAATATGCAGGAGCACAGAATTACCAACATTTCTCCAGTTCATGCATATTTGAGCAGTAGCTTATATACAATTGCATAACAATGTGTGGTGAGGACTGCTGTGAGGTTCTTTCTCAGAAGCAGACAGTATAATTTGAACCCTTATGGAGACAGCTTTATTTCATTTACTGCTGCAGCAGTTCTTTCACATGTGTGTTCTTTCAGACAGGTTGAGACTTGAGATGATGAAAAACAACGATTCTGAGTCATATGCCAAAAGCATTCATCTTGCTGGAACTATATGACATTATAATGGACTTAGGGATTGTTACTTGCTGTACCCATCAGAATGGACACTACATGTCAGCATTTGTTTTTGTGCTACTATGCGCTAACCGATTCAGTTAGTCTAATGGTTAATTATATTGTCTTGCAGGAGGAGGCAAAGGAGGAAAGTGATGATGACATGGGCTTCAGTTTGTTTGATTAGAATTTTCTCCTGAGATTGTAGAAGCCTTCTGCTGCTTTTCTCAAGCTCTTGAGCTACAGTGGGTTTTGCTGTTAGTTTGTATGTCTTGAGACTTGGTGCCAAATTGCATTATGGCAACAGAAATGAAGCTTGGAGTGTCAGAGGAACTAAATAGAATGCCCTGTTGTAGAGTTATTCTGATTCAAATTTGGAAGTGAACTCAAATTTTGCTCATAATTTTGTAGAGTGATCAGCCCCCTTCTCCTCTGAACTTCCATAAATGGACTCCCCTCCCTAAGGCAAGATTGCTGCTAGAATCATACTTGATCTCTATGGTCTCTTGTCATTACTTTGTCTGGAGGTACACATCAAATGTATCCTCAATTGGAAGGCCTGTAAAGCTATGTTTATCCAATTTATGTTGTGAAGGTATTTGCTTCCTCGAAGAATGCCTTGGCTCTCAGCTTTACACATGATGGATGGTTCCTCTGTCACTCCAGGAGGTATTGTGGAAGGACAACAAGGTGAGGATCATGTAGCTGTGGAAGCAGACAGGCATTATCTTCCTACCATTGTAGCAAGCAAGTGGAGTGCCTTATCTATAGCAAATTGTAACTGTCATTTGGGTGTCATTTATGGATATTTGTAGGATGTTATGACAACCAAACAAGGATGTTACCCAGCAACTGGGTAGATTATTTTTGGTTAGAGGAATTTCAGCAAGTACTTGCTCATGGTATATCGTCTCCAGCTGATTGTTGGCAGGAATTATGATTCTCCAAGATCACCTGCGTAAAGAGAGGACTAATTGCCCCTGAAAGTTGAGAAGTGAGAAGGTGGGCAGTTATGATCATACGGCTCAGTGATTGGAGGCCTTGCCAAATGTTATTTGCTTTGTCACCTCTTTCACAAGCATAATGCAACCACCTTGAGATGGTGGATCACTCCTCTGTAAGTTATCTGATTACTTCCCTGTAATTTTTTATCTGAAATACGAAGTGCCTTTTCATGCATTTAAAACATGGTGCATGTCAATCTATAAAGTCACCAACTCTTCCACCAGATAAAAACTACATGTATTATTTGTGCTTAGACACTCTGGCCCTTGTTCCCATCTGTTTCTCAATTATTTCTGTTCAGACAGGCTAGCTTTCAACCACAATGCAGAGAGGTGGAATCCTAACAACGTAGTTACATTTACAACTGTAATTGTAGTACATTTTGTTTTGAGATACTGCTGGTAGTTGCATTCTGGCACTGCAATGTACTCAAGAAGAACCTGGTGTTTTGAGTGTGATGTAGCTGCTTTGTACCCATAGTAATCATTAGTCACAGATGAAGCCTCTTGCAAATCAAGCTAATTGGCATCACTCATTCCTACACTCTTGATCATGAGCACACACTAAGCAATTCCCGAATTCCCTACCCTTTTAAGCTTTTGCAAGGCAACCATAGTACAACAAATGCTCACAGTTGAGATCACCAAGGGAACCCTAATGAATCCACTTTGTGGCCTAATAATGAATCCATTTTGTGGTGTGCAAAAGTGGAGGTCAGATGTACAGTGAAGCTTGGAAAAGGTTTAGGGTTTACTTTTTGCTGGATTACTAGAGCACCTAGAGAACCAACCCTAATAATGTGCATGCTTATGCACTCTGTGCGTCTGCAATAGTAGAGGTTGGATGGATACTTATGCTTAGTGCAGCCTGGTCGAATGCTAATGCTCACTGAAGCCTGGGAGAGGTTGAGCGAATCGGAGGGCGAATCCGTAAGGGCCGCCAACAGTAAAGTCCCGCAAGCCATAGTAGCGATCACCCAACTCTTTCAAGATTTTGGCATCCTTGATTAGCAACGCCGCTTGATACACGGAGTCCACATCGTCCACCAATACCCGAAGGTTTCCGTGATACCCACGATACCCAGCAACATTCTCCTGCTGATCCGAATACTCCTGCATTTGCTCCACCATGAGACGATTCTTCAATCCCCAAGACAATTCGGCAAAGTTGTCCTCTTGCCGCAACACCACAAACCCAAATGCTTGGAGGAAGTTGAGCGACTTTTCGAGGGAAGGAGTGTACCACTCGTACACTAGCTGCCTCTCTGGTGAAAATATTGTATTGCTCATGGCCGCTGGACTGTCTCAATCCGCAAACCTCTAGTGTGATCTATCTCTCATGAGGACTCAAACTCTGCACCGATTCCCAAAAACAATTCAAGCGGTGTAAACAAACAAACAAATGCTCAAAGAACAAAGTCAGTAGATTCTATTGACAGAAACATGTGAGCTCTAAAAACACGATTTTTCATTTCAACGCTTTTTGTCTCTTCGTCGTCAACATGATGGTGAATGATGAATTCCTATATCTGTATCAGCAACTCATCACGCACAAAACAAATTCCACAAAGAACAAACTCATCAAACAAAACAAAAACCCAGAATCTGAACAGATACAGATTTGCAAATCTGAGCTGAACATAAGTATGGATTTCTGTGCAAGTGGAGAAAGAAACGAAACTCACGTGGGAAGCGGAGACCGAAATTTGAGAACTTCGAGGATGAACCTACAATCATACAACCGCATTTCAGAATCCACAACACTATCTCCAATTCACCACAGTCGACTTGCCCATACACTTCACATTCCTGTTCAGGTTTTTAGGGTTCTGGGCTGTGTTGGGCGGATATAACAAACGGGAACCTTCCCCCCCCAAGTATATCAGGGAGGGTGCTTAGGGTTCATAACCTTGGTACTCAAAAACGTCCAAGAACCAATTTTGATACATAAGCACGGTTCTCAAGATTTTTGGAAAAAAATTTCAAACAACCAATTTTGATACATAAACACGGTACTCAAGATTTTTGGAAAAAAAATTCAAACCGTCTATAGATCTGCCAGTTCTTTGAGGTTTCTGTAAGAACCCAAACCTGCAATTTGATTTGTTAGTGAGGGCCAAAATCTAAAACTAATCTGAGCTGAACATAAGTTATCTTTGCAAGTGGAGAAAGAAATGAAACTCAAGTGCGATGCCAGATCTGATGTGAGAATTTCAAGGATTCACATGCAAATTATACAACTGCTTTTCAGAATACACAACCCTGTTACACTAGCCCATACACTGGTACATTGATTCAGAACAAATCACTTTTGCTAAGTCCACAAGCAACCAAGAGGGCAAACAATGATCCTCCAGTAGGCTAACATCCCACTTCTGATTTTTCATCCAGAGTTGCAATGGAGAAAATCTGTAGTACTTGAAGTCGGTCCCAGTGTATGACTCAAACTGGTGAGGATCCATCAGTCTTGAACTTTCTGAAGCCATCTCCACTTCACATTGTACTTGGTGTAGCCACTCTGGATTCAAGCAGCAGCTTTTGACTAAGCAACTATGAAGCTGTGCCTCCATGTGAAGAATTTCTCAAAAGAGTCATCTCAGTTGTATGAGAGGACAATCACATATGATCTCCTTTGTAGTCAGTCACAATGAAGCTATTACCAGCAGCTGACATTCAGTTCCACCCTGTTTCTTTGTCATAAATAGGTAGAAAATCATTGCTGTTGTCTCCAGAGGTGCACAATTAGGACAGCAGTTGCTAACACAGTTGTCTTTCTGGGTCCTTTTGATTTCACATTGCCTCCTGCACATGCTTCTAGAGGAAACTGAGTTTTTGCTCAATGCAGTTGTCTTGTGGGTCCTTCTTGTGTTGCAAATCTTGTCTGACAACCTATATCAAGAAAAGACTAATAAAAGTTGACATGCATCGTAGAGCAAGTATTTTCAATGAAAAGTGACAAAATGTTACAAACACAAGAAATGCATAAGTTGGTGTAAAGTTTCTGATGTTTGTCGTCTCCTTGTTGCCATTATTTGTAGTACTTCACAGTGTGCAAACCAAAGGATAGTCAATGCTCCTTATATGAAAGGCAGTTGAACAAACCTGGCCAAGAACTGATGGAATGTAGGCACCAGTGTGTACAAGAGGTCCCCTAGTTGCCCACAGCCAACCCTCTTCCAACAGATCCAATGCTTCCTATGAGAACTAAATCCCCTGCAGTATTTAAACACAGGATGAGGATGAAAATCAACAGAGACCATGCTTAGTGACACTGGAGTTAAGCAAGAGAAGTGCACTGCAAAACGAAAGTTAGATATTTTCTATACCTGCAGCCACAAAGGTATGTTCTGAACCCCTATCTCCTTGGATCTCAATTTTGAAAATTCAGTTTGCCACATGATAGATGTCCTAGATGCAAAAGTCACTCTGGGCTTCTCAGTGATCAAACTTCCGTCAATGTTCAATAGTTCCATTTGTACATGAACACTAAATGCAGTCTACCAGACCATTAGCCTGGTGCTCTCAAATTCCTACTCATGGCACACATTCCTCCAGTGACTGTCCGAAGTGATTGAGTTCATACACTCTCTACAACACCACTTACCATTCAAATATGCCTTGATTTTGATTATGCCTCTGCAGGATCAAACTGTGTGACAGTGATGAAAATACCAGAGCTGCATTGAAGAGGATATATAGAACAAAGCGTAACATACAGGAGTGTCTTATGATGGCAAAGGATGCAGCGAATGTTCATCAACAGATATTTTCAACAGCAATGTTGCTGAAAAATGCTAACAGATTGCAGCATAAAACTAGGTACATGGGAGACACAAGGAATATCCAATGAAGAATGCATATATAAGAATGGACTTAGGACAAAAGCCACCACTTTATGTCAATGCCAGCTTGGGCACTGAAGGACAAACCGACACCAATAAGAAGCACAAATATGCACTTCAGGGTTATGTAGGCCGCATGTTGCCACATTCCGAGCTTTGAGACTGTGTCTGACACAAACCAAGTTAGAAATTACAACATTACAGCATGCTGACTTATCTACAAGGAAACACTTCAAAGATAAGTTAATAGCAAGACTATGAGAAAATGCAAGAAAAGACTGAAAACTTCAGCTTTTGGGAAACACAGGTGCAGATGTAAGTGCTCATCAAGCATGCTTTCAAACTACACTTTCAGGCAAACACAACCCTTGATTTCAAAGGACGAGTTCTAGGGCACAAAATGTTTGAGATAATGAGGGAAAGCCTAATAATGTTTTGTCATTATTGTGGTCATTACCTCTGTCAACCCAGCAGACACAACATGGTGATGTATCCAAAGGGAGCTCTGGATACATCACCATGTTGCAAGTGCCTCTAAGAGATGCAGTATGCCTGCTGGTCCATAAAAATGCAAAACAAAATTGATTCTCTGTGATGGAATTGGCTGAAATTCAGTAATTTGAGCAAGGTTAGACCTTAATAAAAAACTTGGCAGACTGCACTGCCTCAAATCTAGTGCAAATAGCACATTTTCTCCCTGACTACAATGCCATCTGGTCCATTTTTTTGTAGATTCAACAGATGAGGAAGTTAACATACAGATGTCCATTCTTTGGACAAATTTCACACAAGTCTTCATGAGGTTTGATCCGTCTTTCAATGGATGTCCTTGATGTTCAGAGAATTTGAACATAGAGGACGAATTGGGTTCTGCAACTCTTCCTGGCAAGATGAGTAACTGCGATGAATTCTACTGTACACTGTTGACACAAAACAGCACACATGTCGACCTATGGAGAGGAGGAAGAAGGAGCAAATAGGAGCAAATGCTTGCCTGGTTCCCCCGATAGGTGGGGCTCTCGACCACCTCAAGGCTCTCCGTGCCCCGCGGTGCCCGCTTCTCCGCTGGCACCAATGTCGTCATTGACGTGTTCTGCGAAACTAGACTTGTAAGCAATTAAGCAATGATGCCGCTTCTTTGACCCCAGCTGCATCTCCTTGCACGCAAATATCACCTCTAACGCATCTCCTCATCTTCCCAGTTTTCCAAACTCCCCTTCTTCTTCTTCTTCTTCTTCTTCTTCATCTCTTCTTCTTATTCCCCTCCTCCACGGCTCTTCCGACACACACAAAAGAAACAGAAATCGAAGAAGATTCAAGGAAAACCTGCCGGCTCTGCAATCACACCCTGATGAAAACAGGTCCCGCCAAGAAAATTCTTTGTGGCACGAACTCCAGCGAATCCTTGAGTGTGTTCCATTTTCAGAGCATCCTTGCACTTCCATGATCTCCGCAATCTCATCACATAAAAATTGCTTCCGTTTTTCTCCCCTACAATTCTCCTCGCGCTCGACCGTCGACGCAAAAGCGCGAGCAAAATCGATCTCGAACGAGAGAGGGAGAGAAAGCGACGAGCAAGCGCGAGCGAGCGCCATGCAATTGCCGCTTCTGCAGCAGCCGGACTTTCAAAGGGAAAAGAAAAGAAAAAAAAAACCCTAAAATAAAATGCAAAGAACCAAGAACCAAAAATTAAATTAAATTAAATTATGTACAATTTCCAGAGTTCAAAATTCAAATTTAACCAATTTTTTAAAAAAATTAATGATTCTATCCCAATTCCTAACTTTTTCTAAACGCCGGTTTCACACTTGCTGGTAAGCCAAACTTTGTTCAAATTCAACATCCTTGGGTTTTTTTAATTAGCATACGTGTCATAGTGACTTGGCACACTATCGATAGTGTTATCACTGGATGATAGTGTGAATGGTAAACTATCAGCATTTTGGTAAAACTCTTTTTAAAAAAAAGTACAGTCATGTGCCTATTGCTAACCTATCAATCTCACACTTATATTATGTTCACACCTACTGTTAAAACAATGGTAACTGCATTTCAAAAAAATGTTAAATTATTAGCATCCACATCTGGTGTTATGGTTATCACTAATGATGATGTGGCATCTGACATGGCACTCAATGGCAACACATTATTAACAAAAGAGATAAAATAATAGCGAGTGGTAAAATATCATTGAAGTAAATTAAAGCCTTGAACTATGCAAGAATGTTAAAATTGTTTAGCCCAAAATCAACCATGTAAATCTATGGTAAGTTAAAAGCTTCAAAACTTTTATCACGCACAAAATTCAAATGCCCTTGTTGGAGTTTCTTAGCAAAGCTCCATTGTCTGAACTTCCCAACTCACAATGTGACTATAACTATGCCAAGCTTCCTTATTACAGTGCAACTATATCTACACCATGACCAACACCAAAACCTTTAGTTGCAATGAAATTATAATGTGATTGCAAGTATGCCATCATTAAAGTTTTTTTTACTACGATGCAACTGCAAATATGTCATCAACAAAGCTTTTTGACTACAACTCGACAACAAATATGCCATTGTTAAAGCTTCTTGATTATAACATGACTATAAGTACGCCATCATCAAAGCTTTCTAAATACAACATCATTTTTGTAAATGAATAAAAAAAGTGTAAAAAATTTCATGGCACATGTGTAAATGTTTTTTTTTTCAGCAAAAACTTTGTTAAAATATCAACAATCTTTTCACTGATAGAAATATATTTAAGTTTAATTTGTTTGGCTTGAATTGTTTTGTGAGTAAAATGATATTGCGTAGCAACATGTTGACTCTTCGAATGAAATTTTGGTTGTTAAGGCTATAACACTTTGGCTATTAGAATGAAAATTGGTCAAATAACTTGTGAAAAACCAAGGTTTTGTAATATTTGTCTCAACCAAATATCTATTGAATCTGGTTTAAAGAGGGCCATATACCATAGTTATGACATTCTTGGTGCGGGAATGTTATGGAAGCCCAAAAAAGCACAAAAATTCGTTAAAATTTGTGCTGAAGAATGTTTTGACAAGGTGCTAAATGAAGAATTAAAAAAAAAATTAATGTGCAAAATGAAGAATGTCATTACTAGGCCATATACTCATTTTCTATGCTAGAGAGGGCAATTGAGGTTCACATTTCACTTACCCATGGGATGACACCTCCTACAATCAAAAATTAGTAACCATATGTGGATTTATAGGTGTATTTATCAAATGTTTAGTCCATATCATAACATCTATGCAAAACATTGCCATCATCTTGGTGTTGATATTTTATGCCCATGTTAATTCGACCTTAAATATACTAAAACACATGTTTAATGGCTTACTTGTGTGAAATGCTTGAATTGGGCATGTATTGGCCAAGATTATTTATAATAAAAGCACAATCAGTCTATTATTCATAATGACATGCATAAGATTTCCCACAACTTGAAAATAAGGGTATGAAGTCATTTTCTCTTAATCATTGATTGATTTAGGACAATGTGTTTTGCTAAATTTGATTCCAAATTTTGTGGGTGTAGGAATAAAATTAACAATAGCCTTGTCGTAGTAATGTAATACATTAAACAAATATTTGGCTTCATATAAAATTATCCAACCTTCATTTCAATTTTTAAATATTTGATTTCCTATACAATAATGACTAGGACTTTCATTTGTCATGTCAAACTCAATCATAAGGATACCCTATTAAGACTATTGCTAACAAACACATAATCATTTACATAAATTACAAGTATTTGAAAGCCTCCATGAGGTGGTTGTTTGACATAAATATTTGAATTAACCGTGTCCTTTTGAATTTTTGGAAATAAAATAAAATAAAATCTTTCATACCACACTTGTGGTGATTGTCTTAAATTGTATAAATATTTTAAAAACTTGCAAACCATATGTGAATTATGGGAATTGCAAAGACTAACTTTTAGAAATTTCCTATATATTTTTCCATCAATGTAACCATTCCAAAAAAAATAAAGATTGCAATTACTAGGGTGAAATCAGGGTAAAGTAGAAAAGTTTTTATCCTTGTCACTAAAAAAACAAATAACCATAAACAAGTTTTAATGTATTGAAAGTAGAAATGTTTTTTTTATTTAATGATCAACACGAGGATGATTTTTAATTTTATCATAATGATGTTGATTAGTCACATATCTAATATATATTCAAATAATTTTTTTAAAAAAAAAACTATACTTTCTAAAAAACTTTTTTGATTGTCCAAACTTGTACAAGTAGGTGAATGTAGACGAATTATTGAATATTCTCCATTTTCAACATGATGTAGCTTTAAAATGTACTTATAAGTTTTCAATGTTTAAATATTATAGTAGAATACATGAAACTTCTAATGAAAAAATAGGTTTAAACTCAATTTGACCAATCATTTTCAAACATGCTTGTTATCTACTTTTATTGTGCTAAAGTTTATCAAATTTTATAATCACCTGATATTAATTCAAAGAAAAGCACCATGTTTTTATTATGTTATTTTCAATTTATTTTTTTCTACTTCTGTTAGAAACTAAACCTTTTTTTGTCTACTTTGGAAAAAATTATATTCTTTTACCATGTTTTCACCCTTAATTTAAAAACATATGAAAACATTTCTCCAAAGTCAAGACTAAGGACTTGTGTAAATCCTTGAACTACAAAAGAAGCTTTATATTTTTGAATGTTTCCATTAGTTATATATTTAATCTTTAAAATTCATTTGGAAATTATAAGATTAAATCCACTTAGCAAGGTGCTAAAAATCAAAGTTTTATTATTTTAGAATGATTTTAACTATGACTTAACATCAATGGTGAAATTCTTGAATGTTAAATGCATCGATAATTGTTAATGGCTCTAGTACTTGATATTTAATGATAAACACTTTCTTACAAGGTGGTTCATAAGGTGGTATTGTCACCAAAAAGGAGAGGCCAAAAATAACAACCAGACCCCTCTGCTCCAATCTGCTCAGTCGATTGTTGAGACTGGCTGATCGTCTGTCGAAATACACAACATGACCAACGACTCTGATCTACATCTGAATCCATTGTCTGCTAACTTTACCAAACTCTAAATGAAGAGCTCTCAACATTGATGCAAGATTTCTCTACTGGATTTCCACAAACACAACCATTGTACACATAAATCAGCAAAATTGAATTCCACAGATCAAAAGTTCATAGTTCATGATTTTCAAAATCTCCGACAGCACAAGCTTCCTCTGTTCTTATGATCATCAGAAATCGAACAATTCCTACTAAGCTAAACATTGGCGCAGCGGACAAAACTCAATGATCAGCCAAACTCTCCATGATAGAAACACAAAACTGAAGATTCATGTTCTTCTACACTGCAAAGACCTCCACAGCTATATCCATTCAGCACCAGACAGAACTCTCACTTTCTTCTCCACTGGATCTCTTCTAAAAGCCACCAAAAACCTATCTCCCTCTCTTTGTCTCGCTAGCTATGCTCCCAACTCCTCTGATACTTCTAATTTCTGTCCTTTTTCTTCCAGACCCCGCACCCCATCCTCTTCTTTCTCCGTTCAGTCTTTGCACATTCACCCGTTTCCCGCTCTAGCTTCCTCTACAAGCCTGTCTCATTTCAAATTTCCTCGCCGCCACATTCTCCTCCATCACTCATCAATGTAACGCCGCATTCACTCCATCAATCCCGTCATCATCTCCCTGTTACATCCCAAAAACAACCAGATAACTACTTCCCCATGCATCCCATGCACAATCAAAGCAAACCCTTCTTCTAAAGAAGATAAGATCCGTCGCCTTCATCGATGAGGCGGTTGGATTAGTTCTGATCAGTCACTCTGGAATTCACACAAAATGCACAGTTACATGACAAATTTGTGCGGTCACCCCTTGTTCGGTTACAATATTTTAATTATCTTTCGACCTTCAATTGTTACAAATATAAATTTTGGTGGCTTTTCAATTTTCCATAAGATTTAATCTGGGTAATTAGTGAGCTATGGAAGTTGGAAGGATTAAAAGAAAAAAAGAGCTAAAACTATGTACATTATATGTAATTGATTTAATAGTATGTCTATTTTGAGCATGGTCATTGGAAAAATGTGAAATATTATTTTCTTTTTTAGTATGTAAATTACTACTTTCAATATATCCCCTTTGTCTCTAGATGTATCCCTCATTACAAGTGGACCTACTGAATGTTGTGCATTTTTATTATATCCACCACTATTGTTTGGTATTGCATTATTCATGACTTGTGAATTATTAATGACTTGAATCAAAATGTGAAGGTCTTGAGTTCCAGCTTGATGTACAAGTGGAGATTTAGTTTGAAAGGGGGCAAACTTTGTTATGATATTAAAAAATGCACGATAAAATGTTAAATAATAAATGTTATTTCATCATTTATATGGGAAGTCATTTTTGATTCAACATTCATGGAATATTACATACCTAGATAGAATTATTTGTTTGGTTTTTTTTCATTAACCTATAAGCCAAGTAGACTCATCATTGTAACCTAGAAAAATGCATTCAATGGAGTGGGAATCAAATTTCTTTCTATGGTCAATTTGAATCAAAGCATAAGCAATACAACCAAAGATTTTGAATTATGATAAATCAAACTTATGACCCATTTACAATTCATAAAGTGTTTGATCATTTTTTGTAAACTTGGTAGGAGAACAATTTTATACGTAGTTAGTTGTAAGGATTGCTTCACCCCAAAATGCTTTAGTGAATCTAGATTGTTGTAAAATTGTCAAAACCCTTCCCACTAAGGTTCTATTTTTATGTTTTGATGTTCCATTTTGTTGTGGTGTGTTAGCAATAGTAATTAATTTTTCTTTCAATACCATTGTGTTGAAAAAAATAGTAAAATCAATAGATTTATATCCTTTCCATTATCACTTCATAAGATTTTAAGTTTTTATTAAATTGATTTTCTACTTCCAACTTGTTAATTTGAAATGTCTCAAAAAATTCATACTTATGTTTTAATAAATAAAATTATGTATGGTGGGAATGATCATCAATAAATCCAAGGAAATATTTACACCTAATATGAGTATGTTCATCCATTTCACAAATATTACTATGAATTAAGTCTAAAACATTGTTTATTTTATGTGCATCCACTTCAAAAAAATAAATCTATTTTGTTTTCCTATTATGCATGGTTCATAAAAATCCAAAGATGTTTCATCAAATAGACATATCCCATAAATGTTTTTTTGAATTTGTTATAGTTTATGTTTATTTATAGACCCTAGTTTTGAATGCCATAGATCTACATTATTAAGAAGTCCCATATGTAGTGGGATTAGCTTGTTAATTTTATTTTTCTTAACAATCTTTCCCAATTTATATAAGTCAAATTCTATATTGCAAATAAATGTGGTTTGACCTTTAGAATTTTTGAAGACGTACTACCCCCTTTTGATGATAATTTCACCACCAAATCAAATCAAATTATTTTGTTGAAAATAAGTTTTTGCCAAACTTGGGGCCTACAAAACATTTGGAATGTCCTTAATTTCACCATTTTTTAATTTAATGGAAACCCTTCCTTGACCAAACATATGATGTGTAATGTTCTTTCTTAAATTCATGATTTGATTATTGAACAATTTTCATATGTTTCAATGAAATTATGTCATGGGATGTATGAGAAGTTGCCCCTATATCCATATACCAATTATGATCAGTTCCTTCTTATTAATAAGACTACCACATACAATGTGTGTGATTATATTATTTGATTAGTGTTTATTAGCATTGAATTTGGTTGCAAATGTTTAATGACAATCCTTAATTAAGTGACCAATGTTTTTACAATAAAACATGTTTTAGATGTTTTAATTATATTCATTTGGTCAAAGTATGCGGTTTTTTCCCCTTTACTTGGAAAAAGAATTCCATTCAAAATTTCATCACAAACTTCATGGGGCAAGATTTGACAATTATTGTATGGAATAGACACATATGTCATTTATTTACTTGTATTGTTTGAACATCAATGTCATGCACATTGTTTAAACATGAATGACATATGCCTATTCATATTGTTTAGACATGGATGTTGTATGTTTATTCATATTATTTACACATGAAAGTTGTGCACACAACTTTTGAGTTTAAATAGTGCACATCATTCATATTTAAATAAGACAAACCTATAAAATAACAAATTTCACATGGATTTGGAACTAACCCATGAAGCCTGTAAATTTGTGATGTAAATTTGCATGTGTAATTTTTTTTCTACATGAAGTGCACTCATACTATTTAATGCACTTCCTAAACTTTTCATAAATTTTTTTTCTTGTAATAAAGTAGTGATTAAATATTGCGAGGTTAAGTTGAATTATTATTGCAATGAACTTATGAAAATTCTATAGCTTGTCAGCATACTTTTCATAAGAGATAGTACAAAATTGTCATTTTCAACTATAATTCTTACAATGATGAACTATTGGAAAAGAAACTTGAATTTATGAATATGTTTGGTAACATTCTCTCCTTTGTTCATTTTAAGGTTTGCAATTTATCCGTTAATATATATTGTTTATTGCATCTTTTGACTCAAAAATTTGTATTAATTCTAGCCATGTTTTGTTTGATGTCAATTTTGAACTAACTTGTGAAATAATACTATTGTTTAAATAACGGTGAATGATTGTAAATGTGAGATTATCACGCTCCACCCAATCACTTGTGCTTCCAACTCCTATGACTAATAAAGTAGGGGTTCTTATTGTAATTTCAATTACAATAGGATCTACTAACTTGGCCTTTGTTCTTTCAACGATAAACCAATTTTTTCTTACTTAAAAATGGTGTAATTATGTGTTTTCACATATGAAAGTATTTTCCATCAAATTTGGTAATAGGACTAACATCAACTTTGGTATTGAACCATCTTTAAATTTTCCTAAAATTCAATTGATTTACTTGTGATTTAAATCATTGTTGATTTGTATTTTGACTTGGCCATGGTAAAGTTTACATCATCCAATGTAATACAATGATGTCATCAATGAATACAATTATTGAAACTACTGGGGGATTCCAAAATATATCATCATAATTAAATTTCACAAATTTCATTTTATGTTTTATAATATTAACTTCCCTCAATTGTTCATAAATAACATTTAAGAACATTGGAATTAAATGTAAGAGATCAATTTTTTTCTCTTTGGTCATTAAAGTTTTACAAAAAAATAACAAGGTTATCATTAATGTTATGGACCCCATGAATCTCATGTAATTAGAAATTGAAAAGTCTCACAACAAAATTGAAGACTAGATAACCAAATAACATTTACATTATTTCAAGGCCAAAGACAAAAAAGTTCATCACATAAGCAAGAATCAAGGTTAACGTGTTGTCAAAGTTGAGTTTGGCAATGAGTCATGTCTTCATTCAAGACAAAGATAAAATACTTCCACTTGAAGACTTGCTCTCAAATTATGATGATGATGAAAATCTAAAAGCCAACACACATGTGGTTGGTGATACAACAACATAGGAAACTAAAAAATAGAAATGTAGTTAAATGAAGCAAATGTAGAAGATGTTGAACCTTCAATTTCCGATTTGATGATGTTTTGAAACTTTTTAGGATGTGCATTCTAGAAATTAGAACAAAGCCACAAGCTATTCAACACCTTTGAATTTGTGACCTACAATTTCCAAGATAATGTTCCAATTGTGATTTTCTAGAAACGTTGTCATCTTACAAAGGAACTTGTTTAAATTCAATATCAATTCTTGCATCTTGTTGTTTGTCCCTCCTCCTTGCACCTTGTTCTACTTACTTTTCAACATCCAATCGGGCCATTAGTGATTTTACTTCCTCATCTTTGCTATTCAAAATCATATTGCAACATTACATAGAAAAAAATATGTAAGTTTATTTTCAATATTTTTTTTTGAAGATCTTCAAGATTTAGGGAGAATTTTTGACCATATTCTTACCATGACACTATTGTTGATTATATGATGTTTTAAGAACACTAAGTCATATGTTGACTTGCTTGTGGTGCACCATCAATTAAGCTAGGAAGGGATACCCCTTTGTTGCCTACAATGTATAACTTAGTTATTTCTTATTCACAATCAACAACAAACAAAACTTCCATCAATGGCATAACAATATATACAAACAAAAAAACCATAGGAATTAGGCATCATTAATAGGTTGGGAATAACAATAAAGATGTTTCGAAACCACCTACAATGATCCATTATGGCTTGCATATGGTTGTTGTACCTTTAAAACTTGAATGAATAATAATTAGTTACAAAACACTTAGCTTTTGGCTTTTAAAAATGTATTTGTGTACATTTAATGTGCCATCGATTGATGATGAGCCACAAAAATATATATGAATCTAACCATCATTTCAACCTTCCCATTCCCTTTAAGCCATTTGAATTAATTATTCAATGGTGATGTATTCACAACATGTGAAAAAGCTCATGCAACACCAAATGCATATTAAATTTCTTGACAACAAATAGTCCAAAATAATATAGACATTGAGATGTGTGAACCGACCAATACAAAACTACAAGCCACATGATAATTCACAAACATACAAATCAAAACTTGCTATTGTTTTTCTCAATCCTAGGTTTCAACGTTTGTGTCAAAATTGCATAAATTTTTTTGACACAAAAATGTTCAATCTATTGACAATCAACATATTGTGCCATCAAAAAATGGGAGTACTATGCGGTAGATCATGCTTTAACTCAATCATCAAGTTCTTTATTCCTTAAGAGTTCGTACACATAAAAAATATGAAAGTAATGAAAAATCAAAATGTTGTTTGTCATTTCAAAGAAAAATTGTGAATCATCTTTTGGAAAAGACATCATGTGGAACTAAAATTGTTCATGGCCATGCATGATAAAATCCTACATGTTTATAAAACCAATTGTATGAATTGAATGAAAAGAATGAACTTTGAATTCATGAATTACAACTACAAGAATGGTGATGGGCTACAAGTAAACAAAAAGGTTGGAGACATAATAAATGATTCAAAGCAAATTGAAGATTCAATATATTCAAAATAATTGAAGATAAGTAGAATAGAATCAACATGAAAAATATGAAGGAAGATAATGGAAAAGGGATGGAAACACAAACAAAAGAATTATTTTTTGTGTAACCAATGTTTATTATTTGACATGTGTTTGCAAGTCTAGTGCATGAAATTAATTTCAAAATGACTTGATGATGTTTTAAGCAAATCAATAAATTTCATAATTTATAATCTAATTATATTTTCTTTTTTTTTGGGTAGCTTATTAGCAAGTGTGAATTGATATTAAATCTTTCAATTTAAACTACCCATTATTCCCAACTCTTGTATAATATTTTTTTGTTTTGATGAGAGGGAAGGTGGAAATGAGCAAAACATATTATTTTAAAGCCAATGTTCAAAAGAAAATAATTATATTATAAGTATTATTCTCAAGATTTATATAGTAATTATAATGATAAATATGTTATTTTCGATGAAAAAAGTGGAAAAAATGAATTAGATATATAAATAGGACATGGAAAATTCGAGCAAAATTTGTAGGAAAACAATTGTATGATAAACATTTCATTTAAATATTATTATTATCATATAGTTATTTGAATGAGAATAAATTTATTTTGATAGGAAAAGGGGAAAATGTTGAATGAAATAGATAATAGGACCTTTAAATTTCAACCACAATTTAACAAAAAAAAATTCCAACATGAGTATTCCATTGAAAACCATTTTTTCCAAAACATTTATAGTAATTTCGATGATAATATATTTATTTTGATTAGAAGAGAAAAAAATTATATATATATATATATATATTTAAAAATGTCAAAACTTCAACAAAATTTTAATAGAATGTAAAATTGTACTAATTATTTCAACCATCTAACCCCTTTCCCTATACCCACCTACATGGACGTCAAAAAGGCAAAATATAATTTTTAGATATGAGATAAATAATGATGGAGTATTGGGAATCATATGAACATAAAGGGGAAAGAAGAAAGGAAAACAAGGATATGGGGATGTAATTGAAAATATAGATGAAATATGATTTCAAATAAATGTCAAAATTTAACACATCGACGACATTATTTTTAACAAATTTTTTTAAAAAAAATTAAATTAAAAAATAAAAATAATTTAGATTGGTTTAAAAAAAGTATAAAATTCATTTATTTATCATTATTAATTATGATTTTAATTCTAAATATAAAATTTGATTTAATGTACTCCGAATGGAATGAGGTTTGCCAAGCTTTTGGATTATCAAACCAAATAATGTGTACTTCCTTGTTGGGTTACTATGTTATTCTTCCCTTCTTCTTTTGTTTTGTTTCCATTTCTCAACAAACTTACCATTATGGCAAAAAAAAGCTTTAAATCACACATTTGAAATCCCTTCTTGTGTTAATGGGGTACTTGCAAACGTGTTAAAAAGACAACAACATGAAGATCAAGTCACACACATTTCAAGTCCATCGTTTTCATGTTAATGCATTTAGTTGCGTAAACATTAAACAATCGCAAAAGCATGGCTATCACTTTCACCGCGTTGTGTACTCAGCAGAGGGACATCTTATATAACCAATGAAAGTTCCTTTTGTGAAGAGGAGGAGCTTTGCAGATTTAGAATGTTCAGTAGCTGTGCTTTTACATACAATAAAACATCCTTAGGGGGAGGACATTCTTCTGAGAAGAATGTGACCTACCTAACACATACAAGACTAAGTCATACTACATTTCAAATTCCTTCATTTGTGATGACTATATATATATGCATCAATGTTTTAAAAAAACCATAGAAGACAATTTGTCACACATTTGAAGCCCAACATTTTGATGTGAATGTAAATGAGGCAGTGTTCACATTACAAGCCCATACATAGATTAGGTCACACATTAAAAAAACGCATTGTTTGATGGGTATCTTGATAACCGTCAAAACCCATACCAAGATTAGGTCACACATTAAAAACCCGTCATTTGTTGGGTATTTTGATAATTGTTACAACCCATACCAAGATTAGGTCACACATTAAAAACCCGTCATTTGATGGGTATTTTGATAACCACTACAACCCATATCAAGATTAGGTCACACATTAAAAACCCCGTCATTTGATGGGTATTCCGATAACCGTTACAACCCATACCAAGATTAGGTCACACATTAAAAATGCATCATTTGATGGGTATTTTGATAACCCCTACAACCCATACCAAGATTAGGTCACACATTAAAAACCCATCATTTGATGATGGGTATTTTGATGACCGTTAAAACCCATACCAAGATTAGGTCACACATTAAAAACCCATTCATTTGATGGGAATTTTGATTACCGTTAAAACCCATACCAAGATTAGGTCACACATTAAAAACCCATTCATTTGAGGGGTATTCTGATAACCGTTAAAACCCATGCCAAGAGTAGGTCACACATTAAAAACCCATCATTTGACGGCTATTTAGATAACCGTTAAAAACCCATACCAAGAGTAGGTTACACATTATTTTGATAACCATTAAAAACCCAACAAAGATTAGGTCACACGTTAAGGACCCATCATTTGACGGGTATTCTGATAACCGTTAGAACCCATACAAAGATTAGATTAAACATTAAAAACCCATCATTTGACGAGTATTCCAATAATTACTAAAATCCCATACAAAGATTAGGTCACACATTAGCGACCCATCATTTGACGGGTATTCCAAATAACCGTTAAAACCCATACAAAGATTAGGTCACACATTAGCGACCCATCTTTTGATGGGTATTCCAAATAACCGTTAAAACCCATTACAAAGATTAGGTCACACATTAAAAAAAAAACCCATCATTCGACGGGTATTATGATAACCGTCTAAAACCCATAACAAGATTAGGTCACACATTTGAGATCCATCATTTTTGCATGTGTGTTCCAAAGAGCCAATACAAAGATGAGGTCTGAGGCATTTGGATGTAAAACCCACATTTGGATGAAATGAAGTACCCACAGTAGAATGTATATAAAAAATTTGGACATAGAAAATATAGAAAATCCCCTTGAATGATGAAATAATAGAAAGCCAAAAGAAAATTTGGCCCAGAAAACACAAAATTTGCAAATCTATAGGCACGCAGAAATGTGGGAAAATTTCAAAAAACATAGAAAAAATAGTTGGATGAAACATGGTACACATGGGATGAAAGACCCCCAGCAGTGGATGGAAAAGGATGAACTATTAGTATTTTTTTATACTGATTTCACAGTACCATAGCTGTCAGTCAGTCACCAACAGTATTCTACAGTGTATGGATACAGTACAATACTAGTCACCAAACAGCATTATACAGAGTATGGATACAGTACAATATATTAAGTCACCACCAGTATTCTACAGAGAGTATGGATACAGTACAATACTAGTCACTGTATTCATCTGATGTATGAATACAAATAAAAATACAGTACAAATAGTAGTTACTGGTTGTAGGTAGTGGTTTTGTATGAATATACAGTACAATGGTAGTCACTAGTATTAAGTAGTCATGTGGTATGAATACAGTACAAATTGTTGTCCACTGGTAGTAGGTAGTCATGTGTATAAATACAGTAGAAATGGCAGTCTCCGTTAGTAGGTAGGCTTAGTTGTGTGTATAAAATACAGTACAATTACTGTCACCGGACACCCCGGTAGTAGGGAGTCGTGTGGTATGAATACAGTACAAATTTAGTCACCGGACACCCCGGTAGTAGGGAGTCGTGTGTATGGATACAGTATAAGCTTAGGTTACCGGACGGAAGGTAGTAGAAATCGTTTGTATGGATACTGAACGTAGTCGTCATCGTTTGCTCATTCGCTTTGCAACCCATGCATACAACCAACGAACGTTGGAACGAAGGAACGAACGTCGGAACGAAGGAACGAACGTTCGAATGTTGGTAGGAACGTTGGAACGAAAGAACGAACGTTGGAACGAACGTTCGTTCGTTTATTCGTTCGTTCGAAACGCGAAGTTCGAACAAAACCAGCGAGTCGCGACTCTTCTCTCGTTTCTCTTTCTCTCTTTGTGTGTGCGTGTGTGTGCGCGCGGCTCTCTTTCTCTCTCTCTCTCTCGCGCTCTCTCTCGTTCGTGTCTTGCAGCGCGGCAAAAATCTACGGGGAAAATCTAAGAGCAGTAAGCACGCGCATTGGGCTATCTCCATTCACGCATGAGCTGTGGGCGCGACGCATCATGAAGCGCAGTAGAGATGATGGTAAGGGTGGGGGAGGTGGGCCAAGAATTAAGCGGCCATCAGCCGCTGTTGGTGCTGGTGGTGGTGTAGGGGAAGGGGGAGGTGGTGGTGGGGAGAGGGCGGAGGTGGGGGTTCAGCAGCAGCAGCAGCAGCAGGGGTTGACGGCGGAGCAGCAGAAGTTAACGGCGGAGGATGCGTTGAGCTACTTGAAGGCTGTGAAGCAGAAATTCAACGATGAGAAGGGCAAGTACGAAGAGTTTCTTGCAACCATGAAGGATTTCAAGGCGCAGCGGATCGACACCGCGGGGGTGATCGAGCGTGTGAAGGAGCTTTTCCAAGGTCATCGGGAGCTTATTCTGGGTTTCAACACGTTTCTGCCTGAGGGTTACGAGATCACGCTTCCGGCTGAGGTTGTTGTTGTGCAGCCGCAACAGCAGCAACAGCAACAACAACAACAACAACGACAGCAGCAGCAGTCGCATCAGCTGGAGGAGAAGAAACAGCCGGTGGAGTTCGATCAGGCCATCAACTACGTGAACAAGATCAAGGCCAGGTTTCAGAATGATGAGCATGTTTACAAGGCCTTCTTGGAGATCCTCAACATGTACAGGAAGGGGAACAAGAGCATCAACGAGGTGTACCACGAGGTGGCTGTTCTGTTCCAGAAGCATCCCGACTTGCTCAAGGAATTCACTTGTTTCCTTCCAGACTCGACGGGCTCTGCTGCGGGGGTGTCCAAGGTGAGCGGACATCAGCATCATGCTCCTCCTCTTGCTAGGTCGTCGCTTCCTGTGAAACCGAAGCAGGAGGACAGAGCTGTTGCCTCTGGTGCAGCGAGGAACCCTAATGTGGACAGAGTCGTGGTTCACAAGACAGAGAAGTTTGCCTCCTCCGATCGAGGGTTGGACCGACATGGGACTACTACTACTCCTGGAATTAGGATTGACAAGGAGCGCAAGAAGGGGGAGAAAGAAAGGGACAAGAAGGAGGAAGTGGAGCGCAGCAGGCCTGTGCGGGTGGAACGGAATGAGGTGAACAGCCATGTGGAAAAGAAGGAGATGGAGCTGGATGCCATGCACAGATTCCCTCAGAAGCGACAGTCTGCTCGGCGGGCAGATGAGCGCATTCGCAGTCAATCAAAGGCAGAGGAAGCAGGGGAAGCAGCAGCAGCTCCTCCTTATGCCAGGCAGCCAGGAGTTGCTTTGGCCTCATTGGATGAGCTTGGGAAGGGTGGCTCCAGCTTGCCTGCTTTTGTTGAAAAGGTGAAGTCAAGGTTGCGCAATCGCGAGACCTACCAAGAGTTCCTCAAGTGTCTCAACATCTTCAACCAGGAAATCATCAGCCGTGCAGAGCTGCAGAGAGTGGTGGGTGATCTTCTGGGGAAACATACAGATCTCATGGAAGGCTTCAATGAATTTCTTATTACTTGTGAAAATCAGGAAGGAGGAGGAGGAGGTGGAAATCTGACAGGTGTGTTCCATAACCGGAATTCAGGAGAGTTTGCAGAAGAACCAGGACTGAAGCCAAAGGTTGAGAAAGACAGAGAACGAGACAGGGAGAAAGACAAGGAATGGGACAAGGAAAAGGACAGAGAACGAGATGGTGAGCGACTGCAGCAGCAGCAGCAGCGAGACAAAGACAGGGCCCGACACTTCAACAAACCTAGCAAGGAAGCGCTGCATAAGGTTTCTGCAGTACCAATCAAGGACAAGTACATCAACAAGCCCCTGTCAGAGCTTGATCTGTCAAACTGCGAGCAATGTACTCCCAGCTATCGATTGCTTCCAAAGCATTATCGCAGACCTTTATCCAGCCACCGCAACACTTTGGCTGATTCTGTGCTGAATGACAACTGGGTGTCTGTTACTTCCGGC
The DNA here is from genome assembly GCA_963920785.1 of Sphagnum contortum. Classification (NCBI taxonomy): domain Eukaryota; kingdom Viridiplantae; phylum Streptophyta; class Sphagnopsida; order Sphagnales; family Sphagnaceae; genus Sphagnum; species Sphagnum contortum. The sequence continues at coordinate 2,866,004 of OY987282.1, forward strand.
AGTGAGGACTACTCCTTCAAGCACATGCGCAAGAATCCGTACGAAGAAAGCTTGTTCCGTTGTGAAGATGATCGCTATGAACTGGATATGCTGTTAGAGACGACCCTGAGCACTGCAAACCTTATTGGTGAATTTATCGAGAAGAAGTCTTCGGATGCAGTGAAGCGAGAGTCTCCTCTTACTGAGGAACTCTCAGCCATCCATTTGAGGAGCATCGAACGCATTTATGGGGATCATGGTGTGGACATGATTGAACTACTACAGAAGAACACAGTTCATGCCATACCTGTCATTTCCAGTCGCCTCCGACAGAAGCTGGAAGAGTGGATGAATGGCAGAGTGGAAATGAATAAGGTTTGGGCTGAAGTGTACAGTAAGAATTCATACAAGGCTCTGGATCACCGCAGTTTCTACTTCCAACAGCAAGACAAACGGAGTCTTAGTAGCAAGGGTTTGGTTGCAGAGATCAAGGAACTGAATGAGAAGAAAAGAAGTGAAGATGATTCATTGCTTGCTTCTGCTGCTGGGAATCGTAGGCCACTGCTTCCAGACTTGCGGTTTGAGTATACAGATCTGACAGTGTATCAGGATTTGTATCAGATTATTGAGTACTTGTGTGAGGAAGCTTGCACAACAAGAGAGCAAGCAGAGAAGATATTGCGGATCTGGACAACATTCCTTGAGCCGATGCTAGGTGTACCTCCCCGGCTTCATGGGTGCATGGATGACATTCAGGAGGATTTGAATGTGGGAGCTCTGCAACTGACAGGCAGTGGCTCTAGTTCAATCATTAGCAGTGCTGGTGCTGATGCTGAAGGGTCAGAAACTGATGTTTTGGCTGCAAATGCTGGTGTGACGGAAGAAGGTGCTACTGCTACAAGTAATCTAGTGGCAGAGGTTCCTGAGGGGGCAGGAGCAATTGAAGACCCTGCTGCAGCAAACACACAGGTTGTTCACATGGATACTGGTGGAGCACACAAGAATGAGAAACCTGAACCTGCTGCAAGTCTTGAATTTGAGCGCCCTCCAGGATTAGAGAAATTGCAGAGCATGGAGCCACCAACAGAAAACATGAGGTACAATGGCAATGCAACTACAATTTCAAGTGGGGTTGAAGTCAGAGCATCTCTGCAACCAAGAGGTGGAATCCTTGGTGGAGAGCTAGAGCCGCATCAAATCAGTGCAGAAGTTGGTGCAGGTATTACACAAGGTGCTGCAGAAACTGGTGGTCAAGAAGCTGATGCTGGGGAAGAAGAGTCGCAGGCTTCAAGGTTGAAGCTGGAGGTGGGTCCTGCAATGAAAGATGTAGAGATGAGTGAGGGTTTTGAACATGCAGAGAGGGAAGATGGGGAGCTATCCTCCTTGCCAGAACTGGAGGACAGAAACAAGGCTAGTCTTGCAGGTGGGTCAAGATCTTACCGAGTAGGCCAGGTGGCCTCTGAAGACAATGACATAGAAAATTTTGAGCATGATAATGAAGATGCAGATGCTGCTGGAGGACTCAAACGGCGGCATGATGCAGGGGAGGATGATGAAGGGGAAGAGCATAGTGGTCACAAGTCCAGTGGAAATAGTGACAATTTATCAGAAACTGGGGAAGATGGCTTTGAGAGTGAGTCAGGAGAAGAGCTCTCAGAGCATGAGGAGGAGGAGGATGAGCAGGAGGAGGCCAAAAAAGCAGAAAGTGAGGGCCAAGCAGAAGACGTGGCAGATGCTGATGATGGAGAAGGTGATGGTCAATCATCTCTGGCCTCACCTGACCGCTCATTCTCAAACTGCAGGCCACTCGCTGAATATGTGACATCATCACCGGAGGCATTTTCGAGTGCTTCTTGCAACAGAGCATACGAACGAGTTTTCTATGGCAATGACTTGTTCTATGTGCTCTTTAGGCTCCATCAGACATTATATGAACGGATTTTGTTAGCTAAAACTCATGCAATGGCTTCAGAAGAGAAGTGGAGGTTGACAAAGGATGCACCTCCACCAAGCTCATACTCGAGCTTTATGGCGATTCTCTATAGCCTGCTGGATGGTTCCATAGACAATGCAAAGTTTGAGGAGGAATGCCGAGCTCTTGTGGGCACTCAGTCCTACGTCTTGTTCACCCTTGACAAGCTGATCTTCAAGCTCGTGAAACAGCTCCAAGTAGTTGCATCAGATGACATGGCTGCTAAACTTCTGTCTCTTTATGCATATGAGAAGGCAGCAGAGAATTATACTGATGAGGTATACCATGCCAATGTCTCTGTCTTGCTACACGATGAGAGCATATATAGAATTGTTTCCACATCCAAGCCTGCAGAGTTGCTCATTCAGCTCATGGAGAAGTTGGAAGTTCCGGCCAACTCTTTGGAGTGGTCTTTCCAGAACTACTTAGACGATTTCTTACTGTCAGTGCCAACAACAACTGCAAGAGACAACAAGCATCCTGTCTTCCTGATTCGAAACAAGAAGTATGCAGCAGCAGGGAAGAACCACAGTGATGATGCAGACAGGAATGTGATGGAGAATGCCTGTGTTGTGAATGGCTTGGAATACAAAATCTCTTGCAAGACATATAAGGTTTCATATGTGCTGGATACCGAGGATCTCTTTGTTCGCAGGAATAAACGACGACGTTCTGAATCTGACCTTGCCCTGTTTGAGAGAAAGCAGAGTCAACGTCACCGCATCTTTTGCCAATGGGTTGACAAATCAGTTGTTTCTGTTGATGATGACAGGTAATGTCTCTGAGGCTACATAAGTTTCATACTGATGATCTCTCTTCAAAATTCTCTCAGCAGCTATGATCAGTGGTCTCCAAGTGTTGTCTCCTGATGCAATTGTACAATAAAATGGCACTCTAGGATATTTGGTTTTAGAGAAACCTTAAGGGAGATCAACATTCAACAGTTGGTTCTTCTGGTTGAATCATTGGTGAATGATGAAGGTGACCAGCCTCTCCAACTGTCAAAGTCAGCTGGGAAGGTGCAATGTGTTGCAGAATCTCTGTTCAGCTTGACACATTTGACTTGAGATGGAACTGTTACTTTAGTACTGAATCAAAATGGTCATGGGTCTCTTTTGCTTGTTCCTCATATCTTCAGATCCAGCATCTAGTCACTCACAGGTGCTGAGGTGGCATCAGTGGTGCTTACCCTTGAATTGGGATGTGTGCCTTTTTTTTGCAGTGTCCCAATATCAGATACCTCTCATAATGCAATCAATTAGATTGGGATTCTGTGCAGCTCACTCTCTGGTATGGAATTGCTCCCCTTTTCTCCTTCAGGTTCCTGGCATTTGATTCTACAATCTACATGACACATTCGTTGTCAAGAAGGTTATGATTACTTTTTATGTCACCAATTGCAGTTGGCTTATCATTCACAACTGCAGTGTAGATTCCAATTATGCCTGGGCACACAGCAATAGAGAGTGCTTTAGATGAAGTTGCAGAGACTCAAATTGATGGAAGCACAACATGTAGAAAAACTCAGACCTAACTGGGACTGTGCTGTTTGTGATGTTTTTATGCAGTTGTTGCAAGGTATTGGCACATACCTGAAGCTGAGATTACAAATTGTTGCAAGCTGTTGGCATACACCTGAAGCTGAGATTTTCCATGAAGGTTTTTGGGCAATGTTGCGTGCCTGAATGAAGAATTGGCATTGAAGAGAACTTGAAGTCCCCCAATTTCTGAGTATGGGTTGCATCACTGCTACTCCCAGATTTTGGCGATGGTGGAAATAAAATGTTACTGAAGGGCCCACAGAATGTAGGAATCTGCACCTGTCTACACAATCTTCTTCAGCAAGGGAAGAACGCAGAAGCGTTAAGTGGTTGCCAGCCACACAAAGGATATGCTCTTTGGAAAACTTGGTTCACTCCCCTCTCATAGCCAGGAAGAAACACAACTGGATTTAATGTGGGGGAGGATGATGACTGCTTGGTAGTAATGCTCAGCTCAGATCTTTCCTTGTACAGATCTTCCTTGCACATTTCCTGCATGTTCAGTCATTTCTTAGATTTAGCTTTCTGAGCATTGAGAGAAAAACTTCTGGCAGACTTGAGCAACAATTGAAATTATGGGCAGGTGCAGAGGAAGGAAGAACCATCTGTGTTGATGTCCAGAGACTGTCATGATCTCAACCTGCTCACATTCATGTTGTGTGTACTACTGACTCAGAGAGATGTCAGCAAACACTGGCTGCTACTACTGTGCATGCACTCTTGACAGTTTTGTCACCATGTTGAATTTCTTTGCTATTGGTCTTTCGCTCTCTCATACTCCCCACCCCCATCATTTGCTTTGACAGAAGTCACAGCTCTTTCCTCAGTTTTGAAGCACTCTGCATGCTTGCATCTGCAGGGTTGCACATGAGGGTCATGCTGGCTGAAGCGTGTGATTGATTTTGGTAGGGATAGCTGTAATTGAGTTTCACAGTGTTACCGAGCTGGAAAATTTAAGCCTTCACAGTTGCACACCATGATCATCAGCTGTGTGCCTTGCTCATGTCATGCCTTAAAAGCGTGAGAAGAGTTCTTGCAATTTGTTGATAGGAAGAAAAGGTTTATATGTTTACAGCAGTGTTGTCAAGTTCTTGATTTTCAAAGGAACTGAAGTTTTTAGTTTTTTAGGGTTTGATAGAACCTCCAGTGTGATTTTGAGAATGATTTGTTGGATTTATAAAACTTAGTCCAAATTTCAGATCAGGTTTGGTTCTGTTTGCAAGGCACCCAACTAAAATCACCCAATAACTTGTTTAAATAGGTACTCATGCAACTAAAATTAATAATTTTGTTCAAATGGGTCTGCATGCTTATGGGAGTGGAGTATTAGTGGAAGAGAAAATTGGGATATTCACATAACATTTACAGATGATGATGCAGTGAAGAAGGTTGGTGTTTGTTTGAACTCTAAGTTGAAAGCTCAAAATATTCTCTTTGTGAACTGTGATGCTAAAAGGTGATTCTTGAAAGATTGACTTGTTGGTATTTATGGGCATTTTTCTGCTTAGTACCTAGATGATCACATAAGGAGATTACGAGCTTACAGTGCATGTGTTGGAAGATGGTCCTTGAATTCAATAGAGCAACTGTCACAAGAGACAAATGCTATCAATGTATGTCCATGATGCAATGTGTGTGAAAATTAGAAAAGCTGTAGTAGAGGCATGCAATGAGCTCAAAAAGGTCAGGGGTCAATACCTTCTTTTTTTCTGTTCCGAGCATCAAGTGATTTAGATTTTCTGATGACATTGTTCACTACATGTTTCACGATGAACTCAACTTCTATAGTTGGATTTATCTTGCTAGTTAGTGTCAGGTTATAGTCTTCATTAGCTTTGTTTTGTTCTGAGATCTTGTTAAATTATCTTGTATAGAATTGTGTGCAATTGTTTTTTCCTACAAATGTTAGATTTCATATTTGACATTGAGTTTTGTTGTCTCGATGAATTACTAGGAGAACCCACAAACTCCATAGGATTTATAGGATCATTGTACATTTTTCAAAGCAGAGGAGGTTAGATATAAACTTAGATTTCATATTTGACATTGAGTTTTGTTGTCTTGATGAATTACTAGGAGAACCCACAAACTGCATAGGATTTATAGGATCATTGTACATTTTTCAAAGCAGAGGAGGTTAGATATAAACAACAGGATGGGCATGCTGAAATTTTGGGCATAATATTTTGCATGTTGGGGGCATTACTCATGTCTATATACAAGGGCCTTGTCATATCTAAAGGTTTGGTATCGAAAGCAACTCCCCCAAACTTTATTTTGCCAAGTAAACGTTTTTGGGAGACGGAGACCTCGTTATGGGGTTTGAAGGGTGGGGTATTGAATAATAAACCCTTGGAGATTTTTGTTTCATCCTTCAATTTCTCATTCTTGACATTGAGACTAACTTAAAGGTAAATGTTTTTTCTCATTACGAGATGAACAATTATGTACAATAGAAAGGACACCATTGTTTTACAAGGTTTAAATAAACAAATTTGATGATTTTGAGCAAAATTATGGTTTTAATTCAAATTAGAAAGAGGACATGTGATGATTTTTTGCACAGTAAAGTGGTCATGTTAGGTCCAAAGTTAGGACATGAATACTAACAATAAAATCATACAATGGGTAGTTACTTTTGAGCAAGAAAGGTGAAGTCACATTTTAAAACCAAATTGCACTAATCCAACTTGCATATGTATATCATGTTTGCATCAAAAGTGGGTGCATGGATACAAAATGAATAGTACATCTACATTCCACGTACCCTAGAAAGTTCACAAAGCCTTACAAAAACCTATTTCACATTACAAAATGTAGAAGGAGTTCTGAAAGGGTAGATGATTTCACGTGCCTTTGAACACTCTCAGGATTGCAACTATTTCTTAAAGTTGAAAGCAAAGTCCAAGAATTATTGACATTTGATCCTACACAAGTGAAATGAATAATTTGAAAAAAATGCATCCAACAAGAGACCCTTGAAATCATAAAGGACCGTTAACACATGACAATAAATGCACATAGTCCTTTAATACATTTATTCCACCAATATTTATTCATTATTGAAAATGGAAGAAAAAGAGCTCCATGTTTGTAAAATTGATGATTATGGTCAATTTGCTACAAATCCATTTGTAGCCTTAAAATAATGAACACCTAGCCTTCACTTATCTATCAATGAGAAAGTTATATCTTGAAAGTCATAGAAATATTGACCCAAAATCAAACCCAAATTTGACATTGAAAATTATGCATGCATGAAACATGATGTGAAATTCATAAGCTTTTGCTCTCTCACCTGTTGGATAACAATTGGGATTGAAAATTGTTAGGGCTATTTATAACTTTTTCAATTGAACAATTTCATTATACATGTCTAAGTGTTGCAATAGCCACACAAAAAAATCAAATGAGAGTCACCATGGATAATTGGTCATTAGGCTACAAGCAAAATACAATTGTTTGATGCACATTACACTTTAATCATTTGTCAAACTACCAACATAATTCACCTAGTCTTGTTGATCAAGAGGATTGTTACTTTAAGTTAAATGCCAATGATGCACCATATTGGCCCCTCTTATGACTCCTTATGATTGAAATCAAGATACCTTGCACTCATTTCTAACACCCATAAATGCATTTGGACCAAGTTAATCAACTATGTAGTTATTCTTCATAGCTCAAGCAAGCCCACCACTCTTTTCTTAAAATAAATTGAGAGAAAACCATACTAATTTAATTATGATATCTTTCACTCATCTATGGCACCAAATATCCATCTAGATCAAGTTGATTAGCTATGTATTCTTTGTTCACAACTCAAACAAACCCACCATGCTTTTCTTACAAAGAAAATGTGAAAAAGTTAAGGCTTCAATGCCTATTCCCACTAGACCTAGAAAATTCCACATACAAGAAGAAAATTGTGACAAGAGTTCATTTACTTTATTTGGCTTGGCATCCCACCACTAGCAAGGATATGAAAAAAACCCCTCCAAAGCTTCTCTCTACATTATGTGTGTTTGAAGAATTTCTTCTTGACCTTGGGTGGTGGTCCTTTATAATCCACAAATTTTTTAAGAGTACCCCCTCCTATGGAATATGCAATAGATAATCACCAAGTTGTTGTTTTTCTTGTTCTTCTTTCTCTTCTTGGAGTAGAAGTATTGTATATTGTTGTTGTTCTAATGTTATTTTTTTGCTTTCTTTCCCTTGTTTTGCAAGCTTTGATGAATTGGTGTTTGTAATAAGCAGTAGTGGCAAGAGGAGGGCTTCCATGCTAGATCTTGCATTAGTGCCATGGCCATTTGTGCCTGATGATTAGTTTGATGTTGTTTCTACCATCATTCCTTCAACTTAACAAACAAGATCAGTGTTTGGGTCTTTCTCCCTCTATGTGTGTCTATTTGTGGTTCTATTTTTTTTGCTTTTTAGTATATATCCATCGTAAACACATACACACCTTTGGGGTGGCTCACCACACACTAAGGATAGGTGGATGGAACTTGTTTTTCTAATGACGTTCAAATGAAGAAATGGTAATTGTTTGTCATATCAAAGGTTGCAGATTTTTTACACATGTTGTTCTAGGTATGAAGAATCAAATCCCATTACTGTTGCCATAAGTCAAAGATTTGGTGGAGAGATAAAGTTGAGTAATAAGAAGTTGGTAAGATTCTCTCATCAGATCTACATTGGGTTCGTGGTGGTTTCTTGTTGTAATGTTTTCTTCTATTGAGGAGTATTTATCCCTCTACTTGGTCGTCGGCTAACTACTTCCTTCTCATCATTGCTTCTTTTGTTGTTGTTGTTTTGATCTTTTTATTTTTTGTTTTTTAACTTGATACGTGACGTGCCCCAAACTCTTCAAGCGACCCAAAGGTGGGTCCTTGAATGAAGAAATGGAACAAGAAGAGAGTTGGGGCATGCTCCCTACCTTCTAGCATTTTGGGGGTAAGAGGGTGTGTTGGAGCCTTGGGATGGACTAGGACGAACTCATAAGCGCGAGTTCAAGATGATATTAACCTGCACAACCAAGAAAAGAGGGTGGTTAATGCAAATCGAATGGAAGTGATACGACGAACTTAATAGGGACAACTTCAAGCATAACTTCACACAACTCGCAACTTTTGGGAGGAAGAATTGTTGCCTTCCCTATAATATATTCTATGCCCTTCCTTGGGGACTACATCCAAATGTCACTTTTCTTGGGATTTTCAAGTGGGAGTCCCAAAACTGGGACTCTTATTGTCCCAAAATGTTGGACACTTATATTTTTTTCAATTCAAGTCTTTTTTGAAAGTTTAAAAAGAATATTTTATAGCCCTTGAAAATATATTTTTAATGGTGTAAAACATGTTCCAATTGGACGTCATTTGACCTCTACTTTCAAGGGATTTAAAGTTAGGAATCAAATTCCCAATTTGACTCCCACCCTTGATTTTGATCATAACTCATGCAAATCAGGTCTAAATGAATCATGAGAGGGCACTTTAAGCATCTATGTTTCAAGACCTTTCTAATAGTATCTTGGGGGAACCAATTTGGTGTTTTTTTCCATTCCAACTAAGGCTCTAAACATTCGCAATTCTTTGTAACTCACAAACTGGGAGTGCATTTGCGAATCATTGGGCTTTATCCCTTGCATCCTCCCCCATTTGTGAAAGTGTGTTTCACAACTAAAAACACTTTTGGCTTCATAGGCCTTTACACTTCACATTTTGTCGCGAACCCAAGGTTAGGGTTGCGACAATGCGTTCATTGGGCAAGATTAAAACCAAGTGGAGATTCATGTTGTTGCATCATGTGCTATTAGATTTCCATGCCCAAAAGGCCCAATACACTTAGTTGTTTGTTTTTCAATTCACAATGTTAGATATGTCTTCAAGCTATCATCACATCTAGTAACACGTTGCAACCCACTTTGGGTTAAGTGTGAAGATGAAACTCAAACTCCCAAAAGTGGGAAGTTGGAGTCCTCCAAGACTCCCAAAACTTCAGAGCTCAATTTTAGGGGTCAAAAAACCTTTCATTGGGGTGTTCTTGATGTCATTGGAAAGTTCTTGAAGTGTAGATGCCCAAAATGGCCTCGCATGAGCCATTTGGACATCTACAACCCAAGTTATGGGCAAAAGAAGGGCCGTGAGTCAAATTGGTAGTTTGACTCCCGACCACTAAAAGTCGGGAATCGACCTGATCCTTATGTCTTCAGATAGTGTGCGACATGGCGTTGGAAAGATCTCAAAAAGAGCTACAAGATTGCTTCAGACCTCATCCCAATTGGAGGTATGAGTAAAAAGTTATGGATGCCCAAAGTCCCGAAAGTGTAAATCGGGACAATTTCGGGACTCCACTTTGGGAGTCCCGGGAAAAAGTGCCATTCGGATGTAGCCTCGGCGAAGAGCTGCAGAAAATACTATATGGGGGAAGGTGGTGGTTTCCTTCGAGTCCGGGCCGTTGTGAGTCAAGTGAGTCCAAGTTGCCCGTGGCTTGTCCCAACACCAAGGGTGTTCCCGAATGTGAACTAACCCACTTGTGGTTGGTTTTGGATGCATGATCGTGTAAGTAAATAATTGTCCTTCTTCCTAGTCTAATCCCGGGACTTCTAGCACGCCCCTCTCACCCCCTTTAGTGTTGGAAGTCGGGAGCAACCCCTAAGTTCAACTCTTTCTTCATTTCTTCATACTTGGACCCTCAAGTGGGTCTAAGAAGGGACTTGGGAGCATGTCATAACATCATTCATATTAGCTAGCAACCACACTTACAAAAAATTACTCAATGCAAAAAATCATTTGTACATAAGTAAGTTGAAACAAATGTGGCAATCATAATGATTGTAGACATTGTGAATGAATTTAAAGTAAAGAAATACTCTAATATAATTATAGTGTTTTTCTAGAAACCAAGATTGAACTCTTAAGTACACATTGGTTTTGCAGAGATGGAAGGCAATAGTAAATAGATCAAAGTTTTTAAAGTTTTTAATGGAAATGATTTGTAGATCTTGGAAAAGTGCCAAAGACCACATCTTTTGCAACTTGAAGATTGAACAAAGGCCAATCCAAGGGACATCTCTATGAGATTGTAGAAAAATCTCCATAAGTAACACTTTGAAACATCATTTATTATATTTTTCTTGACAAATTAAGAGGCCAAATTCTCCTCTTGGAAATAGGTATCTTCTAAAAGTTGGCAACAACTTGAGTGGCTCAACTATTGCGTCCAACAAATTGAAGCATCAAAATTCATGGAAACAAACTATGAGAATACATGGTTCATGCATAATGATGCTCAATAACTGAAATGAGATTCATTCTTGCATAGGTATATGAGGAGGGGTTTGAACTTTGAACATACAAAAACAAAAATGCAATAATGAAGCTAAAGATGCATATTGATAATAAGTTGCTTTGTAATCGGTTTTTTTTAAAACAACAATTGGAAGGAGACAAGGAAAAAATAAACAAATTGTGATGTGTTTATTATCTGACCTTGAACATTGCATGTTTTGCAGCATCCTTGACAATCAGATACTTGCATTTGGTTTGATCATTTGCAGATGAACCTCTAGACCTGCCACAAACGTCATTTCCATTGTCAACCTCTCAATTATCACCAATCAATACATTTCATCTTCATCAGATATGAGATTCATTTTTTTATTCATTTTTTTTATCATTACAACACGTGAGATATTAGATAAGATCCGTGGGGTTTATTTGATGCCAAACTCAACGCATCATAATTTTTGCTCGCATTTCTCTCATAAATCAAACTTGAGAGAAAATTTCCAATTCAATTAAATTTTTTAAAAACGACTTCAATGCACATTTTTGGGATCATCATCAAGGAGTGATTGTGAGTGGCAAAAGGCACTTGTTTCACAAGACTTGTTGCCCCTGATGTTACTAATGATTGCCATATTAGATTGGTATTCTTGGAACGTGGAATTGCCAAGCTTAATTCGCAAAAAGAATCATAACATGAGTATCTAAATTCACATAAGCTTAAGACTTTGCCTCTTCTCCTCTTCACCTCCTTTTCACCAATGGAAGGAAAATGAATAGCAATGAAGGAAAAATGAACACACAACAACAAAAGACATTTAAAAAAATATTCAAACAATTTTTTTTTTCATATATAATAATAAAAGATGTGTTTTTCATATTTAAAAAATTAAGGCACACAAATATACATGGCTTGAAGCTATAGACTTTGGATAAATCTAAAAAATTAAATTTATTTTGATTTTTGTTGTTAGATCTTCATTAAAGCCTTATTGAAATTTAAAAAATAACATCAAATTAATTAAAAAAAAAAATTTCAAGAAAATAATTAAAATAAAAAATTATTTTAATCAATTTTTGCATAATCTTTCAAATCAATTTTTTAAGAATCTCATTTTAATAAGATTTAAAGGAATTGAAGCTAATTATTTGTATGTATATCATTTGAAATTAGTCATATGAATTGTTTTTTACATTTCATAGTCATATGAAACCTCATGATACATAAAGGCAAGTGATAACCCCCAAAAAAAAATGATATAGAAACATGATTAAATTAGTTACCCAACATTCATATTTTGAGAAGAAACCCAACAAGTAAATGGGTAGATCTCAAAACAACCCATCAATTGGATGGGTGCACCCAAAATCTACACATGCGTATCCATTAGCTTGAGGCAATAGAAAGTATCTTAAGGCAAAAAAAGAATGATGAAAATTCAAATACTTCACCATGCAAAAATACAATCTAAAAAAAAAATCCTCTAAAAGAAACCAAATTAACCTTCAAGATATCATAACTCTATAACTAATCTCAAGTTTCAACAAAAGCCAAAATCTCATCTTTCAAATATCCTCATATAAAAATAGACATATTATTAACTAGGGGCCAAAAATCCCTTAAGGTACTATACTCTATAATGAATCTATACACAATGTCCTTGCCTTGGTAGGCAAGGCCAATAAAGCTTGGCTTTTGAATAAAAAAAAACTCTTGCGCTTCTACAGCTAAAATGCTTGGACCCATTCTAAAAGGGATGGAAATTCAAATTTAGGTTTGGATTTCAATTTTTGTAAAATGTGATTGGAATTTCATTTCAACAAAATTGTGAGCATGTGATTGAGATTCCCAAAAATATAACCTAAAACTTGGACGTGCTGAATACTTTGAAGTAAGGTTGAGTACCGAATTTTTAGAGCCTAATTTTGTTGGCCTTGCCTACCAAGGCAAGGATATTGTGTTTGGATTCATTATAGAGTATAGTACCTTAAGGGATTTTGGCCTTTATGTAATAATAGCTCTAGTTTTATATGAAGATATTTGAAAGATGAGATTTTGGCTTTTGTTGAAACTTGAGATTAGTTATAGTGTTATGATATCTTGAAGGATTAATTTGGTTTCTTTTAGAGGATTTTTTTTTGAAGATTATATTTTTTTATGGTGAAATATTTGAATTTTCATTATTCTTCTTTTGCCTTAAGATACTTTTTAATGTAAATGGCAAGGCCACAATGTGACACACCCCTTGTTATAGGGATTTAAGAGAACAACAACAACCCAATTCTTGAAGTTAAAATAAAAAAAATCCCATCCTCAATATCATAACACCCAAAATTGGAACCATCAATTTTCAAGGTAAGATAGTATCATTTTCAAGGCTAATGGGATTTGAACCCATGATTGGTCTTGAACAAAAGACAATTCTCACAAATATTTAGATTTCAAACCCTAGATCACGTATAGAGAGACAACTACCCAAATCACTAGGTAACAAGCTTTTAAGACAAAATGAAATTATGCTTTTTTCTATTCAAAATTTACACATGCCAATGGTTTTAAAGCTGAAGTCACCTGCATGTGTAAATGAGTGTTGTGCAATTCTTCCTTTTGAAGGGAACCTTCAATCTTAGTTTTGACACTTCAAAAAAAAAGAGTTTTTGGGGAAGCATGTCCAAGTGCAAGTTTGAGCCTGATTTTCTCAATTTTTAAAACTTGTAATTTTAATTTTGGCACATTTGATCAAATTCAAAAACTTTCGAAATTAGATTTAAAAATTAGGTTTCATTTCATGTACACGCACTAGAACAAAAGGTGTCTCTATATGCCAAGTGATTTCACTGGATTTTGAGTGAATTCACTCGTTGTAATGAACAGGGACCAATGAAAAAATAGTGATTTCATTAATGATTTCATTAGACTTTGAGTGAATTCATTGGTTGTAATGAACAGGGACCAATGAAAAAATAGTGATTTCATTAATGATTTCACTGGATTTTGAGTGAATTCACTGGTTGTAATGAACAGGGACCAATGAAAAAATAATAATTTCATTAATGATTTCACTGAATTTTGAATGAATTCACTGGTTGTAATGAACAGGGACTAGTGAAAAAATAATGAATTCATTCATCTAGTGAACAAGGATTAATGAACTACACCCATATTTTGTAATAGTGACATCACACATGATTCCTCAATGTTAAAGATTGTATGGGTACAAAGTTATACAACAAATTAAATTATTATTTTTATATAAATGTAAATCTCAACAACTAATTGAAATAAAAAATTTAATTATAAAATTCAATCTACTTGTCAAAATTAGAAAAATAAAATAAAATCAATTTGTCAATCTAAATAACTTGGACATTCTTTTAAAGAATTATTCCAAGGTCCTGGGGTTCCTTTTTACCTGGCCCGAGTGGAATCCGGATGATACCCTGATTGATTTTGAGGAGGACCGATTCTGACGCTGAGAACTGGCCTGAACCCGCCCTGACCGAACCGGTTCTCACCCTCTTCAAGATACCCGCCCAACACTGCCCTTGAACGTGCCAACGACACTGGTTTGCAACTTTACCAAAGGCGAGATTGGCCACGCTTTGAGCATTCCTTGGATCGCTTCGTTCGCGAGTACATTTGCTCTTTCACTGCAGATCGAGGAGAACAAAAACACTCAAATATGCGGATCTATTGAAGTCGAGAATCAGAAATCCATGGTCTTCGCATCGATATCCTATCAGCAGAATGAACATTCCTTTCGTGAGTACATCGCTGCTCTTCACTGAGAAGAAAACAAGCAGACATACGGATCTATGGCATCCAAAGAATCCGGTAATGTCCTTCGCATCAAATCCTCTCTGCAGATTGAGCATTCCTTTGATAGACTCTACTTTCGCGAGAACACATAGCTCTTCACCGCATTAGACAAAGAAAACAAGCAGACACACGGATCTATGGCATCCAAAGAATCCGGTAATGTCCTTCGCATCAAATCCTCTCTGCAGATTGAACATTCCTTTGATAGACTCTTCTTTCGCGAGAACATATAGCTCTTCACTGCATTATAAAAGAAGACAAGTAGACATACGAATCTATGGCATCCAAAGAATCCGGTAAGGACCTTTGCATCAAATCGTATTAGCAGATTGAGCATTCCTTTGATCTCTTCTTCCGCGAGTACATTGGCAGCTCTTCATTGCAGAAGGCAAGAAAACACGCAGACATACGGTTCTATGGAAGTCAAGAAGCAAGAATTTCAAGGCCTCTAAAAGAATGCAAGCAAAGATTTGTAGAAGAATTCAGAGTCAGCTGCTGTGAGGGGCGGCCATGCGGCGCATTCTCAACTTTGTTGTTGCAAGCGCTGCTGTTTTCATCCTGCGCTGCTGCTGCTTTGACTCCATCTGTACTCTGCATTTTTGTGTTTTGTGCAATGTTCATTCACCCGTGCAAGCAAAGAAGCATGTGAGGTAACAAATTGCTGAAGCTTCAAGCTTCATGTTCCTTTGCTGGTTTTGTCTCTGTACTGAGCGCGCACGCGTGTGTTTGTCTCCGTTTTGCGGTCTTTGGTTTGCAATTTCTTTGGCGAGTTTGTTTCTTATTCTGTTTTCGACGAAACTGTGTTTCCAAAAGATTGTATGAAATGCTTTTGATCTGGGAGGGACAAAGGAAGGAGCGGCTTTCAAGATCGATTTTACACGAGTTTCTTCTCCTGTTTCGGTAGCTGCTTTGTGTTCTGTGTTGTTTTGTTTGCAGAAGGCAATGGCGGATACAACAGATGGAAGAAAATTTGGGGCGTAAGGCGCGAATCTGCACACAATAGGCAAGCGAATCGGAGCACAATGCAAAGACAGGGATGGAGCAATCTGAGTAGCTATCCGCAGTCAGTCATTCAGTCACACCTGAGGCTTGAAAGAATCAGGCGATGGCGGGAAGTTCGCATGGAGAGATTGTCGACAAGAAGACTCCGTGGAGGATGTACATGCCCTGTCAAACTCGATCAAAACGATCCAAACTACGTGGATCCAGGAGAAGAGGAAGAAGAAGAAGAAGAAGAAGAAGACAAAGGAGTGTTGCTGTCGATCGATCCACACACAACTTCTACAAAGCCTTTTTCTCAGAGACCGTGAATTCTAAAAAGAAGTAAGATTTTCTCGCTCTCTTGTATCAATCTTTTTCATCAAATTCCTGCTGCTGTTTCTTTCCAATTCCCGATCTGTGAATTTTTCCAAACCATTGTACAGGAGAGCGAGTTCTATATCTGCTCGGTCTGCATCACAATTGCCACTTCTTCTCCATTCTAATTAGGTGTTAGTGATGATGTCTTGCAAAAATAAAAGCCAACAAAAGAATAGTCCAGAAACAATTGCCTTCTGCTGTGGGGGGATTTCCTGTACTTTGGGTGTTATGAGGGTTTAGGGTTTGGGGATTTGCTTTATTTTAGTTCATTCATGAGACAAAGAAATTCACAGTTTTGACATTGGGTTTTGCTGCAGAGAATGGATTATGAGTTGCTGGGAAGCAGATTTTCTCCTCATAAGTTGTACACCAAAGATTGCTCACCCATCATCATCTCCAGTTTGACTTCTAAACTCCAAATATCCACATTTGTCCTACAACAGAGACACTGAGTACCCATCATCATCTTTGATGCATAGGTATTACAATCAGAATTTTGCAGTCATTACACAGCTTTCTTGATTCTTTCTGTTCCCTTGTGACCACTGATTGAACACATTTTAATTTGCGTGGGCTGTTAGTATGCTGATCTGGATCTGTTTTAAATGCATGGAGATATGAACTTTGATCAGAAGTGATGGTGTACACTAATTGGTGTGCTCAGTTTTCTTACAGATGCTTTTGAGGATCCCATGAGGTTTTTCTGGAAGGCTCTGTAGTTTTGGATTTTGGTGGGGGCCTGTGGTTGATGGTCCTGGGCACATGTTGTGTGTGAAAATTTTGTAAGCAAAGAAGGCAGTAAAGAATTTTTTGGGGTGATGACTATGACTCTCTGGCATGTGTGATCAATTCTTGTTCGCATCTTTGGGATGAACTAGATAGCATTAGCTGGCAAAAGAGGAGAGGAAGATCATTGTGTGTAGGAGTAGATATCTATGTGGTAATATGGAATTCTTGTCCAAACAATCCTACTTTTGAAAGCTTCAATGACCTTAAAAGTTTTGAGTATTGTTGGGTACTGCAGGTTAGGGGTAGGAGGAAATGCGTTTCATATTTCAGAAGGGCACTCAAAGGCCATCATGTGTCTAATCAAGTCAACAATGCAACTTAAGGTATCTTTTCCTCAATTTTATCCAAATATGCAGGTAAACCTCCTGCATTTAGCCCTTTCTGCTCTTAGCATTCTTTTTTCCTCATGGGTATCTCAAATCCCCATGGCATATGTCAAAAACATCATGTGTCTGCATTTCCAAGGTTCTCTAGGAATACCTTGCAGCAGGAAGGTAGATGGTAAGTCTCCTGGAAGAAAACCCCTGGGCATACTGTGAGTGGAGAGGAAGTTCTCCTTGAGAGGGATTATTGGTAAAGTATGTAAACTGCTCAGGTCGGGTTATGCGTCCCAAGGATCATAGGATTGTCAAATTCTGTTGTGCCACCTATGAAGAGAACTGATACACATCCAGCATGATCAGATAGTCTTGCAGCCCTGTTTATAGTGAGCATTTGCCAAGATCAGTTGTTAATCTAGGAGAGGTAGCATACAGAGTTCGATACATGGTAGGTGGATAGTGAGCTCCATGGCTCAGTCAACATATGCTAGGGCAAGGTGTGTAGCAGGAGGTTCTTCTCAATAGACCCTGATGGACCCCTGTGTTCAAACTGCCTCCAATTTGTTGTCAGATCCTCAATGTTTGGTTACAAAGGTTGAATATATACCATCATCTTCAATTACATACTATGATCAGAATTTCCTTCTATGATCTTTACAACAAAGATTGAAAGTTCTGTCATCTTCAATTTCTAATTATAAACCAAATTTTTTTAGTTACATTTGGAGATTGATTTCTTTTTTGCTGTGATTTTTGTTTCTGTTTCTCATTTAGGTGAGGGATGATCAAAACTTTGACATTGGGTATTGCTGCAGAGAATGAACTAGAGTTTTTGGGAAGGAGATTTTTCATCATGAGTTGTAGACCAAAGATTGATCACCCATCATCATCTGCTGTTAACTTTGAGATGCCAAATATCCTTATGTGTTGTACAACAAAGATTGTGAGTACCACCCATCATCATCTTTGAAAAAATTCCAGTGACAAAGTTGATTCAGTGAAGTTGGTTTGGGTAGGGCAACTTTAGGTTTCATAAGTCATCTTTTTGAGAAGTTGTCATTTGGATAGTTCCAAATTGAAATCTGTTCAGATTATTTCCAAGGAAAGAGGCATGGAAAGGTGATTTTTTGGATGTCTGTCTTTTCAAAGTTTTAAAAAATTTGAACAACATTTTTATGAGCAGAGCAGTTTTTCAATACCTTCTCCACCGATTTGCATCCCATATCTCTTCAAATGAACCTTATTCCAATTGTTCAATTGAATTAGAATTGGAATTCAATAGAATTCAATTTCATTCAATGTATTTGAATTCAATTCAATATTTTCATTCAAATGGAGCTTGATTTTCATAAAAACAACTCATTTTTTTCATCGATTGATCAGTTGATCATCATTAATAGCATGCGGCAGCCAGAGCTCAAGTAGGTATGGCAATTAGAATTTCCTCTTGTGCTTTTCAACAATAAAGACCGAGTTCAAACCAACTAGTACTTGCAACTAACTGAATTCAAGAGAGGTTTTTCTTTGTGATGACTGTTGTGACAACTAGGTACAAAGGAAAGGATGTTTGCTTCTGGAAACAACTCAGCAATGAACAGGTCTCCCTCTTCTAACTGGGAGCTTGGAGTTCTATATACTCGGTACTTCATCTAGCCAAGTTTCACACATGGATACAGCAATGCTCATATTTCCAATGGTGACAAATTTTTTGGCAATGGTGACAGGTGTTGTATTTAGAATTCCCATTTTGGCAACCATGAGAAATTTTGTGCCAAGATGTGAGGGTATATAGTTGGAGGTTCTGTTCTATTCCAGGGGGTGACTTTGACATGCTGGTGCACCCACCCACAGAGCTCAAGGGAAGGGGAAATGAACTGAAAACCATGTTACCTACTCGAGATCTCCAGTCCTCATTAATTGCTGGGAAATCCTTGAAGATTTAGTTGGGTTGGGTTGAATGTGTTTAGTGAGCCAGTTAGACAAAGAAGTCCACTTACTTCAGAAACAACATAATACTCGATAAGAAGAAACAGCAAGTGATCTTTCTCAGCATCTTGGGTGGCATTGCCATGGTGCATTCAAGCCACCACTGCAAGCACCCAACAAGTCTAACCCCCTTTCCAGAATTCCATAAATCAGATGAACCTGTAAATGCGCTTACAACAATTTTTGTAAATTTTTTGTTCTTCCAGTCCTTGATCTGCAAGCCCAGGGAAGCTCAACACTTCCACACACAATGGAAGTGTGAAGCATCCTGGAGCATGGCATGCACAAACTGCAACTTGATTCAAGGCCCAGATTTCAGTTCAAGCTTGGGGGCAAGAAAAAAGTTCAAATGTATTGAAATGGACAACCGTAAGTGAATACATGTAATTCTCCAATATTTATGCATCCTATGCTTCAGTTCACAAATGGTGTATGAAAGGTGCCCAAAAAGTTCCAGGAGTGAAGCGCCCACAATATGGAAAATTTGTGAGTATTACTACTCCCATCCCAGTCTCCATCCTGCCCCTTACTAACTTAAAAAACAAGCCAGCATGATCTGCCTATGCTCAGTTCAAGTTCAAACTGAAAATCAACATGGGCAAAATCCCACCTCTCACAGAACTACAAAAATTAGGGTGCAATGGTGGTGAAAACAAAAGTCAGGAGATCCTCAGCAGAAGGGATACATACAGTTAACTGCTTGAAACTGAAAACTCCCAAGACTCCAAAAGAAAAAGAGCAGCAGGGATAAATCAGTTTGATGAAGAAGATGAGAGATGCAAACTAAAGCAAACTAGAAGGACATCAAGTGGGTCATTTAAGGCCTGCAAACGATTTATGGTAAGGCTCTTATTCACCATGAACACTGTAGAAGAAAGCACGACTAATACCACAAACCTTGTTACAGGCCAGAGGAAAACAAAAACTGAAACAGGACTCAAAATTACTTGATCTAGCAAATTGGGAGATCTTCAAGTTTTTTGCATCTGAGGAGGACAAAAAGAAGAGGTGATAACCTCTTTACCTTTACATAAAAGTCCTTTGAGTAGGTCAACATGATATGGACTCAACTCATCTGGTAGGTACAATGACTTATTGACAATCTCCATGATGCCATCAACCCAGTCAATCTAAGAACCTTTGAGGTGTCAATACAAAACTAATGCTACCGACCCTCTGTAGATGCACCAAAAATGAAGTTGTGAGGTGATGTTACAGCCATTCACTGTTTTAAGCACTGATGTTTTTAGGCAACATTCAAGTGTGGTGTACACTTGTGTTCCAGGAGATCTTCCAAGTTTGTCATTCTCTCCCTGTCCTCATAAGATAATCCTCTCATAAGGAAGCCTTCCCAATGACTCTACCCTGGATATATTGACGAGTTGCAGAGAAAACTCAACAAGAACACTTTGGAGGTCAATGCTGTGTTACATCTAGCAAACCCAAAACAAAACATGACAAGAATTGAGTGCGGCCATAGCTTCATGAGCATCACAAAGTATCAGACCAACACCTTCATCATGAGTAGTAGCAGTGACCAGCTGCAATGACTCCCTACTGACTTCATCAGCTCCTGACAGTGGATATTGACAACTATGTAATAAATCAGTCCAAAATTTCACACAAACAATGAAACAAAATTGTTTCTGGTGATTTCTCAAGAAGCAATCAGAACTATTATTCTCACATACCTGACAAGCACAACTAACACCAAAATCAAATTTTTTTGACATGCCCATCACCACTGATCAGAAGGTTTTCAGGTTTGATGTCCCCATGTACAATGTCCTGAAAAGAGAAAGACTTCAAATGTTCAAAAGTCGATTGACTATGTCATGCAGAAGCTTGTCATTGTCATCTGGCCCATAATACTCAACTCTCTGGCACTCTAAAACCTCAACGCAAATGGCAGCCCTCGCAGTTGTGACACATTTCATTTTAACTATTCCAATATCTACACTACATTTTCCCGTAACTGTAATAACATCTCAGAGGACACCATGTTGCAGGGTTTTCACTATTTCAAGAGAGAAATTTTCATAGCAAGCCATGAAGATAGATGAGCCCTGCTAATACATCAGAAAAGTATCTCCTCCCAGTAGATTCTCTTCTCCCTCCTGGTGTGCCTGAGCCCTCAAATACCCATCCTCCATCCACATATTCCAGCACTGCAACACAAGACCCATGTAGAGCCTCCAAATTACAAATGGAAAGCATTCCATGGGAGGAGCATTCCTTCTACGTACTCTGTATCATGTAATCAAGAAAGAAAAGGACCAGAAAACATGTGATGGTGTTCCATGATATCATTTTGGCATGCACCCAAGACTCTGATTGAGCTACTGGAAAACTCTGTCAATTAGAGGATGAGCTTTCTAGCAGTGACTAAAAGGGTAGTCATGAGATCTGTGACCAGCAGAAAAGAGCCATCTTGAATGTTCATACAATTAAGACAGCTTTAGAAAGGAAAAAAACATAAAGCACAATTTCATACCCATGTGGACATGATCACTTCCAGGGTCATCAATAACTTCTACCAACTTCACAATGTTGGGATGATCTAGCTGCTTCATTATTGCCATCTGTTTTGCACAAACTGAAATGGGTTACAGGCCCAAATATATGTCTAGTCATTTGTGAAGTATTCCTGCCAAAGCTCTTGACAGGCATGGCAGGTAAACAATTGATTGAACTTGCCTGCTTACCTCTCTTAGCACATCCATCACTGCAGTTTCAGTTGGAGAAACTCAGAGTTTAGTTAGTTGTGACTTATGAAATATCTGCATCGGAAACATGTCTATGAGATTGCACAGAAAACTCCACACTAAAAACTTTGCTGGTTTAACCATCATGTCAGTTCCGGTAAAACTGAAACTAAAAATGATGAGAATGAGTGCAGTCATAACCTTACTAGCAGTGCTAACAAACCATCACCTTCATCATGAATAGCAGTGACTAGCTGCTAAACTCCCCACTGACTTCAGTTCCCAACATAATAATAAGCATATAATAATCTGCCCAAAGTCTCAGCCAAATGCTACAAAAATCCATGTCCATGAGCTTCTGTTACATTTCTGGCAACAACAGGAAGACTCAATGATGATGTTAGCTAAAACCCATGAGACAACAAAGCTAAGTTTCATTTCAATTTTGCTTCTTGCTCCTGTACAAGTAAGTGTCTAAGCCCAAGGCAAGCTATAGAGATGCCTACTGAGAGAGAGTAGTAGTTGGCATTGGTGGCCTCTTGCACACAAAACATATCCTTCACACAAAACACAAATCAACTACTTGGATGCAGCACATCCACTTTTAGCCACTGGAAAAGACAATCTATGAGAATTGCAGAGCAAAAAAATTCCACAATATCACTTTGAAGCTAAAAAACCATTTCTTTCAGTTCCAGCAAAACCAAGCCTAACACAACAAGAATGAGTGTGGTCATGACCTTTCAACAAAATGTATGATAGTGACCATCTACCATGATGACATCCAGGTTCATTCTGTCGACGGTAACCTTCTCACCAAACATCAATGCAACCCATACAAAACTGCCTTCATGGCATAACAGAAGATGGCAGTTGAAGTAATAATATTATATCGGGCCCCAGAGTTTGGCTAAACCCTTTTCAAAACCCAGAAACAAGCACAAACAAATGACAAGCTGCAGAAAAGGATTTTCCATACCTCTGATCTAACCAGATTGATGCTTCAAGTTTCCTTGACAGTCATGCTTGAAAGGGGTGAGTGAGGTCCACTGAATTGAGATACTTTCACTGAGGTTTGCAATTTCCTTAAATGCACCCAAGTGCTCTTTTGCAAGCCCGACAGTTAAGCTGTAGTTTGATTGTGTTGCAGGGTGAACTGTTGTGGACAGTTTGCAGTTTTGTTTCAAGCACCTTGATGAGGAGGAGAGTTGTGAAACTGCATTGCTAGAGGAAAGAGAATACTAACAAAGCTTCCTCTTCTTCTTCCTCTTCTCCAATTGTCCAAAACACTTCTTCTTCTTCTTCTTCTTCTTCTCCAATTATGCTAAATGCTTCTTCCCATTCACAATAGTCATGCTAAAGAACAAAAATAGCACCTAAAAAAAACCCAAAAAAAAAAAAAAAAAAAAAAAACCCATATTCAAGAGATTATTAACAAAATCAAATACTCACCCAACTAATTTATAGTTTATGCAAATTTTTAGTTGCATCTTTAGCTAGTGACAAAAGAGTACTCAAAATTCAATATCATGCATCTTAGGTGTGAAAATTATGAATTCAAATAAAATCCTAATCACATTGAGCACCACCACCCTTCCACCAATACCAAAAGCTTCCCACTAATTTTCTCGGTTTTTTTAAAATTTTGATTTTTATTTAAATTTTCAATGACAAAATGGTTCATCTAACCATTACAAAACCACTTTGGTGCACTCCTAGTGATTGAGGGCTTTCCAACCTTAATCAAGTGCATGATAAGGTGGCATTATGGTTTGAAAGAATGTCAATGTGACAAACAAACAAAATAAATTTAAAGTGACCTTTTGATTGCATGTGATGTACCAAATGTGCAAACCATGGATTTAGGGTTTAGGGGGTTTAGGTCCCATCTCTAGGGTTTTATTATATTTACTTTGTACCTAACTAAATCTTCAAATCAGGGGATTTTATTCCTACTAGTCCCTCCAAAAAATCCTTCCCTCCCCCCCTAAACCTTACATGAACACTTCACTTTCTCATAATGTTGCAATGCCTTTGCTTTATACACTATGATGGGAAATTCTTTAGTTTTGTAAACAACCCCTTCACTCACCAAATTTAAACTTTCAAACTCTAAGTGACAAAGGTGTGGGGAATTCCCCCCTTAAAGTTGAACTAGTCAATTGCAACTTGATGAATAATACTAGCAAGATTCATGAGGGCAAGTAACCAACACTTAGTGGATTTTCACATGTTATTTGCGAATGGGGGTTGGTGGGTGCGGATGCAAAAGGGAACACATCTTTACAACAAAATGGGCATTCTTGTTTTATGTATCACATGGTGTTATAGAGAAGAGTTAAGGAGACTTTGTAGACTTTGATTAGAAGACAAAATACAAATCTATTATAACTTACATATATGAATTATATACCATCCATTTTCAGGCCCTATGGTGTATGTTCATGAACAATTTCAACTTTCCAATAGAAACACATTCCTCAAAAAGTTCCCATCACATGATTTGGTTCATTAGAAAATTACTTGAGTAAGAAACTCAATGAAATAGTTTTGAGCAATGCATGCTTTGGCTCCACTTTCTCTACCTCTTACCATTTCAAACATAATCATTCATAATACAACAAAACATGTTCAATCCAAGTTTGGAAATGATCCCATGTAAAACCATTTAATACAAAAGTTGGTTTAAAAACAATCAAATTTACTCTTGAAACAACAAAACAATTGGGATATTTTTTTATTTCATTTATGATAGTTCAATATTAAGTGAATATGCAATCAAATATGACACAAGATTAACAAAATTAAAATGATAGAATTCAATCTATAAAATGACTATTAAGACAATATAAATCTTCTTAGCATGTGTGGTTATGCATTTATTGGGACATTTTTATTTTGAAATTGGATGTAAAGTAATATATGTTTATGTCTTTGTATGTTTACTAATTTCAATTGTCTATAAATGGTTGACAAGATTGATCAATATTTTGACTCTCAAGTTTTGGCACTCAAGTGTTTCATGAACATATATAATGCATGCATATATGACTCAAGCTAGTAATGGAATATATATATATATATATTGACAATATATTAACCAATTTATTGAACAACATGAAAATGTCCAAAAACTTTTGTATGATACAACATTACAAAACAAACCCCACCATAATTTAATTGAATGGGAAAAATAACAATGTACTATATGAAATGAGAATTTGGCACCACATTGTGTCCAAATTATAATATCATCATTGTTGGAATTTGAAATTACTTGGAAAAAAAAAGGTCATTTCATGCCCTACTCTTTCCATGAAAAGTTGTAAGATGAAAGACAAACAATCTCACTTATTTGAATCCCAAACTACCATGTATGAATGAATTCCAAAGTTCATTTTACACATGATTTAAAAATAAAATAAAATAAAATCTAAAAACAAGAAAATCCATGAAACATTAAGAAATTCAAAAAATCTTGCCTTTTAATTTGCCAATTCACCAATTCTGTACTTCACCAATTTTTACAATAGGTTTCAATCATTGGGTTTTTGGCGACAAATTTTTGCTTTTCTAGTTTAAATTTGATTAATTTTTCTAGTTTTCAGAAACATTCACCAAATTTGAAAGGACAAAAAAACAAAAAACAAAAACCCTGGTCACAACTCCCAACTATTGCCATTAACTTGGAGAAAATACTTTTGTTCATGTTTTTACAAGCATATAAAGAAGTCCCCATGTTTTAAGATACATTGCATTAATCTTTAGGGCTGCAATGCCCAACTTAAATGCTCTTCCCATTTCTATCTAATGAACACAAACTCTGATTGTTTGAATTTTTTTATTGATCAATTTATTTTTACCATAACCCATCAAATGATATTAAAAATGTTCAAAAAGTTTGCAATAATATCACCCTAATCTTTTTGGAAAATGGAGAATGCATTGGCAAATTTATTTGCCAAGAGCTACAAAAACAAAGTGCAAAGGAATCATAATCTAAGATGGGGGAAAGAGCCATAAATCACCAAATCTGATTCCACTTTTTTCTATAGTAATAATGTTTGGTTTCATTATGTGACAATGTGGAGCAACATGTTTGCAAAGTTAAAATATTAAATTAAGGGAGAGATTGAAAAGAACGCTTCTTTGATTGTAGCAAGAAAAATCCTCCAAATGATTGAAAATGAAAATAATAGTAGTATCTCAATAAGATGAAATTGTCGGGATGTAATGCACAACATAAAATACTCATGTTGCTTGTGGAGCAATGGATTAGTCTAAAGCTCCAAAGTAATATTCAAAAATGAAAATTATCCATTGCAAGTATCATTTAAGATCCATTTCAAGACACATTGTGAGGTATTCTTTGCCACCAAGAGAGTCTATCATTACCCTCGTGAATTACAAAAGCTTCCTTAAGTGACGAAGAATATCTTACATTGCCCATTGAATTCATTCAAGCAAAGATTGTAAGTAAGGTTTGTTTACAACGCAAAATCAAGGAATAGAAAAAGCACATGGATTTTTCGAAGCAAGATGTGAGCTAACTTTAATTTTTTGTAAAAACTTTGAGACAAGAGATCGAATCAATGTGGCTTTTTCCATCCCATTTGTTTAAATGTGTGTTATTACTACAACTCTCTGAATCTCTAGATATGAAAATCAATATATACAATGTGATTAGTTCTCGTCTTTAGATATGAAGTTGTGTGTGCCTTTGAAAATCTGTTGAGTTTGTTTTGCAATGGGATTTAGATTTTCTTAAGATCAGATTCCATTCAAATTATCCTTACTTGCAACTTCATTTATGCATAACTTAAACTCCTTGGGTGTTCGTGATTTGAGAGGTCTCTTAAAAGATGTGGAAGGGTTTCTTACAAGAGTTTTGCAAAAAAAAGAAGAAAAGAACCTTTTTCAATCTTCAACTCCTAAACAAATTTTTGCACTACATCTAAAGACATAAATTATTAAGATCTTTAGATGATGTGAAGATCATGCTTTAGTGTTTCAAGAAGGAATTATTGCAAAAATCGTATCATTTGTTTGTCAATGTACGACTTCATGTACAAGAAGGAAGAAAATTATTCACATATATTTTGATTTTTTAGGCAAGTCCAATGAGAGTGCACTTGTGAAAATCGGCCGTCCACCCATTGTTTGTTATGTTAGAATTATAGACTTATGAAATGCTGAATTATATTATTAAAAATTTTAAATAAGAGGAGGACACTATGGACATATATTATGGTTAGTTTTTGTTGTTTTTACATAGTCTTATAAATGGGTCACTATGTTTTGTAGACATAGGTAGGCATGATAAATCATGTAAGTTGTCTACTACACTTTATGACTTTTTTATATACTATACCTTGTTTAGTTTTACACTTCAATGTCAAACTTTTACAATAGGACTTTTGTACATAGAAACATTTTTGTAATGTTGCAAATTATTGGAATAGTTTTTGCGTTGAAATTTTTTATTAGGTTTGCATTGGATTTTTTACCATCTTCTCATTATATTTCACACAACTTGAGCAAAGTTTAAGGCACATTTCATAACGCACAATTGTGAATCACTTCTTGCATCTCAAAGCTCACCAAGTCCACATTGGGCTTTACCAACTCCAGCATTCTGTACTTTGCTCAAGGTGTAGAGTTAATAACACAATTTTTTATTGCACATTCTCAATTCCTCATTGGACTTGGCAGAAGTTGTGCAGAATGTGGAGTTGGTAAGTAAAGTATGTGCAATGTAATTTTCATGTCAAATTGATCATTGAACCAATTGCATTTTGAACTTTAACATGTTGAATTTCCATTGCCCTTGCTTGAAATCTTTTTCTTTGTTCAAATCCAACTTGAATAGAAAACATTTGAAGTGTGTCAATTATTTTTCAAGCTTGATTGTAAGCTTTTTATCTTAATCTTTGGAGCATTTTCAATCACAATTTGAGATAAAAGCATCAAAATTTACCTTTTTTTTTGTGGGTACAAGACTTTCAATTATATAGAACTTGGGAATGATGAAGGTTTAGGTGCAATTGTGGTGCATTACTTAACAAGTTCTTTTGAATGACTTCATTGTGTTTGGCTAAATGACACGGTCAAAATTATATCATAAGATATTTGTAACTAATTTCCATGTTCTATCTCTTTTCATTTTCACCCATCAAACATTCAAATGACTTCTGATTGCCAAAAACATTAAGGGTTTTGGTCTTAAACAATATTGAATTGAAGAAATTAAATTGAAAATGAAATTGAAGTGATTTTCCAAATTAAAGTTAATTCAAGGCCACTAGTCTAGCAAAAGGATTTTCTAAAATGCAAACTTATCAAGGAGGTTATGAAGAATGAAAGAAGCAAAATGGGAAATGGAAGAGCAAGAAATAAAGTGTGAGGTTTAAGGAGCTAAGAATGAGATGGCAAAGGTAGTATGATGGGTGTTGGCACATTGATGACTCAAAGGGTCCATCTCAATGATTTTTTTGGTGATGAAAATTTGCCATTTTGCTATAAGATGGGTCCCAAGCAACATGGTGAAGGGAACTTTTTGAAAAATTTCCAAAAGAAATTGTCACTTTTGAAGGATGAAAGTTGTGAAATTGACACGATTCTTGAAGGATTTGGCCAGATTTCTATCTTTCTTCTTTTGAAATTGTCTTATTTAGCTAATAAGTTTTAGTGGTTGTCATATTAGCCTAGAATTTGTTGTTTCTCTATTTTTCTTGTGGCCAGATTTGGCTAAATCCTCTTGTGGCTGATCACCACTTTTGGTGCAACATGAGAAAATTGAAAAAAGAAACGCTCATCCATCTTAGGCTAGATGCACTGAAATCATTCTTTCACATGATCCTAAAGAATCCCAATGAGGAAAAAATGTGATGAAAAAGGGTAAAAAAATTCACTTGAGTCCTTGCCAAGCTTGCCTTTCAATTGCTTTCATCTAGGTGGGGGTTGTCATAAAGGCAATCAACACAAAAACTAGCATAAGAGTGGCCAATTTGCACTCCAACAATATAATTTGGTTTGGGAATTTTGCTAATCCCACTTTTGGTACAAGTGGTGATTTCAAATGAAACTTAATTGCTACAAATTAAGGTACAAGCCCAATTTTACAAACCATCTATCCTTTGGCGGTTAATGCTCTTCAAAACATGTGGAAAATAAGTAAATACATATTATTCATATTCTCCACCAATAAAATATAAATATATATTATAATTTCAGAACACATAATTTACACCCTTTTTTAAAAATAAATAAAATCTCCATGCATGATACAACCATCAGAAACAACAACATACTTAGACTAACATGTTCAATGTCATAGCATAGCCCCAATTGAATGACTTTCTAAAAACATTAAACCAAAAACATATCTTGAACAAAGGCCATGGTGTTCATGAAAACCTTCCAATAGGACAACTACATTGAACCATCAAGTGGATATTATGTTGATAAAAGAACTTGGTTGAAAAATTAACCCATCATCAAAACATGTGGCACAATATGGTTGGAACAAACCATTGAGTCATATGATCATCTTGCAAATGTGGCACATCCACTATTTTTGGATGGATGGAGGTGATCCAAACACCCATCACTCCCATCCATCTTTTTTAGTGTGGCAAGTTTTTGCCACTTGGAAAAAAAAAGAAAAAAGAGGGGCTTGTGACTCATAAAAAAAGATTTTTTTGGGGGAAAAAATGGATCCAAGTTGCCATAGTTTTTAGAGGAATTAAAAAATAAAAATAAAAATCACATTTAGACCATCTAGGTTCTAGCATGTCACAAAAATATAGCTAAAAAAATTCTACTTTCCTTTCTGACCTGTAGCCAAATTTGGCTAAGTCCTCTAGTGGATGGTTGCCAGTCCACCTATCTAACAGAGGAAAAAAAAGGGGGAAACAAAAAACCCTACTACCATCATGGGCATAATGTGGTGGTGCCCATAACTATTGTACCAATTTGTAGGCAAAAAATCTACCCAGCTCATGACTTGAAAGTTTTGCCATAAACCTCATCAGCACCAAAAGCCATTAAAACTTAAAAATTAGAAATTGTTAACTATGATGTACTTATATTTGAATAATGAAAGTATAGGTACTTTTACACAAGGATGGGTAGTTTACATAACAAAATGAGCAAAGGGGCAAAAGGCTGAACCGACACTACTCTTATGAACTCCTTGGCTAACTTTTCCCCCAAAGGACTTGCACCCATTCACCTCCCTTGGCTTTTCTCTCTCTCTCATATCTCTTTTTCTCTTCCTGTTTTCAGTAAATCAACAGCTCTTTTGTCTCAACCAACACAGATCTTGATCTATTCAAGAATGAATTCAACAATGTTGTGGAATTTTAGGGCATGCAAAACCTTCATGGATCCTTCAAAAACAAACTTAAATTGCACTATGAGTAAGTTCCCAATCTATGCTTAGAATTGTTGGATTATGTACTCTTCTAGCATATATATATATATATAAATAATATGTACTCTTTGGGGAAAGACATTATTACAATTTAGCTTCAGTTTTGTTTCTTATTGGGGGGAGAATTTTCACATCCTTGCAACAACCCAAAAAAAGAAACAAAGAAAAAAAAAGGGTGGGGAAAGTGGAGGTGCTAATGATACAAAGGACTTTATTTTGAAAAGAAATGAGACCCAAGTCGCCATATTATGAAGGAAAAAAAATAAAAATCTGAAGTTGCCATAATTAGACAATAAGTTGGGAACATGTTTGAGAGAGAGAGAGATATATATAGGAAGAAGAATCCTAAACTTTTTTTTTACTTTCCTCTCTGACTTGTAACCAAATGTGGCTAAATCTTCTTGTGGATGATCCCAGGCCCATAAACTACCTCAAAAATTTAAAGAGAGAAAAAACAGAGAAAGAAAAAAGGCTGTGAATAAGCTTAGTATGTAATTAGCATCTGATTAATATAAGCATCTTGTGCAGGCTAGTTGTATTTATTACTTACATGTCAAGCTATGAAACTAGTAATTAGAAGTTAGCATTTTGATTAGCTACATCTTTGTGTTTAATTAGTTAATTATTATTATGACAATGTCAAGCTAGGAAACTAGTACTTACATCAGTAATTAGCATCTGATAATTAGCTAGCTAGCATCTGACAATTAGTAGAAGCTTAAATAATTGTGCCCCAATTGTGGCTAATAATTACCATGATTTCATGTGATCAAGCTCAGAAATTATTAGTATCAGGAAGCAGCAGATTAGGTCATGAAGCAGCTGGAGGGTTAATTTAAGCAAGGATTAGAAATTTGATTAAGCAAGAGAAGGAGCAAGAGGAAGGAGAATAAGAGGAAGAAGGAGGAGGAGGAGGAGGAGGAGGAGACAATCATGTCAAGTGATCAGTGGGAAGCTCTAATGGCAGAAGTTGATGTTGATCAGACTGCAGTAGTACAATCCTCATGTAGAGCATTGACAACAAATGAGGATGATGATGAACTGCTGCTGCAGCAAGTGACTGATCAAATTATACTAGTAGGAGATGAAGAGGCTCACAATGTCGCTAATCTTGCTGCAGCTCATGCAGCTGATTTCATGCAGCCAGTGGTGAATCCGCTTGCAGTGATCTGCACAGCTGCAGCAGGAAGATCTGTACTGGATCAGCTCAATAGAAATCATCTGGTGATACCAGGCGCTGCAGCAGCTGCTTATAATATTCATAGCCCTTACATTCAGTTCATGACGCAGATGCATCCTGCTGCAGCAAGCATGATGCAGCAGATGCAGAATCCCATGATGATCAGCTCGGCCGCAACAGTACAATCCTCTGGATTAGATAGTGTCGAAGATCATGAATCTGATGAGGAATTGTTTTTAGTCAGACAACAATCTCATCATGGCCATCAGCAGCAGCAGTTAATGAATTATGTTCCTCAGCAACGTCGTCCTTACGAAGCAGTTCTTCCGGCTACTGATGCAGCAGAAACGACAACAGCAAGTGATGAGCTGCTAGAAGAAGATGTGCAGCAGCAAAGAAACAATATGCTGCAATCTGGTTCTACGACAAGGACAACAGGTCCTTTCCGTATCCATCAAGCCTTGCAAGATGAGCTCAACCATCAATTCCATCGAGAGCAAGCAGCAGCAGCTGCTGCTGCTGATGATCCGGCAGCTGCAGATCCGCAGCTTGAAGCAGCTGCTGGCCGGCAATTGTTGGGAGTGAGGAGCGTGTTTGAAGACGCAGAAGCTAGTGCGGCTACATCAAGTAGAGAATTCAATAGTACTACAATATGGCAGCAAGATGATCAGGCCGGAGTTCATCTGCTTCAAAGGCTGCCTCCTCATGTGACAGCCGCGGGCCCAAGAGTTCTGAGACGCAGATCCAGAGCCAACCGAGGTCATCTGTTGCACATCAACTCTGTTGCTGCTGCATCGCCTCTTCTAGGATCCGACCTCAATATGGGTACTGCCACAAGAACTACTCCCAGCAGCATTAGTACAATTACACTAGGTTTGTTAGCTGCAGGAGCTGCTGCAGCCGATCCATCTCTTCTGGAGATAGAAGCAAGACAGGTACTGCGCGAGCAGCAGCAGCAGCAGCAGCAGCAAGTGGATCAAAAGTCGACTACTGCAGCTGCAGCTGGGTCGACGACGTTCTGCATGTCGTCGATGATCGGATCTGCATGCAGTACTCAAGAGACTAGCAATACATTGACCTCCTGCTGCAGCAGCAACAACAACAACAACAACAGTATAGGAGAGAATTTTGAGTGCAACATTTGCTTCCAGAAAGCGAATGAAGCAGTGGTGACTTGTTGTGGACATCTCTTCTGTTGGCCGTGTCTCTACAGTTGGCTCCATGTTCACTCTTTCCACAAAGAATGTCCCGTCTGCAAAGGCGTCATAGCCGAGACCGCTATCACACCCATCTATGGCAGGGACCACGGTCACTCCACTACTTCCTCGTCCTACAATCCTCAACAACAACAACAGCAGCAGCAGCAGCAGCAATCCGCGAACAACTCCGGAGCTGCTGCAGCTGGATCGACTCATGCACAAACCGCCGGGGCTGCCGACATAGTCGACGACGTTGATGCAACAACAACAACAACAACAACTAGAAGTAGTCATGAGAGTCCTCGGATTCCTCCTAGACCGCAAGCCAGAAGAGTAGAAAGTGCGAGACAACAAAGAGGAAGGGACGAGAGGGAGAGGGAAAGAGAGAGAGCTGCAGCAACATTGATCCGAGAAACAGAAGCGGCTGCAGCAGCAGCTCGCAGCAGTTTACAAGCACTCTCTCTACAGACTCAACTACCAGCAACAGCTGCAGATCATGAAATTGCAGATGGGTATGCACAAGCTGCTGCAGATCAATTACTAAACAACTCTTTCACGGATCCTGATGATCAGGAACTGTATAACTCTGTCCTGGATCATCATCAACATCATCATCATCATCTTCTTCCACCAGATCGATATGCACCTGTGGATTCTTCATCATCGTCACTGCAAGTGATCAGAGCATGGACTGCATCTAATTCACAATCAGCTGGAGCTCCTCCTCCTCCTCCTTCTGCTGCTGCTGTTGATCAGATGATCATCACTGCTGCTGCAGGAGCTCATATTGATGAATTGATCATCAATAATAACACAAGATTGATGAGGTTAGATCATGAGACTAGATTGACAACTGCAGTCGCCGAGGACTTAGATCATGATGATGATGTTGATGATTTGCTGCAGCAGCAGCAGCTTCATACTAGATCCATGCTTCAGTTGCTTCCTGGTTACATTGCTGATCATGTGGATGATATGGGTGTTGTTATTGATCACGCACTTCAAGAAGTTTAATTTATTTAATAATTTGTCTTGACCTAGAACTAGACTTCATGCATCTACACTTCAATTAATGTTTTTTTTAAAATTAGATGAAATTTCATGTATTTCGATGTTCAAAAATTATTTTTCTCTTTGCACCATTAAATATGAATTTTATAATTTCAATGGAGAATCAAGATTGGAAAGTTTAGAGTTTTTTTTTTTTTTTTTTTTGACTTTTGGTTGGCTTGATTGATTACTTATTGATGTAAGATTTGTACATAAAATTTTGGCTTCAACTTGAGCTAATGTGTGAGTGACATTTTGAATATTATGTTTGCATATGATAGATGGGCATGTTTCATAAAAATGCATGCATGCATGCATGCATCTAGATGATAGAATTTAGATCCAATACTAAGGGAAGTTTTGAGTTTTGAGTTTGAACCTTCCATTAAGGACGATCAAATCCCATTTAGTTTAAACCTCCCATTAAGGTCAATCAAATCCTTAAATGGGATAAGCTGCTTGTTTATTTTAGTTCAAGAAAGTTGTGAAATGGATTCAATCCTAATTATTCCAAAAGTCACTCATTGAATCTTACACATCTCATGTGTTGTTCAATGAGGATTTTCAATTTCAAATTTTTTTGGTTGAAATTGCATAATTTTTATTGCAAATATTGTTAAAAAATTGTTAAACTAAAATTTGTAAATTACCAAAAAAGAGGTGAATCAAAGTTCTTGTATTTTGCAAATTATAATAGCCTTACATTGAAGATTGTTAAACTAGGATTTTTAAATTGCCAAAAAAAAGTTGAATTAGAGTTTTTGTATATGGCAAATTATAATAGTCTTGTTGAAGATCAAGCAAGGTGTTCACCCAAGCTACAATTGATGATTCGATGATGACTTTTGAGATTGTCAAGATTCAATGTTCACATGATACCATATCTTTGATCTTTGAACTAGAACAACAATTCCCCATCTAGGAGTTGATGAATGCAACATGCATCATTTATTCTCAATATTGGCTTCACCCTCTTGCTAAGAAACATTCCAAGGACATTTAGCTTTATTGAAGGTTCAATTTTTTTTGAAAAGCTCATTGGCCTAATGATTAATTAGGTGAAGATCCCAACCTTTCTTGATGAAAGCAAACTTGATATGAAAACTTCTTTTTTTAAGATCACTATGCAAAACAACCATGTTGTTTTGTAACCGCCATTGGTCTACACTAGCATCCAACAACATTTTGTAATATCAACTATCAAACTAGTTGGTCCCTTTTGGGACCTGGAGTGGAGGTAGGCCTAACGCCCAATTTTATGCATGGTATTCATGTTTTTCCCCTTTCAATTGTTGGGTCATTTTTTTCCTTTTTTCTACCAAGTAAATTGGATGTGCAATGCATGGTCATGGTCAAGAAGGAACGAAACAAGATTTTGTTTCAAAACCCTTTTAGATTGATGTTCAATCAATATAATAAATAATGCAAAGTGGGTGAAGGGCATCTCAATTCATATTTTTATAAAAATTCAAAATTCTATAAGGTGTATAATGATTTTAAAAGTAATGTGTGTTTTAATATTGTGGTTGGTTTTGGAAATTGAAACACCAAAATCCAGTTAACACTCATTGGAATTGGATTACCTATTATTGATTTTATTAATTAGATGTGGGTACATCTCATATTAATTCTTAAAAAATCTAAACTTTGAAACAATCATGAGCAAATAAAAGATCAAATGATTTTTTTAAATATCTATATACATGAAGGAAGGTTGTTTGTTTGTTTTGTTCCAATGGTTCATGAAACATATCAGTTTGGGTTGCTTGCAGTGCGTTGTTATACTTCCTTTGCCGCTTATTTTGGCACTTCAATTGGAATTGCTGATGTTATTGATAATGATGACCCTCCACCATTCTATCCATCATGTAGTCATGGAATCAAACACCACACAAATTAGCTATGAACATTACATTGTAGATGTAAAAAATCATGCACAGAATCAAAAGGTTTCTTTTTTTCTATGTTACTTCAGCCTAGTTTTTACTTTTGAAAGTTTTTGTCATCTATCTAATAGCACAAAGAAGCTACTTGAATTTTTTGCAATCCTTCTATAAGTCTTTGGATAGGTTGCTTATATAACATGCAAACTCCAAAACGTTGAAATTTCATCCTTTGCCAAAGAATTGTTGTTCCTTTTCATCATTACATTGTGAGAGAAAACTCAAATAAATCCCACCACCTAGTGTACTTATGGCAACAAGAAAAAATGATGTCGCAGCCCTAATCTTGAGAGAGTGTGAGGATGAAGATTCACACTCCCAAGTGAGCTCTTATTTTGGGAGTTGGAGTCCCGATGGACTCCCAAAATTCAGAAAGCAATTGCAAAGGTCAAAACACCTTGCATTGAGGAGTTCTTTATTTATGGAAAGCTATTGAAGTTTAGATGTCTAAAATGGGCTTGCAAGACCCATTTGGACATTTGCAACATAAGTTATGGCAAAAAGAAAGGCCGAGAGTCAAATTGGCAATTTGACCCCCGGCCACAAAAAGTCGGGAATTGACTTGACCCCCATGCATGCAGGTGGTGTGCGACACACCGTTGCAAAGCTCTCGACGAGAGTGAAAACTTTGCTTTAGACCTCATCCCGATTAGAGGTCTAAGCGCGGAGTTATAGTCCCGCAAAATTGCGGGAGTCCAAACCTTAGTAGTTTTGGGACTCCCCCTTGGGACAAAAAGCCATTTGGATGTAGGCCTCGCAGAGAGGTGCATATCTATATATGAAAACTTTTGGGGATGAGAAATGAAGCAACCCCTGATTCCGTTATGAACTGTTCTGGGGATGAGAAATGAAGCAACCCTTGATTCTGTTTGGGGATGTTAAATCCATCCTGTCATCCGCTTGTAATTATTATTATTAACCTTAATCCGGACGGACGACGACAGTTAGGAATTGGGATTAGGTTTTCTTTGTTACTTTACAATGGGGGGGGGGGTTTTAGAAATAAGGGGTCTATGGGGAGGGGCCTTATCCGGCAGTTGGGAATTGGGATCCGGTTTTCTTTGTTACTTTACAATGGGGGGGGAAGGGGCGGGGAATAAGGCCCATGGGTTGGGTGGGTTTCAAAATTTTCTTTGTTACTTTACAATGGGGGGGGGAGGGGGGGGGGGAGTAAGGCCCATGGGTCGGGTGGGTTTATATATAAGGGGTCTATGGGGAGGGGCCTTACCCTATACTTAAGTAATTTTTAGGTTTTACAGCATGTAAAGACTTGCAATAAAATTAAATTTTGCCAAGTTGGGAATTGGGATCAGGTTTTCTTTGTTATAAATATACTTTTAAAATAAATATATTTATAAATTTGGTAATTTTTTTGAATTAGTTGACTTTACACTAGGGAAACAAAAAAAGTTCCCGATTTACACTAGAACTTGGGATCCCTTTTGTTTCTTTGGTTACCTTTCCCACGGAATGGATCTTTTCACCTATCTCCCCCCCCCCCCCCCCCCCCTTCAACACAACAACCCTCATTAAAACAATGACAAAGAGGAAGAGGAGGCCCCTTGGGAGGGCTCGCACATCCGTCGAAATCATTTTGCCCAGGAGAGGCACGCTCTTAGTTTAAAGGAAATAAATATGGTTTAAAGAAACTGGAGGCCTTCATAGTGACCAAAGGTCATGGGTTCCCACATCAATGTCGATCCCGGCATCGAACGCAATGGGTACACGTTAGTAATATTATATGGGGGAAGGTGGTGGCTTCCCCTGAGTTTGCGCCATGGTGAGTCTTATGAGTCCGAGGTCGCTTGTGGCTTGTCCTAGCACCAAAGGTGTTCCAACAGTGTACTAACCAACTTGTTAGTTGGTTTGATACATATTCGAGTGAGTAAATAAATTGTTTGTCATTTTTCCTAGTCCCATCCCAGAGCTTTAACATGCCCTTCTACGCCTTCAAAATGCTGAAAGCCAGGGAACATGCCCCGAACTCTTAACCTTTCCATTGTTTATTATTTTAGACTCCTCTTGAATCTATCAAGGAGCTTAGGAGTGTGTCACGTGTTACTTCAACCTAGTTTTTACTTCTAAAAGTTTTTGTCATTTATCTAATGAGCATAAAGAAGTTGCTTGAATTTGTTGCAATCCTCCTGTAAGCCTTTGGATAGGTTGCTTGTACAACATGCAAACTCCAAAATGTTGAAATTTCATCCTTTGTCAAAGAACTATTATTCCTCTTCATCATTGCACCGTGAGAAAAAACACAAATAAATCCCACCACTTAGTATTTATGGCAATAAGAAAAAATGAACCCAACCTTCCCTTATTGTAATTATGGTAGTAAGCAAAAAAACGAACCTGCCCCAACCACCTATTGTATTTATGACAACATAAAAAACAGATAGCTATTGATTTTTTTTTTATTGTTGATGTAATTAATGACTATCACAATAATTTAAGGGATGTGAAAGGAAGGCATCAAGAATTTATTTTTTATTATGAAGATGCTTGTGGCCACATGGTGCTTTGAAATTTTAGATTGCGTTTTGGGCCCTCAGGCCTACCTCCACTAAATATTTTGCATGATAGAGCTATCTATAGCTATGATTTTACGCAGTGTAGAAGATGAACATTGTTTCTTCACATTGTTTTTCTTGAAATCCAATTTGCATAATTGGGTAACCAAACATTTGGATTTGGTTGTCAAGATGTTTGCATAGGATCATTACATTCTAGACAATTTTCCTTTGGGGATGTTATAAAGGATTGGAGTGATAATAAGGTGAAATATGTAGTGGATTGTTAAATTTTTGTTGTGTTATGCTAGTAGTTTATGGTGCAATTTTTTTATTGCACTTGTAACTTGTATGGTAGCAAAATATTTATTCTGGTTGTGTTGCTATTGGCTTGAGGATTATAGTTGATCATCAACATTTCAACTTGGTACTTGATGTTTGTAGCTCCTAACCATCATATGAATTAATGGAGGTTTGGATCTCCACCCGAGTTCCTTTTCATTGAATTGGATTTTTTTTCTTTCAATCTTTATACATTGCTTGTGTGTTACTATATGTTATTGTTGCATTGTGGGTGTGTGGCTATAAGTGATTTTTTCATCATGTAATATTGACAACAAGTACTAATGTGGGCATGTAGGTATGGTTATGATGTGTATGGCTTTTGTAGGTCTAGGTTAGGTTGCAATGGGCAAGATCTTCAAGGATTAGGGTGCAAAACCTTCCCAATCCATCATAATATTGTTTATTTGTTTTTATAATCTCTTTCATTCTGTTTATTTCAATTGATGGAATTGATGGTCTTCGAATTAGTTTGAACTTTTAGAAACTAATCTCTTAATCCTAAACAATCAACATTGTCGATTAGTCCATTGCAAAATGCATGTGCTTGTTATGTTTCTTACATTTGCATCTACTTGATCGCCATAAAATCTTTCATTAGAAACAATGTTTTGCCAACACACATATCGCATGCTAGCTTGGATCACTACCTAATTTCAAATGCTTAAACTCCTAAGCACCTACAATATGCTTAATTAAAAATAAATGTTAGCCATAGTCACTTACGCTTCACATTTTCAATTTGCCATCAATAATTCCACATGGGTTTAGATGTAGCCTGCCAAGACACCTTGACATTTTGAAAAAAAAATCATTGCTGGGAAAGAATTTAAATCTTGCTACCTACCAAAAATGTGATGAGTTCCATGACTCAACTATTACTTTCAAGTATAAAATTATTGAGGTCACACTTTGTCTCAATGCTCTAAAGTAGTTACCAAAAACAAGAAGTGTCAACTTGGACTTGGACATTTCATGCATGGGTGTCACAAAACGATCTGATGAAGAAGAAACCCATTCCAAGAGTCTTGAACAATTTTGAGATGGAGAGAGATTTTGAGCTCCTCAAGTCTCAAAAAACATTGGCTCATAGACATTTTATGGTTCAATTGGTTTATATTCCCATCATTGAATTGCATATCCAAGGATGAGGTAGAAGGGGAGAGACTCAATACCTTTGTGTAGAAGACACAAATTTGATACACACATTCAAGATTGGATTCCCCTGTTTGTCTTCTTGACACCAAACCATTGAAAATCCTTCTCCTTTGAATCCTCCTCTCAACTTGCGAGTTGGATAGAATTTGGCATCAACATGCTTCAAGAAGTTGGATATGGAGAATCCCCATGACCTTCATAGTTAGGAGGTTCGAAGAGGTTTACTTGAAAAAACATGTGTGCCTAGCACCAATCTTCTTCAAACCTCCAATGATTAGTTGAAGATATAAGAGGATTGACAAGAAAACACATAAGAAGCTTCATTGATACTTGTTGGGTGAACCATATTTGTGCATGTGACATGCAACTACACAAGTTTTTCTTGTGAGTTTTGCAGGTTCCCACTGAATGACCTTATAACAGGTTCTGTTAAAAGGCAACACACTAAACAGCAACCCTTTCAACTGATGGGTGGTACAAGGAGTAGCACCAGACCAAAGAACCATCCTGAAGCACATATTTGCCACTTTTAACCTGAGGATTTCCAGATCCTACCTTCAAGAGAAATAAC
This sequence comes from Sphagnum contortum, assembly GCA_963920785.1. Classification (NCBI taxonomy): domain Eukaryota; kingdom Viridiplantae; phylum Streptophyta; class Sphagnopsida; order Sphagnales; family Sphagnaceae; genus Sphagnum; species Sphagnum contortum. The sequence continues at coordinate 2,906,151 of OY987282.1, forward strand.
CATAACATATACATCATCGTGGTACTTGCGACGATCTCCTTGAGGTATGTCTAGCAGTTCATGAAAGTCCATTCCTGTATTCCACACATTAGACATGCACCACTCAGGATATGCAGTCTGGACAGAGGATATATAGTGCAAGGTGGGGTTCAAGCTCACTACAAGTTGAAGCCCAGGACAAGAGTAATAATATCATGCCCAGACTTGTTGGAAAATTGTATACAAATATATATACACATGGGGTTAATATGCTGGTTACTCAGTGCTGTGTGTTTCCTGATAGAGTCAGTCTCCTTGATATTAGGATAGTTGCTCAAGAAAGGTATCAGGGACGGGCTGCAGCACTAAACCATCAGAGTCCACAATCTCAAGTACTCAATATGGTGAAAAGTGCAGAAGTCCTACCATTTTTCTTGGCAGCACGAAATAAGAGCTCCTCAATTAGGTGCTGAGCAGGGTCTCCATCTGGGAAGTTCTGCATGAACCACTCCACATAGCACACAACCTCCTCATTGCTCAAGTATTGGTACAATCCATCAGATGAGAGTACTAAAAACTGGTCTTGTGGACTTAGTCTGTGGTGGTGAAGAAAAGGTATGCAGGTGATGTAGGGATCAGTCCCTTCAAAGTTGCAGCGGAACATTTTGAGCAGTGCATTGTTCCATGCAGGCTGTTGATACAAAACCACAACACACAACTCAGTTAACGGCAGAAAGAAAAGTCTAGAGCAGTAAAACATGCAAGGGTGTGACTTACTGGACTCAAGCTGGCAAGAAGAGTAACAAGAAAAGGAGATTTTCAGAGAATCTCTAAGGCTTGCAGATTGGTTGAATCCATTGAATATAGACTCTAAGAATTAATTCCAATTGTAAAACCAATAGCCCCAGATCAAGGTGACCAGTTTTCAAGTTGCATAGCTGCCATACAATCCAAAAAGATCACTAACCAATTTCCTATCTCATGAGAATTTGAAACCACAGTTTTGTAGCATCTTCTTGTGGGCTACGACTTTAGCTTCTGAAACCCAAGTTATGGATGGTCATTTCAAACACATCAAATATTGAGAAATCTGGGGTCTTCCTCCAAAAAAATTACCTGGAAGCCTGTTTCAAAAACAAAACTGGTACAAAATGAAGGTACTGAACCATGTTCACCTGTTTTAGAAAGCCAGCACCAAATGCACGTGTCACTTTTAACCTTCCTTTCACCCTGTCGTTGAAAATGACATTCTTGTCATTGGGATGCTCAGCCCTTATTCTTAACACTTCCTACGTCCATCCCCACAACAGCTCACTTTCATAAAATATTCCATTCACAAGAACTCATTTGACAAAGCTGAAACTTTGATGGAGAAAAATGGCATCACAGTGGTGCACAATCAGGATAACACCTTCTCCAAAAGACCTGCTTCTTTACAACACAAAGCAGCCAAACAGAAGTGGGTGACACTGTGAACTCAAAATTGGTAGCTGTTGCCTTCAAGACACAAGATCCATGTAGATTGAGACAACCAAAACCCACAAGAGGATGACTCTTAAAGCATCTGCTATGATCTTCTATTCTTGTATAATGCTGCAGGCTATTAAGTTCTCCCAGATTCTGTGGTTCATGGTTTATCATGCAGAATCCCTGGGAGAGGATTGGCTTTTGGACATGGCATGAACTCACTGCAAAGAGTGAGAGAAAAGTAGTCCACAAAGAGAAGCATTTTCCACAGAGTGGCCAACACACTGCAGCAACAAAATGACCCACTACCCTTGCAGTTCCTCTAGAACAGTACATTTCTTCTAAAGGAAGCCTGTAATGCAGGCAGAATTCAGGAAGAAGGCATCATTACCTACCTCAAGAATACTGGTGCTATGATCTGAAGAAAGCTGCAGGGCATTCAGCAATGATGATGCTGGTGCCAGAGGAGCCAAGCTCCGCACAACATTTTTCACCTGAAGGCATTCCAATTCTCTAGGAGTCTCTTCAATGATTTTGTCCAGATCCAACCGGAACAATGATGTGTCTTGAGCACCAGTCTTTTTAGCTTCCTCTGCTGGAATGCTATTGGGTTGTGCATGGGCCACAGAGATATTAAGAGAACCCAAGCTGCCTTTCTTTGGAACCTCCTGTGCAACAACTGCTCGACTATCCCCAACATTCATGATATATACATCCTCATCTTTCATGAGCATGACAAGCACACATGATCCCATTACCATGAGTTCTGGATTGTCATATAAAACCCTGCCAATCAAGCCAATCTTGTTACAGACAAAGACATAGGTGCAGACAAACCTACCCAAACTTCATGTTCAAGGAAATCTTGAATTTATGGCTAAGATAGGGATCAAATCACCAAAAGCCCCAAAAAGCAATAGCACAAACAAAACAAGTTCCCAGAATTTGAGAAGATCTGTTACTATCCTTGTCTTTCTAAATCAAGAAAACTCTACAATCAATGGTGGACTGAACTACCTGTCAGCCATTTCTAAATAGGCAGCCTCAGTTGCTTTGAGTGCACGCTCAAGTGCTTCCAACACAGCACCATGATCTACCAAATCCCTCTCATTGTTCTGAGCTTCCTGCTCAAACCAGAGTTTCTCCTGAGTCAGCTGTTCCTCAGCCTCCAGTCTCAGCTGCTTGCAAAAGCAGCACACACCACAACCACACCTGCAACCACAACACATTTGTGAACTCTTGCAAGTCAGGACAGTCAAATCTCAAATGCTTTTCTGCAGAATACAATTACCAACTTAAGATGTGGTGCATTAAGATGTGCAGCAAACAGAAATTTACAAACCATACATATGATCCCAACAACATTCAGATAATATCAAACTTGAGATCATACTTGCATTCTTGTTGGGAATGGTGATCGTGTAAGTCTTGCTGCATTGCCAGCAGATCCTTTGGTCTCACTGATTTCTTCTCTTCAACATCTTGTCTGCTGCTCATTTTCATTTGCTGCAGTGGTTTGAGACCTGTATCCTCAAGCATAGTAGCTGCTGACTCATTCATGTGTTTGTGGTTCACCCTTTGTTCTACAGAATTTCCATCAAACATCTCTATCCTTTCCTGTCCTCTACACCCAATTTCCACTTCTATCTGCAGGCTCTGTTTTGCTTCCCCATTTCCTCCTAGATTTTCTTCATGATGGATTCCTTCATAATCTGGCATCTTATCTACTGTCATCCTACACTGGGTAGGTTTTGTAGAAACATGGCAACTTCCTCCACATGCATTGGTATCCTTCCTCAGTAAATCATGTGCAGCTTCATTTAATTTTGATCCGAACCAAGAACATGCTTGACACACCGAGGAATCCTCAGTTTTCTTTGCATATCCAAGGTCAAAAACATCACCATTTACCATCACATTGTGATTACTAGATTGGGTATTCACCACCAGATCAGGTGCAGCTTCTTCAGCCACTGTATTTACAGGTTTTATACATGCAGTATACAAAATGTCCATCTTCTTGCATACTGTCATATCCCTATCACCATCTTCAAGAAGTTGACCTCTCATGGAATCCATGTGATTCATTACACCATTGCCTTCAGAGACCTGACATAAGTCTACTTGATGATGATGATCCAAGGATGTTGTGTGTAGGTGAGGAAGAAAATTGTCGCCCAACCTCTGCATCTCATCTCCTTCAACATCTGATTCTGCACTGGGAAAGACAGTGCCCTTCTTCTCAGTTGAGATTCCAGGAAAAAAATCAAATTCATCATCATCCTGATCCCAGAGAAGGCCCTTGAGCTCCCTGTAGATTGCTGGGTAAAGATTGTTCATGAGGAAGTCTGGTGCATCGGGACCATTGAAGCCATCATAAATCCCCACAAAAAGCCATCCATGCTCCTCAGACAGCACAACATGAACTCGATCCTCACCGGCCTTGCCCTGTGCCCATTGCAAATTTGCCTGCTCTTTTGTGGTATTGGAATCTGAGCTCATGTAACCCCCCATATCTGGAGGTGAATCACTTGAAGAATGCTTCACATGTTCAAGATCTTTCTCCAGGCCAGTCTCTTTGCCCTCCCCCATCACAAACAACTTCATGGGCACAAACAGGGAATGATGCGTCTTCTCCAGCATAATTGCCACTGATCTGCTAAGAGCTTTTTGCAACGGCCCACTCAAAGTCCGCACAAATCTTCCCAAGACACCAACTTTGCTTCTTCTCCTCTGTTTGTGCACTGGGTGAAGTTCAGCTCCTGCTGCCTCCAGTGGGCCTGACAGAGCTCCTCTCTCCATTGGTCCTGACATGAATCCTCTCTCCAGTGGACCTGAAAGAAAGCCCCTCTCCAGTGATCCAGAGAGAGCACCAAGATTTGTGGGGCCTGAGATTGAAGCTCCTGAGAGAGGAACGGGAGGAGGAGGAAGGGGTCCTGAGAGAGGCCCGGAATTTGGAATCAAGCCACGAGGAACAGGTTGCAGAGGTAGAGCACTGAAGGAAGATGTGCTCTCAAAAGACGAAGCACGATCAAACAGAATGTTGTTGGAGGAGTTGTTGAACTGTTGTTCTTGCAGGGAGGTTGACATGATGGAGCTGGGAGTAGCAGTGTTGGCACTTACAGAGGCTCCTGAGATGGCCTTGAAGGAAGTCTCAGACATGGATCTGGATCTCTCACCTCCCCCTGCTGCTGCACAATGTCTTCTCTCCCATGTCGTTCTTGATCTCTTTTGCTCCAATTCACCAAGTCTCCTGCTGCTGCTGCTGCTGCAGCCACCACCCTCTTCCACAGCTGCTGCTGTTGCTCCTGTTCCACCAATTGCAGCAGCAGAAGCAGCAGCTCCATCTGCCTCCAGCATCCCACTTTCTGACTCAAAGGAAAACTCCCATGAGATACTGTCAGAACTGAAGGTTGTTGGAGGCCGGACATAGCAGAAGGAGTGACCCAGACCTTCATCTGCAGGAGGAGGAGGAGGCTCATAGTTCCCAAGTAGTACAACAGAAGGATTTCCAAGCTCTGCTCTACAAGAAGGGATGAGACAGCTGCCCACGGCTCTTGACACCTTGTTTCCCATGATCAGATCCTTTTCTCACAACCACCATCGCCAGCTCTGATGATGAGCAGCTCCTTCTCAGCACAAGTCTGCATACGGCAGTTGTTCTTTATGATCCTTCCTTAAATTCCTCCATTATTATATCTCAATCTCCAGCAGAAGATCTCTATTAGTAGAGCTGAATCTTTCTTCCTTCCACAATCTTCTTGCCTTTGTCATAGTTGTGAAAATCCAAAGGATGACTTACAAATCCAAGTACTCACGAGGTAGCAAAACTCCTGGCAGGAGTCTTAGAAGAAAGCTTGTTTATGATCCTTCCTCAAACTCCTTTCATTCTATCTCCATCTCCAGCACATCTCTAGTAGAGCTTCTTCTTCTTCTTCTTCTGTCTTCCACCATCTTCTTGCCTTTGTTCCTTGTCTTGAAAAATCCAAGAATGACTTACAAATCCAAGTACTCACAAGGAGGTAGCAAACCTCCTGGCAGGAGGCTCAGAAGAAGGCATGCCACAATTATTTGCTTCTGGTGCTCATTGTGCACCATCACCACCACTGTAAAGCAAGGCACAGCACAACAGTAAAGCAAGAGTGTGCACAAGTGATTGCAGCTCGTCGATATGTGATTGCCAAAGAAATTGTAGACAATTGGCTTAGAAAAGCATGGATATCATCGGTGTTGCCATCAAATCTTTGTCAAGCTCTCGAATCGAGTCTATTCTCGAAACAAGAACAAGAAACAGCAACAAGAACACGAAACAAGAACAAGAACAAGAGCAACAAGAACACGAAACAAGAGCCAGAACAAGATACAGCAACAAGAACACGAAACAAGAACAAGAACAAGAAACTATCAAGCTATCACATCTCTATCAATCTGTCGATGGATCAAGTCTATTCTCGAAACAAGAACAAGAACAAGACGGGGAATTGAGTAGCGAGCAGCGAGAGCATGAGAAAAGAAGCATGGAATTGTTGCAGGTAGTCTAAGGGAGAGCTGCAGCAATGGCAAATTTGTCGACGATTCCAGGTATTACGTGCGCGCGCACGCAGGAGCACATGGATTCTTCTTTCTTTGTGCGGCTTGTGAACAAAATCTCCGACGGTTGCTGCTCGGAAAAGAAAATTGGCCCCTCCTCATCTTACCAGGCTGAGTGCTTTGACTGTTGAGCATCTTGTTCTTGTTCTTCTTGTGCGGTAGAAGAGATCGCCATCATCGCTGTTGCTGCTGCTCTTGTCCTCAACACACTTGCAAGAAATCTTGCAGGTAAGAATGAATTCCTCTCTCTCTCTCTCTCTCTTTTCCAGATCGCTCTTCTCTTTTCTGTTCCTAAACATTATGATCATCATTTTCTAATCTACTTTTGAGGAAGCTCATCATCATCGTCATCGTCATCGTCATACTCGTCATCTTCATTTGTGTTCGGTTTTTGAGGAAGCTCAACATCTTCATCATCTAAATTTCTGCTCTGATCTTTTGAGAAAGCTCAACAGCATCATCATCGTCATTTCTGTTATGCTGTTTTTGAGGAAGCGCAACATCGTCATCGTCATCTTCTTTTCTGTTCTGTTTTGTTCCTTAACACACCGTCAGAAATAATTTCTCTTCTGTTTTTGTTCCTCGATATCATCATCAAAATCATGTGTTTCTGCTTTTGTTTTGTTCATAATCATCAAGAAATTCTGTTTTGTTTTTGTTTCGTTTCTTCATCATCATCATCATCAAGAAGTTCTGTTTTGTTTTTGTTTCTGTTTCTCACCATCAAAATCAGGTTTCTGTTGATGTTCCTGTGTCCTTCACCATCATCATCATCATCAAGTTCTGTTCTGGTTTCTGTTCTTCATCATCATCATGTTTCCGTTTTACTTTTGTTTCTGTTCTTCACCATCATCATCATGTTTCTGTTTTGTTTGTTTTGTTTTGGTTTGGTTTGGTTTGGTTTTTGTTTTTTTGTTGTTTATGTTTCTTTTCTTCATGACCATCATAAAGTTTTTTTTTGGGAGGAGGAAAAAGAGAAAAGATTCACATAAGTACATTTGTTGGGTTCTTTGACTTTGCTTTGTCACAGATCTGGGGTGTTTGCCTCAAGTTCTAGATGGAATAATCTCTCTCACCCAGAACAAATCATGTCTTGTTCATCATCATCAAGAATCCAGAGAAGGAAAGAGCAAAGTTTTTGCAATGCTTTTTTGCTGGTTTTCGATTGACTTTGATAACAACTGTTTTGCTTTGATTTTGCACTGCTTTCTTTTGGCCAGTTTTCCATTGACTTTGGTAACAACATTTTTGCTTTGATTTTGCACTGCTCTTTTACTGGTTTCCCATTGACTTTGGTAAAACATTTTTGCTTTGATTTTGCACTGCTCTTTTGCTGGTTTCTCATTGACTTTGGTAACAACATTTTTGCTTTGATTTTGCACTGCTTTTTTTTTTGGCTGGTCTTTCATTGACTATCTTCACAAAGTTTTTCTTGCTTTCTTCTTTAGTGAAGGTACTGGTGTTGAAGTTTTATTGGATGGAAGATATCTCATCCACTCCACACCAAATACTGGAACAAAAATGAAGGTGATTACTGCTACTATTCCTGGGTGTTTTCTTTGCCAGTTTCTGCCCGCATGATGATTCTTCTTGTTATAGACTTCTTATGTGCGGATTTGGGCTTTGTTGTGGCATTTTTTTCCCCAAACTATCTTCTTTTGCTTGTTTTCCTAATTGAGAAAGTCTCAATTGTTAATAATCAAAGAAAAAGAAAAATAAAAGACAAGTTTAGGATGAATTTTGCCACAAAAGAAATTAGTTTTGGGGTTATCTCCAAGCTGCAATTGATGATTTGCATCTATTAAGTATTTTATGTTAAGTCAGGCGTCTGTCCAACACTTTTAGTCCAAAGTAATGCTTAATCAATCAATCTCTTGTTCATGATTCTTTTGGGTAAATTAGCTCATCTGTGAAGTGAAGTGTTGATCACTAACTGAGTCCATGCTGCAAATGTCTAATTATCATGGAGGTGGATGCCAGATGTGAGGCTTCTATTTGACCTTGGCATGGAGCATGAGTGACTTTTTCTTTTTCCTTGTTACGTCATCAAGATTCAACAATGCAAAAGAGGTTTGGGTTTTCAATCGAGTGAGAACACAGCACATACACAATAGATGACATCCACAGAATCAAAGGTACATCAGCTAAAAACACCAAGAACGTGGCAAATTATTTCATAAGTTCAAGAACACAACAAATTGTCATTGACTCATTCAGTTTACAATTAGCCCCTAAATGTCTGATAAACCAAAAATGGTTTTTAAAATATTTAAAAATGCTGTGGGCAAGAGAAATTTCAAAATATTTCTTTTCTTTTCCTTTTTGGGTTGAGTGGGGTTTTCTGAAAACTTTCAGATGGGATGACAACCAAGATGTCCACATGGATTTGAGTGAGGTTTTGATCAAAATAGTGCATGTGTCGGGCCTACAACTAATGAACGCAATTGCTCACACTCTCAAGTGTGCCCCAATGACGGTGGTGGGGATGGCAAGTTGGTATCAACAGGCTAACTCCCAAAGCCCATTTATGAGAGCTTTACTCAAGAGTTCCAACACCATGTTCAACATGACTTCCCTTTGAAGTTGCTACCTATTTTCAAAATACTTTCTGTTCAAATTTACATTTCAGAAATTAGAAGGCTTCATTCCTACTTGAAGAATCACATTTTGATGAAGATATTTTTCAATGAATACTTAAATTGATCATTGTGAGTGGCATATTAGGATCCAGGCATTAGTCTCATGTTAAAAATCTTTTTTTGGTCAGGGAAGTCTCTCTAATCCGACCTTGGCCATCACATGCTAAATCCTTAAAATCTCAATCTTACTTTGTCATCTCATTTGTCATTTTTTATTTTGATTAAAAATTCTACCCAAGACTTTCAAATGTGTAAACTTTGAATCCCATGCTGAACTTTTGTAATCCCCACAAGTGAATAAAGTACATTGAACTAGATTTCTAACTAAGGCTTTGAATAGAAGTAAAATGGGTGTAGAAAGGGCTTCAGCTCATAAGGGTTAAGACAACCAGTCCATCAGCCAGGTGGTACATTTGTGTGTTTTCTATTAGATACGGAAAGACTGCCCAGGAGAAGTCCCCCTAGTCTCCAGGGGGCTGGAGGTTCAAGTTGGTATAACAACACATATTTGTACTGACTACTGACCTTGTTCTCTGAAGGATGGGATTATTTGCATTCAGGGAAAATACTTCACGTGGCTGCTGCTTGTGAAAATGGAAACAGAACAATGCAGAACAGGAGGACCAATTCAATGAAAGAGGAGGGTAGGGACCAAGAAGGCTTGCAAGTTCAGCTACACTTCTCTACTTTGAGGAGGTAGATAATACAAGCTTCCTTTGAGCAATCTCTTTATTTGCCGTCAGCATCAAAGATCTTCTTTTCCCTTTTGCATCAGACTTGCAATCTCTTCATTTTGTTGTTTTTTTGTTGACTAGCCTCAAAGAACTTCTTTAGCCTTTTTGAGTCAAACTCGCTTCTGGAGTTCAGGGCCCAAACACTGAAATGGGTACAATGCCTCAAGGTGCTCTTGCAGACAACCTTGAGATTGACTATTGGGGATGTGCTACTATTGGGAAGTGTAGTACATACTAGTGTACTAGTACTAGTAGTAGTACACAAGAATCTCAAAGTTTCAGCAGGCATAGTACTTGGACTTCTATCAACTTGGATGTTCCCCAAAGAAGAAATTTTGTTAATGTGTGGAAATCTTTTGCTTTCCTTTCTTTGAGGTACAAAGTTGACAATGCCCACTTTTGTTCCAAAGGGTCCCAGGAGTGTACTACCCGGAGCCCAGAATGAGAAAAGCCAATAAGCAGAATGCCCAGGCCACACAACCCTTCGTCCAAACAATTTGCCACCTAAAAACTCTATAGTGCAAAGGAGACTTTTGTAGACTGTCAGAATTGACCATTATTATCATCAGAACTTCCCAAGGGACCCAATTGTGTACATTATTAATGTAGTATTTTTTTTTCCCATTTGGGTTTATTAAAACATTACCATGAATCCCAAGTCTCAAACAATAATTAAACTATTTTGAATTTTTGTCAATTTGTGGAAACATTCCAGCTTCCCCAAATCGTAGCTCAAGTTCAAGAGTCGTAGCTCGAGTTCAAGAGTCATGACAAGAAGTTTTAGCATTCCAAGAAATAAAAAAGATCCCCAGAGAAGAAGGAGCTTTGTTTAAGAAAGAAAGCAAACAAACAAACAAAAGCTTGCAGTTGTCAGCTTGAACACACCATCCTGATGACTCCTACCGTATCTCTTAAGTCAGGCACCCATGCCTTTTTGACTTGACAATTGCAAGTGATGCCAAATTGCCATGGATGAGACAATTCTCTCCATGTGTAGCTAGTGTACTCTCTAATGATTCTCAACACAATTTTGCTTGGTAAGATAATCAGCAGGGCCAGCTAAAAAAGAAAGGACGACAAATGTGATTCTTCAAGTAAGAATGAAACCTCGCAGCCAAATTAGCTCTAGCTTTTTAGCTCGCCCTTTTTCTTCCCTTATCAAGAAGAGTCATGGAACCAACAACAATACTTGAGAGTCAACTTTACTCTTCTAAAGCTTGTCAGCCTTTTGTGCCTGGCAACTTTGCTTTTGGAAACTATTATTTAGCTATCAGTATCTTCATGAGTATACTAATGGGAGGTGGGGATTAGGTTTGGTTCAACCTATTCACCACACGGGATGATTGATGAATTTTTTAAGAGGCATAGAGAAGTGTTAGGTAAGCTTTATTGCAAAAGAAAACTAGCCTGGAGTAATGAGGTCAAGATTCTTCCTTGCTTCAAATTCTGTGCCTTCCATCATGGGCCTAAATTCTTTCCATGCTAGGATGAGGATTCAGCTAAGTAAAAGGGACTTTCTTTCTTGCTTTCTTTCTTTCTTCCTCTCTTTAGGGTTTGGGGTTTAAGGTTTAATAATAGAGGAGGGGGTTTTCTTTCTTTCTTTCTTTCATTCTTTGTGGGGTGAAATGTTATCCAATCCTCTTATGAAATGGGTTTTGGCAATCATTTACACACCAATTTTGGGGTTTTTTAGGGTTTAGGGTATCACCAAATGGCAAGAGAATATAGACCCTCCTCTTTTTGCCAAAGCGTCCAAATAGGTTTGGCAATCATTTACACACCAATTTGGGGGGTTTTTTAAGGTTTAGGGTATCACCAAATTGGCAACAGAATAGACCCTCCTCTTTTTGCCAAACCATCAAAATGGGTTTGAGAATCATTGACACACCAATTTTGGGGTTTTTAAAGGGTTTAGGGTATCACCAAACGGCAAGAGAATAGACCTTCCTCTGTGTTTTACCAAACTGTCACATTTTGTATGTCTGACTAGAGTGTGTGTAGAGACGCCAGGTTCAGGTAGTCTTGGAATGTGTTTTTAGCTGGGAGATGAGGCACACACAATCACCATCACGGTGACTTCAAATTGCCAGAATTCTTAGAAAGAGAACATTGGTCCCCTAGGTTAAAGAGAAAGGAAGAAGCTTTTGTGTGTTTGGGACTTGCTTCAATAACACAGTTAAACCCTCTCTCTGTGCCTGATAATAAGCCATGTGGAGTGTGATCATAAGCTCCAAAAAATGGCATACTGACAATCGGAAAGTATGCATCAATTCAAAGGCCAGGTTGGATAAAATAAGGCATGCAGCAAGCTTCTAAAAGAACAACAACAAAACAACGAGACCACCTTGCATTCAATGCATTGTCATTTTCTACGATTAGCTTGCACTATGGAGTTTGAAGAGCCCAATGGATTGATTTCTGGAATGCCAGGTTCAGGTGTTTGACAACAAACTAGTGCAGACAAAAAACACTATGCTTCAAACATTAAAAGCAGGCTGATGATATCTATTATTATGAAAGGTTGTTGCGAAAAAAAACTCAAGAATAGTAATTCATACCTACCTATTACCAAAGATTGTGAAACCTAAATGTAAAAAATTAATTGAATTTGTTTACAACTTTTACAAATGTTAGAATTTAGAACTTAGGAGTTTGATTTTGTTCTTCAGACTTCAATGTTTTTTATGAAACCCTGCCCCCACCATATATTACCCAAAGTGGGTGCTTTAGGGTTTAGGGTTTAGGGTTTGCTTTTGTTCTTCAGACTTCAATGTTTTTGATGAAACTCATGCTCACCATATATTAACCAAAGCAACCCCCAAAAAAAGGGAAAAACAAGGAACAAAATGGAAGGACCCACGTCCAAGAAGACAAAATGAACCATATGTTTTTGGATTCCTATCACAATGACTGTATGTTTTAGAAGCAGTGTTTTTTTTTTTTTTGCTTCCTCCAAATTTTTAAAATTTCTGAACGTTACAAGTCTTTGCTGAAAAATGAAAATAAGCATTTTGACACTGGGAAAAACCATGTGTTTCCAAGCTTTCCTCCAAAGAAGTTTGAGGATGTACACCTAAGCAAATTGGTGTCAACAGATTGAAATGCAACGAGAACAACCTAACAAATTGGGTGTGTGTTGGCTTTGCTAAAATGCAATGTTGACGAAGTGTACATTGGAGAGACATGAAGTGAGTTGAGTTTGTTGTAGTTTGCTATGATCTAATCCCCTTGAAAGTTTTCCTCCCAACTTTCTTCTTTCTTTGAATAAGCAAGAGCACTAGTGACGATCATACCAAAAATGGATTTAGCACTGATGGACAAGTTATTGGAAAACTCTCAAAACAAGAGAAAATCTAGCAGAAAAACCTGACTATAAATAACATCAGGAATCTGTTTAAATCTGGCAAACTCTTTTGTGCGGGGTATGATCAAATTTGGCTAAATTTTTAAGAATCTGTGAAAGAATTTATTTTTTTCCAACTCTTTTGAGTGCAATTTTACATCAGTTCACCAGAAATTTTCTGGAAAACCACTTAAAAAATTTAGCCCCTTTCTCTTTGGTGAAAGGAAATCATGAGGAATTTTTTTATAAAAATTGCTTAAATTTCGCCATATGATTTGATGGAACTAGAAAGTGGCTACATTGTCTCCCTCTAAGTCTGTGCACATATGCACATAAGTTCCATGCCATCGTTCCTTCACCGCTAGGCAGCTATTTTTGTCCGCCAATGGCTTCTTTATTGCCCCTCCACCCAGCAGCAGTGGACTCCATATGCAAGCCAGCCTCCATTTCATCCTCTACGAGCATCTCCAGCGGTGCTCAGTATGTTACCCTGCAAAAATATTTTTCAGATCCATATTGACTTTTCTGCAGCCCACCCATAAAACTGAAACGGGACCAGCATATAAGTGGGGAACTACTAATAGCAAATCACTTGGACTAATCATTATGATGGGCCAATCAGAAACACCGAGAAGAAGTCAGATCATATTTACTACACTCTGTTCTGCAGGTGCACCGCATTGCTGTGCCTTTTACTAGCCAACGCAAACTGTACATTATGCTGTGCCAAAACCAGTTTCCTGAGCCAAACCAGCATGTTTTGACTTTTCTTCATCCAATTATGCTCTGTAGGGTCGGTCGCATACTGAGCACTGCTGGAGATGCTCTTAGCAGAGCAGAAGCCCAGCTGGCAAATAACATTCAGAGAGAACCCTAAATCTCACACCATTTCTAAGACAGCATTTCTAAGGAGAACTTTTCCACTTAGAAAAAGCTATAATTTGTTTATATATATATATATATATATATCACACAAATCACCACAATTACTTACAATATTACTTTCATATTTTTCATATGCCAAATTTGGCTAAATATGCTTATGGATGATTGCCACTTGAGCAACATCGCAAAATCAGGAAAAAAAAAGAAGACATTGCATTTAAGAGTTTAATTTAACTAAATAAGGATGACCCATATTGGCCATTTAGTATTTTACTCATACAATAGGGTATATGGTGGGGATATTTGAATCCAATCCAACCCCCACAAATTAACTTTGTATACTAAGATATGGCCTGGTTGGAAAATGTACCCTTTCCTAATGAGCAAAAAAATCTTGAAAATTTGTTAAATACCCAACACCCAAGGAGTATAAGAAAAATCACACATCTGCACAAAATGCTAGCACACACCGCGTTTTATGTTTTTATCTAGAATTCAAAGTAACTATGTGCGAAATTCACATACATTTATCATAAATTTCTTTAACCAAAGCTGAAAGGTTTTAATTTGAGCCCATTTGACACTAGACACTAGAGCAACACTAATAGTTTTTTCAAATAAAAGAAAAAAGAAAACCCAGAAATGAAATGGCTCTTATTTAGAGCCCAAGTTGAACTAGCACCCACCAGCACACCAATGGAGGATGGATGATATATGTGAACAGAATACATTGAATAACCACGGGGACTAACCGTGGTGGTTAGCTATGTACATGCTAAGCTATGGGACCACCCATGGTGGTTAGCAATGTACCAACCCATCCACAATGCACATGTCTCTATGTACCTAGTAGCCACCAAGCGCCTTACCGACTTAACTACATACATAGTAACCACTTACAGATCCCGAGCTATGGTATTTTGGTGGCATAAAATTTTCACCAATAAAACAACCACTAAAAATCACACCGGATAGTAAGTCGACACTTGTAAAAGAAAAAGGGCAAAGAGAAAAAGCTGTATTTAATTATATTATTAATACAAAAAATATTAAATTAATGGTATAGGTATATAGTTTCAAGTGTCAAAAAATTAATAAAAATAAATTATTAATTATTAATTATGTACATGCCTTTTTCAGATAAGTAAGTTAATAATAGCCTATCTCAATGAAATGACCGAATGTCCATATTTTGGAACTAAGAAAAGGCCACAATGAACCAGCCAGTGCACCCTTAAGGATGAATGGTAAGTGGTCATGAAACAATTTTCCGTTGAGATCCAGTTCCTTAGCTAACCATGGTGGTTAGCTCTCAGTTGGGTTTTTTTTTTTTTAACCTACCTACTAACAACTCACAAGCATGTTGTTAGTAGGTAGGTAGTAAAAACAGCCCTTACCTATGTATAAACCATCTACTTACCTAATAGTAACCTATTTTCCTACCTACCTACCTACCTACATACCTACCTACCTATATATGAAACCTATTTCTTAGCGTTTATGGTCCTAGAATTAAATTATATAATTTCGATTTCCAAAGCATAAATGCTTTGCTCATAAACCCATCTTCCTCTTCAATTCCATTTTTATATGAGAAAATGTATTGTAGCAAAAGATCATACATCTGATTATTAATTTTCCATACATATCTATCTATCTAACTAATCTATCTTGTGGAAAATTTTCATACTTTATTTTTTATGAGAATGTGGTATTTTACGCATAAGTTTGCATGTATGGTGTATAAGATACAAAAATTTGGTCATAGCTTTTGGAGTGGCATGCAAGAGGAGTTTGCAGAATTAATTCCTACAAATTTTGTTGAGACCTGTTATGGTGTCCAAAAAGTCTTGTACGAAATAAAAGGTTTCTTTGAAATACTTACTTATCTGGTTATTAACTTAATACTAAAACATTTTTTTTGGTTGTGTAAAATTGACCATTTATTGGTTTTCTGGTTATCATTAACTATAATTTAATTGGTTTGTTTTTCAATTTAATGCTACAAAAAAAAGTTTGTTGTTGTGTAGAATTGATTGTTTATTGAATTTAGGGATATCTTCATTTATGGTTTCTTTTTCTTAAAATGGCAAAATATAATGAACAACAATGCAATAAACAAGCTTATAAGTAAAGCTTGTGCAAGTTATGCTTTTCCGTAAAGCCCATCAGCTTTTTACACTAGGTAATTGCATCCTCCAGGTACAATCGAAAAAACAATGCTAGGCTTGTTTACAAGTAACAAGAACATGGCCCATTTCGAAAAGAATGCTACATCAATGTATGTGTGCTTGTTCCAATTAAAATTGCAAACACGAGACAAAGAATTCAAAAACACTAGACTTGAACCAATTCAACCCTCACATCAATTCCCGCAACTTCATAGCATACAAACTGATGTCCAACGTCAAAAAACATTATTGTACATTGGTGGTCACACACCTGTCACTTGCCAATTGGCTGACCATGGTGGTTGTCACACAAAACATGAGAGAGTTTCTATTGGGTACTTATAGAAACTTGAAATTGGTTTTGTTCATTACTTTTCTTGTGTGCTTGTTGGCAAAGTCAAAAGTTTTTTCAACTTATGGATCATCGTGTTAGGTGGCCTGATAGGTAGTAGGTAAGTTATCTAACCCAAATGGGAAGAAAAGACATTTTGTGGTGGAGGGAGGGCTGGGGGGGGAAGCTCTATCTGTCTATTTTCTAATAAGGTTCTCCAAACCCTAAGCTCTAAGTATGACTGAGATTATGTTAATCTGGACCTTTCTTTCTCCCTTCTCATCCAAAAGCACAAATCTGGGAGAGGACATCGAAGTACAAAACCAGAGAATCTAAGTCCAACTTGGAAAGACTAAGGGAGGGACTGATAATTATGGAGATTCTAACTCAGCTACCAACTGCTTGTAACCAGTCAGCAGCAGGAGGCTTGGGTGTTTACCAATAATTGTTGACCAAGGTAGGATGGATATGAATGCCTCCAGCAACAACTGGACTCCCCAAAGTGTGAGGACCTGCACAAACTTTGACCTGCAACAAACATGTGCACCACCCACCTTGAGTCCTTGACCAAACAACCCTCCTCCCCCTTGAAAGCCATACAGATTTCCTAATAACCAAAATGCTTTGAAAATAATAGAGTGCCAACAACAAACACTCGGCTTTTCTAGAGAAGCACTGAATTCCTATCAGTATAAAGAAAAAAAATGAATATCAATATCTTCATCATTGTAGAGAATTTCTCCACACTCATGCTGTAAGTAAAAACCAGGGACAGTATTTAGAGATGACCTGATAACAAGGTCAGGGATGAAATTGAGTTCTGACGCATAACAACAACAACAAATCAGCAAGCATGAAAAAAAGGAGGAAAACCCAAACCAAAAGAAAAGTGAAAAGCAAGACTGAAAAACAAAGGGATAAGAATCAGCTCAGATAAGAACACTTACCCTGAGAGAAGTGATCATCAAGCCAGGAAAAGCATTTTAGATACTCAAGGATGCTGCTTCCAGGGAAGGAGAACGCTTAGTATCAGGAGCATGGTTATCAATGATCTTGTTGGGGCAGAGAAACAACCAACCCTGTTGTGACTCAAGTCACAAAAATAGACCACAAATCTGATAAACTAGACTTAAAAGAGACCTGCTGCAAAGCCAAGGATTGCTCTAAACATTGCAAAGATCCTTGCCTCATGACATTCTCCAAAACTACAAATTGACTTATGAGTATAACTTTGAGCTTCTGCTAGTCTAGAAGTCTTGTTGCAACAGAAACTTAATCTCAATGGTGTGTCCATAAATACCTCACCAGCTAGACATATGAACCAGCAATTGTTGCCCACAACCAGAGAAAACAGGGAAGCAATAAAACTGTGGCTCTGCAACAGCTAGGCTCTCGTTGAAAAGATATGAAAGTTGCAGTTGCATCGTTCCCTGGTAACCCTCCAACTTGAATCTAGCACACAAGATCATGCTTTTCCTTCTGTATTTGGTAATATCATGTGAAATGGCAATATACAAAGTGATTGGAAAACAAACTCTGATTTCAACTCTGCCAACACCCAAGTGTAAATTGACAATTTTTGTCAAAGAACATTCCAATAAGTCTTGTAAAGACTCATAATTTGGCAGTTCTTTGAGATTTAAGTTCCCTGCGCAAGATCTTCCCAGATGCTGATTTGGGAATCGCAGGAATAAATGTAACTTGACGAAGCCTCTTGTAGAACACCACCTAGACAGAAGAACAGAAGACGTGCATCATCCATCATCAGCATTGTATTAGATCATGTCTCAGAGATGCTATGGCTTGTCCATAAGCATTATTGGCATACTGCTACTAACAGGAAGGTGATATAATCCAGTCTAGTAGTCCTTCCTTTACAAGAAAGCTGGGCCTGCACAAATCTTACTCTTCATCTAGAACTCATATTTATAGAAACCAGCACTATAACACTGCCTGTTCTAATGAGAAAGAGAGTAATTTCCTAGCATTTGCAACATCAATAAACAGACCCCACAGAAACCTCACCTGTTTGTGGATGAAGGCTATAACCTCAGATTCGGACAAATTGCTCCCTGCTGCCCGGACTACATATGCCATTGGAACTTCCCCAGCTTCATCATCAGGGAGGCTGCAATTTTTATCAGCAAAGTCCAAGAGTGATAAAAGGGTGAGTTGCAGCCATTTGTGACATTGGTATCCAGTATCAAGAATGTTGAAAGCGCCATGAATGACCAAATACTGATAACTGGCACTTGACCATCACTTCAATGTGAGAGCATCATGAATACATCTGCAGAATGTAATCAGGGAAAAGAAGAGGGCAACATGATCTCCTCTCTTTTGATAAACCCCAGAATGAAATGAATTTTTCTGAGAACAAAGGCTGGCAAGGAACTGGTGACATACGGTATGACTGCAGCATCCATGATCTCAGGATGTGTGAGCAGCAACCCTTCCAATTCTGCTGGTGCAACCTGCCCCATTGCCATCACAAGAATGATTATATTGCTCTGCTTTCAGGTGCTCACTGGAAGGATAAATTTGGATGTCACTAAATTGGACATTTCTGGCAGTGGCATGTGCGATTTTGAATAGATTTCTTGCATTCTAGTTCAGTTTGATGGTTTCAGGTTTAAGATTTAGGACTCAATACCTAGATTCTGCCTTGCTACAATAGCCACTCTTACAAACTGTGATGTGAGCAAGATGGAAAACCTGAAATCCCTTGCACTTGATTAGCTCCTTGATGCGATCAACAATGTATAGAGAGCCCTCAATATCAAAGTGGACAATGTCACCAGTGTGCAGCCATCCCTCCTTGTCCAGTGTTGCAGCTGTCTCCTCGGGTTTCTCCAAGTAGCCTGCAATCACAAGTTTTCTCAGCCTTCACTGTAAGAGACTCAGGTAAGCCAAGAGAAATGGAGCATAGGAATGGCAGATCCTGCACTTTATAGGCTTGTCCAGTATGTGCTTGTGAGCAACAAAATAGGACAGGAAATTCTAGCCGCTGGAATGTCTGACCACACTCTATCCATCTCCAATATCTCCGGGCTCCCCTTGTGTTGCTCTTTCTCATCATCTGAGTCAAAACCTTAAAAAAGAGCAGATTGCCAAACAGAGAGGAAGAAAAGAGTTGGTGGGTTGGTACAGAAGAAACCTTGCATGATGTTGGGACCACGCACCCAGAGCTCGCCAACTTCATTGGGAGGAAGAGACTTTCCAGTGGCAACATCCACAACCTTGGCCTCCATGTCGGGTGCCAGAGAACCACATGAGCCAAAGTGGGAATTGTCTTCCTTCACCACGGCAACTGAAACCAGTCCTGAAGTTTCTGTTAAACCGTATCCCTGATGATTAACCCCCCTGTTAATTAGGTGTCACATCAAGCAAAAAAACTTTACAACAGTCTGGAAATTCTTAAAAAGGCATGACAAGGCACAACTTGTGAAAACTACAACATAGTGAAACCACCAGCTCAAAGCACCTTCAAATTAGATCATCACAACTTGTTGTTGATGGTTACAGAGTGTAATGCAAAAGCTTACATTGTATTATCTAGCCAAGGAAAAGTGAAGAATAAGATAGTGGAGTAGTAGCAACAGTGAGTCTACAGTAGGCCACCTTTTCTCAGGATTGTGTGAAATTGGACAACTGAACACAAAAGAGAAATTGGATCTGGTGAGGGGTTGATCATCAGCTTAGCCCATGCAGCTCACTTTCTTAAGACTTGAAAGCTCACTAAGTCCGAATTCCTTCGGAGCTTCTGAGGATGGCTAAGATGAGTAGTGCAGAGTTGAAAGTAAATCATTCAGATAAAAGATTGCACTAAAAGAGCTGTTTTGATTGTGCTGTTGAAAGAAGCAGCAAACTAGTTGGAAGGTCCAAAGAGGTTGCTCCAGCTTTCTTCGGGTTGTGAAACCCTAATGCAATTTTGTTTACTGAAGGGAGGATGCTTGATTCTTCAAACATCGAGACGGCTTGTGGAAGAGATTTTTCAGCTGGAATAATTGAGAGACTGAAACGGTATTGTTTGATCGAGAGAGAGCCCATACCTGCCGAATTCGCAAAGATGGAAAGAGTCGTGCAACTTCCTGCATCAGATCCTTTCCAAGTGGAGCAGCACCGCTGGTGAGCTCCACCAAAGAGCTCAGGTCATAGTTTCCCACCACCTTTTGCTTTGCGAGGGCGAGCACAATGGGAGGCACTGCAGGGAAATCCGTGACGCGGTACTTCTCAATGGTCCTCAGAGCGAGCTCTAATTCATACTTTGGTAGACACACGACAGTGGAGCCTCTTTGCAACTGAGAAAACGTCACAATGACAAGTCCGTAGACGTGAAACATCGGCAAGAGCAACAGCTTGACGCGCTGCCTCAGTTCGAGATCCGCACCGTACTGGAACTGCATCGCGGTATACATGCAATTCCGATGCGTCAACACCACGCCTTTGCTCAACCCCGTCGTCCCGGAAGAGTACAGGAGTACTGCAGTGCTATCTTGCCGCACGGCAACCCGAGGCGCTTCCGCGGGATCAAACGTCAATAGATCCGAAAACCGCGACACGCGGACTGCTGCCGATTTCTCCTCTTTCGCATCGACTTGCGCGACGGCTTCCGCATCTCCGAACAAGATCACAGGGAGACCGAAGGCTCTTACCCTGTCAAGAAGCGACGGAATTGTCACAATAAGCCGCGCTTTCGAATCTTGAACTTGCTTCAGGATTTCGCGCTTCGTGTAAGCATGATTGGCCGTGGTCGTAATGGCGCCGAGAGACGCGACCGCGTAGGCTACGACAGGAAACCAGATAGTGTTTGGACTGAGAATAAGCACTACATCTCCTTGCACGATTCCGAACCGCTTCGTCAGTCCTGCCGCCACGGCTCGTACTTTCTCCTTGAGATCGTAGAAGCTCAATCCCTCCCCGGTTAGACCATCGATAAGCGCGAGCTTGTTCCGATACCGCGGATCCCTCGTGTTCTTGCAGAGGAAACTAAAGATATCAACGTAAGGATCGGAAATCTCCGGCAACGCCGGCCGCAATGGAGCTCGATACACTCCCGCTTCACTATCGTATGTACCATCACTAGCCATAGCCAAAACACACACTCTCTCTCTCTCTCTCTCTCTCTCTCTCTCTCTCTCTCACCTCACCTCACCTCACCTCACCTCACCTCACTCTCGATCGACGACGACACGGTTCCGTTCGA
The DNA here is from genome assembly GCA_963920785.1 of Sphagnum contortum. Classification (NCBI taxonomy): domain Eukaryota; kingdom Viridiplantae; phylum Streptophyta; class Sphagnopsida; order Sphagnales; family Sphagnaceae; genus Sphagnum; species Sphagnum contortum. The sequence continues at coordinate 2,927,496 of OY987282.1, forward strand.
CGACGTCTAAGAGAACATGATGCAAAGTTCACCAAACACACCGAATTCTTGGCCAAAAAACTTGGCGAAACTTGCAATCAATTCGCGCTTATTTCTTCAACTGAGAAACGCAAATTTCTCTCTCGTTTCTGTCTATCTTCGTATCTGTGACTCTGAGTTTGTGTGCGCGCGCCTCTCTCTCCGCGTGCGTCTCTGTGTCTGCGGCTCTGTGTGTGCAGGAATTGCGGAAACGGAGAAATGGGCAACAAAGAACAACAGGGACAATTGGGGGGATTGGAACTGGGGATGAGAATTCCGCAAAGTTTTTGTAGTGAAATTTTTTTCAGAGAAAATTGGGGACTCTTGTTCAAAAGAAGGAAGAAATTGACCAATTTGAAGCCCAAAATTTGGACCAGCAATTTTGTTTCTGAGGATGGGAGGGTGCCGCGTGGGGGTGGGGGGGAATTTGAAAGAAATTTTTCTTAGAATTTTATTTTTAAAACGGTTTTGGGGACTCCTGTTCAGCAAAATTTGTACATACAATTAGTGGGTTCTTTTTGTTTTTGGTTTGAAGGGGGGGGGGGTCTTTAGAAACTAGAGAGTCCTTAGAATTTGGACTCATGTTGAGTGGATTTTGTAAGTTTTGGCCATCCCAGATTTTTAGTTGATTTTTATTTATGGAAATTAATTTTTAAAGAAAATTAAATATTTTTAATTTTTGGGAAGAATTAGTCTCATGGAACAATTTGAAACTCTTGTTGTTCATGATAAGTTGGTGCATTTAAAGTGAAGTTTGAACATTCCGACTTGTTGCAAATTTGACCCGAATAATACAAGTCCTTTGTTTTGAAGTAAGTTGGTCAATTTGGAAGTCATTTCGGTCATCTCTCTTTCTTGACTTGGGTTACAAAGAAGGCGACCCTCCTCGGAAAGGCTATTGTGCTTAATAGAGTATGGTAGCTTAAAGGATTTTGGCCCCTAGGCAATTATAGGTCTATTTTAATATGAGAATTTTTGAACGATGATAGTTCGGCTTGTGTTCAAACTTGACATTAATTATAGAGTTATTATAATATATTTTAAGGATTTTGGTTTTCCTTTAGAGGGTTTTTTAAAGATTATATTTGTGTATAGTGAAATATTTGTGTTTCCATAATTCTTCTTCTTTTGCCTATAAGATACTTTTTTAATGTAAATGGCATAACCCTTGTTTGAAAAAAGGATGCATGTGCTAACCCTAAATCATCTAGTGTTTGATTCCGGGTGTTTTAATCTCATTACTTTTGTGCATGCTTTTGAAAAAGCATCGAACAATGACTTCTATGACTAAAGTGGAGGAGCAATAATAGTACAATAATATAAAAATTGATTTTGGCAATCAAACTTTTGTTGCTAAAATATCACAATCTTTCACAAGTGCGACGTGAGTAAAGAATTGTATTTACTTGGTCAATCAAAATGTTTGGCCCAAGTGCCAATATTAAAATGGTGTCAACTATAAAGTGCCATGCAAAATTCATGTTTTTTTTTTTTTTGACAAGGTGAGGAACAATTAGGGTAGATAGGTTGGTGTGAAAACACACTTATGTTCACACAAAGCATAAAATCCTCGAACATAGCCCAATTGTTTTAGGAGCTGAAAGGGATTTGTGAAACTAAACTTGATTGCACCCATTGTCATGAAGATTGTTCAAAATGGGCCAAAATATGAGGAAAATATGAGATTTAGCAATAGGGTTTGATTTGGCACAAAAAAAATGTTTTGGTTTGGTATGGCAAGTAATTGGAGCTTAAGATCTTTGAAGGTAATTTGATTCCCTTTGGAGTTTAAAGGCTATAGTATAGTGTGCATACCATTTCTTTTATCACACTTTTGGCAAAACATCATATCATTTGCATATTTATAAGTTCAAACTCAAAATTTTACACTACATAAAATTTGTAGCTCATTCATAATTGGTTGTGAAGTCCCATTTCAACATTAGTTCCACCATTTTTTAAGGTGGGACAAGCAATTGTGTGTAACTTTTACTTCTAGTTCACCCAATTGATTTTCAGAAGGATGCATATGTTAAATGAATTCTATTTTGAGAGCAATTAGAATTACACAAAACTTTTCTATGGGGCTAGCTATGGATTTCTTAAATTAAGGGATATCTAAGGATTATTTTAACAATTACCTAAAACCCAAGTCATAGTGCAAGAGGGGAGTTAAATAAGCCTACCTAATGGGCTATTTAGGATAGGGGCTATCAAAAAACCTACATAGGGATTACTTAGGGAAATAACTAGGTGCTACTTAGGTTATGGGACATCTAAGGGCTACTTTAAAAATTACATAGGTCTTACTTAAGAGGCTATCTAGGAACTATTTAGAAAGAAACTTAGGAATCTAGGTAGGTTATGAGATACTTTAAAGGCTACTTAAAGAGTTACATAGAGTCTACCTATGGGCTTAGCTACGGATTTCTTAGGTTAGGAAATACTTAGGGGTCATTTAAGGAGCTACTCAAGGCTACTTATGCTTGACTCATAGTGCAAGAAGAGACTACATATGTGTCACATAAGGGGTTACCTAAAGACTAACTAGGGAAATGCCTTGGGACTTACTTATGTTAGGAGATACCTAAAGGTTAGGTAAGGACTACATAAAACCTACCTATGAGGCTAGCTAGCAATTTCCTAAATTAAGGGATATTTAGGAATTGTTTAGACCCTAAACCCTAAACCTAAACCCTAAATCCTAATTAGTCACACACAATTTAAAGAAAAATAAAATACTCCAAATGCCAATTGGGATGGGGGCTGGGAGGGTTACCACAGATGTACCCATGGTTTGTCCTTCCTTACCCTCTTCACACCTCCTAACTATACACCTCTTCCATTGAACCTTTTTGGACAACAATAAAATAAAATAAAAATAAATAAAATAAAATGATTTTAGAACATTCAACATACATGGATATCAACCATCCGACAATAACCCTTTGCATGTCACAACAATCCATGACCTCTAAAACCTAAAATTTGTCGACGAACCCATTTGATTACAACACTATGGACAATAAATAAGCACCACAATCGCTATACAACCTCACACCTTTGCCCACACTTTCAATCCCAATGTACTCACTAGACAACACCACCATCAATAGACCTACTTCTTGTAGAATGGGTTACCAAGATAAACCCTAAACCCTAAAACCCGGGTAGTAACTCAGTTGAGGATCACCCACAACTCTTGATTAGCCCAGGTGGTGAGACTTAAATAGTTTCAGAGTTTTTTCTTGTCACGAATTTTTTTCAAAAAAAAAATAATCGAATATTTGCCATTTTCTTTCCCCCAAAAAAATCACCCATTTTTAAGAATAAAAATCATAAAAACCACCATGTTTCTACACATTGTTCAAGCAAGTAACTAGGATATATAAGGATTTTGATAACTCTCTTCTTTCATATAGTTGGTCTATAGCCAAACATGGCTAAACCTCCTTGTGGGTTATCAGGAGTATGACAACATCACAAAATTGGGGAAAAAAAAAAAAAAAAAACCACTGTCATAGAATTGCTATTAGAAATCAAAATCCACAAGGGTACCCAATAAAACCTAGTTTTAGGTTCACTTAAATGCTCATTTCTTCTTTGATATGTACAAAACAATACTCATTTTGGCAATGATGTTAAGTTTGAGTGGACATCATTTTGTTTTGTACACAAATCTAGACAAAAATTTGTAAATGACAAAATTTGAAGGTTTCAATACTCAAAAGGTGATTTAACTTTTAGTCTTCATACAAGTCTTTTTGGTGGACAAGTTGCCCATGCATCGAAAGCCTTTTCTATATGTAAAAAGTCCATAAGTAGCAATTGGTTTTTTTCTCACCCATGTTTCCCACATTCCAAAGCTATGAAACTCCACAATTGCTTTGAAAAGTTCATAATGTCTGGTGAAGACCAATAAAATGGTTGAACTGAATTGCTTCAATTTTGCACTCACTTGTGGGCACAAACATGCACAAATAAGGTAGAAGAGGAAAAGGAAAGAGGGTCGACCAATTAAGCATTTATTATGAGTCCACAAAGGAGCACATGGATAGTGTACTCAACAAAAAAAATTGGAGGAGGAATGGGGATTAAGTTACTCACTTGCTTTGATGATTTTTGACACATAATATCAAAGTGTGAATGCACCATTTAGATTTTCTAGTCACATATAAATGAATTAAAAATTCATGACCACTACATTCCATTCTTTTGACAAAGAGTCAGTTTGTTTCTTTTGACAAGTGAAAAGGCTTTGTTATGATTGGCAATTATCAAAGCTGGTGGGAGGCCCCCATTTCTAATGGCTTGGGGAGGGTGCAAATGGCAATAGGTAGTTGATGACCAAACCCACACTACCTATTTGTATGCAAATCTTAACTAAGGGTAGCCACCACCAAGATGTTGGAGTGGGTGGGTGGGTGGGTGGGCCATCATGCCCCTTACAAAATTTATACAAACCTACATTCACATATTTTATATGTTTTTTCTTTTGGACTTCACCAACTAACTTCCCCCTTGCATTGCATTTCATTTGTATTGGCACTTAACCAAATCAAGTAAAGGGGGGGAATGAAGTCATAGCATCATGACTAACCCAAGGAATAGTAGTATACCCTTTACTAGAACCTAACCCAAAGGCACCCAAAATATTTGATTGCATTTAGAGTGACAATTTATTTGGGTGTGTGCACACCCAACAACCTTTTTGTACACTTGTTCTTGTACTATTGTATGTGGATGAGCGAGTGAGCACTTTACTCATGTGGACACTTTGGGTTCAATGAAGGCCAACAAATGCCAAATTTGCACCCAAGTAAAATACCAACCATTGTTGACCGGAAAATCCTTTATAAGAGAACCTTGAGTCCAAGTTTTGACACTTTTAAAGCTTCTTTTTTCTTTTGGACCTTCTTTACGTGCAAGTTTGACCTGATTCTTCTAAATTGTAAACCAACGGTGTTGTCGTGGATTCGGCATATTTTTTCAAATTCAAGAATGTTTTGAGCCCAGTTCAAAAAAATCAGGTCCAATTTCATGTTCACACTACAACTCCCCAACATTAGGTTGAAGATTGTATATGTACTGAGTTTTATTACCAACTAGAATTTGGTATTGTCTTGGTATGGAGTTCTACAACTAATCAAAAACTAGTTCATGGTTGGTGTGGCATTGAGACTGGAATTAGATGAGTAATTATTGTGTTGGTTTTTGTGTGAGGAAGAGGAAGAATAGGGGAAGAGGAAGAACTTAGAATACGGGAGGAGGAAAGCCCCCCAAAGACTTGATTAGTTCACTTGTTTTTCAAATTAGCACAAGCATTAACAACTTCCATGGTTGGTAATATAGTAACCTTCGAATTCTTAAATGTGTTTCACACTATGGATTAGAGCAAACTTTTGCACCTTAAGGACAAATATACAATATTATGTAAGAAGACAATAAAAATGTTGCCTGCATTTTATGAGATATGAATACAAATGCTATCAAGTAGTTAACTAATCTAATCGTTGGTAAAAAGCATTACAATTTGGATTAGTAAAAGGACATCTGGGGTGGAGATTGATGGGCTTCCTTTCAGTGGCCCTTCACCTAAAAAAACTCACACTATGCACGCTCCCAAACTAAAGCATCTCCCGAGCAATCTTCCAATTATATCTCAAGTGGAGAACTCAAGAGAGGAGAAAGTTTGTACATCACCCAAAGAATCATAAATTAGCATTAGATATGACTGCTGCCGATATGTAACAAAAGATAGCTACCATCTAAAAAGCTAAGACCTTCTCATCCAATCCCTATCATGTTGTTACAAGCCAAGGGACCTAAAAGAAAGCTTGAGCAGTGTTGGATAGTAGTGAAACTGGATTTGATATGCCCTTTCGGATTCAGATCTCCTGTTTCACCCTAAAAGAAAGTCTACCCACATCCTCGCCTCTACATATGAAGCTGACCTGAAACTTGAAAACCGCATGTTTCATGACCCCTCAAAAACTCCAGACATAAATTCTAATCAACCGGATTGGCTGCAGGGGGTTGTAAGCTGCTGACATTGATTCTAGGTTAGCATTTGGGAAAAAAAAAGCGGGAAAACAGCAACAACCCACAACTAGCAGAATCCCGAAAAAGGAATTACAGTCATGGTCCATCATCTTCGGAGCCTTTTAAATATGAGACCTCTGATTCATCTCCACCACCCTGCTGCACAGTTCCTCCATCTCTTCCAGGATGTCCAAGGGGTGATGAGCCTGCAAGCCCTCCTCCAATGCCCATTGTCTGATTCCTGTCCATAGATCCAGGTGGTTTTCCATAATCTGATAATCCTCCCATTGACTGAGGGTCATTATCAGTAGACATCAAATGCATTTCTGCATTCTCACTTGACACCATTCCTTGTTGGCTATGATATGAATGTTGTGACAGATGGGGTGAAACCTGTGGGCCTTGTTGCAAATATGGTGGAATTGAAGTCCTTTGGCTCATCATGAGTTGCTGCTGCTGCAGGTATTGCTGTGCTGGTTGCATTGATGGTGCTGTACCAGCCTGCATCCCTCCCTTCCAGCTGCAGTTAGTCAGGCTTAAAATGAGGAGGCAAAAAATTGTATCCACATCATAAGCTTTCTGAAGATTCAACAAGTTAGACACCCAGGTGTCAAACAAACATTCTGCAACAGTGAATCAATCTCTGAACCATTCTTTCCAACCGTACATGAAGGATTTGAAGTTTAGAAGATTTGTCTTGCAATAAGAGAGTTTTGATATACAGAAAAGGTAAGGTACCTGAGATGAGTTCTGGACTGATTGTGGCTGTGCATCAGCTATGGCTGCCAAATACATGAGATTCTGCTGCAGCTTTGCTTGGTACCTGCAAGCTCACCCAACCCAAACTAACATAAATAGATGCATTTCATGAATGTCATTCACTCACATTTCCCATATGAAATCTGAATCCCGAGAATCAGATGAATATACAGATGGTGTATTTACAAAATGAAGCACCACAATTTACGCACGTGGCACATTCGTTGAGCTTTCCAAGGTTTTGATTGTCAAGAATTGCAAGAATGAGCTGCTTGTTTTCATCCAAATACTGCACCCATCCACCTCCCCCCATCTTCCACATCAATCAGAGTGATGATACTTGCAGAGTATATCTTTCTTTCAAACCAGAGCAGATCAAAACCACAATAAGGTTGCAATAAATTCCTTGCATTACATCCAGGGTTTAGGGTTTTGGTGCAAGGGCAGCTCAATCCATGTGCAACAATGGTGGTGATGATGATGATGCCTCACAATTTCTGCACAAGCATCACAGAGTAGCTTCCCCAGAATCCGGGAAACTTTGACCAGATTTTTGTAAGGCAAAATATAAGCAAAACTCCAGAGCATCCTCCTCTCAATGGAAAGATTTCAGCAAAAAAGCACTGCAGAGATGGGAAGGTTTGTGGCTGAGCAGAACTGAATTCCGTGCAGCAAGAATTTCTCAGGTACAAGCTTGCAATGCACACCCATGTCAAAAAATAACAGACATCCACAGAGAGAAAGAGACACACGCATTCTATCAAACCTCTATCAAACTCAAGAGAGAGCCTGCCTGCCTGCAGGGGGAGGAGGAGGAGGAGGAGGAGGAGTCTCTCTTTCTTTAGCCTGGGTTCCATCGAACTGCAGAATGTAATGCCAGGACAATCTCCAAGAAAAAATGCCAAAAGCAGCTTTGAATCTGCTGCATCAGATGGTGTCTGGACGAACTGGAGAGAGACAGAGAGACTGAGAGTGTATGCGCAGATGGAGCTCAACCATCTTCTTCTCCTCTGCTACACAAAGAGTTGAGAGAGTACCTTCTGTATGAGCTCGGTTGTAATTGTGGTGCTTGCATAAGCTGCCATTTGCTGCTGCATCATCTCTCTCTCTCTCAGAGCATACTCTCTAGATGGGTCCTTCTCCACAAGCTCTTTTCACAGCTTCCGAGCTCCAGTCAAGGATGAAAGCTGGCGATCAGCAGCTGGAAATGGGCGCGTGTCGACAGTGTTAGGGTTGTGCTGTGCTCGTCAAAGAGCCATAAACAAAAGTACCGGCGCGCCGCGCGCGAAGAGCCTGACAAAGAAATGAAAAGAACAAACCCTAACAAGTGCGCTCTGCAAGTACCTAGGTACTCGCGGCAGCAGACTTGAAAGGAAGAAAGAAATAGAAAGCGTTCCTGGAATCTCGTGCACGCAGAGAAGTACACTGTCTGTCTGACTGACCTTCCCATCTCGATTCTCACCAGCGTCCTTCGCTTGCTGCAAACCCATCTACCCCTATGGCGACTACCACGTGCAAAGGACGGACTCTCTGGAGTCTCTGCAAGCTAGCTATAGCTTTTCACTGCACCAAGACTTTCTGACAGATTTTGTCCTTGCTTTCTTTGGACATTCGCAGCGAGCATCTGTGTCAAGACATTTGTGCAATTCCCGAAACTGGTGTGTTTTTTTGTTGCAGGCTACTGCTGCTGCTTCAAGACTTTGAGCAACTTTCTACCTCCTCTATTCTCTGTGATTTCTTCTCCTTCTTCTTTCTCTCCTCCTTCTCCGTCTTCTCCTTCTTGTTTGAACTCCTTTCTACCTCCCCTTTTCTCTGTGATTTCTTTCTATTCTTCTTCCTCTTCGTCTTCTCCTTCTTTCTTCTTCTTGCCGGTGCTTTTTTGTTTTTGTTTTTCTCTGCACAGGATGCTTGCTCAAGTGAGATGCCAGAACCATTTTTCAAATTTTTTTGGAGGCAGTTTGGGATGTTTTTGTAATTCAACTGTTTGTAATTTCTTCAGTTTGAAGATGCTCACAGCAAGTTTGGTATTGGAATTTGGAAGAGAAAAAAGGGATTTTAGGTATGAGATTCACTGAGCTTGAATATATACTAATCTTTATTGAATATGCTTCTTCCCTTTTTGTTTTCTACTTTCTGTACAAGTTATTGTATGTTCAGTGTGCCTGCATGCATGATGATGCATGTGGAAGAATCTTGCTATGAACAATCCTCAATTTTCAGCTACAGTTCTCTGTCTCTGTCTCTCTCTCGGTATTCTTTTAGTGGTGGGTTGTGCACATGGATCTCCATTTTGGTAAATTTCATTTTCTGCTGTACATGGACCACATTGGATCTCCAATTTTTGTGTTCTTTTTCTGGTATACAAATTTGAAAACTGGAGTTTGATTATCAGCAATGGAGCCTTTTTAGGCATAATTCTCTCTGGTGGGTAAGCACAATGAAAGTTGCATGATGCAGGCCGATCATCAAATCGCTCTTTACAATAATCACATCCTTCACCTCATAATTCTGGGTGATCATCAAATGCTTGAGCTCGTAATTCTTTATGATCATCAAATCCTAGCGCCCATCATTCTGGGTGACCATCAAATCCTTGCTTGAGGTCATGATTCTGGGTGATCATCAAGTCCTTAGTTGAGGTCATGATTGATTCTGGGGGATCATCGAATCCTTGATTAAGATCATGATTTCTGGATGATGATTGGTTAATTAGGTCATGATTGGTTCTTGGTGATCATCAAATCCTTGATTAAGATCATGATTTCTTGGCGACGAAATTCTTGAGTTCATGCTGCAACAGTTTGGTGTCTCTTCAAAAGCTCTCTTAATTGTTGTCTCGAACTATTTTTCTCCAACAATTTGGAGTTTACTGTTTTCTTCCCAACAGAGATCTCAAGGAAAAGCAGCTAGAGGGTGGTTGGACTTGAGCAATTGAGTGTCCTTTTTTACAGATACAGATTCATCAACACACAGCATTTTCAGATGAGTCCAAATGCAGATCCAGCAACAAACTAACATGCACAAAAAATGAGTAGATTTTCTATTCAAGTGGAGCTTCAGATTTCTAATCGATAACTACAACCATGAGGTGCTAAATTTCTGAACCAACTCCCTGCAATTTTTTATAACTGGGACAAACACAAGGCATGTAAGTATCTCTTACTTTTGAGGACACTCATATTTCAAATTCATTTCTGGAATCAAAGAAATAGATGCTCTTAATTTAGAGGGAGAGTAAGAGATAACACACAGTCAAGGAGATTTCCTGTTCTGCTGAATCTAGCTATAATCAAATCAATTAGTAGTCAAACCATAGATTGACATGACCAACTTTCCATAACCATTGCTCATTAACAAGGTATCTCATTACTCATGTGTATATATATTTCTATATATTTGAAGTTCAACAGATGGATCAAGTCAGGTTGTGCCATGATAAGTAAAAGTACACATTTGAAATTAATACGATACATTACAATTATACTAATTTTTTGTGGAACAAAAGTACTAAGTCATTTATCTTCATGTATCTATTGCAGTAATTTAACCCACAGGAATGAAAGCATGTTTCAATTGTCTAACTGTCATTTCATGCACTCATGCCAACGAGCCATCCAGACAAACACATCAATCCAATGGGCAATTTGATGCAGATTTCTGTTACTGAGAGCTTCAACATGCAAAGAAACAAACCAAACACAATCAAACTAAAACCACCACTGTCATCAATCCCTGTGATAAATTGCAAAATACACATCAACTTCCCCCCACCTTGAAGGATGCATGCACAGGTAACTTACCCCTAAGGATTCCGAGCTGAAAACAGGCAATCAATCATCAACTTTTATCAGCACCATCTCTGGTGTCCCAAATGTCAAACCCCCACTTTGGTCTGTAACTGTGCATCTGCACTTATTTGCCTGCACAATAAGATCCAAAGTGATATTCCCAGTCTCTATATACCTGTTTCACTGATGGTTACTGGAAAATTGCCTTTTCAGCAAGCATTTTCAGAAAATGTGAGCTCAATCAAAGGAAGAAACTTCCCCTTAAAATCACCTCCAAAAAGCTGTTGAATCATTCTAGTATCATATGAATGTGCCCATTCAGGCATGGGAATTCAATTGTTCTCAAAACTTGTGTACAGTCTGCACTCTACCACGTGTCTGTTTGCCTCCAGAGTGTACAGCCAAACAAAATTCATAAAGACAAAGAGACTTCTCCAAAGGGCAACTTCAAAAGGAATGCTTCATTAATTGAGAGCTGCACCTCCTAGTTGATTAATTCATCTGCAATGTATTTTGACAGTTGGTTTCCAACCTGTTAAGAGATTTGAGCTAGCACACAAAAAGGGCAGAAAAAGCAAGAGCCTCCCACAAATTGCAGATAGCACAAAAGCAACAGATGCACTCGTACATTAGAAAAAACTGAGACAACATAGCACCAGAATCATCTAAACAACTAGTACCGTATGTTACACTCACAAACTAATGAAAATATCTCCACAACTAAACAATGGTAAGCCTCTCTTCAAAATCAACCTGATGGATCTAATCTCTTCAAAGTCTATCTTACTACACCTATAACAAAACTCAACCTAGATACACAACCGAAAGACCCCTGATGTCACATGTAAGCTCCATACCAGCTGCAATGCAGAGATTGGTGGCACAGAAGGCAATAAACCTGTAAACAAACCAACCACTTAAACTGTTCCCACAACAATTCAGTCACTAGCCGTCAGAACTCAGAACCCCTGCAATCCTCTGACAGACCCTATTTCCTCCTTTGGATTTTTGGTTTTGTAAATTCTTTTTGTAGTTAATACATGCCTACAAACTGGCAGCAACAGACCATGGTTAGGAACTACAAGGATCTGCACTTGCAACCCTTTATGAGGTTTGAACAATTTTTACTCCAATTCCAGAGTTCCCAACACTCCATCATGCACTGATAAACTGAGATTGTTTTAGGGTACATGCATTCTCATTCAGACTGTACACAAAAAGGAACATTATCCAAAACCTCAACATCAGCTGTTAGAGCTACTCAATCTTCCAAGATTCCATTTCCTGTTAGTTTTGGCCCCAAGAAATCAGACTGATGAAGCACAACCAAGATCATTGAACTAATTTTTTGGTGCAATTTCTTCTGTTTGTCTAATTATTACAAGGTGAAGCAAAACTGGATTCCAGTCCATGTCAAAGAACAGTACAATATTACCCATTGACCATGCAAAAACAGCCAGGTGTTACTAAAATGTTCAGTTAGACAAGTGTGATTAACGAGTGTCAGATATTCAACCACAATGGCCCTGCAACCAAAGCTTTCCACCTGCAAGAATGGACCCTCTAATAAATTGTCAGACCAAACCAATATCCTGTTACCAATACCCTTTAGACTGTTCCCCATGCAATCACCTCTCAGATTTCTTCAATGCATTCAGTTCCAGTCCAGAGAAACAAATTGACATAATGAAACACTAACAGCTGCAAATATCCTGTATCTCTCATCGCTTCAATTGCTTCAGGTATCTTCATGAATCCAATTCTATTGCTTCGGGTATTTTCATGAATACTTTGTTAATAGAATTCACAATTTAGTAAGATAGATTTCCCCAGTGTGTTACAGTGAACTGCAAATTGTTGACAGCCTAATAAGATGGAAGAGACCTGACTTCATTAGTGGCTCTTTGTCTTGGATTAACTGATTCTTGAAGTGATGCAACTCATTCTTTTTTCATACTTTTTGAGGGTTTTTCTCCACAATTACAAACTTTATAAGATGACTTCCAGCACGGGTTGCAGAAATTACACAAATTAAACAAAAACTTGCCAAATCACTTTTGCAACACTACTAGTGACCTTGCGTTAATTTACACAAAGACCCAATTAACTGGAGAGCATTCAAATTCGGTGGTGTTGACCCCATTTAGACCACATTGACACCACTTGAACAAAAAGAAGACACCTCTAGTTAACCTTAGCTTCGCAAAATTATGTTCACTACCTCTCTGCTTCATACTACTTCACAGCATGCAGAACTTTTTAGGTGTCTCCTCATAGTGACTTGTGCGAGTGCAGTTTGCTCTTCCTTCTGAGGTTCCTCATTCGTGCATTTGAGATTCCCCCCTCAATTTCATTCTGTTCCTTGCTTCATTTTCCAGCATAGGTTAATGAGACAAGGACAGGACACATCAGCCTGCAAAACAATCCCTTTCACCTGTACCATTACCTGGCTGGCAGGCAAGCCGATGTCCTCTTAAACTCGAAGAGGCTCCCTCAGCTCAGCAGAACCATGTGCAAAATGGCAGCGATCACCAAATGTGCAGGTCCCCTTGGAATAATTTTCACACAGTTTTGTCTTGAAATTGTGGGACCCAAATCCACTAGCAGGGCGAGAAGGTACATTGTCCCGATGCATCAGTACCTCACGAACCATTTGGCTAGCCTGCTTAATCTGCTCAAATGAACCCTCCATCTCCACATTCCTTAGTGTAGGATCTGACTCATGTTCCCTGATAGAGATTTTAGCTCCTGTGAGGCGGCAAATCTGCTTTGCATTGATGCCTCCCTTGCCTATAATTGCACCTGCAAGTGATGCTTCAATACTAATCTTAGCAGTGGAAGAAGCTCCAAAAGAAGCAGCTGCAGCCATGCCTGGGGGTGTAGGCTCACGGTATGAACCCATACCAGTGCCACTGCTAAAGCGGCCTCCACCATCCCTTTCCCGACCAGCTCCAAACCTGCCACCATCCGATCCATACATGCCACCTCTATACCCACCAGATCCTCGGTCTCTGTTGTGGTCAACTGAAGAGTACACATCACGGTCAAGGGGTGGTAAGGTTGAACTGTTTGATTTGCGAAGCTCCATTTCACCATGTGCAAAGTGACACTTCTCTCCAAAACGGCAGCCTTCTGCTGTATCAAAGCGGTTGCAGAGACGTGTCTTAAACCCTCCAAGATTGGCTCCCTGATCATCAGGTCCTAAACCCCCAACAACTTTACGAGTGCCTGTGCTGCCCATGCTGCCAACATTAGAAAGTGGTGCCAGGGCCCCCATTCCAATACCTTGGATGCCTCCAGGTACAAAGTGCAAAAAGTGGCAGCCTTCTCCATATGGACACCCTGATGTGCTGCATTTCCAGACAACCATATTCGTCCATGTTAGAGACCACACATGCCAAGGCCATGTGAGAAACAGAGACTTGCATATCTCTGCAATCTGCACAATACCTTTCAAGGTACACATTGTGCCAAGAATGAGTGCAGCCACAACCTCATAACATGCATGAATGCAGTCATAAATTGACAACATGATAGAGTGTGTGTCATTCACAAAGTATCAAATAATCAACTTCAGCATGAATAACAGCAATTCAGCTGCCATAACTCTCAACTGACTTCACCAGCTCCCAACGTGGGTGAAGACAACTATACAATTATCTGCCCAAAATTCCAGGCAAACAATTCTTATAACACAATCTGAGTCATGGGTTTTGGTCACATTAAATAAAGCAACAGGAAGACTCAGTAATGATGCTGGCTAGCACTCATGAGAGATAACTAATATTAAAAAATTCACAATTCAAGTTGCAACAAGCTTGTGAGGGGTTTGCTTCATTTCAGTTTTATCTTGCCCCATCTAGTATCCAAGCAAGCATCTAAGCCTAAGGAGACACACAACCATCTATTAAAGTCATTCATCTCCTCAACAACCCCTAGAATGTCCATTTGCTTTCCACCATGTTACAGTTTCCCTGGAGAAAGCTAACACTTCAACCCAGAAGAGCAATGCCAACAACAATAGGATCATGACAATCATGCTTAGATCAGCTCAGAATCATAGCTATAACAATACAGATGACTATCACCAAAAGCACTTCCCCTTTACAGGAATAATGGAATTTCCAGAGCTTTGTTGGAACAGTGAGCTACACACCTTTTCACAATGGACGTTTTCTCCAGCAAACAAACAGTGAAGCAGCTGATCCACTGTTGGAAGCTTTTTCAAGAGATTGGTAGCTACTTACCTAGTAAAGCAATCGTACTCCAGACACCATGGCAACAATCAATAACAACACACCCAGCTAGCTACTTCAGTTCACAAATGTGAACAATGACAAGCAATGGAACAAGGGTGGTCAATGTTTATGATACCTGAAAAACTTTGTGCAAGGCTTTGTCCTGTTTCCAGAGCCATCCTGCTTGTCTACACAAAACTCAGAAGCAGAAGCAGCTTGTTATGATCAGTAGTGTTCAGGAATCTTACAGCAATGGAGTTGCTAATGTGCAGCATGTGTGCAACTGAACTGATGAGTCTCAACTCTACCCTAATAGATTCTTTCAATCCCCTAGCTAGGAGGAGCATGCCTTTCCCAACTACAATGAAAACAACCCTAGGTCTGGTTGGTGCCTTATTCAGTCCTCAATATGCAGACTGCTGTTCTCCACTCTTCAAAAGACTATGAGCAGAGGAAGAATGTGGCAACAGCCACATTCTCATGTCCGTCTCTGATATCCAAACTTTGTCTTTCCAATTTGTTTGTCTTTCTCTTCACAATCACAGCAGGACCTAGAACACTAGAAACATTACTATGTTGTTTTCCACCATTGGAACCAGCTGCATGGAGAAGAAGTTTGCCGAGACTGTAGAGCCAAAATAGTATGCAACGAAAAGGACGTAAAGAAGATCACGACTGGGGTGCAATGAGAGGAGGAGCTTACAATCAGGGTCACCTGCTTGGCCTGCTGCTAGTCCATGGCCATTGACGCCATTGTAAGGCACCGTCTCCGGTCTGGGCCTCTTCCGCGGTGGTCCAAACGGATCCATTTCTCCACACTTCAGGAACTACTGACGCTCCTGTTCACACTCCGGGAAACCGCAACGTCGCAGCGCACAACACCGTGGAGTGTTGACTGCTGCCGGGTCGTAAACGATTATAGATTCCACAGGCAAGCTCCTTCTTCCGTGCGAGCGATGGCGCAACAAAGCAAGCAAGAGACCGAAAGAGGAGCCCTGAAAGATTTCAAAACGCGATACACGGGACAAGAAAGAGACGATAGAGACTCCTATTACTGCAAGAGAAAAAGACAGAGCGACCAGGGAGCAGCGCACTAGTCATACAACCTCGGCAGAAAGAAAGAAAGAAAACAGAGAAAAAGTCAGAACTATTCAGAAGCCGAAATACGAGACCAGAAACAACACAAAGAAGGACACAAAAAATAAATAGTGCTGCAAGGAACGGCGCAAACAAAGCGAGAACGAGAGAGACAAGCCCCGAGAGAGAGCTAGAACAAAACGCAGTAACGCTAGGTCCTCTCGCGTGGCGCGCGGAAGCAGGCAAGGAGAAAACAGAAGCAAACCAACGGAAAAAGAGGAAGAAAACGCACACACGCACACACTCGCACAGACCCCTTTCTCTTCTCTCTGCCCCCGTGCTCACACTGTTACTGTCTCGAGCGGTCGGTGCTGGTTATTACCTGCGAGCGTTGTGCGTCGATTGCTTGCTCCCTTTGCTTGCTTGCTTGTGTGGCAAAAGCTTCCCTGTGTCACTGGCTCAGCTCTAATGGAAAACGCATAGATGCAAACGAGAATGATGACACGAGACACGAGGTTCGGTGGAGAAACACCAGACTTGATCGCGCTCTTCGCGGGAGAATGATCAGGTCCGAGCGACGTTCGGCGATTAGGGTTGGGAACCGAGGATTCGGGGAGCCACAACAAAGGCGGCGAGAAGGAGACGATTATGATGATGATCGTCGTCGCCTTCTTCTCGCGGCATCATCATCGCCATCCGCCAGCTGCAGAAGAAGAAGAGGGACGGCAGCTAGCAAGCAAGCAAGCGCTTGTGACGCGAAGAAATGGTGACGGGATCCGGTCTGTGTGCTAAGGTGGTGGTGGTAGATGCGCGCCATCACATGCTGGGGCGTTTGGCGTCGATCCTTGCCAAGGAGCTTCTCAATGGCCAGCGTGTGGTACGTCTTTTAGTTTTGTTTTCAATCGCCTTCTTTCTTGTGTGTCTCCTCCTCTGCTGCTGCTTCTCCTCCTTCCCTTGCGTCAATTCATTCTGAGTTTTCTTCCTTTCAGGATGTGGTTGTTGTTTTGTGCACTAGAGAAGGTCTTCGTTCCCCTGTCTGTTTGTGTCTGGACTTGAGAGAGAGAGAGCTCGGTGTGGGACACAGGTGGTAGTGCGATGCGAGGAGATCTGTTTGTCAGGCGGCCTCGTTAGGCAAAAGATGAAGTACTTGCGGTTCTTGAGGAAGAGGATGAACACCAAGCCCAGCAAGGGTCCTATTCATTTCCGTGCACCTGCACGTATTCTGTGGAGAACCATCAGAGGGTGAGTAGTTTTTCCCAGGATTCCTTTCAGGAAGAGAGAGCATTTTCCTTTGCACAAGTTTGCTCCTGGAGTGAGGAGGAGGAGGAGGAGGAGGATATCTACAAACCCTAATTGAGGATTGTATTTCACATCAAGAGTTTTCTGGATTGCCATTATTGGAAGGGAGATTTCCTTGCACAAGGAGCATGGACTGATGCATGTGTTTTGGTGTTTGTGGACTCTCTGCCGATGCCCTGATGAAGCTGATGGTCTGGCACTATGTGTGTGATGCTCTTAAGATCACAATTGCAGTCATTCTCATGTTATCTTCACATTGTTGTTATTGTGGAGATTTCTCTGCAGTTTCATAGATACTTCAAGGACTTGCATCCTGTGTTATTCTGGAGATTTGGAATCTGCACAGCACTTTGTAGATTTTGTTGGACTTGCATCCAGTTTGAAGTTAAGCTTTGTGTGTTGGACTACTCTGCTTTTGATGTAATATTTTTGTGTTGTTGTTGTGTTGCTTGCAGAATGATTCCACACAAGACAAAGCGGGGAGCAGCTGCATTGGAGCGACTGAAGGCTTTTGAGGGTATTCCTGCTCCATATGATAAAATGAAGAGAATGGTGATTCCAGATGCACTGAAGTGAGTTCCTGCTGTTGCTGAGCCTTGGGTCCTTTTGAGTGCATTACTCTTGAGTGCTGGCCAACATCATGACTGAGCCTTCCCATGTTGCTTCCAGAAATGCATCAGAAACTCAGGTTACTGATTTTGTACAATGGTTTACCTCACATTTTGGGTGGATAAAGGAATACTTATCTATACCCACTGTCAGGGAGCTGATGAAGTCAGTGGATAGTAGGCATGGTGGCTTGTTGCTTCTCTTATCAGGGATCTGGTGAAGTCAGTAGGTAGGCATGCCAGCTTGTTGCTGCTCTTCAGATGAACGTGATGGTCTGACACTTCGTGAGCAACTCTCATAATGTTATGACTGCACTCATAGTCATATTATCTTCAAAAACATTTTGTGGAGAGTTCTCTGCAATTTCATAGATACATAGTTGTAAATATCCTTTTGCTGCAGACATGCCATCACTTCATAATGACTGAGTTGTCCAGGTGTAATTGGGATCCGCGAAGCCTTGCTCGATCTTTATTGTTTTCTGTTATGGATTTTGATCCCCATTTCTGACGATGTTGTCAACATTGGGAACCCCTCCTTTTGGTGGGTGTATTATACAGGGTATTGAGGTTGCAGCCAGGGCATAAGTTCTGTTTGTTGGGCCGTTTGTCCACCGAAGTCGGCTGGCATCATTATGACACCATCAAGGTATGTTGATTTGTACCTCCGTTGATCTGTGTGAGGTGAAGAAGATATTTGGTTGTTGGAAGGCCAGGTTGTGCAGTTCAAATTTGATAATGAATCCCTGGTTAGTCAATTGGTCTTGGGGTTGTATACCTAGTTACAGAGCAATGGTTGTGACTGGATATCACTAAAGACTGGCTGTAAGCAGAGTGCTCAGGATTTCGCTTGAAATTTGTGATAACCTTCTGATATTCATTTGTATGTAGGAATTGGAGGAAAACCGTAAAGCCAAGTCCAAAGTGTTTTATGAGCGCAAGAAACAGCTCATCCAACTTCGTCTCAAGGCTGCAAAGCGTGTAGAGGAGCAGATCAGCCCTTTGCAAGAAACATTGATACCCATAACCTACAAGGTGTAGGTGTTTTCATATGTCCAATCAGCTGTTTTGTGGGTGTATTTAGATTCAGTCTTCAATTTGGTGACTTGTTTTCTTTCACCCATTCGGACTTTGAACTATGGTGAGCAATTTCTTTTGTGTCTTTTGCAATTTTCATATTTGCACATTCTGAGCATTCTATCCATACCAAATCAATTAGGGCCTGGTCACTAACACTAAATTCTAATCAAACTCAATCTGACCTGGGGGGTGGGGCTTTTAATTCTGAAATGCTCCTGTGCAGGGTGCAAGGCCCTGCAGTACAGGTTGAATGCAAAATTCTTTTTGTTAGGAATTATCAAATAGGTACAAACTACAAACTTGTTGCAAATTAGGAACGTCTCATGCTGTCTACAATTTGGACATGATTTTCTTCTTTGAAATCCAAGAGATATTCAAATCTCATTTTCTCTCTCTTGAGTCTTCTTGGAAATCCAAGATAGTCAAAATTTGAATTTGAATCAAGGGTGCTACCCTTTTTATTCTAAAGAAGTATAAGCCTAACCTTAGATTCTAAGCAAGTTATTGTATTTGATTGGTTTTTGCATAATTTGCTACGTCTATCTTGAACTGTGTACATTACTTGAACAAATTAATGTTACATCAAATTCAAAAAATTGTTTAGTTGTGTGTAATGGAGATGGAATTAGACTTGGTCTTAAATGGGCTGGTTCTAAATTCCTTGTGAAAATGACAAGAATCAAAGGTTTTAGAAATTCAAAAACCTCTCCTCTTAAAGTTGGATTGGAGGTTCCATCAATAGAAAAATAAATAAATAAATAAATAAGAAAAAAGAAGTTTAGAACTAGGACCAAAGGTTTCTTTTGAAATCAAGAACCTGACAAGTTATTATTTTGAGATAGGCAAAATGTAAATGTAATCTGACATGGTCATACATTAGACAAGGTTCAAATTTAGGGTTTAGGGTTTAATGTTAAGTCAATAGGTTGACAATTGACCCTTCATCTTGACTTTGTACTTTGAACTATAACAGCATAGCATGTTCAACAATTTAATGTCAAAATTTTAACAAAAACAATTTTCTAAGATTTTGACAAAATCATTAAAAATTTAATAAAATATTCAACAATCACTTTAATTATTTTAATGTTTATGTCATTCCTCGAAGTGTCCAATAAAAATAAGTGGTTCATTCTTGTTTACTTGTAGGATAGACCGGCCGGTCACCAAACACTTCAGCACTCATGGCAGGTCAGATCCAAGGGGAGGCCTCTGTTATTTTTGGTATTGAAACAAAATCTGAACCCCTCCTTTTGGCACATCTGACATACTAAAAATCATTGAAAATGGATCCAAAATGAGAAAGTTACAGCCCCCCAAAGGAAAGGGGGTCAAGAACTCCAAAAAAAACCACTGAACATTACAAAGGCTGGTCCTCGAAACATTGAAATAATTCCTTGTATGTTGCTCTTTTGCTATTAGATTTTCAATATAATTTGTAGAACTTCAGGTGGCATTCCTAGAGCACTTTAAATTGTTTAACATGAATAAAAAATAAGAAAGTTATGAGGTTTGAAAGTAGGAGGGGTCCAAAGAAAAGAAAAAAAAAAGGAAAAAACATGTTTAGTGAAGGTCGGCTTGAAGGTTCAAAATGCAATCTACAATTTCAGAATACCATGTGGCATCATTTCAAGCACCTTTCACAACACTTGAATGATTTTGCCATAATTATATGGACAATCTTTAATTGCCTTTAACATAAACAACAAATTTTTAAAAAATAATTTTGGTTGCCAATCAACCCCCAAAAAAGTTATCACGAAAGCAAAAATGTCATGTGCTTTTTCTAACATCCATAAGTCAAAACTTGTGGTGAAATAACATTTTATAAGCTTTGGCAAAACTTATTCTTATTTCATCTTCTCCACCAAATTAGGCAACACTTCTTGTGAAAAAACAATTCTTGAAGGAAACACAACTCCTTAACATAAATGCATTGCAAAACATTTGAACCATGTATTTTTCACAAATTGAATAGGTAGGTATTTTTGATAACCAAAAGGCCAAGGTGTTGTAAAAATTATTGTTTTTGCACAAATTCCATTTTTAAATGATCTTTTACATCAAATTTTTTAATATTGCATTACAAGACACATTAGGTCTTTTTTTCGCTAGTTGTTTTTCCTATACCCCCTTCATAGGACTATTTACTTCCTTCTCAAAACAAACTACAATTACAACATGGTTTCCCTCCACATGTTTTGTCAAGGTTTTTATTTCATTGGTTTATAATCTGATATTATTCCTTTCATTGCTTGAGTTCTTACCAAACTAGATCCATCAATTAGATTATTGTAACAAAACATGCAACACATAACTTGAGGAACTTTTCCATCCACTTCCTTTTATCATTTACACAATAAGAAGCCCAACATAATGGAGATTTGTTATGAGGTCTTGAAAAAACTCTTTGAACATACAATTTCTCAAGATTCATTTGCATTATTTCATGAATAGATTAATTTTTATTTGTGAACTAAGTTTTTTTCCTAAAGTCTCCACTAGAGATTCCTCTTACATGGAAACTTCATTATGAAAAAATTTAGAAAACTCATTTTAAATTCTTGTTACATTTTCAATTTGACTTGATTATTCCATCTCCAAACAAAACACTTTTTCCAAGAGAGTACTAATCAGATGGAGGGGCCAAGACTAAATATGTTTACAATAAGGTTTATGCTATAATACTTTAACTTAAAGAACTACCCAAAGCAAAACAAATAGAGCTCAAAACATTCCCAATCCTTTACAAAATTGTTCATTCTATGCATCATGGAATAAATGCAAATGCATAATGAATGTAAAACATGCAACTTTTTTTCCAATAGTTAAAAACCCCTACACAACTCACAACATATACCAATGGTCAACAAATAACAAATAAAGGAAAAAACAACAATGCAAGAATAACAAACAAAATATATACACAAAACGAAAAAAATTCCAAGCAATAATTTTTTTTTTAATTGTTTTTAAATGTGAGAAATTGAGCTTGGAAAGGAAACCTTGAAGTTCACCATTCCACTCTAAGAATTGCCCAAAAACATTGGGGTGGGAGTGGGGGGAATATATATTAATCTAACAAAACCAAGGCACAAAACAACAAATTAACAAGGAAAAATAACAAGGGAAACATCAAGCAAGGTGAAGTTATAAAGGTTAGAAAGGTACCTCAAGATCGAGCATCAAGGCAATGCAACAAGGCAACACAACAAGGTGAGCATAATAAGGAGCAATGCAACAAAACAAGGTGGAATAACAGGGCACAACTACAAGGTGACATAATAAATGACGCGCTCCCAACCTTTTTCATAGACTCAAATGTGAGCTGAAGGTGAAAATAACAGAAAAGTAAGGAGTTGGGGCGCGCTCCTTGGCTTGTAGCACTTTAGGGGTAAAGGGGCATGTTGGAGCTCCAAAATGGGGACTAAGAAGAGTGATAAGCATTAGTTACTCACATAGACCTACATAAACCAAACAACAAATTGGTTAGTGCATAGTTTGAGCACTTTTGGTGCACATATGAACCATGGGTAAACACGGACTCATAAGATTCACCACGGCTTGAACTTGGGGGAATCCACCACCTTCCCCCTTAATTATGCCTGGCCACGGGGCCAATGCCCAAATGTCATTTTGTCCTAGGACTCCCAAGTGGGAATCTCGAAATTCTCGAAATTAAGATTCTCACAACTTTGGGGGTTCGTAACTTTACATGCAACCTCCAATTGAGGTGAGGTCCAAAGAAACATTGTAGCCCTCGTCAAGAGCTTTCCAACGGTATGTGGCACGTCACCTATACACATGGGAATTAGGGTGATTTTTGAATTTTAGTGATTGCGAATCAAATTGCCAATTTGATTATTGGCCCTTCTTTTGGCCAGAACTTGTGTCTCAAGTACTCAAATAGTCATGCGAGCCCATGTTAGACATCTACATTCCAAGAACTTTTCCAATGATATAAAGAAATTCTCAATGAATTTTGACCCTTGTAATCGACTTTTGAAGATTCGGGAGTCCATCGGCACTCCAACTCCAAAAATGGGAGTTCACTTAAGTGTGTGGAGTTCATTCTCTCACACTTTCCACATTCCCGAGAACATGAAATGCGACTCCCAGGCTTCATTATTGGCCCACACCTTTGCAAGCCTTTGCCTTGGTTACGAGCCCAAGGCTAAGGTTGCGATAATAAGGTTCAATAACAAGGCTTAACAATAAGGTGAATTAGCAAAACACAAAAAGAAGGTAATGTAGCAAGGCACAACAACTTGAGGTGATATGGTAAGGTTTAGCAACAAGGTGAAATGACAAGGCATGACAACAAGATGCAGTAACAAGGTGAAACAATAAGGTGTGGCGACAAAACAAAATAGCAAGGTGAAGCAAAAAACATGTAAAATAATAAGAAAAAATTACAAGGTGGAAAAGTTATTTGATTGTAAATGAAAGCAAATGTATTTCACATTGAATAAATTTACAAGAGTATTTATATCCAAGGAAGAAACAAGTTTCTACATATCATGTGATGCTAGTTAATAATACTAACTAACTAATTAAAATGAATTATTACACTCCCTCTTTAGCTGCATCACTTCATCATTTGATGATGCTTACAAAATCTCCCTACAACAAATCATTGAAGCTTGTAAATCCATGAATAATAGCACATGCTTTAATGTTTAAGCTTCAGCAAAACCTTGGTTAAGATGTCAACCCACATGTGAATAATAGTTGTAAATTCCAATTGAAGGATCTAACTATCCATTTTTTCATGCAAGAAGTGATATTTAATGTCAATGTGTTTGGACCTATCATGAAATTTGGGATTTTTGGTTAGGCCAATACATGATTAAATAACACAATAAAGAATGTTAGGTAGTTGAATTATATATCCAAGTTCAGTCAATAAAGCTTGTAGCCAAAGGAACTTTTTTGTTGTAGTACCAACAACAATATATTTAACTTCAATAGAAGTTAAAACTACATGTTGTTTATTGATGTGCCAAGATATAAAAATGTGGTCCAATTAAAAAACGTAATCAAATGTAAAAAAAATTTGGGTCTAGATCACCAACCCAATCTACATCACTCCAACCTTGGAGTTGATGTGTTATAGGAATCAAAGAATCATAGCCATAATAAAGAATGTCACTATGATTAGTCTTTTTTAAGTACCTCATAATCCATTTGACAGCAACCCAATGGATGGGTTCAAAATTTTCCATAAATTGAATCAATGATTTATATAAAAAGTTAAATCAAGTCATGTGCATGTGACCAAATCTGGAGACTTTCATGAACATTGGAATAGGAGATAATGGCCATAAAAATAGTTTGTTCAAATGTGAAATTTGCATTTTAATCTTTTGAATACCGATTCTCTAGCTTCAAGTGGGACAATAATAAGATTACAATTTTCCATAGTGAACTTAGTTAATAATCAAAAATGTATTTGTTTTAAGACAAGAGCAAAGTTCAAGTAGTGTGATCCCTTTTAACTTAGATGCCAAGACTATATTCATGACTTGATTGTTCATGGAAAAGTGCTAAAACAAGAATGCTTATTTTCAAAAACTTATTATAAATCATCTAATATGAGGATAAGGTCATCAATATAGGACCAAGAATGATGAATGTTATGGTAGATTTTTGCGTGCACAAACACACAGGAGCCAACATGATTACTTTACACAAGGACCATGGTTCCTTTTTAATCATTTTTCACTTTTTCATATGAAACAATTTTTAGATGAAATCTTTTGCAACTTGTTATTAAAAATACATATAGTTGCCCCAGTAGATCACATGTATTGTGTTAATCATTGATGAATACATATGAATTTTTCAAAGTGTGTAAATTTTGTTAGATTTTGCATTTCATTTTGAAATTTTATCATAATTTTGAATCATACCAAAATATGCTAATTACTTTAGCATTCTTTTTCTTGTATCATGAACTACAACATTTTTTTTGTATGTCATGCACATTACACCCCATTTTCATGTGGCAAATGACTCTTGAAAATTTTAAAATATGAAAAATATTTTGAATTTCTAAGAATTTCAAATTCCATATCTTTTAAATTGTGAGTGTTTTTGGAACGTGGTAGAAGGTTACTATCATCTAAATTTTTCTACCATTAAAATTATGTTCTTATAATAGTCTTAGTCCTTTGTAAAATTAACTATAATTTGACACAACACATGCTCAAGTTCAAATGTCTTTTATTAAACCCAAAACCCAAATTTCAATTTAATGAATTTTAAATTTGAATTCTTCAACATTCATATTAGTCATTTAGCACAACTTGGAATGATCAACATAACTTTAAAATGTCAAAAAAAAAAACATATGTTAAAATGTTCACAATTTTCACCACTATCCAACATGGTTTTTGGCTCTTATGTGTGAACTTGCACCCCTTTTAAAATACACATTTGTATTAGAGAAGCATTTGATAAAACCTTGACTTAAAAGATAGTTGTTAAAATTTTTGTACCAAACACATGGGGCTTGTTTAAAGTTGTAAAGGGGTTTGAGCAAGCGGCACACATTTGTTTCAATCCCAATTACAATAAAACTCTTAAGTTGTAAGATATAAGTTTCCTTTTGCAAAATGCCATTTAAAAATGCAATGGTTACGTCCATTTAGTGTATGTGATAATCATACGAAGTGGCAAATGAAAATAAAATCCATAAGGAGGTCATCTTGAACATTGGTGAAAAGGTTTCAACATAGTTGATACCTTTTGTGGAATGAAATTGTGAGTTATAATCCACTCTTTATAGCGGCGCCAAGGATTCGTTGAACTTGTATTTTTGACAAAACAACCATTTTGTATTAACAGTGGATTGATCTGGTAAAAGGTTGACCAAAATGCATGTTTTATTTGGGTTGATAAATTGTATCACTTTCCATAACTAATTGTGAATTGGTTAATTCGTCACTTGAAAGTGTAGAATTGACAAAAATGGGTTTAATAATTTATGTCATGAAAACATAAGTGTCACAACCTTAGCCTTGGGCTGGTAACCAAGATAAGGGCATGGAAAGGCGTGGGCTAGGAATGTAACCTAAGATTCACATTCACATTTTCAAAAGTGCAGGAGAATGTGAAGGAATGAGCCCACACATTCCCAAGTCGATCCCTTGAATCTTCAAAGAGTGGTTTGAGGGGTCAAAAAACATTGGATTCAAGATTCCCTTACACCATTAAAAAACTCTTAAGATGTTGATTTTTATAATGGGCTTGCATTATCCATTTGGATACTTAAGACACAAGTTATGGTTGAAAGAAGGGCCGGAGGTCAAAATGTCAATTTGACTCCTAATCATTAAAAGTTGGGAATCACCATGAATTATGTGCGTGCAAGAAACATGCCACATATTGTTGGAAAGCTTTCGATGAGGGTTACAATTTTTCTTGAGACTTCATTTTAATCAGAAGTTTACATAAGAAGTTGTGGCCGTTTAAAGTGGCGGGAATCACAATTTTGGGAATTAGAGGACTCTTGACTTGGGAATCCCAGGAAGAACGCCATTTGGATGTAGCCCGTGTGGCATGTTGTGAGGAATTCTTGCACACCTTCACCATTAAGATATGCACTCACAAAAACCCAGTTGGAAGTTCCACTACTATGTAGTTGTAGTTTAACAAGTAAGTGGTTCAAGGTAAGTAATGAAATTCATTAAGGATCTAATGCGTTGTGTCCAATTTGAAGATACAAAGACATTGTGAGAGAATCGTAACTACCATGATGGAATATGAAAGAATCGTATGTTGATGTTCAATTCAATGTCACGCTTGATGGTTGGAACCTTCTGTTCCATTTGTCATAACATCTACATACAACCTCATAATCTAACATGCATTGAATTTTTGAAAAGCTAATATAAAAGGAGCCATGTTACAAAATCTCATAAATTTTTATTTTATTTTTTTGATCAAGAGTTAAGCCTCAGAACTAGAAACCACTTTGCTTATATTGAGGGAAAAAACAGACAATTCAACCCCCTCTACTTCCAACAAGTGTAGTTCCTTTACAACAACCCCGATGATGCTGAAATTTGAGGAGAACCTTCTACACCTCTCAAACTAAGACTGATTTAGATTTGACACAAATCTTATAGTGGATTTGAGAGGAACAATTAGTTGAAACAAAAATCTAGAAGCTTTGTCATGGAAATCCTTCCATGAACTCCACTACAACACCCTCTATTTCTAACCAGTGTAGCTCCCTGATAACAAAACCGATGATGATGAAATTTGGGGGGAATTTTTTACACCTTCCAAGCTAAAACTAGTTTAAATTTGACACAAATCCAACGGTGGATTTGGGAGGAACAATTAATTGAACAAAAAATCCAGAGACTTTGCTAAAAATACTTGCTACACACAACTTCCTTCCATGCTTGATTCTTGCACACACCCTTTCCATGAACACCTCTCCACACATAAGAATTAAATCCTTCCTCACACTTCAATTTCCTCCTTTTTTTTCCACATACACACAATACCCTCTCCTTTGGTAAGTCTCCATGACCTTCCTTGAGCTTGTTTCCCTTGTCCAATGAAAGCTTTGAAATCCCTTACTCCAATCAATGGTCTCCTCATCCATTAAGAGCCAATTAGAATTGAAAATGAATTGCCATCCAATTGAGTTTAGGATGAGAATTCTTGGGCCCAACGAGACACAAGAAATATTCCATCTTCCACTCAATTAGGATGACAATCTTCATGACTAATGGGATTGGAAAATTCATCCTTCCCCTTATCTTGGATATCTTGATGAAGTCTCTTGAACTTGATCCTTATCCTTTTCGTCCGTTGACCTTCACATCCTACTTCTTCATCCTAATTACTTCAAGTAACTAACAACTAGGATAATTTATCGATAATAACAAGTAAACGTCCTTGAATTCTTACTTGATTAATTCAATGGTTGAATTAACATCCCCGTGTACCATTTACTCTTTTGATATCCCATACCTATTTATTTTACCATGCATTAATTAATTATGTAATACATAATAAATTGGAATGAAAATTTGCATCACAAAAAACCCCGACATACTTCTAGATCCACCGTCAAAATTAGGGTTTGATGAATCCATTAAATCTAAGATGTTCGAGTTTTCATGAGGTTTCACTGTCCTCCCACACCTTCGCCTACCTTAATTTGTTAAATAAAAAGTTTCAACCCTTTCTGAATGCAAATACCACATTGTTTCTGCTACCTTCTTGGTTTTTTTATTGATGAAGGTGAAAACTAGTCATGGCGGATGATGTTGATATGCCTTTGAATCCTCTTGTTGCACCAATAGAATAAGAAGAGTTTGAAGAAGCATCGCTCAACATGAATGTTTCTCAACGGTCGCGCGAAGAAGAACCATCCAGGCGAGTGGTGCGCATTCGAATCAATTGTTCGGCATGGGATTGTCGATTATCTCTTAAACCACATGCTTTAACAATCTATTTGGAATTTGTTCCTACTTGTGGAGCTATGCCCGAAAGGTTTGAAGAGTGTCAATCTGAAGATGATGATGTCCGTTTCCATTGTCGAATGCGGGTTCCCGGTGATGGCCATTACCATTGGCTACGAGGCCCAATTAACCCCCTTTCCATGGAACATTGAGCCGAATACCTAGCTCGCACCATCCGTCGCATTCTAGAATTTTTGTAATTGTGACTTATTCCTTTCAAGTTGTTTACTAAATTGTAATTCACTTGAGGCCATTCGAATCGAAATGTTAATATTTAAGTTTGATTTTGATTCTATCTAAACATTTGATAAAAGTAAAAACTAAATAAAGATGTATTAGGATTGCATCTTAGAAATCTTTCCAGTACGTCATTCGTGCCTGAAGATTATTCTACAGACTAACTTAATATTGTCATGGCGAAATGTTGTTGTGAGTTATGGGCTTGTATTCCCACTATATCAATAAATCACATATGATTCTACATCCCCTTTCCCTTCTCTACATCATAAAAGGATAATGCACTTGAAAAGGTTTATTACGTCCTAAAGCTACCTAAGCCTTGCATCAATTTAAATAAAATAGTCTTCTATGCTGAAATAGCCAAAGGCTAATCTAATTCCTAATAATTATTACTTGGAGGTTTATTAAGATTCAAATCATTAATACTAAGGAAAACTATGGAACTAAAGCTTAATAATTTGCGGTATTATAATCGATGATTCACACATGTCACAAATAATACTATAAGGGGGAAGGTGATGGCTTCCCCCCAAGTCTAGACTATGGTGAGTCTTGTGAATATGTGTATGCCCATGATTCGTCCATGCACCAAAAATGTTCAACTATGCACTAACCAACTTGTTTTTCGATTTGTGCAAATTGATATGAAAATTGACACACTTGTTATTCATCCTAGTCCCCATTTCAAAGCTTCAACATGGCCCCTGACCCCAAAAATGCTGCGAGTTAAGAAATGTGCCCCAATTCCTTCTTTTTTCGTTGTTTTTACCTTGGGAGTTGCATTTGATTTTTTAAGAAGTTTGGGGGTCCATCAATAAACAAAGGAATTGTCTTCATGAATATTTTTATAGGCCCATTGACCTTTGTTTTTATGTTGAAAAGTTTGTATAGTAGGGACATTAAATTATTGGGATTATTGAAAATGAGCTTACATGTGTGGGGGAAGTCAATGGTGATTTAATTTGGGGTGGTGGTTATTGAAAAGAGTGAATACATGAAGGTGGGACTGGTTGAGGTGTAGATGGGTCTAAAAGCGGATCAAGTGAAGTTGTTTCACCAACAAGAAACAATTTTGGTGCAGGGTCAAATGGTTGACTTGGTTGTTGTATTGATGTTGGAGTTGGTGAGGCTAGTGGAAATAAAAGGTTAGTCACCAAATAATAACCATATGGTGGCAAACTAAAGTCAAAGGAAACATGTACACACCCCCAAAAATTAAGAGATCTTATGAGAAAACATCATGATTATAAAATATTTTGTGAGTGTTTCTTGAATGTGTAGGTAATAAAAATTAAAATGTTGAATTCCCAAGTGTTCACCATACCCAACAATTTTTTTTTTGGGTGTGTTTTGGGTTTTAATTTTGTTCATTTTTCATCAAGTATGTGAAAATAAGCTTGACAACAAAAAAAATTTAAATGAATGAAATTGGGTTTTAGGTTGGTCCATAATTCAATGGATGTAATCTTTTTTAAGGCTAATGTATAAGAACAATTTTGAATATAACATGATGTATGTAATCCTTTAGCCTAAAACAATTTAATGAATGTAATAGTTTCAAACATATTCCAAGCATATTTACTTACAATTTGATTTTTCTGTTTGGAGACACCATTTTGGGCTAGAGTATATGGATTTGTAAATAAATGACCATTATTGGGCCAAAACTTATTAAATTGATTATAAGTAAATTCGCCCACATTATCAAAATGTAAAATAAGTATAGGCTTATTGGTTTGATTTTCAACAAGAGTTTTATACATAGTAAAATATGTGAATGCTTCAAATTTTTTGTGGAGGAAATAAATGTGGGTGTACCTAGAATAATCATCTACAAATATCCAAAAATATAATGCACCATTAAAGGAAGGGGTGCCCACAGGCCCACATAGCTTAGTATGAATTAAAGCTAAAGGAATAGTGGCTTTAGTGAGTAGTGTAGTTGGATATAGAAACTGAGAATGTTTACCAAAAATGCAACTTTCATAAATGGGAAGAAACAATTTTAAATGAGGTAACCCATGGAGCATATTACAAATGTGCATAATATTTAAGGATCATATACTAAGATGGCCCATGTAATTATGTCACTTTATTCTACAAAATCAAGTTGAAGAAAAGAAAAAACAACTAATTTTTGAGAATTTAGTTCTATACCCAAGTTTGGAAGGAACACATTTCCTGCCTTATCTATTGTAATTACATTTTGGTGATGAAAAGGTGAAGTGGTGGTGATAATACATAGTGCATTTGTAAAAGTGACAATAGTTTTGCTTGTGATGGTAGTTTGTGGAATTGACAAAACATTTTTGGCTAGGCTAGGTACATATAAGATATTATGAATTATTAAAATTTGACTATATGAAGTTTGTATGAGGATAGATCCATAACACAAAGCTTGGTAAGAACTATTATCCCCCAAAAATATTTTTTTAGGATTGCCAAATAAAGTGTAGTTTCTAAAAATATTTTTGAAACGTGACATATGTTGATTAACATTGGAATTAAAGAACCATTGGTGGGAATGATGTTGAGGTTTTGAGATTACTATGAATAAATACAAGGGGTTATTCACAAGGGGTCCTTAGAGGTGTCATAATTCCCATGTTGTTTTTGATTAAGTGTATTTTATTTTTTTTAATAACATTCTAGAACTTTATGGCCCATTTTTTGGCAATAGTGACATACTATTGGTTGTGAAAAAAAAACATTTTCAAACATTATTATAAAATGTGGGTGTAATTCACTAGTCCTCGTTCATTAAATTAATGAATTCATTACATCCTCACTAGGTCTTGTTCATTGTGACTAATTCACTCAAAATCCAATAAAATCAATTGGCATATAGGGACACCTTTTGTTATAGTCAAATGTAGTAGATTTCTTAATTTTTTTGAGAATTATTATAATTTGATTTATAAAATATCTCTTTGACATAAGATGCATTGGATTTTGGGGGTTCTACTTTGGAAATCTTAATAAAATATTGTTGTAAAATATTGGAGAACAATTAAGTAAATGTGAGATTAGCAATGATGCCTTGTGTAATAACAAAAGCACTCTAAGAGTTGGTAAGGGTAATAAAAGCAAATTTACTTGTTAACGGTTAGCAAAAGTGCAATTAGCGATGACAACTTCTTCCAAGATTCAAAAAAACCAACAACATCATCAAAATTTAACATAGATAATTGACATAATTCTTTATATAGATTCACTTGAAAGGCTTTGTTTGAGTGTTGGTAAAGTTGTTTTAATCTATTTCACATGACTTTGGATGTGATAATAGATATGAGAGAAATTAATCATTGGGTTTCTTCATAATGGAGAAGGATATTAGCATGAGCTTTGGAATCCTTAGATTTCCATGCAAGGTGCCGACACGATCAATGGTACAAGGATCCACTTCATTGCTATCAACAATACTCCATAAAGCAAAGTGAATTAATAACATCTCAACCTTAATGCTCCATGTGGCATAATTGTCACGAGTTGAAGGGAGAGATGTTGTAAGCCATGCAAGACTAGTACGTAGCTATGGGATAGGAATACAACTAAAAATTGATTCATCCACTTGCAGACCAGTCAAGTCCAAAAAGTGGAACCTGTCTGTTTTTTTAGGTGAGTCCAGTGTTTAGTTTTTGGTCTGGTAGACTTGCAAGTTCAAAAGTTGAACTTTAAAAAGAAACAAAAGTTTTTGGTGAGTCCATTTTTTGGCCTTGTGGAATACATTTTTGGGTCTTTGAAATAATTTTTCAAAAGTTCGAAAATAGGAATTAAAATTAGATTTCATGAGGGGTTTGAGATAAGGTTTTTTTTGGATTTGAATAGGATGTATAATAGGGGTCTTCAAAGGTGATAAGAGGCCATTCAAGGTGGCAGCTACAATTTTGAAAACTCTAGACGGAACCATATGAAACCACATGGCAATGACCCCCCAAAAAAGAAAAGTAAAACCAAAAAAGAAAAAGTTTATGATCTAGAGACATTTAATCTAGATTAGGGTTCAAAAATAGGCTAGCTTGTATTAGTTTAGGATTTAAAACTAATACGTAAAGCATTGCCTAGATTTTTCCTTTGTATTTTCAGCTCCATTACCTGTCTGAAGAAACCTGTTTTCACCAAGCGGGATCTTCTGCGGTGAAAGGTACTAGCCACGCTTCACTGGGATCTTCTGACCATCGGAAGGTACCGACCAGCCTGTCACTATTTCTGAAAAGTGAAAGAATCCCAGCTCTACTTTACGTAATAAAAGGACGTGAGTACAGGCCTTTCCGTGATTTTCGACTTTTTCCCTCGGAATCTCGGAAAGCATGCCGAATGGCGTGGCTGTTTCTCGCCACATAGGATGCCAGCTGGCAGAGTACCATGACCACAGACGTCAAGAACCCGTTCGGGACCGTCGGCCGGTAGCCACGTCGTCCGGTTGTCGACATTTTTTGGTTTCTGGCTTCTTCTCGGATTTCTGAGCTTGATACTCGCAGTAATTCTCCACTTCTTCCATAATTGCAGCGATTCTCTGTGTAGTGTCCAGGATTTCAGCGATCGTGGAATTGTTTCCGTGAGTGAGTGGGAATTTACAGTGCTAAAATCCGCTCAAGAACGAGCTCAATATCGAGTTCTGTCATTACCAGCATCTCGAGATCCGAGCGATGTCATCACCTCCCAGGCCTGCGGGGGAAGACGCTCTGCATCCAGCGTTGCGGAGCTTGTTCGACAATAGCTTCAGCAAGCTGCAGGCGCTATCATCTCATCTCTCCAGGATTTACGCCGACTGGATTGCTTCTGCAATTCACGATGTATACGATCTCTAGAGCAGCCTTTTGCTGCAGTCGATTGCCCTATGAACTACATTTGCAATCTATTGCAATGTCCTGTACTAAGTCTCCTTCTTCCGTAGTCCCTGTGGCCAACACAGTTGTCGTTGCGGCGACGACAGTACCAACTTCGGCTTCTTCAGCATCGATCGCAATCGCAGAAGGAAGTGCCATTGCAGAAGCTCCTGCGCCAATTCCTCCACCTACGACAGGTGCTTCTTCTATTGCTCAAGAGCAGCATCTTTGGCATGCACTCGCTGGAGCTTACAAATCTCCAGGTTTTCCAATCAAGCAGCATTGTAGAATGTTAGAAAGTTAATATTCCAGAGCATGTTGACATGCATAGGAGTAAAAGATTTCGCAGAACAGCACTGATATTGTTTGCAATAGAGTTGTCTACTGGGGCAATTAGCAAACAACAAGGACTCTGCCAGTGGCGATGCAATAACCACTTCATTTTCTTTCATCGCTTATATGTACACTTGAGAGCACATCAGAATTCATGCTTGGATGCAGGAGTGGTTTTATCGACTGCTTTGACAACCACTAGCAAAGTTGCTCCAATGTTTTGACCTCATGAGGGAATTTAATTCACAGGCTATGGGGGAAATGCTGAAGCAGCACCTTGAGTATATATGCACATGTGGGTTACTTCCATGGAACAAGCCTGGTTGCAACAGTCACACTTGTTGGAAAGTGTGATTGTGCAGCTGGAAAGCTTGGTGCACACCAAGTGGCTTCTCTGCTGTCAGACCCCCTCATCCCTTTCACACCAAACTAGTCATGCTGCTCCCCTTGGCAACTTAACACCTCCAGCCACTACTAATCTTCTTTCTTTCTGAGATTTGTGTCTGCAAAATCAATAACACTATCAGATATTTACAGGGAGATGCAGAGAGATCACGCCACTATACACTACAGAAGACAGAGCTGACATGCAAAATGGTTGAAAATGGGCAAGATCTCTCTCTGCAGAATTTGAGAGGCAATTGATTTGCCTAAGTAGCTGGAAACTCCACAAGTGCAAATTCCCAGGTATTGTGAATTTCTGTCAGGGAAGGTAAGGATATATACATTCCTGCTCATCAAGAGCTTTCCAACAACACCAAAGGCAAATTCCAATTCTTCCGAAATTTTCAGCTACGATTTTATTTAATTTCAGTGAAGAAATCATTCAATATTGAAGAACTTTTGCACAGCAAGTCCAAACGTCATGGAACCAAGTCCATGCACCCCTCCTTGTCGAGAGCTTACCAGGAACACGATCTGAAGCATCCTGGTTCGGTGGATCTCATAACTACAAAACAAAACAAAACGAATCAAACTACCTTCCTTCGTAGAGAGATAGTTTCACAATGTATTTATCATGTTGCCTCATGCATAATTCTTGCTTCATGCTTTATTCGAGATAAAGCTTCACATGTGTGAGAACATTCCCAAAATGCAACTTGCCCATGCCCCTTATATTCGGAATGCCCTCCCTCTAAGGCCTTTACTCTGCAGACACTAACCTGATGTAGGTATTCCACAACCCAGTCCGCAAGAAAGGTAGCATGAATGAATTACAAGGTAACATGCCTGAATTATCATCGACTTCTGACACTTCTTCTAACTAGAGCTCCCCATTTACATACCGCAAACCTCCTCCTTTTGGCTAGCTATATAGGTTACAAGAGGAAAATTTTGTGCAAAGAATGTGGGATAAAGTGTGGTGCTACTTGGGAACACATTGGGAATTTGGGAACATAATAAACGGCAATTGAGAACTTAGTGAGAAATGCTGGAACCATGTGGAATACAATTGGGAACACCAAATTCTAAAGAAATCTCATCTTCCCCCATGCTGTGTTGGTCACCATATTTGGCCTAGGCTAATGGCAGGGGCACAAACTGTGGGGCGATGTAGCAGATCACAAGTCTTGACTTGAGGATCTGAAGTCGGATCAAACTCATGAATTGCTAAACCCTAAACACATGGTTGTTGTGTACCAGGATTTCGTGGTGGAATTGTGTTATTCAATTTGCTGCTAACTGAATGCAGACTAAACATGAGTTGAGTTCACATGACTAGTATTCAAGCTCACATTCAATGCCACATCAGCAAAGACAAACCCTAATTGAAAATGTGGTCACTTAGACATTCCAATCATTCTCTGGGAAGACTTCAATACTTTGTAGAGGTTCCCCTGTGTGGCTAGATCAGCAGGTCTTTCTCCGTGCTGCACATCTATACTCTATATTCACAAGAGACCTTTCTCAGCTTTTTGACTAAGATCAAGTGTCAAATCTGTATTTGCAACACATCTTGTATGGAAAGATCATGACATTGTATCATCTAGATGACCAAGTATGGACAGGACCATCTACTGGAGCTGTGAGAAAGAACATAATACATGCAAATATGAGATTGGAGAGAAATCTCCACACATCACTTTGCAAGTAACATAACAATGAGTGCAGTCATAAGAGCATGCCAATCTACAGCCCTCTATCAGTACTTAACACATCCAGTGTGCACTGTTTAGTTTCTCCCCCTTCCCCATCCATGAACCTAAAAAGGTAAGACTGTGCAAAGTGACTATTTAACTCTCGCCACTGTGCCAATCATTGTAATTGGCCAATGAGAAACAGTTATTTCCTGCTACTGGTGCTCTAGGAGGGCCCTGGTAACATGTGCACATTTCCAAGCCCCCAGTTGTTTCATAGTGTTTTTCTGCAAATCTTCATCCAAAAAGTACTGTACAGGGGCATTTAACTGGTCCCATTGGGTGCACTCTTAGTCACAACTCATAACCTTCCAAGAGAGTTTAGACCTTCAACTTAATCACAAAGTAGCAGTGATGACCTCCCATGACTACCAGTAACTTCATCAGCTCCCAACAATGGGTGTAAAAAAGTATGAAATAATTCACCCAAAAGCAAATAGCTCTGGAAGAATATAATGTAGCTCACAGATTAATTCAGAACGAAATACAATGGAGCATTTGAAGAAACTGCAACTTTATTTGAGCTGCTATAGTAGACACCCCCCTACTGTACAAGGGACAACAGAGTAGTCCACAGTCATCCATATTCATTTTCTCTACCAAGGACCTTGTGAAGTATCTGTTTAGTAATCTGCAGTTTAAGCTACAAATGCATCTCTCATTGGAGCTTGTCAAAAACCCTGAGTACATCTGACTTTACTTCTCACAAAAAGTTAGTCTACTACCAGGATCCTTCTCAACAGGGACTAATCAACCAAGATTAATCAGACTACATTGTGAAGTGCAATTTAGTCCTACCCAACGTAGGCACAATTGTTCACGAGGACTTGTTTGTCCTATGTCCTGAAATGTCTCCACTTATCTTCTGTAGCTTACCAATTGATGTCACTAACATGTTCCTTAGTCAATCAAATATCCTGGCACTTAGATTGCTGCACAATCACCATTGTCTTCCTCTATACAGGTTGCTTCTTGCTAATGCAGCACTAGATGTGAATCTAACTGCTGCAGCTTGGGCAGAGCAGCTCGTAGTCTGCGCATGTAGTTAGGATCCAGCTCCTGCAAATACATTGAGAGACATGACATTAGTCTACATTTTCAATGAGAAAATGATGTAAAGATATCATCATGAATTGCACCGTTCTTTATGGATATCTCCACCGCTGTAGAAAGAGGGAGCAAAAACCCAAAAGGCAGGTACTTACACAAGGGTTCCGCTCAAGGTAGATGGTTGTGAGACAACCCATGCACCCTTCAAGCAACTTCTCAATGCCATCCAATGTTGCAATACTGTTGTCATTAAGCCAAAGATCTTCCAACCTGCTTGACAGACCACCATCCCATTATAAGATATACGAACAGTTTGTGAAAACTCAACTGAGCTCTGCCAGCCAAGTCCATGGTCTAGACAATAACTCATAAAACTGTGTGACAGCAACAGGTGAGGAAATTACTTGCTTCCAGAACAAGAAAAGAGTCAAAACAGAGGCCTCCTGGACAGAGACCACAATACTTCCAGATTTCCAGTTTGGACAGAGCAAGTCTGGATAGAGAGTCAAAATGAGAGCAGGTAAGAAAAGCAACCTAGTAAGGTTTTCAATGTCACAAATTTCTGTTATTTTGTTTGATGCCAAGTCCAACACACGAAGCTTGTGCAATGGTGACAGGCCCTCCATTTGTGAAATAGAGTTGTGGCTCAAATACAGCTCCTCTAGATTCACACACTCCTGCCAACCATAGTTTAAAAAATCCCAAATGATTGAGAATTACTGCTAAACTGGATCAAAAACTCTTCACAGAAACCTAACTTGGATGCAATTTATCTCAGTAAAGCTAGACAGCCTCCAGACTCAATTGGCATGCAAGGTTTCTGGACAAGTCTTTGATGCTTTTGCTGAGGGCACTCCTTTGGAAGCAATACCCTAGAAATTGCATAAGAGAGAACATTTTCTCTTTGTCTCCTTCAATGGGAATAGAGATTCTGCCTTCCTGCTCTGCATCTGTCTCTTGTTCAATAGTGGTCATTGCAACCTACATTTCAGTCTCATTCTAGTCTGAAGGTTAGGGAGGTCTTTTAAAGTGCCCCTCAATACTCCCCATGACTGCTGTGATCGCTGGAAACAAGTTTAGGGATCTTCATGAGCTTGGACTATTTAGCAGCCCATTCCTCTCTGTTTCACTGCATTGAATCTTATCTATCTACACGTTCAAACCACTGAATATTTATTAAAGACATGGCCTGTTTAATAAGTCATATTTCTACAGAATAGAATCAACAAATCAGTAAAATTTTGGCTCATGAAAAACTAACAAAGTTAATGGTTTCAACTAAAGCCCAGGAGATCTGCTAATTACCAGACTTGGGCTTGGCAGCATTACACATGCATGAGAGAGAGAGAGAGCCATGCATGCAGATAGACAGAAATAGAGAGACCTCAAATGCCCGCATGGATGTAAGTCGGTTGCTTTGGATACTGATCCTCACTAGTCCTGTTAACCCACACAAGTCCACATTTCGAATGCGGTTTCGCCCCAACCACAGCTCTCGTAATGCTGTCAGCTGTTCAAGTCCCTCCATCACCTGTTCAATTCAAAACCCCCATGAATCATTGACAATTTACGCAAGCACTACATACGTTGCTATCCTCAGCTATCTCTCTGATTCTCATCTGTCTCAAGATCATACACGGCAAGTATAGCCAATAAGTGTCACTAATTGTTGGAGAGATGTGTACCCGTATCTTGTTGGAGCCCAGCTCCAGCACCCGAAGATTTTGCAGGTGTTCCAACTCCTCTATTTTTGCCACTTCATTTTTTTGGACATAAAGCTCCTGGAGCCTTGAGGTAACAACTGACATGCCTTCCAAAGACAGTACCTCATTGAATGAGATGTCCAAAACTTTCAGATTCACAAAATCCTTAAGTGGGGGGATCTTTGACAGTTTATTGTCTCGTAGAACCAGTTCCTACAAAGCAAGACAAACTTCAGCATCCTGGCATGATGTGAGGAGAAAGGAAAGAGGATGCGAAAAGGATGCGATAAACAAGCCTGATAGCAGTAGTGGTACAGACAATGGAAAAAACATACCTGCATCCCAAAAAGGGCTGGCCACTGTGCTAGCACATTCACCGCATCATCACCGAACAGGTTCTGCTGAATGCTCAGTTTCTGCACAGGGTACAGATGATATCAGCAACCAACACACAAAAGGTCATGTGAAATGGACTTTAATGGTCCCTGTACAGGAAAATGGATGTGATCAGAAGCAACCCATTGTAGGGGGAAATTCCCAACTGAGTATCCACAATCAACAGCTGAGGAAGCCTGATAGGGTTCAACATGCAAAGAATCTGAGATGGAGCAACATGCTGAGAGAGGAATTTGGAGTTAGAATTCTAGATATATTACAGTTGTATGCCATGCTCAATTTCTGAAACTGGACATTGGCAATCAAGAGCTGAGGAGAACAACAGATGCTTCACCTATGCAGCAAACAAGTAGCCATGTCTGGTTTGCCTTAAATTCCTCTTCAGAATTAGAGCATGCACGAAAACTTGCTTTGTATAAAAGCAAAACCCTAAACCCTAATGCTAATATTAACTCCAAATGAGAGCTTCATGGTAGAGCTCGAATTGAGCCCAGTAACATCACAGCATACTTCCCGCCAGGAACATCAGGCATCAGCATTAAAAGTGCAAGACATGAAGCTCTAATAAAAGCCAGAAAATTAATTACAAAACACTACACCAAAATAAAAGATATACAAACGCTTCTAAAAACACTTGGCGACGAAGAAGAAGAAGAAGAAGAAGAAGGTTGGGACGAGACGGGGCCGGCCTTTACAGGATACGAACCTGGAGCTGAGACATATGCGAGATGCGATCGTCCAGAAGCGACAAGCGATTGGCAGTCAAGTCAAGTTCCTTGAGAAAAGGTGGCAAGTCCACATCCGCCAGATCGTGCAGCTGTGCACTGGTGAGATCCAGCAAATACTCGTCCTCGTCCCCCTCCTCCTCCTCTCCCTCGTCGCCGTTCGCCATCTCCAACTGCTGATGACTATCCCCTTGGTTTTGGTCCACTGCCATCGCCATGTCGCAGGAAGAAGCTTTGTCGTGACCCTACAGTACTTATGGGGCGTTGTTGGCGTGCGACCCCTGCGAGTGAATACCGAAACCCTAAATCCCAAATATACAAATGGAAAAAAAAAACAGACCACTGCTTAAATGTTACTATAGATATTCACGAATATATAATTTTTCCAATTTTGTGATGTAGCCATAATGGCGACCATACACAAAAGGAATTAACCAAATTTGGCCATAGGTCAGAGACGAAAGTAGAATCTTTTTAAGAATCCTGGCATATTTTCGGGGACCTATTGGAAGTTGGAACTTATTTGTCTTAATATGGCAATTTCAACCGATTGTATTAGGTGACTTGATTTAGATTATTTTAAAATTATTATATTTTAAATTATTTTCACTTCCAGCTTATGTTATTTTATCTTTGGTTATTTTACTTTAAGTTATTATTGATTATTTTATTTTATTTAAAACTATTTCACATTATTATAATTTATAACAACCTAAGGTTAGATAACTTTTAACAAATTATTATATAATAGCTAAAGATGGAATAATTTTTAAAAATCAATAGTAGGATACGATTAAAAAATCTAAAATAGCTTAAATTAACATACAATAAAATAGCTTAAAATATCATTAATAGTTTATGGTATAATTGTTTATAATAACATAGGGTGGAATAACTTATAATAGTTAAAAATAGCCTAAATTAAAAAAAGGTTAAAATAATATTTAAAGTGAATTAATCAATAATAACATAAGATGGCATAACTCAGAATAGCCTAGTGTGCAATACCCTAAATAATCTAAAGTGGATCAACTTAGAATAATTTAAAATAACTAAAATGAAATTAATTCAAAATATTTGAAATTATGTAAGACGAAATAACTTAAAACAACCAATGAAGTGAAAAACAATCAAAGGAGCTACCAAAGTGAATGAACACTACCTAAAACTTCATTTTGGTATGTTTAAAAAATCACTAGAAATGCATAATAGTTTGGATTATTATAAAAAAAATTGGATTATTTTCTATCAATTGCAAATTTTACATGTTCAATGTTTGACACAAATCAAAAATGTTTTTGCATATTTAAATCATTCAAACCTCAAATATGGATAATAATTTTTTTTCCAAATGTTTTTTTTCCCTATTAAATGTGCATGACTCCTTTTGAACATTGAAAAGGATTTTAACATTGATTATTGGAAAAGCAAAAGGATTTGAATTGATGAAAATTGTTTTTATAACCAATTTGAACACATTTGGTTTAAATGTGTTTTGGACCTTGAAAATTATGAATTTCGAAAATGTGACCTTAATAAAAGTTGTTCATATTTATATGATAAAAGACATGAATGCATAATATATATGAGATAAAATACATTTGTAATCAAAATGTATTTATATTTAACATGTAGTGTTAAAATGGGTATCCAAAATATTAAATTATAAATTATAAACCAACATAGAATTGACACATGTCATGTATAATCCTTAGAAAATGATTTTTATTTGGGAATTGTTGGCTCCTTTTACCATGTTTTCACCCAATGGTGGAATAGCCAAAAATAGCTTAAGGTCTAAACATTTAAAATAATTTAAAATAGAAGTTTTAAATAATTGAAAATAGCCTAAGACTAACTTAAAATCTTAGCCTATTGTAATTTAGGGATAACACAAGGGAGCCTACATTAACCTAGGAATAATTTAAAGTAGCTTACATTAACATAAAAATAGCCTAGGATTAACATAGGAATTAGTCTTTGGTAGCCTATAGTACCCTAAGAATAGCCTAAATGCCTTACATTAACCTAATAATAGCCTAAGGAGAGCATAAGAATCTAGCCTATGGTAGTGTACAACACATATGTTAAGAAAAAAATATGAATAATAATATGTGATGATAAATCACAAGTCACATATTTAAATGGTCTAATGATTAAGGGCTTGTTTTTTAAACATGAAAATGAAGGGTTCAAACCTTCACACTTGCACCTTAAGTTAATGGGTTAAGTGACCTTGGTTATATTATGTTCTTAGGTACTTAAGTTATGTTAAGTTCATAAGTTCCTAAGTTCTTAACCTAACCTTTGTTTTTAGGTGCCTAACTTGGCCTAAGTGGCTTGGTGCATAACCTAAATTCTTAACTTAACTTAATTATAACCTAGTAGTATAATCTATTATTATTGGTGAATCTTGTTATTTATTAATGAATTTGATTAGTTATTAGTGAATTCACTTGTCCATAAAATTGATCCCTGTTTATTAAAGGGTTAATCATTTTCACCACGATAATTTGTTTAAGTTCACTCAAACTAGTGAAATATAAAGTGAATTTGGACACATATTAATGTAATGATTACATTGTGACACCACCTTGGTGTAAATTAAATTACACTAATAAAGAATTATAGGACCATGCATTTTGTCATTTCCTTGTGAAATGTTCATGAGATTCTTGTAAAATACCAATGATTGTGTAATAATGATGTATTTTGGAACATTTTTATTAAGTTCTAAATGGTATAGTTCAATTTTCATGTGCATTTGGTTATGAACACATAAGTGATGTGTGAGCTTGGGTTTGAATGTTTTTATTTAGTGTGCATTTGATAGATCAAATGTTAGAAACATTATTCAAATTAGAATTGAAAAAATTAATGATTGCACTTAAGGAATCTCCAACTTCTAAATGGTTGATAATTCACCTTTATTGATTCATCAAATCAACTTCAATTTTGACCTTATGCAAACCACATTTGATTTTAGCTAATGAAGAATTTCCATATAATTGTATAGGTTATGTGCACCTATATTGTTTTCACATAAGGTGCAAAAACTAAGGTTTACTAAGGTGGAATGTTAATGACATGGCACTTGATTTGATAATGAAAAAACAATGTGTCAAAAGTGACACATTAAGCCCATTCCCATGGCACATAATAATTAATTGAAATGGAAATAAATTGTAACATGATGAACATACATATTAAAAAACCTTTTTAATATTATTTATTTTTTGTGACTTGAGGACTATAAGTTGAATGCCAAGGCATGCACATGGCTACTCAAAAGGAGGGCTACATATCATGTATTGGATAGGTCTATGTTGTTAGATTTAATCATAAAGAAATACAATAAGCTTGGGTCAAGTTTGACACGTTAGAAATGAATAATCAATTATTTTTGAAAATGTCATTCATTTTTTCAGAAAATAGTTATTGAACTTTTTTGTTCATGGAAAAATGAATCCATTGGAAGCATGAAGCTATAGAAATTAGATATTTGATTTTTGTGGCTACTAGCTTAACTCATATGTTTATCTCCTATACTAAAACTTTTTTATTTTCTTCTTTTCTACTTGCAAATTTTTCAATGTACAACAATCGTCAAATTTGAAAAATTCAATAGATGAGTTTTTATATAAGAATTTTCATTAAATTTTCTTGTACTTCTTCACACATGTCACAGTTTTTGAATTTGAAAAGGTGTTTGAAACTTGTAAACTTTTTCATGCTTCTTCAAATTTTGTCAATTGGCTCAATGTAGATTTATCAAGGATTTATCAAGGATTTCAATACGTTTCAATGTCTCTTTGTTTTCAAGAGTTTAATTTTTTTAAAAAGATTATTTAATGTTAAACTTAACCCTAGGTTATAATAATCAAGTATTGGTATCCTTGATTTTTAATTGCACTTGTGTTGTGATTATTTACCATATTAATTCCAATAAAATAACCATGTACATGATTAATACATGTAAAAGCCCAAATGATGTCAACATTATGGCACATTTAAATCTTCATTCACAAATTTGGAAATTATATATATCCTAGTTTGGTTAAATGGCTTTAATAGATTATGTGAATTTGATCAATATTCTAAATTATAAAACACAATAAAACCACTAGCATGAAAGGCACTCAA
This sequence comes from Sphagnum contortum, assembly GCA_963920785.1. Lineage (NCBI taxonomy): Eukaryota > Viridiplantae > Streptophyta > Sphagnopsida > Sphagnales > Sphagnaceae > Sphagnum > Sphagnum contortum. The sequence goes on from OY987282.1 coordinate 2,971,447, forward strand.
ATAAATTTATGAACCATCTATAAATCTTCCCATATTTATTAGTTCAAACAACCTATAAAAATATTTTTTTATTTGATCAATTCTAAGATCACAAGATAGATACCAAAATGTGCAACATAATGATTCACAAAAGAATACTCACAATTTTTTAAATATATATTTTAAATATTAATAAAAAAAATTGTGTGATTGATTAAAGTTTCCAAAAAGAATGTGACATGTAACATGTAGAATGCTACAGAAAGAAATTCACATTTATAATTTAAAAATATTCACAATACACCCAAAAATAATTATAACCTTACAAAATAATCATTGTTGTGAATATAAATGAATTTTGATTCTAAATTAAGATTTAGTATCATTTAAAATAATTTGTTGTCACACTTGACTATTATACTAAAAACTTATAATGACCAATTTAATTTGTTAAAACTTGTATTAATGGAAGATCAACTTATTACCTTGAACCATTAAAGTAATTCCATTTTAGGCTTTGAACTTGATTTCATACTATACCAAATATAAGTTTGCCTCTCCATTTGTTAGTGTTTTATTCTTCACAACTCCTACAATAAAAGAATACCATCATTTAATTATAATTTTGCACTACAAGAATTCATGGTTTCAAAATGTCCAACTTGATTACAAGCTTGTTTGTTTTAATTAAAAATTTGGTCAATTTAATTAGAGGCTCATGGTCATTAAAGTGACATGTTTTGTTTTATTGGTTTGATTGATTAAAAAACCTTTTAGGTGCAAATTGACATTAACATGTGCCAAAATAGTTACAACCATTAGTTAATTTTGTGTAGATTCTATCATTTTAGAAAAAATAGAAATCTTTTTATACAATGTTGTTTTCAATATATTGATATACACATTTTAAAAAATTGAAATCAATAATAACAAATCAAAAGACCTCCCAAAAAGGTTCAAATGGGCTATTAACAATCACACCCACCCCTTTAAATGACAATTTATTCTATGTTTTATTTTTGAGTATTCTGAGAAAATTAAAAAACCTTTAAACATAAATTTAAATTATTATACTATTATGTTAAGGTTTGTCTTAAAAATTTACCAAAAATATGTCATTTTCAAAAACTTCAAGAAGTCAAAATATTGTGTTTTTTTTGTTTAATAACACTAGTTACAATTGTTTCAAAGTGTTTTTGGGTAATTTTATTCATTATATTGATTTGAAAATTTCAAGATATGTATATCAATATATTTAAAATAAAATAAATGAAAAAAAAGATTTTAATTCTTTTATTCTCTTAAAAAATGTTAAATGTACAAAAAGATTGGTTATAACTACTTATGTATGCAATATTATCAAAGTTGCACCCAAAAACATTTAAAAAACAATTGTAACCAATGATTTTAATTAGTAATAACACTCAAATCTTTTGAAAATGATGTATTATATTCTTGGCAAATTTACTTTAACATAATAGTATGAGAGGAACAAGTTTAAATTTTTTAGAAAATTAAAAAGGTGTATTCCAAAAATTCTAAAAACATTCTTGATGAAAAGTAATTTAAAATGTAGTCAAATATGACAAAACATGAACACATTAAGAAAAAAAGGATATGAGTGTAGTCAAATGAAACATGTGTCAAAATAAAACATGTAGTCACAAAAAATTGGAAAAAATATTTACATAAGCATTTTAAAGTTGAAAGTAGGTCCTACATAAGTAAAGATGTAGGAAATTATGGTAGGGTAGGTAGTTAAGAAATTTATAAAACAAGGTATATTATTAAATAACTTAAATTAACCTAAACTAGTTATATAGCCTAGGTAAATAAATTAGTTTAAGTTAATATAGCCCAATGCCTATATTAGACTCCTTTACCTATGTGGGCAAACCCATCCTTGGTTGGCACCACTAGGAACCATTACAAGGAATGGTTAAGAAACCAAATTAAAGTGGTCAAATCATTTTCCTACGCACTTTCCTTTAAATATTTTCACAATGAAAATTATTGTTATTTCTTATGTTTATTCATTTCATGCTTTAATATATGGCTTGAAGGTGATTTTGAAATTTAAAAAGTGAAAATTGTCAAAATTTTGTATTTTTAGTGTTGATGGCATTTTTAGAAATCACATTCCTTAACTTTGGAAATTCATAACTAAATTATACTTATTCAATTAATTTCCTAATAAAAAATTGAAAATAGATTGATTCAAAATTACCCTACGAAAAAAATCCCTAAGAATACTCCCAAATTATGTTTCAAATTTGTGCTAATGAACTATGGCCCAATGATTGTAATTTCACAATTGGGTCATTTCTGCACTTGTTTTTTAGCCCTGAAAAGGAGCAAGTTAAGGAGTCACGGGTTTTTTTTGAGTTTAAACCCCAAAATGCATGCTTCCAACAAATCTTACATGGAAGTTCTCATTGTTTGAATGCATTGAAGCCTATGGACAATATTGTAGGTGTGAAGCCATTGCTGAGGAGGCTACTCCTTTAAATGGACAATTGTGTGAAAGATAACAAGAATCATCACCTATTAGCATTTCTTTCCTTGTTAATTGCTCGCGAAGTTTTGAAGAAGTTTGATTGGGGTTTCTTGTAGTTGGCCACACACATGGAGATATTGATGGAAGTTTTGGATATTTGTTGAAGAAATTAAGAGAGCAGAATAATTATTTCATAGTGGATTTGATGAAAACATTCATGTTTTCCCAAAATCGTTCATTCATTTTGCAACTCATTCAAAAAATCCTTAATTTCAAATCTTGGGTCAATGGATATTTGAGCAATGGTTCGAACATCCTTGTGAATCATATGCAAATGCATTTGTTTCAATAAGGTGGCTAGTGGTGCAATATAAAGTATTTCCTACTGATGTTTTGTCGAGCCTTAAAGAAGGCCTAGCCATACAATTGTGGGAAGAAGATGGCATTTGACGGCCAAAACTATTAATAGGGGTTTTCAGTCCTATTCCATTTTGTTCGATATGGGGAAATAATGAATTAAGGGTAAGTGAGAAAGAAAGGTTCATTAGTAGTGAGATTTCAAAAAATTATACCAAAATTTAAAAGCTTGGGATGTCAAAAGATGATTTGTATTTTAGAGTTATGGATCATTGTGTGAGATACTGGGAGAACATTTTGGAATTATTATCAAGACCTATCCCATGGTAGAATTCTATTTTATTGGAAGGCTTTTGGCCTTTTAGCAATTGGAGAGTTAATTATGAATTCGCATCCATTCCTACCATTGTAGATGTTGACCTTGAAGATCTTGTCATCCTTCCATATTATGGCCTTAAAAGTGTGCGCCTTTCTTTAATTTGAACACTATTGCATATGTGTACCTTTTTGTGATTTGTTTGTTGATAATTTTATTCTTGTGTGACATGTAGACCAATTTAGTTAAAGAGCTTAAGATTTGGTAGCAAGGTGTGCCTTGTAGTTAGCTTTCTAGTGAGCTAAGGCAAGCCAAATTTGAATAACCTACGTGTTAGAACAATATTTCAAGTCACTGGTGGTCTACAACTAAGTTGAACATGGTGTTGATCCCTTAAAAATTGGTTTAAATGAATGACAATTTGACACAAAATTTTCGGATTTGGAGTGTTTGAATTTGAAAAATAAATCTATCAATTCTAAATCATAAATGTTACATAGGAGGCAAGCTACTTGGTTTCAACTATGAATGCGATTTATCATCTAAAAATACACTTGCATTTTTCCTTCACTAGTAACATATGTACTTTTAAGCATAGTCACCTCATAGGACCGGGAGTAGAGGTACAAGAAATCACTTCACAGTCACCATATGGGTTTTTGTTCCTTAGCTTGTTGAGTTTGGTGTCAAATTCAAGTTTTTTCTCAAAATTTATGTAATTACATGAAAATATGGTTGAAATACGTCCTATTTGGTGGCCACCATATGGGTTTTGTTCCCCATCTTGTAGAATTTGGTTTCAAATTCAGCTTCTTGTTGAAAATTTGTCCTATTTGGTGGCCACCATATGGGTTTTGTTCCCCATCTTGTTGAATTTGGTTTCAAATTCAGCTTTTTGTTGAAAATTTATGCAAATTACATGAAAAGATGGTTGAAATATGTCCTATTTGGTGGCCACCAAATATGTTTTGGCTTCCTTTCATGTATTGAATTAGGTTTAAAATTAAAGTTAAAGTCCAAAATTAATTAAATATGCATTCTTTTTACTATATGTTGGTCTATATCATATATATATAATGCATCCATGCCCTAAATAGCACAAAAATGAATAACTTTTTGTTAAAGACACATTTTTAAAATTCTTGATCTTCAAGCTCAAAAACATGTTTGAAAGTTATTTGAAATAAATTTGTTCAAATGTGTTTTAAAATGAAATTTATCAATTTCAAGTGCTTTTTCTAATATAATCACCAATGTTAAGGCCTTCTTCAATTTTGAGAAGGAATGGGGTACATTTGATATAAAAAAAAGATTTTTGAAAGAAAAACCAAGTTGTCACAGTTGCTTTGAACATGCAAAAAGATTATTAAAACATTACCAATTTGCTCAAAGATATAAATTACAATTTACGGAGTTGTGACACAATTCTTTGCTCCTTTTACCACATTTACACCCATATGAATTGTTTATATATATACGATATTTATGATTGATAATTGGCACTACTTTGCCAAATATTATTTATTTTAGAAAACAAGGTTCAACAATTTCAAAATTTTAATAGTTGAGGAATAAGTAGCAAAAAAACATACTGAGTTGTTTATTTGTAATAGTAACCGAATGGTTGGACAATAAATGATCCTTTCACAAGTTTGGAGATAAATTCTCAACAATTTTGGCAAATATCAAATAATTTTTTTCTTGTTTTCAACAAGGCCTTCTGAGAATTTTTTTTAGCAGACATTATATATATTCTTAACTTACAAACTTGACACTAACTCTACATGTTGTTTGTATATGTAAAACTAAAAGAATTATGTGTATATCAAAATCTTGTCCAATATAAGACATTCAAGAACAGGATGAGCTTGCATATTATTAACCTCTAGGCCAAGAAGTGAAGAACTATACATATTTTCCTTCAACTTGGAGTTGGAGAAGTGGAAGGACTTCTAGATGCTGATTGCTAGGCCTTATGCTTGACAATAATAACAGATTGATGTTGTTTTCTAAATTTCAATCAACTTCTCTGGTTCAAAAGAACCCAGTCATATAATTATCTCAATCATGTTTATTCATGTTTTCCAGCTCAAATTACTGTTTTCCCACACTCATAAGTCTGAAGGTTGCAAAAAAAGGGTATGACATTTTTCTGAGAACCTCTCGAAAGGGCAAGAATTAACATACTCCAACAGAATGGGATACAAATATGTTTTGAGTATGCAAGATATTCAAGAGAAAGTTGTCACGTATATTGCATGGACGTATCCACAGACATCACCGGGTCCCAGATTCTGTTTCCACCCATCAGCTAGCAGTCTGGTTGATGGGCCAAGCATGTAAATTTTCATACATTTACATCGGGTTTAGGGCTCCTCATCTTATCTATGAAGCATCAACATTTTGTTTAACATTCTCAAATGTTGGTCCTGAGAACATATTAAAAACGCATTCTCAAGACCAGTACTAATGTCTTTTGTAACCAGGATAAGTTCCAGGACCCTTCAATGTACAAACAAAGTTCCGTGCAGTGTTCCCAGGGTAGTCGGGAATGTTCACTCTCATGGGTCATAGTCTCAGTGTTTTTTTTTTAGGAATTTTTGTTTGTAGCCAAAGTGGCTAGGAAGATGTAGAATAAGTGGCAATCATCATCCCTAGGAAGACTTAGCCAAATCTGACTGTAAACCAAATGTTCACAAAGTAAAAAATAATTAATCATCCTTTAATATTTTGGCTACACACTGAAAACCAAGTATAAAAAAATCTGAATTTTATTTTCCCCTCACGTTTGGCCATTGAGTACCTCGAAAATTATTTAATTTTTGAATTTTTCTTTTTTCTTTTTTCTTTTTTCTTTATGGCGAAATTTAGCAAATTTAAAAAAAAAGGGTGGTCACAGAATGCCAAGTTTGAGTATATGTGCGTTACAAAGACAAGGTTTCTTGAGAGAAACTTAGGTTGTGCACTGGGCCCTGCTCTGCTTTCTGGTCTAAGAAAGGAGCTGAATCAAAACTGAGACTAAAAATTAGATACGAAGAAAGCAAATACAACTATTGAGCTATTTAATATGGAAGTACTTTTGCATTACTTGTGTTGTAGGAACTTGAGTTTTATGTTAACCTTAAGTGCAACTACGCACGACATGAGGTTGTGCATTATATATGTCGATTGCTTGCAAAGTGTTGAGTAGTGCGTGTAGCCAGCTCTATATGATATCAGATCCGCTGATTGTTATACAGCCATAAAAAACATACAGAACAGTACCATGCCGCAACAAAACACTCAGCATGAGACTTGAGCTTCATACAGTTGATCTAACAATTTTACAGCAAATAGAAACATAATGTGTCTGCAAACACTACGTGCACGTTTAAAATGGAGAGAGCAAGCTAATTCAGAAACCTATATATGAAAGGAATGTAATAAGTATGAACTACTTACCACTACATGGAATTCTAGTATTCAAAAACTGTATATCCAACGCTCTAAGACAACATGACAAAGGAAGATCTTCTCTCATGATCTTAAAAGAAGCATATATGATTATTAAATTCATACCTTGGCAGGCATCAACAGAAAGAGATTTTTTATTATGATCTTTATTACAATGACGTAACTAAAGCTCTAGACTTTCAGGAACATAACATTATTAGAGCTATGACCATTTCTAGTCCAATTACCCTGTAGGCAATTAGGCACCACGAATAGCCTGTAACACTGGAAAATGTAACACAATCACAAAGGATGTTGGGTCAATACTAAGATATTGGAATAATATTATTGACGAGTGATATTCTACCTATCACATTGAATTTCCTGAAATTCCTTGATCAAGTAAGTCATGGAGAGTTCCAACTAAGAACTAATTTGTATGAGAAGGGAGAGCGACAAGAGAAGAAATCTGTGACCGGTCATGCAGGCCAGCTTGTAATTAGCTCCAGCAGGCTCAGAAAGTCAGGATACGGCAGAGTTCTGTTTCCGTTATCATCACTTCACGAAAGGTGACGAAATCCTGAGTCTTCACAAAGTCCATATAAGTCGAGGTAATCTCTGATCCCGTGAGCTCATCATGCAATTTCAAAATCTTTTCAATTGCTGCACATGCATACGACATCGAGAGCTTTGCATTATTCAATGGACGAATCCGCGTTATTACTGGATTATTTTTTTTCACCCTTCACCTAATTTCATGTACCACAAACTTCAGGAAGTTCAAAGACTATGAGCACCATTAACTACATACATATCGCAGCTTCACCCTTAATGTTGCCAGATCCAGTTCATGTTGCAAACCAGATTACATATACTTTTGATGTTTATTCGTTAACGCGTTAGCATCTTTGTGATCTGGCATGGAAGCTCTTACCACTTGAATTTTCATCAATGTCAACATATTATAAGAGTGCGGAACCCCGTCACATGCATCTAAACGTGTTTGAAGCAGCTAACAATTACAGACCAACTATAACAGCAGTTTCGCGGTACCTTCGTAGTTGATCTTGCTGAAGATAAGCAACTGGTACATCTCACTAAACAGTCGAAACGTTGCCAGCCGAATCCATTCGAGCTCTTTTGACCTAACGCGGCCGTGGGGAAAAGCCGGGGGTTGAATCAGTTTCTGCCTACTCTCCGCATCTTGCCTCATAACCATGTATCGCTGCAAGACCAAATCAAAGTATGATCGGGTATGAAAAAACTGACATCTAGTGGCAACAGCTAGTGGCAAATGAATTAAGAAAGAGGTGGTGAACAGATGGTGGCATGACTTACTTTCGCTGCTCGGACTTGAAGACGATGGGTCGAAACCAGAAATGTGTTCATCTTCTCGACCTCCAGATTGAGCAAACTCGTGAACCGGGTCACTTGAAGGGAAATGTCTTGGGGTAAGCTGCTATCCTCTGGTTGTACATAGCTGCGTGCAGGAGGAGGGTACAACGAGGGAATGTCGCCAGCTTGAGGGGCCAAGAACGACCCTATTTGCTCGGCTAGACCCACAGTGGGGTCCAGGAAAGTTTCGATTTGCTTCCGTAGAAGCTTAAAGGGTAAACACTTTTCTTTATAATGCGAGGGCATGTTCTTGATCCCTTCATGAAACCACCTCATGTCTAACCACTCGCGGGTCCGCGCCATTGTATATTTGCTCAGTCTATAAAGAGCTCTAAAGAAACGCACTCGATAACCTAACACAACTTCATTCAATTCAGCAGCTCATAACTGATCCACTAATTACGTCTGCGCTCTCTAACCCGCAACATTAATGTCTACATGCAAGCTAGGACCACATGGTTCAATTCAGATGCTTCCAAAGGATCAATTACACTCCGGATTCATGTGCACTGAAGAATGTAAACACGGGTACTATTCGAGAGTATGCATAGCGCACTCTAAACTCGTAGTAGAAAAGAACAAGTCTGGAGATCTTTTGCACTGAGAAGAAGCTGTAAGAGTCCCTTTTATCGGGAAAGGCGTCACAAGCTGAAGAAGCTGTCCAAGTGTTCCGGGTCAGCGTCAGAGCCCGTCGTGTCAGGTCCAAAAGATGGGATTAAAACAAATCTAGATGTGATAGAATGAAAAAAGGAGAAAAGAAAACTCTGTTGTCTACGCTGGTAGTAAAATGACCCTTGGTCCATCGTGATCAGTCGCTCTAAATTCCGTATTGACATTTAAAATCTATAAAGCCCTGTCTATGGTTAAAACAAAGAGTAAGAAGACAAGCGGTCCAAATTACACCAAAGATAATACCGAGTGCTGAAAGAAGTACATAAAGAGAACCACGTGGCCATGTGTAGATAGAGCCTGTGAAATCCTTGCAAAATTAGCGTGATCCGAACGCTAATAAAGATCACAATAGTGAATGTAAGATTGTGAGAATCAACTAATTTTCTTGTTAAATTAAAATTACTACTGAGCCTAGGTTTCTATATAGAAAATTTAACCAAGAAATGCACATGGTTCCTTTTGTGTTTATTATACATATTTGTGTCCATAGACAATGACAGTTCCAAGAGACAATGACAGTTTAATGCTGCACCACCTTCCCTATTAGATCACAGTGGGTTGTTACAAATCTCCTTATGTGTTAGGATTATGTGTTAGGATTCAACCCTGCTGTTGCTGTCTGATGGATATTGAAACATGATGGTTTTTCACACTGTCTTCTATATGGTATAACTTAAAGTGATGGTTACTTTTAATTATTCAATTTGATTCAAAGTTATCAAGAAAGGGAAACATTGAAAGGCTCATAACAACATCAATAACGTTGCTTTTGAAACAAGCCCATCACATCAAGGTTGAGTAATGTTCCAATACTCAACAAAGAAGAGTTGTCTATGATCCTCCAATTTTGTTAAATATTCAAGATGTGCCTTGAATTACTGATTTCGTATCATATGCGTGGACCATCCTCGTTATTAAAAACATTTCCTACTTGTCTTGAGAACGTGTTTCCTGTACGTTCTCTTCTGTACGTTCTCAGGAGCACTGCGCATATGGGAACGTAAATAACAATGTTCTGTTGCATGTATAGGATGAGAAGTCCTAAACTGGATGAAAATTTACATGCTTCCATCAACCAGAGTGGTGGCTGATGGGTGGAAAAAGAATCCCAGTCATAATTGTGGATCCACATGAGACACATGGCAACTTTCTTATGAATGCATTGCTCACTCAAATGTATTTGTGTGTACCATTCTTTTGGAGTACATTGGTTTTTCTGTTCTCAGAGGTACCCTGAAAAAAAATTCACAACCTTGCCTTCCATTCTGTAGTTGGGACTTAGGTTGTAAACTTACATCCATGGTAATTAATATTGCCAATCCTTTGATTGGTCAACGCTTCCATTTTGTAGGAAGGTTTCTAAGTTTTAATCAATTCCCAATCATTTCAGTTGGCAACCATATATTGCTTAGCATTTTCTTTTCCAATGGTTCAAGGGGCTTGAGCAACTATAGTCATGTGACTTTCTGGACATTTGGCCACTTGTAGGTCTGGGTAAGAAAAATATTTTTCGGTCATTTATTCTTGCAGGCAACTCAAGGCACCAATTCATCAGAACCAAAATAAGTCAAAACAGGGGTTCAAGATCAATCTAAGGTAGCTCTCTAACTGTCTGGTGCCCACTCTGGAAAAGTGCCTGTTCGTATCTCAAATGCAAGTAACATAGTGTGGTGAATAAAACTACACTACTTACGACTCCCTGGTCATATACCCCATGGGTAATTGTCCCCTCTATAGACATGTATAGAACTAATGACTTGGATTCTTAGAGCTCAGGTGGAAAGGTGTTTGTTACCTTCAGCTGGTAACAGTTCAACCGCTTGGGTAGTTCATATGGTACATAATTTAAAACTACAGTTATTTCAACACACATCCATACACATCTCATGAGACATGTATTTTAAGCATTCAAATCTTCATCATATGGATGTGTGTTGAATGGATCCATACACATCATACACGTGTTGAAGAAATGTATGGTTAAGCTTAAATCCATGTCTCATGGCTATGCACAAAAAAACCTGAGGATGTCAATCACCGTTATGAGAGTGCCACACAGCTCCTTGATCAACACAGAAGATAGATCTTGGATGGCCTGCTTACCATATTTTTTCTTCCGGAACCTATTCTGGGTATGTGGACAAGTTACAATCCATCCCTATTAGAGGAGTGTAGGATGTATGACCATACAAACCCTACTTGGAATTCCAAAGGGCCCAGCCTAATAAGCTTACAGTGGTGCAGCAAGCCTAGCGGATATGGTGACCACACAAACCCTGATCATCTTAAGCATAAAGCTCAGGATAATCCAGGTGCACTGAATTCTTACAGCAATAATTCCTTCATTATGATTGGTAACTCTGCCTAGTTCTTGAGAGCCAACTTGCTCAAGCTGGAGGAGGAAGCTAATTATTGTCCACAACTAGTTGCTTGACTAGTTGGGTTATTAGCAGTGTTTTGTTTTGGAGCAAATGAATTTGCATTTTTTGAAAATGAGAAATATGATTCCAACCCATACAAGGGATTTTTTTTGATAAAATGGACCCTCATTCTACAGATTCCAAAAAGATGTTAATCACCAGATTTCAATATTGGTTTCCAATAGGTAACCAATTTATATAAAAAGATTGTTTTTAATTTTTTATTTTTATATATGTTCTAGAGCCAAATTCGGCTAAACCTTCTTATGGATGATCGCCAATGTGGCTGCATCCCAAATTTGACGAAAAGAACTGTGTTTACTAGAGTGCACAGCTCACAGGCTATAGCCAATAGTTTTTTGGAGGAGAACTTTTGCCAAATGGCAATTTCTCCTTTCAAAATGGAAAAAATTTAGTGGTTTTTACTCACCAAATTCCAGAAATGAATCTAAACAAGCCTTTTAAATCACCAAATTCTATCCTAAATTCCAGTAGGTAGCCAAAAATATAGAAAGGTGCTAATTTATGTTTTTTACTGTCATAGTTTTTATCAGGTGCAAATCTGGCTAAATTGTCTTATGGATGATCGGCACTTCATGAGCTACATCACAAAATTGAAAGAAAAAACACTGGCAACAGCCCTTCTGGAATGACAAAAAGAACAGCTTCTTTATTATGTCTATTCACACATTTAATGAACCTTACAAGAGTCCCAACCATGATTGAGGATGTCCTTAATAATTGAGAATTCAAATTAAGGAGTGATTTCAGATGAAACAATAATTGAACTAAACCAAGGTTGAAAGGATTACTAAGTAAGTTTTGAGGATGGATTTTTTTTTTAATACGTACCTTTTTAGACATAGTTGGGATTTGGGAAGCTGAATTGGGCTAAGTTTTGTTGCTTATGGTGCATTTACACTTGATGTTAAGTCAGTATTGAATGAGAGTCTAGATGGCATCCTAGTGGGCACCCAATATTAAAAGGACGATAATTTAATGTTAAGTGAAAATTAGCTTAACACAAAATTTCATGGTAAGGAGGCTTAAGTTCTAAATGACTAGCATGGTGTTAAGGGCCTCAACACCAGAGTCTCTAACACCAAGTGTGAATGCACCTGTAGATATTTCATTAACTGGGCAGATAAAGCTTAAGGCAAAAATAACCAGCTATAGTGAACCAGCAGCCCCCACCAGCACATGATGCCGGATGGATGATTTGTGGACAGGAAACCATTTTTTCATTATATTGTTGTCCCTATAAGCTAGTGTTTCTATCTACCTGGTAGTCGTCAAGTGCGTTACTACTTATCTAACTAGTTCCCAGTTACATACCGTACCTACTTACATATGGTACTTATCAAGTTAGACAGGTAGTTTTGTAGATAGTGCGAAGTTGAATTTTAGGGTTTACTGGATAGGTGACGAGATTCAGCTATGGTTCATCCACAACTAAGTGATCAGGGGTTTCCAATTGAGGTGCACTGGAGACAGGGTTTTCTTTTTCAATTTTGTGATGTAGCTGAAGTGGCAATCTCCATAAGATGATTTAGCCAGATCTGGATACATATTAGACATGAAAGTAAAAAGGAAATGAAATCCATCTATATTCTTTGCTACCTACTAGAACTTATGATAAAAAAACTGGCTATTTGGAAAAGAAATCCTTTGAGATTTGGCAAATTTGGGCCATTTTTTCCATGAAAATACCTGTGTATAGGTTGAAGTCATCTTTTCACCTTGAAATATGGAAAAATTTCGCCAAAATAAAAAAAACACTGACTGGAGGGTGCTACAATAGAACCTATCTAAATTAATACTGCCTAAATTAATAACCTGTGATAATTAATATGTGCGGTCCAATCCCAAGTCGAGCCCCATACATTTACTAATAAACCTCCAAAAGTTAATAATTGATACTCCACAGGCGGTCCCGAAATTTTTTATATTGAACTCCACATGCACATATTAATTATCACTGGTTATTAGTTTAGGCGGTATTAATTTAGATAGGTTTTACTGTACAAATGTTACAAAGCGCGAGCGGAGAATTATTTAATGACCCTCTCTTTATTAATATCCTGTCTAAATTAATACAGAACCCCCGGTCCCAACAGTATTAACTTAGACAGGTTCTACTGCATACAGTTTTTTTTCCCTTTGCCAAAAAATTGTCAAAAAGGGAACTACTTTAAAACTTTGGCAAAAATTCCTTGTTTTTTTCATAAAAGAGTAGCCAAATTCCACCCAAATTGGGGAAGTGGCCATAGTTCTAGCCATAGTTCTGTCTACTTCTATGACCTGTCTACTAGGCTATTGGTCATGTGCAAAAGTGTCTCCACTTAAGTCAGAATTGGGGATACTTGGCACTGTGGCTGCGTTACAAAATTGAAAAAACAAACTTGTGCTAGGTGACATAATCCCACAGAACCTATGATTCAGTGAAATTTTTTACTGGCAATATTTTGCCAGTTCACACTAAAACTTTACCCCTTCTATTTTGTTGAAGGAAATGCTGAGAAATTTGTTAAAGAAAATCATCTAAATTTTGCCTCATGACCAGTCTTTTTTTTTTGGATGACTTTTAATTTTGTTTTGGTGAAAACTTGCAAGAAGGTGACACAATTTTCTGGAAAAGGAATATTCTATTGCTAATTCTTTTATTTTAAAGAATCACCTAGAAGTGATAGAAAACTATTTTTTGGGGAGGGTGTCACCATATTTGTGCCTACTGGCTACAATTTTAAGAGGTCTTTGAAATAATGTCACTGGTTAGGTCAGAATCTGCTTGGGGATGTTTGCCCAAGCTAGCTCCATCATAAAATTGGAAAAAAAACACTACCAATGATGTAGGAGGCAAGTCTAGAAAGCACCTACACTAAATAAAAAGGTTGTCCTCTATTGCCTAATTATTTACTTTCCTGTCAATTATTTCTTTTCCTTTTCAATATTTATGGATGGCTAGGTTTACTTTGCTAGTGACTAAACGAGAGTTTTTTTAAAATTTTTTTTGAAGCTTTTGCATTTTTAGTTTAGATGGTTACTATACATGTAACGTAGTAATATATGTGGTTAAGGTTTAAATTTTGAGGCTGCACAAGTGTGCTAATAGTGCTTACAATTTGGATAAAACTGGTTGCAACATAATTAGATAAAATAGTTCATTACACAAACATTTGGCAAAAGGTCCTTTACATTGAATAGGCTCCATGCTACATAAGCAAAAAAATCTAAAACAAAATTGTACCTTGTACATAGTCCCTCAAATTCAACCTTGGAGTTATCAACTATTTGTTCACAAAGGATGTAGCTTTCAAAAACATTGACCCAAAACAACTTCTTAAACAACATATATAAGTAATGTGAACTATAGTGAACACATTGGTGATTAAATATGGATGTATGTATCAAGGTTGGCAATCCTCACTATCAAAAGGAAGCAAGTTAGCAATAAACTTAAATGTTTGCACTTTGAATGTACCCACCTTGCAACATATGATAGATTTCATTAGGTCTATAAACATAAGCTATCAAATAGCATAAATGTTGTCATTGTCAACTATCATTCAATTTTTAGGCTAATTTTTTGTATTTCAACCTTTCATTTTACAATAGGTCTCTAGCTAGGCATGGATTTCTATAGGAATTTCACTAATTGGAACCCATAAAAATAAACCCTAAATTAGACTAAGAATTGTTTAAACTTTTGACGTGCTAAAATTTTAATTTTAGTTGAAGGAAAAAAAAAGGTTTGCTAATTCTTTTTTGATATTACAAAGTTGAGAATAATTTTTTTTACATTGGTGATATATTGTTAGAAACAAAATTCAAAATTCAAAAAAACAATTTGGGAGATTTTTAATCACCAAAAGTGAGAAAAAAATTAGTTTACTTGCCAAATTCATATATGTGATTTTCATTGTGTAGCCAAACATATAAAAAGATGATAAATGATTTTTATTTTATTTATGATTTATAGCCAAATTTGGCTAAATCTTCCTAGGGACAATTGCCAGTTTTTCTACATCTTTGAATGAATGATTGCCACTTCCACTAAAAAAAACTCTAAAAAACACTAGAACTTGGGAGTAGCATTTTTTTTGTGGCTAAAATTCACCAAATGGCTACTTCAAATTTGACCTTGCTATTTGTAATCTTTATAAAAACAAACTTTTTAATTTTTTTTGCCAAAACCTAGGGTTTCAAACAATGATGGACTATCACCACCCCTCATGTCATCATTCCAACTCTCTTCACCCAAGAGCTTTTCACCTATTCTACTCTCTCACATCAAGTTTTTACCAATGCAACAATTTTATTCCATTTTGTAATTGTTTTGCATAAGGGGTTAAACTTTTTAGGAGCTTTGTAGGTAGATCAATATGGATGTTGATATGTATTCGTAGATTTGTAGAACTGTAATAAAAAAATTTGAGGTGTTTATTACTTGCATTGTGTGATTTGGAAATTTGAATAATGTTTGATTCACCTTCAATAGTGCAATTGATGGCAAAGGTTGTTAGTGTGGTGAATGGATTCTTAAAACTTATTGAAAAATTTGGGGGCTAAATTGATTCCAAGATCTTGTGCTACAATTGGTCATTAGATTTGGGAGTTTAAAACTTTCAATTAGAAAGTGACAATGTGAAAATGGATGATTGGATTGATCTTCTTTTTGTTATTATGTTTCCTTGTGTATGTGCATTGTGCATTGTGTGTATGTAAGTTTTTGCAAGTTGTCATGGGTTTTTTGTTTTTGCATTATGTTTTTGAGTTCAAAATTGCACATTGCACACTGCATATTTATAGTACGATGTCTCTTCTATCACTTCCAAAGACTTTTATACTTAAATTCCTTCTTATTGTTGTTATTGTTAATGTCAAAGATGTTACAATCAATCTTGAACAAGATTTTTCCCAAACTGTTGTTGTTGATCCAATAAAAGATTCGATAAATCTAACCTTGGCAATTAATAGGAAAAGTGTTCATGAAGGGGTGAATGCACACTAAGATGGCTCACTTTTTGAGTCACAATGCCCATTTTTGTAGAGTATCGTTCCTTTGGACACTTTTGAAGTACAAAAACTTGGACTAATCCATAGAGTGGATTAGTAAAAAGTAAACGGTTCATATTGAATTCCATTCCAATTTATCTATAAGGAATGAATATATGGTGTAACATCAAATAATAAACTTTTATGTAAAAAAAATTCCCTACACAATCATAATTAAATTTAATTAGGGATTTTTGAATGGTCAAAATTGAGCCATATTTTCATAAGTCCCTAACATAATTAGTTTTTCTATCAATTTTCAAAAAACATTTAGAGGTATATATATTTGGAATATGTATGTGGGCTCCTATTAACATGGATTTTACTAGTTTTAGTACATGGACTATATTATCATTGAACCCCTAGTACTAAAAAAAATTCAAAATTTTAACATTATATAATGGACTTTTGTGGACTCTTGTTTTTCAAAAAGTGAGCCACCTTAGTGTGCATTCTCTACAAGGATCAAATAATTTAATTTCCAACACAAATGGGCCATAAATTTGTCCTGAACTGAATTTGTAAAAGGTACTAAAAGGTGATGTGTAGCAAGTATGTTGTTTGATCTATTCTAAAGTAGAAGCCAAAGAAAAACTTTTGGTTCCTAAGCTTGATAATATGTTGAAACATGCACATAGGTGCAAAACCAAAGTTTTTAATGTTGGCACGAAGGTAGGTTCTTTTGATTTGAACCTTAAATGCCAACATGCATGTAATGATCAATGAATATACATAACCTTTAAGTGTCCTTTGATTTTGGATTTGGTCATTGCTATAGTTTCAAAGAGAATTTTTTTAAAAAAATTCTTTTGTTTATTATATGTTGTCTAAAGGTTAAATAACGACTAATTTTTAAGGTTTGAAAAAAAAATTCAGTGTGCTTAAGATCAAACACACTTTTGAAAAACCATTAAAGTGACTTTATAATTTGGGGTATAAAGGATCCATGAATGAATTGTTATTGGACGCCACTTGAAATGTTGTTGCTACAAATTTCTTATTTATTAATGTGGATGAGGTCATTGCACAATTGACAATACCTCTTAGATATCCATTCATTTGTATAAGGTTTAGGATTGTAAACATATTCCGCTTCTAGTTTGTGTGGAAAAGGTTGGTGTGCAAAGGATTATTGAAAATGTTTTTCATTTGATGATCAATGTGATGGCCACATTTGGGGGTTTCAATGTTGAGCAATTGGGAATGAAGCTCATATCAATGGGCTATTATGGCAACATTTGTTTAAAGGTGTAAAAGTTAGGGTGATTCACAAAATGTAGAAAACACATGAAAACAATGAATGGTAATTTGTTTCAATTTTTTTGAAAAAATAACTTTAGATCCCTCTTTAGTTCCAATCCAATATTTAGTGTCATTAGAGGTGCAAACTAAAGGGCCACAAATTTTTTTGAACATTAGAAATAAATGAGCAACAAAGAAAACAGATGAAGACAATGAGTGATAGTTTGTTTCAATTTTTGAAAAAGAATAACTCTAAATCCTTTTCTAGTTCCAACCCCATATTTTTTTCATTTTTAATCCATTTTGAATGATTTAAAACTTGATGGGTGCACCAATTATTGGTTTACAAAAGTTCCTTGTATTCAAGAAGAAGAAATACAATAATCAAAGATTTTAAGCTTGAAATCTTGATTTTGTTCAATTCACTTGTCACCAAACATTGAACCCCCCTACACCAAACACCCCATATGTTCCCCATTCTTTTATTAAATTGAACAACTTTGTGGTGTTGGAAGCACTAGGTGTAAGGCTACAAATGTTCTTTGAACTTCAAAAGCAAAGGAACAATATGTGAGGATTCAACCTCCTTTTACTTCTTAAATGTTATTCATTAGCCTATTTACCCTAATGGCTATTGTGTGCTTGAGCTAATAACTTAGGTGGCTACATTCCTATGCCTATGGTTATCTTGTTGGGTGCATTCACAATAAAAGGAGCCAAAGCGCCAAGGACTCAATGCTTTGTAATGGCTGGGTTTAATCATATTTTACACCATTCATTATGAAATATATAAAAAAATTCACCCAAGTTTTGGCAATGTTATCTACCTATATACATTAATGAATTTCAAGTACAAAAAAATAAATGTGTAAACAAAATGATTAACCTTTGAATATAAAAAATGATTACATCTTTAAGATAAATTGCACATCCCAAAATTGTATACTAAATTGAACTTTACGTTATTTGGAAAAAAATTATCACATAAAATCATTTTTTAAACATAAAAAAGTTGAAAATTGAACATAATTTTTTCATTTTTCAAGATAGCATGATAAAAATCAATGAAATAAACTATTTCATTAATTTTTTTCCTCCATAAAATTGATCCATGCCTTCACCATATAAAAATAACAACTTTTGTTAAAACAAATCATCAAATTTTGTAATTTAGAAGGCCAAAAGCATGTTTGAACAAATGGGTAAATATATGTAATAAATAATTTTTTTATTGATCTCAATTCCTTTTGCACTTTTAATCATCAATATGAATCTCCTTTCAAATTTTGGGAATGAATGGTTCACATTTGATGGGTTTACCAAGTTTTGTACAATGTACCATTTCTCTCAACAAAGAAAACCTAAAAAAAACTTGATGGAAATGGTGGTATCAAAATCAAAGAAATATATAACCTTTTCCACTACTAGTTTCATGTTTAGGATGCCAATTATTTAAATCCTTAATATGTGATATTCCATCTAAAAGATCTTTCGGTTTTGCTTGAAATTGTTCTTGACGAGGCTTCTGTATTAGTTCATAAACAAGAAGGACATTCAAATCTAAAAGCACTATTTGACAATTGCATTTTAAATGCTTTATGTGCATGGAAAGACTCTCAAAACTTAATGAAATGACTTTAAATTTGTGGAAGATCAAGATCATTAGAAATTAAATGTAATTGCAAAAAGAAATAGTAATTTGAATAAATAAATTACACAAACTTGTCTTTCAAAGTAGACATGGTGCAGTATCACATTACATTTAACAACTACTTTGGCTCCTTTTACTATGAATGCACCTGATTATATATAAAAAAATTAGAAATAACATATGGAAATTTTCCCACCTAGAGAGGTGGTGTATTTGGTTATTTGAAGTTGCATTGTGTAGGTGAATATAGTGGTTATTTTGATTTTGATGAGTCTAAATTTAACCAATAATAATAACTTGTGGAATCATTTGGTGAATTTTGAAGGATTGGAATGGTAAAGCTGCCAATAATATCAATTATCCTAATTAGAGTACTCGGTGCAGGATGAAACCATAAGCCACTAAAACCTTATCTAGAAGCGAGTCGACAAAGCTAAGCTCCAATTAGTTTTAAGTCAAAAATATTTCCCCTCGCTTTTATGGGTTCTTTTGGAATGAGATAAGCACATGCAATGATTTGGAATTGAAAAACAAGGCCATTAAACACAATGGTAGAAGCGAAATTTGATTTTAATGTGCTACATGTCTAAAATTTTTATGGATTCTCTACAACTCTAAGAAGGACTTTCCAAACTGTGCAAAACCTAAAGAGAGTTTTGCGGCAAGGATATTCCAACTTGAAGGAAAACTTTGTGTGAATCAAATAACAAGTTACAAGAGAACTTTGTAGCAAGGAGATTCAACTACAATAAGAATTTTGCTAGGAAAAAAAATTGTAAGTTTCCAAGAGGTTCTTAAACCCTGGAAGCTATAAGTTCCAATCAACCTACTAGTAATGTGACTAAAATTAGTAAATTAATTTACACATGTAATCAAAGTGATATATATATATATATAATCAGTCATTTATCTAACATGTGTACAAATCTGACTAAAGACAATCATTTTGATTACACATGTATTATCAACATAGGTTGATCTCATTCCAAAAAAAAAACAACATATAAACCCCACTTCACTTTCAAGTTTCATATCTTTTTCATTACTTGTCCATTCTCAATGATTTAAAAAGATTCAAATGTGTTATTTTAAGATTCACAAACTTTCTTTGAAGTGTAAAAGCAAAATAAATAAATGTAGAACAAGTTTAAAGGCAAAAATGAAAGCTGCACCAACATGTGGTCAATTTTTGCATATCACCCCTTTCATTTTCAATGAACATATCTTTTTCATTTCTTTATCAAATTGAGAAGTTTCTATAATATTAGATGTGCCAAGAGGAGAAATCAAACCTTATCACACTTGACCTAAGATGCAAGGTTATGCATGAAATAAGTGGGACATAATGTGGATTTGTTTTCTGGCAATGTGTGAAGGATTGTTGCATCGTTTTGAAAGTACTAAAGACGAGTTTTTGACTTTTAGTATGTGGCTAAAGAATGTGATGCTACCAAAATTTTGAAATGTTTGCCTTTCTTGTTTTTGAAATTGTTCAACTGCAAGACCCAAGCAAAAACAATGGCTGCATTTCAAGTGCATGATGCATCGACAAAACAATGTGGAGTAAAAATTTGTTCTTCCTTGTGTAGAAAATTCTTAAACCCAAAACTAGCAAAAAGTTGTCCTTCTGCATGGAACTCTTAAATCCAAGTTGGTTTAGTGAAATTATACATGAAGTCTTGAATTCCTAGGGGACATTTAACTGCTTCCTTTAACTATTCGAATGCTTTGGGAATTCTTATAAGCAGAGATAGATAAATCGGGGCGTCTCACTAGCTTCCTATGCACATGAGGTACATATTATGATGATCTGTTGATCCCAGCCTCGACTAGGGCAAGTGTTGTGGTGCGTCCTTGGATGATCTCACTGATTGATATGTTGCAGAAACACAAGGCTTACATTGTGCAAACTATTAACACTAGTAAATTTCATGCGTGCTGGTCCTAGCTAATCTAACCATCTCCTGCAACAAACAACCAGCCTAAACCTTAAGGCACAACCTAAGTCAAGAATTTCAATGTGATGCAAACAATGTTTCAAATCTCAAACAATCATCATCTCTTGCAACTAACAACCGGTCCCATCTGAAGCATAAACTTTGAAGTCGAAAATTTCAGTGCTACGCAGAACTTTCCAAATCTCATACATATTCGCACTTAAGGGACCATGTTCCTTGGCACATTTCATCATTAAATGTTCAATGTCGAGAGATTCTGTAAGCACTAAAGAGTTACTAGCTCCAGCTCTGGGGAGTCTCCTGCAAGAGCGTGTTGCTGGAGGACAGTGTTTGGTGATCAACCTCTGAAAGATGTGAACATGTTTGCATGGTCAGTGTTCACTAGGTTGATCTAACACTGTCCATCTCCTACTGATTACCTTGTAGCATAGCTTGACCAAGTTTATTGAACAATTAGGAGAAAAGACTTGATTTCTTGCTGGTGGTGGTGGTTTTTTTTCCTTTCTTTTTGGCAAAAGTTTTCCCCTAGTTGGCAAATTTATTTTCAAATTTGTTTTGAAACTGGCTAAAAATGAGTTTTTTGAGTTATATAGTAACAAGGTTTTGAAAAAAACTAAAAAGATTTTAAAAAATTGCAAGGTTCTACAGGAAGGTTCCAGCAGGGTAGCCAAAAACATAAAAGGATGCTTACAGTTTTTTACTTTCATATTTTGTTTGTATCCAGATTTGGCTAAATCCTCTCTAGGATGGTTGCCACTTCAGCTGTGTCACAAAATTGGGGGAGGGGGTTGGACTGTTCCTTGCTGGCTAGAGAAGTGTTACATGGTTCTGGACCGTGCTTACATCATCTTGGAATTTACTTGCATAATTTCATTGAGCTGAGAGTTGATCTGATCTGTGGGGTTCACACCAGTTTTGGGCGGTTCTCACCCGCCAGCTCGCAACCGGCGCCAATTTTCAGTCCAGTTCTCAGAGAGAACCGGCCAGTGAGAAACTGTCGAGAGAACCGGATTTCAGGTTCTCACTTGGCATCCGATCTGAAAACTGGATCGGTTCTCATAGTTTGAGAAGGGTCCGGTTCTCATGGTAAAAAATAAAAAGTAAATATTAAAGTTATCCAGAAAGTCTTGGTCCGTTGAGCCTGAGTTGCAGTCCCCATTTGATGCATCATCCCCTCTTGGCTGTGGTCCGCAAAGTCATGGAATTTTATTAAATAAGAGTATTAAATACTGAGATTGCATTAAATGCATCATGCTTGAGAACATTTATAGCTTCAGTACACATACGGCAGTGATTGGTTGAAAGAGTTCAGGAAAAGAAAGGACAGGGCAAACTCAGTTTAGCACCAAATTTGCCACTAAACTGAGTTTCATGTCACAAAAAAAACGTTGATTGTTAGAAAAGAAACACAAAAAAATAAAAAGGCATATAATATATATATAAACCATGATTTGTGAGAACCGACTTATGAGAACCGTTCTTCAAAACTGATGATTCAAAATTCTGTGAGAACTGCTAACTCTGAAAACCGATTAACCGAAATTTAAATTTTTTTCTGATAATGGAGGCGATTCTCAGAATGGGAAGTTTTTTAATAAAGAACCGGGGCAATTCTTAGAACCTGCCCCAAAATCCGGAACCGAGCGTTCTCAGGAAAAAGTGAGAACCGCCCAACACACGTTCGCACTCTTTGGACTTGTAGGGAGCTTGAAAGTAAACCTTATGGCAGACAGATCACCAACAGGAAATCCGGCCAGAGTGAACAAGCACACCAGCACATCATCCACTGGGATGTCTGGTATAACTCAGTTGTGGATGAACCTCAACTGAGTTACTATTTGGTTTCATCTGGTAACCCATTCTGTAAGAAGTAGGTCATATGTATAGGTAGATAGGTAGGAAAATAGATTTCATACGTAAATAAATGGTTTGTACATAGGTAAGGACTGCTTTTATTACCTATCTATTAATTCAAACTTGCATATGTGGGGAAAGTTATGGATGAAATTACATGAATGAAAGATGTGAATATAGTTTGACCTGGCCTTCAGACTTAGCCTCATTTAAATCGTCATCTAAATTTTGATGAAGATTTGATATCTAGACCAAGAACTGATTGGGATGGACATTTAGGTTGAACGTGAGTTAGAAATATGACATATATCACACAAAAATTTCAATCAAATGTAAATGAAATGAAATTAGAATTAAATTCAGATTAAACCCGAATCAATTAAACATCATACTGATTATATTATAATAAAAATATATACTACAGATTATATTATTAAAAATCTAAATCAAGAACATGCGAAGATAATCACAACTTAGACAAATTGAATAGAAAACTTGAAAAGTTCAATCCTCTATGTAATGGCACCCCTTTAAAGCCCCCTTTGATTGTACCCCTTTGGTCCTCTCCCCTTAAAGGTGTTGACTCCCATATCTTGCTAAAACTATGTATTCCATCCACAGAGCAACTTACTTCTGGAATATTAATAGGAAGATAATAAAATAAGCAACTGAGCTAACCACCATGGCTAACCATGGTTAACAAGTCAGGAATGAAAACTCAATAAAAATTTATTTTCTGATCACTTATCATCCATCCTTCATGGTGTGGTAGTGGGTGCTGGTTCACTCTAGCCCAAGGATCTCTTCCCCTCCCCTCCCTCTGAAAATGTTGTGGATGATTGTTCAACATATGTAGAGTCATTTGGATCAGCTAGCTATGAGTAGATTAATATTGATCTAGGTTGCAAAATTTATGATTAGTGTGAACCGTTTTTCTGTTTCTATTTGAATTTATAAAGAATTTTGGTTTTTTAATCATTTGAGAATGAGAGAACCACTGGTTTTGATTTTGTGAAAAAATCAAAATTAAAGAACATCTGGTCCTAATTATTTCAAAAGCCTTAAAGAATTGACTGTTTCCATGCAAGAACTGGCAATGAAATTGGCAGTTTTATGGTGGGTTATTTGATTTTTCAAGCTTTTTGAGAACTATGATTATATACCAGAACCTGGTCTTTGATTTTTTTGAAATTCATGGTTATGAATCTTAACAACAATCTTAAGGGTTTGGTTTTGATTTTAATACCCGTCCAACACTGGTGTGAACCTTAGAGCCTGGGATTCCAAGAGACATCCAATAGTCTCAATATAAATACACTGCCAATAAGCTAGTCGCCAATTATCAATACCACATACTCAAGTATGCACAAAAAGTGTCCTCTACACATGTTTTGTGTTGGTACATTTTAGCATCATGTAATGAAATGTTTGTCCCTGGCTTCCATTCTAGCTGACCCAAAGACCAATTGACATTTTTTCTCCTTAAAAAACAATTGAAACCTCAACAGCCACAAAATGCCTAGTTTTTATGCCGAGCTCAATATGTTTTAATAAAGTGGACAGGGGATCCTATAGGATTACCTCCTAAATGTCTACCAATTCCCAAATATAGTAGAACTTGTCTAAGTTAATACTGCCGGGACCGGGGGTTTTGTATTAATTTAGACAGGATATTAATAAAGAGAGGGTCATTAAATAATTCTCCACTTGCGCCATCTGTAACATTTGTACAGGAGAACCTGTTTAAATTAATAATGCCTAAATTAATAACTTGATAATTAATATGTGCATGTGGAGTTCACTATAAAAAATTTCGGGACTGCTTGTGGAATATTAATTATTAACTTTTGGAGGTTTATTGGTAAATGTATGGGGCCCGACTTGGGATTGGACCGCACATATTAATTATCACAGGTTATTAATTTAGGCAATATTAATTTAGACAGAGTCTACTGTAACCATAATATATGATTGCTTTTGCTCCCCAAAAAAAGATCACATATAGGCTACTTGCACTCTCTTGGTATTGTTGGAAAACTCTGGATGATTAGGATCTAATGAAAGTGATTTGAAAAGTTTTAGACATAAGCTATGGGTGATATTGAATTTTGAACTATTTTTGTCCTTGAAAATTCAATTAAATTTTTAAAAATGATTTTGAAAGGAAAAACTAGTTAGGTAACCAGTTCACTCTTGGGCCAGGGACACATGCTACACTAGAATGCCTGAAAATAAGGGAAGGCATTCGAGGCTCAAAGGCAGGCCTTCCCCAGTGTAAAGGAGAAGTGTTTGCATACTAGTGGTGGAAGGTCCCTTTAATGGATGAAAGCATTTTCCGTGCAGCCTGGAGGTGGTTTCAAATAAAATGAAAAAAGCCCTGAAGCAGTGCTTTACTACTAAAAGAAGGCTAATGTCTTGAAACCAACCGCTGCATTTTACAAATACAAATAATTTCCGATTTTTTCTCGGAAAGATCACCAAAAATCACAGCTACTTCAACTACACCTTTCTAGAACTGAACATGTTTTTTAATATAAGGAACAATGAGATTTGTTCCATGAACCCCTGTTTGTGTTAGCTGGGTTTTTCCATCCAATTTCATCACATGATCTAGTTAATTATGCCTTTTTTTGCAATTTGGAAATTGAGAAGAAATTCCAAATATTAAACTCAACTGTTTATGTGGTGGACTACATGTTGAAACGTTATTGAACATAAGGGACAGACTTGGAGAGTCACAGTAGAGTTTACACATATGCTGCTGAATTTATGGAGGCCTTTAAACCTAAAGTCCGCTGCAAAATGATATAAAACTGTATCTGAAATTTTTATGGAATCTGGTGACAGAAAACCTCAAAAATTAACTATTTTCCAAAATTAATTCTGAAAAATCAATTGACAATTGTTTTGTCCAAAAAAGGAAGATTGCCCAACCATCCACCAGTGCACCATCCATTGGACCCTTTGTGACTCAGTTACGGTTGAATGACAACTGAACCTTGGTACCTATCCTTCTACTTTCACCAGATACTACCTAGCCTGTACATAGGCAGGTACTATAGGCAGTCCTTAGGGAAGGTAGGGTACTTACCTAGGTAAATGATGAGATCATACATGTTGATAGTTGGTACCAATGTGGTTAGTTATGGGACTAAATGGGAAAATGTTTCCTTTCCACACATCATCCAAACTGAACTAAGAAAAATTACACTATTATCATCCTCCAGCTTTATGCTGAAGACTTAGGGTTTGTGTAGTCAGTGCATCCCTGAGGCTTGTTCCATATAAGCGATGTGCTTTGTAAAGCCCCTAAATGAGGGTCTTTAGCATAATAAGGGTCCTCCTGAGGTGAAGCTCATGGCAGCCCAAATCTAGTAATGCCCGTCATGCTAGAGATTTAACTGTATGTAAAGACCATGGCTGCGTGGCCAGAAGAACTGGAACTGAGCTTTATGATTTTCGTAACAACCTCGGGTGAAAACTCTAGCTAGAGTATTTTTAGGGCTTTTAAAAAGTTGTTTGTGAGAGCCCTAGGGTGGGAGATCTTCCATGGAGATCCTTGCAACCAGGATAACACTGTCATCCCACACTCGACCTCTGATAGGAATGGACTATAACTCGTCATGCCCGTCCACATGTCAGCAATAGGATCTGAAAAGGAAAGAATTCGTAAGCAGGTCGTGCATCGATCTTCCATGTTGATCAAGGAGCTATGAAAAACGACTCTTATGAGGTTGTCTGTCATCCTCAATTTTTGCAGTGCAGCCTCACGACACATGAATTCAAGCGTTTCAAACACAACCATCCGTACACCGAAGACTCAACTGCCGTCCCTAAGTGAGACCTAAAGGCTGTTAGCTTGGCTCTACCTTCGCTGAGTGAGACCTGTAAGTTGCAAGCTAGCTTTGTGGGTCTAACTCTTGGTGGGTGGTCAGATTTGAAGTAAAAGATTTCAACTACCTGTAGACTGAGTCACCGTAAGTGCCACCAAGATCATGACACCCTTTAGAAACAGCTAATTTAGCAGGTTTCTATCTTCTATACTAGCTAAGATCCACAGACTAGATAGTAGTTAGACAGTTGATCTCTGGCTACTAGAGAGCTGATGGCAATCCTCTTCAGGCCGGTTCATGTCATGATCACAGACTTCAATGAGAGTTCTCAGGGTTGCTTTCGATAGGTGAAGTGATGACTTATAGTGATATTGAATTATATTGATGAATAATAGGTACATAGCACAATTCAAATTTCTTTCCTACCTCAGCACTGGAGCGAAAAAGCAGAGGCAACCTAGAGCAAGTGCCCTAAGTTAAAGACCATTTTTAGTTCTCATCACACTTCTCAACTCTGAACATGCGAGTTGCAGATAGCCGCTGATTTATGGACCAATCAATTGATCAATTATTAATAGAAAACGATTAGGGCCATTTAGAACGGGTGAGGAGCTGTTTTCTTCCAAGGGACTTCGCTGTCTGTCTCCCTCCAGAACTCTCTATAAACTATAAACGGATAACGGACCATGTGCGGCAATGCAACTGGTTAAATTTCTATAAGAAACTAGAAAAATAGTAATATTGGTTTACGAAGCAACTTTAGTTGAATCTCGCATTCTAATTACTTTGATCTTTATTGGAGTTCGAATCACGCTAAGCTTGCAAGGATGTTACAGGTTCTTTTTACACATGGCCAGGTAGTTCTGTCTCCGCGCTTCTTTCAGAATTCGGTAACATCTTTCTTCAGGTAATCTGGGCCGTTGCGAGAATCGTGCTTTATCTTCTTACATTTTTTGTTTTAACCATAAGTAGGGCTTTGCCGGTTGTAAATGCCATTACGGAATTTGAGAGCGACTGCTCACGATCGACCAAGGGTCATTTGACAACCAGCACAGCTAACGGATTTTTCCTTTTTCCCCCCTTTTTTTTTTGCTTTCTGACACATCTGGATTTCATTAATCCCTCCTTTCGCGCCGGATGATATTAGGGGTTCTGGTGCTGACCCTGAACACTTGGACAAGTACTTTCAACGGCGGGTGCCTTCCCCCTTCGACCGACGGGGAAAGATTCCCATGCCATTCCCCTTAAAAAGTTTCTTCTAGCTGCAAAAGATTTCAGTGAGCTTGGTCTCTTCTACTATGAGTTGGTATGGAAGCTAGGTGTTTTTCATTGAGGAAAATCTCTTTAAAACTTCAAAAGAGATGTGTGGATCTTGTGCCTTCACAGCACACTACATTATATGTTGGCCCTTGCATGTAGTCTATAATTAAAAGTTGCGAGTTTAGAGCACTCCTCATACTCACCTGTAGTACCCGTGTGTGAATTCTTCAGTGCAAAAGAAGCCACAGATTAGTGGATCCTTTAGAAGCTTCTGAATTGTACGATATTATAACCTCATGTGGTCCTACTTTGCATATAGATAAAGTTGAGGGTTTCGACGCGCATGCTCACCAGTAGCATATTGTGGACATTCTTCAGTGCACATAGCGCGCGCATATAATTAGTGGATCCTTCATGAGCTTCTGAATTGAATGAAGCCGTGTTAGTAGGCTCTCGAGTACGTTTCTTCTGATCTCTTTAACTTGTTGAGGAGGAGATCATTGATCGAGTATAGAATGGCGCGGACCGAAGAATGGTTAGACATGAAGTGGTTTCATGAAGCGATCCAGGACATGCCCCCGCTTTATAAAGAAAAGTGTTTACCTTTTCTGTTTCTGAGGAAGCAAATAGATCGTTTCCTGGACCCACGTGTATGTCTAACCGAGCAAATAGCATCGTTCTTGAAGCTTGAAGCTGGCGAGAGTCCGACGCTGTACTGTCTTCCTGCCCAACCGTCGGATGATGGCACACCGAAAGACCTTTCTCTCGAAGTGAACCAGTTCACGAGTTTGCTCAATCTCGACGTCGCTAGGATGAACAATTTTTTCTGGTGTCGACTCATCGTAGTCAAGCCCGAGCGGCAAATGTGAGTGATGCCGCGGCCACCATCCGTTTCTTTCATCTGCCTCTTGCTTTCAGTTTTCTTTCTCATAGGTGATTCTCATACTCCGATTTGGTGTTGCAGCACTACATGCTTAAGAGGCAAGAGGCGGAAAGGAGGCAGAAACTGATCAAACCTGCGGCTTTCCCTCACGGTCGGGTTAGGTCTGAAGAGCTTGAAGAGATTAGGCTGGCAACGCACCGACTCTTTACCTACATGTACCAGCTGATAATCTTCAGCAAAATCAACTACAAAGGTACATGACGTTGTTCTGTAATTGCTGCTGGTTCAAACACTTTTAGATGCTGCATTCAACAGTGATTGTGCACTCTTATTAGTCAACTACATCAAGATGTCAAGCCAAGGGGTCAGAGCTTATGCCAGGATTCCATGTCACTAAACGAAGGTGGTAACCATAAAGAATGCATCACATCAAAAGTATACATAGATACATACACGCAAACACACATATTTATTTCCAAAATGGACGGGATAGACAGCAACATTAAGGGTGAACTTGAGACATAATATAGTTAATGGTGCTAGTCGGTAATAGAAAAGATCCTTTTGAATAATGCAGCAGCTGGATGTCGTACGCATGTGCAGCTATCGAAACGATCTTGCAAGAGCATGATCAGCGCACGGGGTCAGAGATTACCTCGATGTATATGGACTATGTGAAGACTCAGGATTTCGTCACCTTTCGTGAAGCGATGATAACGGAAACAGAATTATGCTTTATCCTGACTTTATGAGCCTGGAGCTTACAAGCAGCTGGGCCACTGCATTGATGACTGGCCATCACTGGTCTTCCTTTGTCACTCTTCCTCCTTATTCACATGAGTTCTTAGTTTGAATTCCCCATGACTGAGATCAAGCTCCATGACCTAAGGCTTGCTATTTACATGATGATATCACCATTTATATGACTTATCTCTTTCTGCTGATGCAAGGTATATATTGATCCTTTAAGATCATGAGAGAGGATCTTCTTTTGGACAATGCATGCTATCTTTGAGTGTTGGATGTCATTTTTGGATGCAGTTCTACAGTGTGAAAATGGAATGTACTTACTAAATGGGCATTCTATAAATTATATTATTGAATTAGATAGCTTGCATGACTGTACAACTTTTTTCGTGGTGGACTTCACGTGTGCAAACACCACATCCTGCTTTTCCCAGTATTTAGCTGTTCTGTATGAAGCACTTCTCGTGCTGAGTGTCTCGTCCAGGCATAGTGTTTTGTATGTTTCGTATGGCTGTATAGCAATCAGACCTTGTCTCATAGAGCTGGCTGCACACACTGATCAGCAGTTTGTAAGCAATCCAAATATAAGGCAACTTAATATTGTGGTTTAGCTGCACGTCTCAAGGTTATAAAACTGAAGGTCTTATAACACAAGTAATGCTAAAGTACTTCCATGTTATTTAATCATTGCTTTACTTGTATTTTCTTTGTTCGTATAGCTGTTTCTCAATATCAGTTATTCCTGGACTCCCTTCTCAGACCCAAAAAAACAGTTCCAGTGCTATCCCTTATATCTCAACAAAGCTTGTTTTTGTAAAGCATATGAACTTGATCTTCTGTCCATGGTGTTAATCTGTCCCTTGGGAAGACCATGTGCATGGAACTTTTCTTGCATTTAAGACTCCTGGAAGTTCTCTGTGTGGGAAATACCAGTTTAAGTAGTTCACATTAATAAACATGATTGAGAAAATACATGAGTGGCTTTCAAGAACTAGAGAAGTTAATTATATAAGAAATTTGGAAAACAATTCCATGTTATTACTATCCACCTTGTAAGTCTTAATTAGGTTGTGAGTAATAAGCCATTATTTCATAATAGGCTATGTGGTTATTGGTGCCAATTTGCTGGGGACCAAGAGTGCATAACACAATGAGATGGGTGAAAAAGAAATGGAAAAGAGCTACGCACAAGTTATCACTTGCTTCACATTGGGATTTGGGCATATTCAGAACCTAGTAACATAGAAATCTTACATCAATATTCAGTAACTATGAGCTACTCAAATTGGGACATACAGACTTGATTGCACCTAGAATTCAATTGTGACAAGTCTTCTGCAATTGAAACAATTGTCAACATAAAATCCATATATAAAAGGCTCATATGTACATTGGACTATTGTTTTACTTGGTGAGGTGAGATCTCATTACAAAATGTATTATTCCCAATTTGTATCATAGAACAGTTGAGATTGAGGTTGGGGCTTCCAAAGCCTAAACTTGCACCATATAATTTAAAGATGGCAAATCAAACAACCACAAAGTTAGTGGGGTTGATAAAAAACCTAAAGATATATGTTTATGGCATTCCTCAAATAACTATGTTTACTGTATTTCAAAATAGTGTGTGAAATTGTAGTTATTCCATGTTGTTTAGGAGACCATGGTTGAGTGATGCTAAAGTGGCACATGATTAGGGAAGTACCATTGTTACCATACAAGGGAATGGAACAATTCAAACAATTATAGTTAACAAACATTTGGGAAGTGAAGTAAGAAGACCAAAAAAGTTACTATGCTATGATTATTAGAATGACATCACAAATGAGGAAAAAATATCATCTTTATTATAAAGCCAATATTGTTCTCCATAGAAACATTAGTTCACCTAAGACAATTTAATCTATGAAACCATAGATGTGGAGATCATGGATACAAATGTGAAAACAAGTATTTCAAAACAAGGATACGAAGTACAAGGCATAGAGAAGAAGATACTTGGCAACAGATATGAACTAGAAGTAGCTCTAGAGGATAAGGTGTACCTAGAAACATATTATAGACATCAACCAAGGAATGTTATAATGAATGAAACTCCAGTAAACATCAAAGCACAGGGAGTATAAATAATTGGATGAATGTTAACTAAAGGTCAATAATTGATGAAGCTTAATCTAGGAACTCATGCAAAACCACATATGGTGAAGACTAATGCACAATTGAAAACATGCAAGGTGCTGGAAATGGAACAATTGTTGAAGGAATTCAAAGATGTTTTTGCATGGACATACAAAGATCTGAAAGGGATTCCACCAAAGCGAGCATAACACAAAATTGAATTGGAGACTATTATACCATCAACATGTCAAACTAAGTACAAATTAAATCTAAGTTATGCTATCGTCAAACAAGATATAAATAAGTTGTTAGCAATTGGATTCATTGAATTTATAGAATAAACTACATGGTTGTCACCCATAGTAGTAGTACCCAAGAAAAATGGCAAGTTAAAAATTTGTATAAATTTCAGAAAACTAAATGCAACCACAAAGAAGGATCCATACCCATTACCTTTCAAACATGAAGTGTTGAACACAATAACAAGGGCATATTTTTACTTAGATGGATATATGATATCATCAAATATTTGTACTCCAAAAGACAGATACAAAATTGCATTTGTTACCGACTAAGGGGCTTTCATATGGAAGGTGATGTTGTTTGGAGTTAAAAATGGACCTTTTACATATTAAAAAGCCATGACCAAAGCATTTAAAGAGAATTTGGACAATTTATGAAGAGTTTTTGGATGACTTTATGATGTATAATGACATGGAGAGTCATTTATAGAAGCTCAGACTATGTTTTCAAAAGTGCAAATCATATGGCATTAATTTGATTCTAAACAAATGTGCATTTATGGTATTTTCAGGGATGATCTTGGGTTTCATTATTTCCAAAGAAGGGTTCTAGATCTAAAGAAAATAAAGATAATCGTAAACATGCCACCACCTAAAAATCCCTAGTAGATTCAAGTATTTAATGGGATGGCTTAATTTTATAGATGTTTCATAAAAACATTTGTTGTGATTATGGCACCTATCATTAAACTAACTAGAAAGATAGAGACTTTTCTTTGGACAGAGGAATGTTAGAAGGCCTAGGAATTGATACCAATATTGTGAAACGTCGATACTAATATCACCAAGCTAGTAGGTGGAATTTCATGTTCATACAAATGCATCCTTGTTAATTGTGAGGGCTATGTTGTCTCAGAATGTAACAAGGAAAAGTGATCAACCAATAATGTATGCTTTTAGGCTTCTAAAGAGGATAGAATAGAATTATAGCACAATAGAGAGAAAGGATTTGGCAATGGTTTTTTCATTGCATAACTTTAGACATTATTTGTTAGGCAACAAGTTTGTCTTTTATGTAGATCATATGGCATTGGTCTCCTTGGTCAATAAACCATAGTTTTTAGGGAGAATAGTTAGATGGTTATTATTATTCCTTGAACATGATTTCACAATAGTGTATAAGTTAGGCAGAACTCATGTAGTTGCAAGTGCATTGTCAAGATTACTAGATAGTACAAAACCCACAGGTGTGCTTGATCTAACCATAGATGCAAGTTTGTTTTATACAAGATTTGAGTGGTTAAATGATGTAAAAAAAAAAATTAACAAAACAAATTGAAGGCACATTATTAGGTTAGCAAAAGTAGAGATTGGTCAAGAGATCAAAGCCTTTTACATTGAAGGATGGTGAATTATACAGAATGGGCCAAGACAACAGATTGCAACAATGTTTGACAACAACAAAAGCACAAATGGTGATGAAATAACTAGATGAAGGAACTTTTGGAAGACATTTTGTAATGAAAATAATGTAGAGGAAGATATTAGATGTTGGATATTGATGGCCAATAATGTACAGGGAAGTGCATGATTACTGTAAATCTTATGATGCATGTCAAAGAATAAGAGGATTGGCAACTCAAAGTCTCACAAAGCTGGTCACAACGTTTCTACAGGAACCATTTATGAAATGGGGACTTGATTTTGTGGGGCCAATTAAGCCAAAATGGAAATATATAAGGAACAAACGTATTCTTGTTGCCACAAACTATGTTACTAAATGGGTGGAAGCAAAAGCATTGAAAATTAATATAATAATAATCACAGCAAAATTTATGTATGAATGTATATCAACCAGGTTTGGATGTCCTTTGACTATAGTCACAAATTAGGGAGTTCATTTTATTAATGATGCCATCAAGTATTTAACAAATCATTTTTTGATGAAACATGTGAGTTTTACAACTTATTATCCTCAAGGGAATGGCTAAGATGAATCTACTAACAAGGTAGTTAAAATTATTGGCCAAGTTAGTGAGTGAAAATAAAACAGATTGAGATGAACATCTATCTACAATGTTATTTTCAACAAAATTACGTATAAAGTAACAATAGGGTATACACCATATCAATTAATGTATGGATTACATCCATTAATGCCCATAGAATACATCATTCCAATTGCTAGTGGAGATGAGAAAGACAATATTCCAGTGAAATTTGTAATTAGTATAATTACAAAGCCAAAGTAGTTGCAAGAAGCTAGAATGCAAGGAATTCAATAGTGGAATAGAGCATTATGGAATCAACAAAAGAATTTGGAAAAACAATTTAGTTTTGGTGATTATGTTATGTGGTTTCCAAACAATAATAAGTCACACTTAAGGAAGTTTACTAGGAAATGATTTGGACCATACATAATATATATGTGTTGCTAAATAACACTATGTTATTAATGACCATTGAGAAGTTTGAAACTAACCCTATGTTGGTCAACGTGAATAAGCTCAAACCTTATAAATACATGGAATCTAGAATTTAAAAAAGAACAATAGATGTCAGTATATTGGGAAAAGAATGCAAGTGGAGTTCAAAAGCAAAATTTTGACATAGAGGAGGATAATGAAAGAGGTCAATTACAAAAACCACACATGAAAAATGATGAAGATAAAGAATAGGTCATAGTTCTAACAATGAACATAGTTTTTAATTTGATATCCAAAAAAACAATAATCGTAGCAATATGGGATTTGGGATGCTGAAATCTATAGATGATATGTAAGGCATATCGATTGAATCAATGGCAATATTCGCCCAGTTATCAAGAGTATTCACACAATCATCAGAATTGTGGGCATAGTAGCAAAAAAATTGGTACAATCATCAAATGTGTTTTCACAATCAACAAATAAATGGGCACAATTAGCAAAAGGTGTACAAGGTAAACGAAATGGAGTTAGTATAGATAATGTACGGTGATTACAAATGTGGAGTAATTAGAAGATGAAATTTGCCACGTTCATTCATAATGTTGATGTTAAGTGTTTCCATGTGGTGGTATAAGGGACACATAAACTTGTAGTGATGGGTCATATTAATTTTGACGATCATGCGTTAATTAAAAGATGGCGAGCAAATGAAAAATGAATGTGACGGGTAAGATGTTCAAAAAAGAGAAAAAATAAGGTAATCGTCGAAAGCAATTTGTCGAAAGCAATTTGGGTTTGTTGTTGGAAGTTGTGTGCATTTTTGAAATTTTAGAGTTATAGTAACATGGGTGCGTAGAGTGCAATTGAAAAACTATAATGAATAGTGAGGGAAAAAGAAGTGCAGAAGAGTGAACGCAAATGAAGGCAGGAAAAGGAAACGTAGAAGAATGAACACAAATGAAGGCAAGAAAAGGAAGTGCAGAAGAATGAGCACAAATGAAGGCAAGAAAAGGAAGTCGAACTATTGAAAAGACCAAAAGTAGAAGTGGCGTTGAAAAGAACAAAGAAAAAGGAATGTTGAATATTTAGCCGTTAGCTGTAAGGTCACCACCGCATTCATCATCTTCGAAATGTGTAGAAGGAAAGACATATAATGTGAAGATATAATTTGTGCAAACGATAATTCAAGACATAGATACAATTGGAACATTTACAATTGAATTTTTGAGTAAAAGCAGACGACTTTGGCGTGTAAGAGGGCAGATAGGACTAGGAGCTACATCAATAGATCCGGTGTGCATTGAAGAATCAGAAGGAGACAAAGCCGAAGAACATCATTCTGTGGAGGCACAAATAATGCAAAAGGACACAAGGGAGGAGAACGTTATTACATCGGAAGAAGAACTATTCATAGAAATGCAATTGAATGTACAATAAGCCACAAAAGAGTAGACAATGGAAGAAGCACAACAAAGGCTAATGGAGACGGAATAATGTGAAATAGAAGAAGCAGTGGAGAGAAGATGCATAATCTTGGATAGATCTACACTTCTAGAGAAAGGTATTAAAATTCTAAATCCTAAATGTTTCATGTGGACATAGACAAAACAAAACAATGACAAACATATAGAGCACATGGAGAAATTGGAAGGATATTGTTGCGGAAGAAAACTAGGCTTTTGAAGTAGGGCTTATGCTTTTGTTTCTGATGGGGTGGGAAACGCCAAAATGCTGGATGTAATGTTGGAATTCATGAACACATTCTTGATCAAGGGGGTAGATATCTACTTTGGGCATAAGGATAAGGTGTATGTAATCAATAAATAACTAATTGTAGATGTTTTTGAAGTGTGTGCAAAAGGGTGTGTAGAAGAACCAAAAGGAAAAGTCAATAAGTCACTAGCAATTCAAACATTACAAAGTTCTAGACTTGCACCTACAAAAAAATTTGCAAATCAATGGAATACAAAAAGTCTAGGTTTGCCATACTCTATCAAATATCTTGCCATTATATGTGTCAATTTATCAAAGGGATAAGGTACAATACTTTTGCAACAAAAATGTTATTACATTGGTGAGAGCAAAAAAGGAGCAACAGGTAGATCGGGCACAAATTATATTCAATAGTTTATGTAATGAGTTGGATAGGTGGTATAAGTATGTTAAAAAGAATAAGGGGAATAAGAAAGATACCTATCAATCTGCCTTGGTATTGGCCAAAATCTTTTAGTATCTATTTGTGCATCAAAAGGATAATCCAAAAAAACCACCAGCCAAGATTAAAAGAACTAGGGAGGAAATGTAAACAACATTAAAGAACAAAAAGAAAGTTGCAATAGACTCTCCAAGAAATGCTCTTTAGAAGAAAAACAAAGTTGAAAAAAGAGGAGCTTCAAGCTTAGGAGTGGAGGGAACAAGAAAGCATAGATTTGAGGGCACAAAAAACGATGGAATGCAAAGTGGAACTATCTATAATGCCACATGTGGTCCAGATAGTTAGACAAACAACAATACCATAAATGACATCTCCACAAGAAAGACAACCAAGGGAGCAAAAGTAGGAAATACCATAGATGACATCACCATAGGAAAGACACTACAGGAACAAAACCAAGGAGTTAAAAGGGAACATGACATAAGGTTTAGAAAGGGTGAAAAGCATCTGCACTTTGAAAGGTAGTGAAGATTGGATGGAAACCATGCAAGTCCAAAACATTTTCAACATTTACAACAACAAACAAAGGAAGGTCAATAGACTACTGAACTATAGACAAAGAGAGTGGCAACATAACTTTTTTTTCAAGAGTTTAGACAGTGTCGCAACCCCACTTTGAGGCAAGTGGGAGGATGAAACTCACACTCCCAAAAGTGGGAACTTGGAGTCCTTCGAGACTCCCAAAAACTTAGAGCTTGATTGCAAGGGTCAAAACACCTCGCATTTATATTGTTGGAAAGGTCTTAAAGTGTAGATTCGGACATTTGTAGCACAAGTTATGGTCGAAAGAAAGGCCATGAGTCAAACTGGCAGTTTGACTCTCAAACATTAAAAGTCGGAAATCGACCCGATCCCGGTGTGTGTAGGTGGAGTGCAACACCGTTGGAAAGTTCTTAAGGAGAGCTACAAGTTTGCTTCGTACCTCATCCCAATCGGAGGTCTGAGCTAAGAGTTATAGCTCCCAAAGTCCCGAGAATCCAAATTAGGATGGTTTCGAGACTCCTCCTTGGGAGTCCCGGGACAAAAAGCCATTCGGATGTAGGTGCCACGGGCAAACGCAAAGAATACTATATGAGGGAAGGTGGTGGCTTCCCCTGAGTCTGGGCCGTGATGAGTCAAGTGAGTCCGTGTTGCCCGTGGCTTATCCCAACACCAAGAGTGTTTCCAAATGTGAACTAACCAACTTGTTGGTTGATTTTGATGCAGGACCAAGTAACTAAATAAGTTGTCCCTCTTCCTAGTCTAATCCCAAAGCTTTCAGCACGCCCCTTTCACCCCCTTTAGTGCTGGAAGTTGGGAGTGACACCAAGTTCCAACTACTTCCACTCTTTAACATAGTTGGACCCTTTTTGGGTCTAGCAAGGAACTTGGGGGTGCGTCAGACTAGTAGAACCATAAGTACCACCTAATAGGCCAGAATCTGCAAAAAAAT
Organism: Sphagnum contortum; assembly: GCA_963920785.1. Lineage (NCBI taxonomy): Eukaryota > Viridiplantae > Streptophyta > Sphagnopsida > Sphagnales > Sphagnaceae > Sphagnum > Sphagnum contortum. Next base: position 3,009,434 of record OY987282.1, read on the forward strand.
TCCCATTTGAATATAAATTGGGGAGAAGAATGGTACAGGAACTAGGGTCATTTGTAGAAGGATCTAGAAATCCTACGACATAAACAAGCATACCAAACTCTGTGGAGGAAGCAGCTACAGAAGTAATGCAAGCAAATAAGGTAGCTGCATTATTTCAGCTCATGGTAATTATGACTATGAACATCAAGAATTTGACTCTAGAGGTAAACCTTTTTAAAAACAAATTGGTTACAGGGGAGAAATAGTAGGCAATGTTATAAGATGAATTAGATAAGGAAAGAGAATTCCAAAAAAAGTATAAGCATAATGTGGAAATTTGGAGGAAGAATAGGGCAGAGGCTAAGCAAAAAAATAATACTAATTAAGAAACTACAAGATGAGAATGAGAAGCTCAAGGGTAGCACAACACGGTTGAAGTCATAGGATGAAAAATTGCTGAATTTAAAGTCGAAGGTTGAAATATGGGAAACCACAAAGAAGAAGTGGATAAAAACACTATTTTTTCATAAGAACCAATAGGAGGCTTTGGATAGTTAAGTGAAAGCATTGACTAAAGAAAGAAGGAAAAGGAAAATGTTCTGATAGATTTGGAATTGATAAATCTAAAGAATGTATCTCTATTGTAGTTTGAAAAGATTAAAAGGTAGAACGAAAACAATTCATGGAGGATAAAAACTATCAAAGAACTCTATAACACTTGCAAGCATAGTTAAAGAAAGCATAAGAACAAAAGAAGAGTTTAGATGTAGTTGGTATCAAGGAAAGACTAGAGGATTATGAACAGATGCTGTAGTATTATACATTAATGAGGACAAAGAACAAGATGAAGGACTTTAAGGTAAAATTTGAGGAATGGGTGTTTTTTGTTATTCAGACCTTCACCAAATGTTTTCAAATTTTGTATGAACTCTATAATACTTCAAAACAAGTGGGCCATGTGTCCAATCATTCAAAAATAGTTTTACATGCTTATATGGGAACTATTTTACATGATTGGGTAAAATGGTTTCAAATGTGTTTAATGACTAAAATAGTTCATAATTTCTCATCATGGCTAAAATAAAAGTTGTACATTTGATTTTCATGTAAAGCATGATCTACAAAAATAAAATTATTTATTATGTTTTGGGTCATATTTGGCCTCAAATTTGATATCTAGTCATTATTGAACTTTTAAAGTTATTTTTTAAAATGCATTATAAACCAATACAAGAAGGCCACATGTGCAATCGTCTTTGAGAAGGACTTAAACCTTATCGTAAGTAGCTCCTTTTATTGTGATTGCACCCATGTTATTAATCAAAATGCAATGTTTTGGAATATAAATATTCAAAACAATAAAAGGGGAAAAAATAAAAACAAAGTAACTTGCATTGTATTTTGTTTTGACTGGTGTGTTCAATTTTTTAAACTTGAGTCCCATAGTAATGCAAGCCTTCATCCATGATCATGTCTTCCTTTCCTTAACTTTTTGTGCCATGTAATACATTTTTGCAAATTTTCTTAGGCATATTTAACAAAAACACATTTCAAACCCTTAAAGACTTTTTCTCCCACAATTGTATATTAACAAGCCTTGAAGAAGGCATGTCCAAAGTAAGTCCCTAGAAAGCTTTCCATCACACCCAAAGTTTCACAAGTTACTATTGACCTCAAATTAGCTATCATAGTATTCAAATTTGCATCTTCATCTTTAACATAAATAAAGAATTTTTTAATTAAACCACATTGTTCTAAAAAGTTTTGCAGATTTCTTGCTAATGCTTGCCTTGATGTTTCCAATGTTTTAAATAAATTAATTGTAATTAATGCAATTAAGCATCCAATCTTATCTCGAGAAATTCACAACCAAAGGAAAAAACTCATGTGCCCCAAATCAAAATTTTGTAGTAAAATAAACACATTTTGTTAGGACTAGTAAAAATTGTGTTTTGTTTTCTCAACTGAATCTGCTAACATTTTTCTATTAAAGGTTTTTCTAAAAGGGAAAACAACATGAAGGCATGACTATATTACTAAACATTTCAACCAAATACTTTCAACAAATTAAATGGGCAAATGGTTTTTGATAACTAATAAACCCAAATCCTCCACAAAATCCTTTTGGTGCATATTATCTTTTTTGTAAATGCTCATTGCCCCCAAAAAATTGGAAATTACACTTGTATTCACTATAAACCTTTTCTTTGCAAGTTGACTTTCCAATGGACTTTTGAAGTTGTTGTTCATTTCTTCTTCAAATTTTTTTACAATTGGTCCATGGTTTGCATCCATGTGTTTTTTTAATACAATTATTCCATTGTTCTTGAAATATGAAACAAGACCTTTCTTAACTTTGTTCTTTGTTCCAATACTGCATGACTATTGGTCTCCTATAACACAACATATAACACATGACCTATGGCACCTTAACATCAATCAATGAAATTTCATCCTTGACACAAAAAAATGCCCAAGTTGAATAACTTTTGCCATGGGGTCTCCACTTTAACCTCTATTCATGCAGTTTCTTCATAATGACATGGCATCATCATTTTTTTATTGAGAACTTGAAATTTCTTTAGACCTTTGACCATCAATTTTTCCCTTTAGTCTTATTTCATTTTCGTTCATTAACACATCACATCCCTCATCTAAAAAAGTTAATTCTATTTTCAAAATGTGTTAATAGATTAAGGCTAAGAAAATCAAACAATTTTTTTTTTCAATTTTTCAAATATGAAAATTCATACAAATTATTCAAAAGTTGATTCACTTTCATTCACATCATGCAAGTAAAATTTTCAATTCCTCAAATGCAAAATTGCTTCAAAATTTCCTTTAACACTAGAAAATAAAAATTAAGATTGTAAACAATGTTTTCAATTTTGAAGTTATTCTTGCACAAAAAAATCCAAACACATTGTCAACACATTAATTTCAATATAAGAAGAAAATAAAATGAACAAAAATCACACAAGTTTGGGGAAAAAACAAAACACCTAAAATGCAAAGGTTTTTGCCATACCCTTGCAATCATTAAGAAGTTTCCACTTCAACAAAATTCTAACCTTTAGTGTAATGCTTGGTAAGGGTAGTATCAACCACACAAGAGGAAAACAACACAATGAACAATAGTGGTAATATTTTCTTAATAGCAACATGATGAGCAACAATGTTCATACTTTGAGTGTTCATTGATGAACTAAATGAAAGCCAATGACACAATGAGCACCTACAACCAACAAAAACATGATAAGCTTTAACAACATAATGAACATTGTTAACCAACAACAACACAATGAACACCTTCAAAAACACAATGAACACTCAAAACAACATACTTGGGTTATAATCCCATTTCCCACATAGGAATAGCAGTGCCTCTAACCTACTCCCTAAACCTAAATGCAATCTCCACATTTAACCCTTAACCCTAAACAAGCTCAATCTACTAAACCCTTAAGAACCAACCCTAGGGGTTATTTATATAACCTACCTAAATGTCAAATTTTGAATTAAAAAAAAATCCCAATTCTCAATGAACTAGGTATCTCGTTACATACCCTAAAATCTGGGTATCATTTTGGGTATCACCCTAAGTGATACCTGATTGATTCTTTGCATGAAAACTGGTTAAAAACTAGGTCGATTTTTTACCACAATTTGATACCTGCCCAACAGTAGTTGTTATGTGATCAAGAATTAATTGAACGTATGATGCTAGGGAGAAAGTGACAATAATTATGTTTCATGATTAGCGTTTTTTCTAAGGGATGCAAATATGGCAATGATCATCCCTAGGAAGATTTTGCCAAATTTGGTTAATATAAACCAAATCTTTAATCATCTTGAACCATATTTTGGCTCCACACTCAAAACCCAATATAGAAATTTGGCAATTTTCCTTAATAGTAATTGAGGACTTCCAAAATCACATAATTTTCACATTTTTTATTTTTTATTTCGTTTTTGGCGAACTTTTTCCAATAAAAAAAAACTACCTACATGCTACACCAATCTTTGGCATTAATTAGTTATTTAGAGGGCACACTTGGAAGAAACATATATTTCTGACCTCACAAAGCTGGATATCCAAAGAAGTGAATGTTGGACCTATCAATTGTAAAGTAACAATCCAAAGAACTAGGCTACTGCACCGCATTCACAAGTTGGATGCAGACTTAGTATATATATTGTTGAAATCTTGAAATATTCGAAATAGGGTTGCTGCACCCCATTTTTTTAAAGGCTTCATTATTTCAAGAATGTTTTTGCCCATTACCAGTCACAAAAACAGTAATGGCAAGTAGAAAAAATTGGTAAACATGTTCAAGTTCTCAAAATTCCTTGAAATGAAGTCATGTTATTTTATTATCTCAGCCCAGCCTTGAATTTTCTTGACTTGCATATGATGAGTAATAGTTTCTTTGTACATTCTCAAATGAGTAGGTATGAAATTTGAATTTTTGGCGATCTCTTTCTTAATGAAGGAGTCATTTAATAGGTTAGAGGCAGGGAGAAATGGACAATTCCTATGAGGGGTTGAACAGTAACTTAACAATAGCTTAGGCAAGCAGAATTTCGCTTGCCTGTCCAGGTTCTCAAAAGCTCTTGACATTATTAAGTCATGTGTTATTTTATTGTTATTACCTCAGCTCAGCCTTGAGATTTCTTGACCTACAAATTATCTAATATATTAATTCAGTAAATCTGTGACAGGGGTTGGACCACCATGGTTTCCGCACCGGCCAGGTGTACAAACTAGGACCTGATCTTCACAAAGCATCGCAACCGTCCGAAGGGAAGGAATGACAGTCGGATCGCATCCCTCTTCCACCACACCAGAGGCGAATATAAAAACCTTCCCCTCCCCCCCCCCCCCCCCGCATTACCGAAAGAACTGGCGGTTATATAGAGGAACGTGTTTTCAGAAATTTCCAAAACTTTCGGGAACCAAGGTTCAAAATGTCAGAACCGGGGTTTTGGGTTTTATCACCCCCATCGGGTAAGGGAGTAAATACCCGGACTGATAACCTGAGGGTACACACGGTTGGTTTTGATACCCGCACAACGTCGGTCAGGACCACTGCGCTAAGTCACAATATTATTTTTATCTATGGGGATATAAATGCCTTAGGGTGGGACCCATGAATGTTATTTTGGGAAATTTTCGGATTATGGCGACCAAACAGAGCGTTCGGGGTGGCTGGAGTGACGTAGCCACAGGTGTCCGAAGGTCACAGGTACCACTAGTAACAAACTAGTTAATGAAACATAAGTGTGTACACCTACAGCATGTAGCACAAGTTACTAGTAGTGTAGAATTCTTAACTAGAAAAGGAAGCCTGGATTCCAACATGTGACCTCTACATCATAATTATTCCATAATTCTAGTTTCTTAGTATTTCAATTCATGGTAGCTGTATTATTACCTGACCTGTCTCTGGCTGCAGTTACTGATTTCCAATGTCTCCAAGGTCATGGAGATAATATAGCATGAACAAAACTTCCTTCTACATTCTTAATCTGTGGAAGGGTATCTAGACTAGATGCTTCTTGTACACTAATGCTACTGGACACTCCTTTACTTGAAACTTAATCTGTTCTCCACCTCTAGATGCTGGTTTCCACAGTGAAATGTATATCACATTGGAAATCTAACAAAATTCATTGGATGATTTACTAGAGATTATTAGGTAGTCTTATTCCGGAAACAAATTGACAAAGAGTTTTAACTAGCTTGCTCTATAGAATATATAACAAAGTCAATTTCAGTAGGTGTACAGTGTCAAAAAGAATGTCAATGTGCTACCCAAGATCATGATGTTCCAAAACCTAACTTCATAGTTGGACTGATATTCAATATCTGCATCAACCATGATTGAAAGGGAAGCTAAGTTGTTGAGCTGCTCCACCCAACTGCCATGGAGAAATATGCTGACTCGTCTGACAACATACAGATGTGATTTAGAAATCAAAGTATTTAAAGCAATGGATGCACTTACCTGCACATATGGTGGCTGAGAGAATTGGTTGCTGTGCATCCAAACTTCGTAATTCCAACTAGGCAATCAAAGAACTTGACCAGCAACTGTATATTACAGTTATGAATCTTCCTCTTTGGTTTGAGATCCTATTGTGGCTCAGGCCTCATAGACTCCCGTGCAAACAAGGTCTGCTATTTGTATGATCCTCAATTATGAACCCACAATGCATGACCTGCAATGTCTGCAAGAAAATTCTCTCAAAATCCATCTATATTACAATAGAGCAGCTTCTTGTAAGCCCATGGCAGACCACTTAAGGTCAAGACCTAATCTTTATTCAAGGTTATAAGTTGTTAATATACTCCCCATAACCCAAGGGAGTTCTTGCTGTACTGACTACAGGCTACAAGCCTGCCTCAGGAAATAATGCTGCTACCACACAGAACAATACAAACTATCCTTCATGGTGAATTGTTTCCATGTGTTCTGACTGCTTCTATTAATGCCTCTCCTCCAAACTTGTATTGCACCTGGATTTAGATTGGTTTATCAAACACCTAACTTCAAGGAATGCTGAAGCTTAGGTTGCCAAACCATCAGGCATACTATATTGACTGCCACCTAAGATGTTGCCACCCACATCAGGAAATGTTTTGTGGCCAGGAAGTGACTCAATACAGTCATTCCAAATCACCTTAATAGATATGGCATGACTCATGAGATGTCCCTTCATATTGGTTACTTCCTCAGCCAATATTGCTCCCGGTTTGCTTGGGCCATCTCATTCACTCAGCACACATTCAAGCATGTCTCGATCCTTAAATAGGTCTTCCAGTAGGCCCAGATGTTCTGCCCAGAGTGACATATGAAACCCATAGATCTGTCCCAAAGCAACATTGCCAACAGTCAAGGACTGTACACATGTTAGATACCTTGATTCCTTCATGTCTTCTCACTTTTGCACAATGTACTAACCAACATAGCCTGCTACTATCCCATTGAGACACTAAAATCAAGAAAATCCAGGAGATCCACAATATTACAGTTCATCACACTTCTTATCACACTGCATAATTTATGAGCCTCAGGAAGTAGTTAGACTGAGCCTAAATATGTCAAGGAAGAGACCCACCTGACCAAGGGTATGAGCAAGCAATTTATTCCTGCTTACAAACAAAGGTCTGAAGAAGAGACAATTATAGCCTTTCAATGTTGAGATAAATATGCATAACCTCAACAAAGTGTGGCACAGCCAAGTACAGAAAGTCCAGTGAGGAATCAATTTCTTAAAGAGGAGAGAATTGTACCTCGATACATGTCAAAACCTAATAGAGGAATCTGCTATGTTTTCCAAGGTCAAATTATGTGCATGATGTGTTCACTAGCAGGGTTTTGTGCAGAAGCATAGGAGCTTCATGATATATGTGCACTCCAAGGGCATGATAGTGGATGATGAGTACATCATTCGTGGGTCTGCCAATATTAATCAAAGTTTTATGAATGGATCCCCAAACACTGAGAATGCTATAGAAGGGCTACCAACCCTACTACACATGGGGCCCATATTAACTTTTGGGAAAGGGATCTGAGATGTTTGGAGGATATGAGAAAATTATACAGATCAAAGAGCTGAACATGTTGTTGCAAAGTAAAATGATTGAAGAATGGTCAAGAGAGAATGCCATGATAAAAGTGTCAGTGCTATGTATTTCAAGAATCTATTGCTGGATTAAATCCCATTGATGAAGTACATTGCATGTCAATTGAAGGAGAGGTTGGACGGTCAACTCACAAGCTTAGAGTCCACATCAGGTCGATCTACAGGTTCCCCTTTATAAGGCTTTCTGGTTCATGGTTGCCAACACAGTAAAAGTTCAAGCAGTCCCAAGGGTGGTGTTTTCCCAACAGACAAACATCTCACAATGCAGCCACTATCACTCCATACATCAGGTTCATTGTGCAAATGCATTTGAGGATTCATCATGCATGGCTTTCAGACTTGAATATCTAATGTCATGTTGACAACAACTGTAAGAATTGGAAATGGACAAAAGGCACAATTGACTCTTGATGAAGACTACCTGGAAGAAGAGGATTTCTTGCAGGGCGGCAGTTTCAGGAATACATTTAGACCACATGGTGATTATTCCATACACAACAAAGTGCTATCCCAAATTTTGGAGACACTTTCAATGCCAGCTCCATTGGTATAAGGTGGTTGGCACCTGTGTATCAATTGCTAATTAGGCCTTGAAGGAACCAAGTCCTTAGATGCTCCCCTAGAAATTGTGGCGTAATTCCATTGACAATAATTGTCATACTTGAAGTTGGAGGATCCTTCCATTCCCAGTTGGGGGGTCCACCCACACTACATTATTGGTGGGTTCATGGGGCTAATATTTGACTTTGTTGAAGAAGGTGAATGATCCACCTCTCAGCAGAATCCATGATCACAGGTTGAGCCCATGTGCAGACTGTGTGTATTGCCAAATGAGGATATAATATCAATAAACAATGCAGATTTCAGAAGCAAGGACAGAAAGTTGGATTCTACTATATAGGGAACAGAGGGAGAGGAGTTGGAGTTAGTATACCAGCAGTCTTGTTGTCGGGCCAATCAAATGAGAACCACCACTGAAGTATTGATTCTCAACATAGGTGTAATGCTGAGCTGAAGTAATGCCTTTCACAGAAGTCATTTGGATGCTGATGTTTACAAACATGTTCTTCTCCTGCACAAGATGCTGTGTGAAGTCCACCATGCACCCAAAATTACAAACAACAATTCTACTAAACAATCTTTCCAATTGCTGAAACTTTGACAGTGATTTCCTCATGAAACTAGAGATGACTTCAGAACTTAGTAATTATGGTTTTAAAATCCTTCTTTGAGTTAAAAACGTATAGCAGATTTAATTGTCTGATTATATCTTGTTCAAATCTTGATGATTTCCCTTTTGTGAAGTTGCACATGGAAGCTGAATCTGTCTATATCCAAAAGCATTTGGTAGGGATAGAATACCTGCCATTCGACTCCTGTATTCTTCTTGGGGGAACCCTTCATGGATCCTGAATCTACATGGACAAAAACACCTGTTTCACATTTAGGTCAAATTGGAATACAGCCATCGTTGGAATAATAACAACAGTGCTGTGTGATGTATGAATACAGCATAACATCACACCATTTCACACTTTGCACAAAAACACAGGCTGAGCAGGTTGACAGACCAGAACCTTAAGGCACCTTGAACAATGCTCCCACTGTGAACTCAGTTATGCTCAACGTTCAAAGGTTTCAGAATACAATGGATCTACCATAGATAGCTACCCAATCTATCTTTGGATATTTTGTAATGGGTGCGCTCTTGTTTTCTTGGGACTCTTGCTGTCTTTTATCCTGCAAAGTAAATATCACATGACATTCCTCTGTGTATGTTTGTTTCATCTTGATTATTGCAACAGGCTGCTAGGGTTTTTTTTTTTCCCCTTTACACATACAATAGTAACTTGGCAACTTTGACACATGTCTGTTGAATAAATATTAAATTTTGAAATTTTCATTTCAACAAATAGAATACTCTTGAAGATTCAATATTTTCTTTCACAAATATTTTTTCTATACAGAAATATTTTTTTGAAAATTTCAATGCTTTTGAACATAATATAATTAGGCCTGCTTTACACAATGAATATCCCCACATCAATGTTCTAGCATTTATTAGTAAATTGAGGCCAATTTGCAACCCAAAAATACTCAAAGTTGGCCGCAAGTTTTTTTGGCCCTGACTCCTTGTGTAAAGTGGGCATTAGTGTCCAAGCTGCCAAAATGAGAAAGGGGGATTGGAAGATGCTACCAACTACTCTTTCAACACATACCATAGTACCCACATCCAAAGAGTAAGATAAAATTTGAAGGCCCCATACGTTTGAATATATTTCGCCCCTATCTCCAACTTACTCTCAAGTTCCTATGTTTTTATTTTTGGAGAAAATTTGCATAGTGGCAACAAAATGTTATTGGAAATGTTTGTAAATTTTCATATTTTCAGTGTAAATTTGAAACAAATCCAAAATGAAAACCAAAAAACTGAAAAAATAATGCACTTTCCAACCCTGTCCAACCCAAATAACATTTTTTGACCAAAAACAAAATATCAAAACCAATGTTCTTGAGTCTTCATAAGGATTAAGCATATAAAGGTTGGAAATTTTAGGTGTAGGGTAATGTCCTGGTCATTTTATTTTATTTTGCGAAATTTTGTGTAGTTGCAAAAACAAATGGTGAAAAAGGGAGTATTTTGTCACAATGTTCACTATTTTTGAAAAAAAGTTCACCAAAAAATAGATATTTTGGGTCAATTTTTGTACATGCCTCTTCCTAGCTGTTGTATATAATCAAATGATCAAAGTTTTTTTTTCGGCATAGGATTTAATAACAGGTCACAACTATTAAAACCTCTTGGGATGCTTGTTACTAACACTCCAGCAAAAACAATTATGAAAAAACACTAATCTTGGTAGCTAGCCATTCAGCAAGCACAATTATCTAGATAGGCTTGAAAGGGATGAAGTTGTTGAAGAATGAAAATCAAATAAATAAATTGTTGGTTTTTTCGTAAAAAAGTTGTAACATTGCTTATGATTTTTTGACTTTAAAAGAAAAGGAATAAAATCAATAAATTGTTTGTAATTTTGGTTTTTTTTATTGGGAAAAAAGTTAATAACTTGGGTGTGAAAATCATCAAATGATAACAAACTGTTTTCAAATTTATGAAAATCAACATTGTGAGAATCAGTTCAATTTTTTTAAATATATTGATACCCTGCCCTGATGCATAATTTTTTTTTCAAAAAATAAAAAGTGAGAACCGGAACCTTTTCCAAGTTACTTTGTGAAAACTGAATCTAAAAAGTATCAGAAAATTTTGATACCATTTAACACTTGTTGAAACCAATGTTGGGTGGTTCTCACTTTTTTTTTAAAAATCCATTGATCCTAGTTTTTGAGAAAGAAGTTCTAATAATTGGCTTGATTGTTTTAATAATTGTTGTTCAAACTCTAGAGAACTGGTTAGGGTATAAGTTTTAAAAATGTTTTTACAAAGCTAATCTCAAAATGTCAGTTCTCATAATGTTAAGAACAGTCAAGTATCTACTGAGGTTTGCCCAAACCCCCATATCAAAGTTTTTTTTTTTTTAATTTAACAAAATGAGAATTTTTCTGTTAAACCTCTGCAAGTGAAGAGTAGGAGCTGGAGTGGAAAACAAAGAACCTAGCTAAGTAAACACTTTTACCTCCGCCCCTTGAGACTTTCAAAAGGCACAAAGTGGTCGTTCCTAGAGGAGTACCTGAGCATGCCAAGTGCGGGCTTGGTTAATTGTCAATGGTCATGTATAGCTTAGGATGTCCTTCAGGAAGGATATTAGCTGATGGACTCAATCATTGAATGCTTTTAATTTGAATCCGTTCTGTCTTGTGCCACAGAGTGACCTTCCCCCAGTGCTGCTCAACATGATTAAGGATGGCATCAGCTGCCAGTTCCTCAATTTTGCAGTGCATGTCATGCCATGACTCTCTGGGACCTCCAGCATCTGCCATTGCACAGCCCAGCCGAGTGTGTTGCCTCCAACTTTCTGCCCAACATCAGATACAGCCAGAACCAAGTGCATGAGAAGAGCAATGACAAGACTGTACACAACAAAAGTGTTTAAGGAGCATCTGGAATTGGTAGATTGTATGATTGGAATATTTAGATTTTTGATAGACATAAAATGCATCTGGAAGTTGTTCTGTTCTTAGAAGATGTTTTTTTTTTCGTTTTTTAAAAAGGGCTGAGCTTTGTACACACTTATATTCCTGGATTAGTCAGGCAACTAAGTACTATTTGTTGACAGCAGGTTGGCTTTCAAGAAATGCCATCGTAATTAATAATTAATTATGCCGCAGGAATTGATAAGAAATAAGTGCACCAGGGTCATCCCTGAGCTTTCTACTCGAGTCTCAGGGTTTGTGCACTCACAAAATTCTCCAAGCTTGCTACACATCACCTCGGGCTCTATAACAGTAAACACCTCAGAACCCTTATTGTTATGCTCTGAATAACTTAGGTACAGTGTGGTTTGTAGAAGGGTTATACCTGAGGCAAAAATATGGTGGCAACCATGTCTAGGAATAGAATATGCATTGAGCCAATAAGACGACTGAACATACACCCCACGGGGTTCATCTTTTTTGTGGTCTCATTATGTTCTCGTACGTAGGTTCCAAGAAGATAATATTAGGCAAAGCATATTGGACAAAGTGAGGTGCTATTGGGAACATAATGAGAACTAGTTGTCAACACATTGAGAACAAAATAATCCCAAAATTCAAACACCCACCCCCACCTTCCCCAAAAGAATAAAAACTGGTATATTTGGTGCAAGTTCCAATTCATCATTGGCTGAGCAGAAATTCCAACTGTGTTCATCACCTATTTTGGCCTAGGCTAATGGCACGAATTTTGTGGAGATAGTAACTTGTAACTTGTCAGACATATGCTATGAATAGGGTTTGAAAACAAAGTATCGTTAACCAGGCTGGAATGGCAAAAAGGCAATTACCAATGGCAATACACCATGGCATGGAACATTCACATAATCCTGGTCCTGACCCCTGGCTATGCAAAAATTCTTATGGGAAAGGTTAAGAAACACAGGGTATACAAGCCAATGGTAATTGGCTTTTGCTCTTCCATAACCAGGCACTCCATCTTTTGGTGTTGTTCAAGTACCTAGGTGGACCGGCTCTTGTATCCTCTAATCTTAAGAAAATTATAACCCACTTTGAAATTTCATCTAGTAAGTTATCAATCTAGTTGGAACTTCTCATCTGATCCGAATTCAAAATACATGTTAGGGGTAAAACTTGAAAATAAAATATTCACAACAATGTGTAAATCAAGTGGACAAGATAGTAGCCCCATCAAAGCAAATTTGGAATATGTTGGATGGGTTGAAGAAATCTTGGAGCTAGATTATGGAACAACTTGTGTCATTGTGTTATTCTATTATTGGGTAAAGGCCAATTACAAGGGGACAAGAGTGACAATGAAATGAGATGAATATGTACATTGGTGAACTTTAATTAATCAAATGCTCCCATTTTCATAAGATTCCTTTGCATTTCATATACATGTGGAGCAAATATTCTTCTTTGATGATCTTTTTGAATTAAGGTGGAAGGTAGTTTTGAAGAATGAACCTTGAAGGAGACGAGTTGAAATGCAAAGGGTAATGGGCCAATAATTAATCTGTTGACAATTGGAAGTGATCAAGATTTTCTTAGATTACATGCCCCTTTACCACAAGGGAATGAAATTTAAAATGATGCAATGGAGTTTTTGTCCAATGAAGATGACATTGATGAAGAAGCATTGGAAATAACATTCTTAGAAGATGATGATGACCTCCTTGGAAACTCATCAAATGAAAAGTAGAATAATACAATAGTATTGCCAAAAACAAAAATGTACCTACCTTGTATAACAATTTGAATTTCTTATTCATAAATTTGCCGACTTCATTTTCATATGCAAGTTGTTCATGTAAACCATTGATTATTATTAGTGTGAAACACATGTTTGAGACATAGTAACACGAACATGAAGTCAAATAAACATGAGATTAATCAAAACTATCTCTTTTTGCCAACTTGGGCAAATTAGTCTTAAAAATTAGTCACAATCAAATGTGTGTTCTTAAAGGACATGGTTTTGTTGTAGTGAACCTTTAAGCTTTAATAAATAGTAACAAAATCTTTGATGAGTTGGATTAAAATTCTTACAACTTGCAACAACACTTGGAACTACAACCAAAAAATTCAAACAATTTCACCAATCTCTTAACTTTCTCAAACCTTGAACACCTTTCACAAAATGCTCAAATCTCTAAGACAAGTAGAGTTTCAACAAGTTGTAATAAAACTCTCCAAAAAGTTGCAACAAAACCCATTTTAATGAGTTGCAACAAAACTCTAACAAATACTAACAAAACCTATTATGAAAAGCTATACCAAAATTTTGACAAGTTAGAAAAAATCCACTTTGAAAAATTACAACAAAAATTTGATACAAGTCAGATTAGAGCTTTAATGAAGTGCAACAAAACGTCGACGAGTTACAACAAAGTCCACTTTAATAAAGTGCAACAAAACTTCAATGAGTTGTAACACAACATGCTCCAATGAATAACAACAACACTTTGACCTACAATGTCAATACCACATACCTCTTTGACAAAGTGTCGATACAACATAAAGTTTGGGAAATCTTAATAGGATGTAGAATGTAGTTCATAAAAAAGAAACAAAAATCTAAAGAAACTCATGTCATTGTGTGTTTAAGTGTTTGGGTGCTTAAGTGCATTGAAATCCTTTCTAGAAAAACAACAAAAAACAACAAAACAACAAAGCAATGGCAAACTTTCAATGTGATAAAAAGTTGGAAGGAAAAAAGGATGGCAAAACCTTAAACTTGAAACTAGGATATGCATATACATGTGGATACCTAGACCCTTAAACATTATATAAAAATATATGTATAATTTATTTATACATATCCAAGCTCATCATAAAATACTAGCAATGGATATCCACAATGATTTTTCTATTTAAAGCACATATATATATTGATGTGCATAACATCTCTTGGTTATTTATAACACCAAATATGGAAAATGGCCAAAATCTAAATATGCATTTGTGCATATCTAGCCATTATATATGCATGGCGATAATAAAAAATTATTCTAAATATTTGGCCAACACTGGTATGAACTTTGAGAATCATTGTGATAATAATTCAAGTTTTGTTCCTATTTGTAATCACTACCTAACAATGGTTTAAACCTTAAACCTACCAAGATGAATTGGGTGTTTCCATGGTATAGTGTACACACTTTGTGTCAAAACTAGAAATACTTAAAGTATCAAATGTAGTAAAAAATGAAATTTCACCCACTTTGAGTTCTTCTAGAAATTGCATTAAATTGATTTGGGGTTTAAAACTAACAATCATATAAACCATGAAAATGAAATTGATTCATAATTGTGTCTTTATGTAGGTGTATACCATCCATTTTATAATGTTATTTAGAACACCCTATTTAACAACATAACACCATTTTTCATTTATTTTAAAATTCCACTTTATTTTTGTGGAATGATAAATACAACACTCAACCCAATTACATTTTTAATGCAAGAACATTTTGCAACTTAAAAATATCATAATCATTAACATTATAATAACATAATGTATTACAAAATATTTTTGTATCGTTTAACATAAGCTTCATGATTTTATGACAAATTGAAAATTTTAATGTGGGATATTATTCATTATGTTGATTTCATTTTATGTGCAAAGTTTCATGGACAAATTCCTATTAAAACTAGTATTTCTTAGTCCTTTTCTTACATTGCAATACTTGTGACACACTATTGCAAATTAAAAAATACTCCAATTGACGATTGAATTGTTGATACCTACACCAATTTCACAATAGTATGACAATTTAGGATGTTATTCATGTTTAATTGCACATTTCCCTCATTAAAAATGTGTTGTAGTGAAAAATGTCAAATTGTGACTACTTTTTGTTTACACTCTACCCTGGAAACACCCAACTAACACTTGTATTCATCATAAGGTTTGTATAAAGGATATGTCAAATATTATTATCTAAACATATTAGAGTTATCTTAAACTCACCCTATGTTTGAACCTAATTTGACCTTGTAAACTATGTCTTGTCTTCATTTTTTAATATAGCCATGTGAAGTGTGAAAAATAAGGTACAATTTTAATAAAATTGGATATTAGGTCATAAAATTTGTAGGATTTTATTCTCACAAGACTTTATTTACTAAAGAATATGGGCAATAGTGAAGTTGCAAGTAAAGCAAATGCATAATTGGGGGGAACCAATTCAAGTATGAAAACTAGTTTGGTTCTTTCTTTGTTTCATATGCATTGTTTTCATTTTGATTTCCAATCATGTTTCCAATTTTGGTAAAAACTAGAGCCCAATATTCACAATTTGGTGTATTTTATGGATAACTCCAATATTCATATTACAAACTTGAATTTTGTTTTTCCATATGCTATGTTTGGAAAATAATTCAATAAAACATGAATATTAGTTTGGATTTACATGTAAAACACTAAAAAAATCTTGGTGTATTTGGAGGGCGCCTTATATTTCTTAACAACCCTCCAACCAGAAAAGTAGATGATATTACACCTCTTCCGTAAGAGTGGGAAAAATTTAAAGGCATAAGGTCCCTCGCATTTTAAATAGGTGTAAGAACCCTCCCCTTCCTTATATGTCTTTTGATCTATGTATGTGTAAAGTTAGATTCCTGATAACCTTCGCTTAACTACTATAAAAACATGTTTTTTTATGTCCTTAGCATTGTGACTAAAATGACTAAAATACCTATCCAAAAGGACTAAACTAGCTGAGTTTTGTCTATTTTACCACCCCTTCAAAAGTAGGTGTGTTGGAAATGACTTTGATGACTTACATTTTCAATCAAAATAGATAATACCATTTACATGTGGCATTTTGAAACCTATGTGGTGTAAGTGCATGTAGGTATCTTAACTAATATACGTTAGCCTTATTAACATTATGAATGGTGACATGTAACATTTGTTAGTTTACAGTCATGGATAATGTTACTTTTGTAATTTGGTGTGCCACATGTATTATTAATTTCCTGAAATATTCACATGACTAGGATTTGTTGGCCAATATGGCATATGTAATATGGTGTTTTACTTTCAAAATATGTAGACTGTTATAATAGAGCTTAGGTGTGGGCTTTAGGAACATGTTGATCCTTTTAATAGTCATGAATATTGTTTTTCCACATTAAATAATGAAGATCTTTTACCAACATGAAGAACTATATGTATATTGATTACAACCTACATGTTGCCTACCTAGTTTAGGTTATTTACCCATTTGCTTATGTTTACATACTTATTTACTTTTGATACTGATTTGCCCACCTACCTACTTATTTTTACTGTAAACATTTATGTACCTAAGTTACCTACGCACCTACCTACTACTTAAGTAGGTATTTTACGTAGGTAGGTCAAGTAGGTAATAATTAAATATAGCCCACCTACATAATCTATGTTAAATAAATAATTAATTACACTATGTAGGTTGGTAGATTATAGGATAGGGTAAGGTAGCTAGTTAAGGTACATATTTATTTAATTAAGCCTAATTAATAACCTAATTTAAGCCTACCTACCTACCTACCTACCTAAGTTTACTTACTTACCTATCTAGATAGGCTTTTAATATAGGCTAATAAATATATTTAACTAAATTGTTCACATTGTTTTACTATGGTTGAACACATGTTTACATTTCATATCCCAACAAATATACTTATTATTTAATTATAGTTCTTGGCTGTAATAATGAAAGGCATTGTTTTTCTTAATTGGGTGAATGCATGGTATAGTGACAGAAATTACACTCCCTATAACTCCATACAAATTTTTTTTAAATGATTCAAATGGACATGGTTGTTATTTTAAAAACATAAATATTTTAATATTTCAATAATACATGTTCAATCACCTACAGACCTTCCCAAATCTACGTGAAAACCAGTATTTCAATGTAGCTGATGTCATTTTTTGATTTGGAAGTCCTAAAAGAAAAACCCATAAAGTCCAAAGGAATAATGCCCCATCTAAAACTTTCAAAAAATATGCTTTTGGGACAATTTTTTGAAAAACAAACAAAAAGTGCACTTCATATGGACTTATGAAAATATGGTCAAATTTTAACCATTCAAAAGTCCCTAATTATTAAACAGTTAATGTTTTCAAATAAAAGATTTTTCATATGAGTTTATCATCTTGTATTACATTATATATTGAGTCCCAACAATAAATTTTGAATGTGAATCAATATAAAATTTCCATTTTGTGATATTATAATAAGACAACCAATCCATATTTTTTGACTTCAAAAGTCCATTACTACCAACAAATGAATTTTTTACCAATAAATAACTGCACAATTCTTTTCATGATGAATTTTTAGTTTAAATCCAAGTCCCAATTAATAAATCTAAGGATATATTAATCACCACAAACATTTGAATAAATGGTACCTAAGGAAAAAACATCGTTTCATCACAAAAGTGAGCCATAGCTTGCATCTTTCCAATAATAGAATTATAGAAATCAAATGGTGAATGGCATAAATTATTACAACCAAATATATTACCAATGGAAAAAGCTACAAGTTTAATTTTGCTACATAATCACGTAATCATTAATGCCATATCTTAAATTACAAATATAGTCATATATGAAATAATATATACCATGTTTTGGTGTAATGCTTCTTAATTTCATTATGATACATTAAAAGTTCTAGTTTGCAACTATTTTTATCCATCTTTTATGTCTTTTTTTGGAAGTTAGGGTTACCTTCCCTTCAATAATCCTTTAACATCAATGTGTTTTTTTTCACTTTTTATTCCTTTCATTTGACAACTTCCATTGAAAGCTACTTTAAGGATGTCATGTTACACTATTAAATGTTCATTTCATTATTTGATTAGATCCTAAAAGCTTAATTGTGTTTTTATTTGAATTTGGAATAAGTTTGTAGGAGTTTGTAATTCATTTGGCAATGGCTAATTGAGTCATTATTTGCTCAAATACAAGTTTGTCAAGGTTTGTAGTTCATTTGAAAACTTGATTATGATCCTCAATGGCTAATTGGGTCATTATTTGAACTTGAACAAGATTAGTTTGTAGTGGTTTGCAGCTTGATGTGGCAACATGATTATCACCAATTATGGCTATTATGATAATTTCACATTTTAAAGTTTTTATTTGAATTTAAAAGGTTTTTGGGAGGCATGCAACCTTTTTGGGTGGTCCTAGATGGGCTCTTTTGTTGTACGGTTATGAAATAAAGGTTATGTGGTTAAGATCATGGATTTGTGAGGTCTAAAAAGTGATATGGAAATCTAATGAACAAAATTTGTGAAATCCAAAAAAAATTTTATGGTTGTATGGGTGTGTTTTTAACACTTGAATAAACAACCTTTGATGATTATTTTATATAGCTTTAGAGGTATGTTTTAAACATTCAAATGTATCATATGAATTTGTAATTCCTTGGGCAATCCAAAATGTTGGGTTCAATGGGCTATATGGGTGTCTTTTGACCTTCAAAGTGAGGAGTGATTATTTTTCTAAAGAATGATATCCTAGTGACACAATTTTTCCAAAGATTATTTTTTTAGAATTAAAATTTTTAGTGATAATTTTTTCTAATGACTAGGTGTGTTTAGGTTTGAGTGTTGTGTCACATGTGTTATTTTTAAAAGTCGAATGGGGAATATTCTAGAGGAATTGTCATGGGGAGATTCAATAATTCAAGTTTATTGTTTGCACAAGGCAAAACAACCTTGCCAACAAAAGGTGCCTTGGTAAACTGTGGAATTCATCTAGCTCAAACATTATTGACATCATACAATGTTCACTTTGCTTCCTATAACATTGGCAAAAAATACATAACTTGGCTAATCCAAATGCATTATGAAAATTCATTTATCAAGAGCACTTGAAAGCATATCTTGAGGCCCCATTTGCCAAAAAAAACCTTGAAAGATTGTCCATAAGAGACTTTGGAGAAATTAAAGATGGGCAATTCCCCTGAGTGGGACACTAGTAAAAGAAAGTAGAAAATACGTGAGTAAAAATATAGGGTGCAAAATATAGGGTGCTTGTTGGGTAAAAATTATAAGTTAATTAATTAAAAATAGGGTACATTTTATTCAAATAATCAATTGAATTATAATAGAGGATATGTAATAATATGAAAGAATGGATTACAATTAATATATGGTGACTTAATATGTATACATTAAAACTTAAATAATAATATGATGATAAAAATACGTTGAACAATTATCTAATACCCCCTTAAAAATGGTCGTATGACGCATGTAAATCCCAAACTTTACATTAAGTATCCCTCTTGGGCCAATTCCAATGAAGAAAGATTAAAATAGGCAATGTTGTAATGTGATGAAATTTTGGAACAATTGAAAGTCATGAATGAACATGTAGGTTGAACTATTTTAAAAAGGTGACAGACCTCATTGATGGCACATTCGTAACCTTAACCCCATTTCCTTGCCCAAGCCTTTCCTTTAATGATTTGGATGGACGATTCATTGGTGTGGTTTCCTAAGAACTTATTAGGGTTGTGATCACCTTCATCAAGGTGCAAACTCCTATTTCAAAACCAACCAAGGGGGAAATAACAACAATGAAATCTAGGAACATGGCAACCATGGCAAGTTGGTTATCATCAACATTTGATGTACATAATGTTTTTTTGGCTAGGTAAAATAAACATCAACCATGAGAGGAATAGCAAAATAAAAAGTAACAATTTGAATACAATTAGAGATTTAAAAGTGATTTAGAAAGAGGAGTTTAAAGTAAAGGTTAGGACAATTCTAGAATTGTAATTGGTAATTTGATGTGAAAATATTGGTTTTGTATAATCCAACGTCTTTTTTATATTATCTCCATTTTCTTTTAAATCCACAAACCTTGAACTCTTAATTTCAAACACTAAATCCTAGCATTCAGACCTTAAACCCTAAATCCCTAAACCCTAATTTTAGACCTCAAGCTCTCATTTCAGACCTAAACAAAAACCCTAAAAATAAACCTTAAAGTTTTAACTTTAAATTCTAAAACCCCAAAAATAAAACTTATAACTTAACCTTTAAAAATACCTAACACAAACCTGAAATCTGAAGTCCTAAATGTCAAAACCTAAACCTGAAAAAGACCAAACAAACACCCTAAAAACTAAACATTATAATCTCAAGACGTAAACCCTAAGAGTTAAATTTAAGAGTTAAACTTTAACAAGATCACATACACCCCAAATTTGAAATTCAAAGTCTTAAATCGTGAAACTTAAACATTAAAACGAAACTTTAAAAAGACCAAACATAAACCCTAAAATTTCAAGTTTTAAACCTGATAAGCTAAATTTAAAATTGAAACCCTAAAAAAACTAGTTCATCTAAATTAATCCTCACAGGAATTTCATCCCCATTTTTGCATTTGTGTTACCTGCACCTACATTGCTACACACATTCTTTGTTACTTAGTCATGTCTTGTCAGAATAAAATACTGCAAATCTTATCAACTGATGTCCAGTTTCATTAAAAATGATACTCAATTTTGCTCAATTTACACAACTAGAGTCAAATTGGGGGATGAGACAGGATTTGCAGGGATCAAACTAGGGCCCAAAGACAGGGTGACTTGAAGGCTCATTCTAAGATATGTTCAGATGAGATACTCAAAATACCTATCCAACACTGGCTTGAAGCCTGCAGTGTGGATGCCAACATGTTTCACCCACTCATTTTGATATTTTCCATAGAGGAGAATGTGACAGAAATATGCAAAATAAGGCAGATTGAAGCAGACTGTTAGAGAAGAGGAAAAAAGAATGAAGTATTTCTTAGACATGGGTGGGTCCCTTCAAAGGACAAGGAAAGTATACAAAGCACACAACAACAACTGACCATTGGCAATCGTCCCATAAGTATGACAATTTGTGCCTAATTTGTCATCTTCTAACACAGCTACAGTTCTGTACTCAGTTGAGATATGCCCATAATAGTATCTGATTTGATCTAGACATTTTCTATCTTTATTGATAAGAGCAACACTTCAGAGAAGAAGAGGAAATAAGGAAAGGGAGAGGACATGACTGCTGAGCCTCATTTGCATTGGGTAAAGAACTGGTAGAATTATTTTAGTGTAGGTAGAGGGCACCTTATGCATGGTAGGTTCTGGAACCTTACTTGTAGGGCCTCCTCTCCTTCTCAAACAAAATCACAGCCATTAAAATTTTACCAGATCTTTATGCTATATAGGGACCTCATGGTCATGCTGGGATCCTACTTTGCACTAGGCCCTCATTTCTAGAGTGGCCCTATTTGCAGTCCTTATCCTACATGTAAAGACCTACACCAATATGAGCACACCTTACAAAGGGTATTTTTCTTCTGCATTTTGTGAGGGCATTTCAAAAAATGGATGGCCTGTTGGTGGTGTTCTGTTTTTTTCAACATCCCAATTCTTCACAATATGGTGGGTATTATGGGAAAAAATAAAAAATAAAAAATTAGGTTTTCATGCTTGGTAAAGCCCTCGAACACAGGCTTTCCTGGAATTGGGCCTTCTGCCTCCCATGGGCCCTAATTTCAGGGCCTCAGGCTTTTACCCTATGCTAAATGATCAGGTAACTCAGATATGTCATCTGTAGGAGGAGGGCATGCAATTGGTCCTACTCCAGTGTCCCCTTCTCACCTCTCCCCTCCCCATCACAAAATAGAGGTGAAATTAAGCTTTAGAGGGACAAGCGTAGAAGGACTGTCCCTTTCTCACCTCTCCCCAGTCCCTTCTGCATCACAAAAGAGAGGTGGAGATTAAAAGGAACTTGTCCAAATCGAATCAAATAATGAACTGGTGTTGGACCAATTCTAATATGTCTCTTTTTTAAAGAATACATAATTTTTTTTCAAGAATATATCGACTGAGTAGAGCCATGGAGTTTCCAATCTTTTTGCCAAACCAGGTGAAGGTAAAGATAAATGACAAAATTTTCCTTGTTCGCAAGGTAAGGGGCAAATATTTCATAATTTTCCAGCTGGCTCAATAGTGTGGATGCAGCACTGGATGAGGGCTGGTGAGGCTACAAACCCTAAACCCTAAACTTGAAGAAATCCATCCATCCATCCCTTCCGAGTTGAAAGTAGGTGAGGTGGCTGGTTTCTTGTCACTCTGCTGGTTTTAGATACATCACACTCTAGAGTGAGAAATTCTCAAATTCATCAACATCAACTGTTGTGTCATAGATGATACAATTTCACAACTATCAAGAGCACTGATGCACAATGGGTACTAAATTTAGAACAAGTCACCAGTCCTATACTTTCTCTCCCACAATGATAGCCACATATTGGGAAATGACAGTTGAAAACATAATCGACCACACCTAATCACCAAAACTGTTTCTTATTCCCTTGGTTCACTGCAATGATCTTATATCATATAATGATCCCTTGGTTCACTGATCTGAAAGGTAAGTTACTTGTCGAAAATGGCAACTCACAGGGTCCTGATATTTGGATGACTACTTTGTCATCATGGCACGTCCAATCATGATCTTTACAATTGGAAAAAATCAGTGACAAGACACGGAGCATACAAGTCCGTTACATACACGGTAAAGCTCTGGCTGCTAGGCATTATCCAGGATAGCTTGGCCACCAGTCATACACGGAACCCAGTGCAAAGGCATTCCAGTATTTCTGAATGACAGTTTTAGATGATGAGGAGAGCTAGGCTTCCTTGATGATGACCTTAAACCAGACCTCATAATTTGTGGCAAATGCCAACTTTGCCAAAATTAATTTAATTTTGGCAACTTTCTTTGGGTAATTTTGGCAAAATTGGCAGTGTGTGTATTTTAACATGAGAAAGTGAATTTCAAGGGTTGCCGCCATGTTTGCAGCGTTTTGACGTTTGAAAAGGGCCTTTAAGTCCTAGGGTGAGGTTGAATCCGGTGTGACATTTTGGGAATGGCCTTCATCATGAGCATCATAAACCATGACGGAAATACTATTATGGACCTAAGCTTACATAGGTCACTAGGCATAGGAGAGCAAGGATGTGTACACCTAAAGGTCCCTCCCTCTCTTAAGGAGTAGGCCTATTCTCAAAGCCTAAGCTTACATAGGTCACTATGCATAGAAGAGCAAGGATTTGTACACCTAAAAATCCCTCCCTCTCATAAGGAGTAGGCCTATTCTCAAGGCCTATGCTTACATAGGTCACTAGGCATAGGTGAGTGAGGATTCCTACACCTAAAAGATCCCTCCCTCTCTTAAGGAGTAGGCCAACTCTCCAAAGATTATTTGCCTATTATTACTACTATTACTACAACTACTACTACTTATACCCACTTAATTTTGGCAACTTTGAGTTTTTATTTTTATAGAATGCCAAATTTTATGAGGTCTGCCTTAAACCCTTAAGTTTAAACACCTCAACCCTAAACCCTATTGTGCTGTTTTTATTCAAGTGATCCAAATATGATTAGAATGTAACATGGATTGAAATGACATGTAATGTGTCTTGTTTAGTGTTTATCACTTTTGCGATGACATTTTGTGTTTAGGCTTTACTAGAATCAAGCCAATAGTGGTTGGGGGTGATAACTACCTCTATTGGTGACAATAGAGGTCCCCTTTTATTGGACGGGCAGTTGAGTTAGCTAATCGTTTTTCAAACCCATAATGTTTTAAACTTTAAACTTTAAGAAGAGTGGTGTCCCATCTTGCCTTCAAATCATGAGTTCCAGATAGTGACCACTTCCACAACAATCAAAGCCCTATAACTCTAGGATGAAAAGGCATTTAAATCATTCTTAAATGGCAAAGGAAGGAGGGGGGGGGGAATGTTTTTAAAAGAAAGCTTGAATTATGAAAATTGAGTAACTAAAATTATATAAATAAACACTCAAGAATCAAATAAAAGTTCAAGTTAACGTGAGATTTTGAATACATGGAAACTAAGGTATAATCCCCATGAATAGTAAGGGAAAACTGAATTTTCTGAACATAATTTGTATCTGTTGATTAAAATTTCAAAACATCTATAACATATCAATAGATACTTTTTTACATCAACTACTAATTTCAGGTTTTGATGAAATACTCCACAACATTTAAGAAAGAAGAATATGTAATAAATGCATGCAAAGAATACAGTTTCTACGATATTTATATATTAAACAAAAAACCTGACTGATTTGTATAACATTCTAATTTACGGTGAAAAAAATACAAAATATTAATAGTTACATAATTCTAAAACATCGATTAAGTGAACATATATAGTCTCATCACCTCCACATGAAAATGTAAATTAGGATGCCAGATCCTATGAATGGATTTTGGATTTCAAACCTATCATATACCATGAATATAAATTTCAGTTAATTAAAAATGTGTAATTAGACTACACTCAAAATTGGGGATGAAAAATGAATTAGATCTAATAATGTCCTTAGAGGGTGAAACTAGGGCCCAAAGACAGGGTGACTTTACAGATCTCACAACTGTCCAGGTTAACTAAAGACTTGCCAGGACTACCAGGTAAGAACTAAGAACCAAATCTTACTGGGAAATTATTATATACCGAGACTTAATAATCTTAATGTCAGCGGTTAATAAGTTCATGTCATTCAATGATCCATTGCTTTGGGAAATTGATTACGGTTTTTTTTTTAAATTCAGGAAAAATTTATTAAAAAGTGACGTCTCAAATTTATCTCCATGGATATATTTATTTAGGTAGTAATTTTCCAAAACCCTAACATCAGAGTAGGTGGGGGTCGGGGGGGGGGGATGGGCCCTGCGCAGCACTATAAAGGCCGTTGTCGCTCCTCCGCCAAAACGCCATCGCAAGGAACCGTGCTCTCTCGCTCTCTCGCCCTCTGTCTCGCTCTCTCGCCCTCTGTCCCACTCTCTCTCTCTCTCTCCTTCCTCGCGGAGCTCTTCTCTTTTTTTTTCTCTCTCTCTACCGGTGTCTTGCTTGTTTCTTCGATCAATTCTCGAAACTCATCAGTCACCATGTCGGCCTGCGATAACGGAACATGCAAATGCTGCCCCAGGTGTGGGGGCCGCCACACTTGCATGTGAGTAAAATCGTAAAAACATTTCTGTGTCGCCGTCCCCAGGCAGACCTAATATCTTCTTCTGCACGCGCACCCACTTTCCTCTTCCAGCAGCGTTTGTGCGCTGCATATACAATTGATCACTAGAGTTGTTGAGAAAATTCTCAGTATACTTTTTTTTTTCCCCGTTGATTCTTCAATGTGTAGTAGTAGTGGTGGTGCCATGATCATGCCTTGCAATCAAATGGGGACTTACGGGATTAGATTTTATTTTTGTTTTTGGTAACGCATGTGAATTGCTGACTCGCACGCTCGCTCTCTGTGTGCAGATGCAACAGGAACTTGGGGTTCGAGGATGGCACTTCTGACATGAGGTAAGTATAACGTCTAGTGCTGTCGTCATTTCCAGCTAGCTACTTCCGTCCGTCTGTCCATCCTACTCCACGACGCATTGCAGATTTTGTACCATGTGTGAAATCCTTACTTAAATCTAAGCTAGACTTGTATCAATACTACAACCAATCCAATTATTAATATTGTGATCACGAGCCGCGGTCGCTCGCACATTGATTTTATCAGCAGCCCAGAAATGAATATTGCTGCAAAGCAGTCCCAGCTTCTCAACCAATCAATACCCGCAAAGAAGATCACTCCTGGAGCCTAAGAATTATCTGCAACCATCTACCTCAACCATATACTTCTTCTTGCGGGTGCTGTTTGCTGAGTAGCTTCGACTGTTGCGGCATTCATTTCGTTTTAATCTTGGCTGATGATCAAATGAATGTTTGAGTAACGCGGCAACAACAGCTCGTGATCACATAATTCTGTTGGGTTGTAATATTATCGGCACAACTAGTCTCTAGATCGAGATCATGTCTAGGTACTTCTTTGATTCCCGCATGAAGTCGATCTACACGTATATTTATGTTATGTATAAGAACTGCATGCTTCTTAACAACGTCAGATCAGTGCATTCTTGTTTTCTTCTTCTGCAGCAACTGCGCTGCCAAGGTCGATGGCAACAACAAGGAAGTCTTCTCCCTCTTCTTCTTCGCGGGTGTGCGCGGAGAGACAGGAAACACTCGCGCCGCTGCTGGTGGTGCTAAGGACCTCGTCGGGAACTGCAATGGGTCCTTCTCTAAGGCCTCTGGTGCTGGTGCTAAGGACCTCTTCGGAAATTCCATTGAGTTGGTCTCTAATGAGACCTGAAAGGACTGACTGGAAAGAAAGAAAGTGCGGTAATATTAAATGGACGGACTGAAAAAATCAACCCCAACCCCCACTAATAAGACCTCTGCTCCTTGTCCAAATCTCTACAGGTCCCTAAACAAGGGTCAAGGGTCCTTGAGTTACAGTTGCAAAAAATTATGTTTGGCGGATAAAAATTAGAAACCAGGAATTTTCCAGTGTTTTTCTGAAGGATTTTGTGATGTGGCCAATTTTGTGCGGCCATCATCAAGGAAATAATTTAGCCAATTTTTTGCTAAATGTATGCCAGATTTGAATCTTAAAAATAAATAAAACAGAATCCTTCTATTTTTTTTGTGGCAATGACATTGGACTGAAATCAGGACTCCCCCATATTCCTTGGACCCAAATCTACAAAGGTCCCTAAAATTGTCCTTGGAATAAACATATTATTGAGTTACAATAGGGTAATAATTATTACACCTTAGGAGTCCTAGTGTTTTTCTTAAGGATTTTGTGACGTAGCCAATTTAGTGGTCATCATCCAGAAAATAATTTAGCCAAATTCTGGCCACATGTATACCAGATATGAAAGTTTAAAATAAACTAAACAGGATCCTTCTATTTTTTTGTGGCAATAATGGGCCGAAATTAGTAGGCCTCCTATGTTCTTTGTCCAAATCTCCAAATGTCCCTAATTGTAACGTAGTAATTAGGCCCCACAAGTGAACCCTATGTGTTTTTAAATAGGATTTTGTGATGTAGCGAAAGTGTGGCATTGAGCCAGAAAATAAGTTAGCAATTACAGGGCTACATGTATACCAGATATGAAAGTACAAAATAAATAAAGCAGAATTCTTTAATATTCCTCTGGCAATAAAAATGAACTGAAATCAACCCCCTTGTGTTCCTTGTCTAAATTTTCAGAGGTCCCTAATTGTCCTTGAGACAGTTACAATAATATGTTTAGGGTTATAATTCTAGGCCCCAGGAGTCCCATCCTCTTTTTTTTAGGATTTTATCATGTAGCCAAAATGGGGAAATCTTGAAAATCTTTTAGCAAAATTTGGTTGCATACCAGATATGAAAGTTTTAAAAAACAGAATCCAAGTCTATCTTAGACTTTAGTGCTTCTATCATGGACTGAAATTAGGACACCCCTATGTTCCTTGTCCAAATCTCCAAAGTTCCTTAAGTGTCCTTGAGGAGTGACTCCAGTATTTTTTTAAGGGATTTTGTGAGGTAGCCAAAGTGGTGATTATCCAGAAAAGAATTTTGCCAAATTTTGTCTACATGTATACCAGATACAAAAATAAAAAGGGATTTAAAAATATATTCTTGCTATGTACTGGAACTTATCATTAGAAAATCTGGTGATTTGGAATTTGTTTTTTCAAATTATGGTGAATTTGGGCCATTTTTTTTCCAGGAAAACTCCTTTGCATAGGTCAGAATTATTTTTTTCAAGTCGAAAT
Source organism: Sphagnum contortum (assembly GCA_963920785.1). Lineage (NCBI taxonomy): Eukaryota > Viridiplantae > Streptophyta > Sphagnopsida > Sphagnales > Sphagnaceae > Sphagnum > Sphagnum contortum. The sequence continues at coordinate 3,037,885 of OY987282.1, forward strand.
TTGGCAAAGAATTTTGCCAACAACAAAAAAAGCACGGGGATATTTACCCAATGCTGGGCCCTTCATTTTAGGGACACACCCCACCCATTTGAGGCTCTTATCCAGTATGAACTAAACCAGGGTTGGGTGATTCTTTGAATTTGTTATAACCTCTAGTTCCAGGTATTTGAACCATTCCAGGATCCAAAATCAATGAGCCTTTGGTTCTGGGTTGTTAACCAAAATTCAGAATATTACCTAAACCTAATTGCAAATGAACCCTCAAGTGGTTTTGGGTTATCATTAAAAGTTCAGAATTTTACTATAACTTCCAGTTCTGGGTTTCAAATGTAGGTTTCTTGAAAGAACTGGCAAAGAACTAGTGTTTTGACCAGTGTTTTGCACTTTTATGAAGAACCTCTGGTTCCGGTTCTTTCAATAAACATTAGAATGGTTCTGGTTCCACACAAAAATGGAACCCTGGATCCAGCTCTGGTCTGGTTCTTGAAAAAATAACAATTCAGGTTACGGTTCTGGAAATCCGACCTAATTCTGGTTTCAATTTCGAGGTAACCTGGTCTGAAACCAGTGGTAAACTGCTGGTTAAACCCCCAACTCCAGACTTTTTTTTCCCCCCCCCCAGAAAGAATTATTTTCAAAAATTTCACTTCAGTTCTGATTCTAGAACTAGGTTTGGGTTTAGAACAAAAGTTGATGATAGATAGCAATTTTGAAATAATTTTTCTTTTCATAGTTTAAACTTGTAACTAAATGCATATACTACCTTTTGTTTACTTGGGCTTTGTGTTGTTGTGCACTCCCAACGATGATCAACCGATGAATTGAAGAAAAAAACGAATTGATTTTGTGAAAATTAAGTTTCATTCGAATAAAGATATTAAATAACATTGGATGTGCCTTGAATTCAATTGAATTTGATTTTTGTAATTCAGGGTTTTTGTGAGTTCAATTCAAAATTCAAAGTCATTTCACAAAACAATGGTCCAAGAATCTTTTTGAATTTGGACTTGGCAAATACTCAACATGGGCATGCACTTCTAGTTAATAAAACAACAAAAAAAAAGGGAGGGGGGGAGGAGTAAAACCTAAAACCTAATTAGGTGATACAAAAGGCTATTAGTTAGGTGGGCATTTGATAGTTGATCCTATCCTCAATTTTGCTTTTGATCATCTTGTAGAATTCATCCCATTGTCCTCAGATTCATTACAAATCATAAATTTCATTGTTCTGGAGATTCCATTCAAAAAAAGTTGGAAGAACTATGATGCAAGTTGAAAATGGAAGGACTCTTGGGCTTGTGTGTCACTTGGGCACAATATGTTTAGTCACACCGATTATGGCTTTTGGTCTGGCTAAGCATATTGTGCCCATGTGAGATAACTTGGAAAAACACATCGGGAAAGTGACAAGTAGAGCATAATCTCTCTAGTAAGGCTTGAAAGAGAAACAAATATACTAGAAGAAGAATAATAAACATTCTTATAATTTGGTCTTGTTTGTTGCTCAATGACTTGATATTTTTATTTTGCAACAAATGGGTGAAGGCATGGATGTCGATAATTAACAAAAGAATGTGCAATTTACTACATTCTTCCACATTCTATGAGACAAGCAACCCATGGTTGAGTATGAGGCTTTGAAGTGCCTATCCAAATACTTGAAGATGAAGAATATGCCTCAAAAACATTAGATTGATGCTTTTGGGTGGGAAATTGGCAAAACACCTTCACCTTAAAGTTCTAAAGGCCTTAAAGGTAGCAATGGGGAAAACTCAATAATTTTCCATCTCTTGCGACAAGGTGATTTCAATTGATAACTAACAATGGTTGTCTAGCCACATTTACATGGCAAACAATTGGGTCAATTGGGTTTGCACTGCCTTGTTGTCATTTGCTTAGGTGGTGGATGGGTCTAATGTGAGAATTTTAGTGGAATACATAATGGTTTTATTGTTGCAAAAAGGAGGTTTGGATTGGGATGTTAAAGAATAAAATACTAATTGTAAAATATTTTTCATTATAAATCATGTGCTTGAAAAGAAAATTCTGGCAAATCATCATCAAAATGTAATTCAATTTAACAAAATTTAGAAAAACAAAAATCAAATTAATATAAAATTTTTGGAAGAAAAATATATCTAATCATGTATGTCATTGAAAGTACATTAATAATCAAATTAATTTTTTTTCCATTTGGACAAAATATCAATAAAATATAAAATATTGAAATTGATGTTTGTGCAATGTTTAAAATCAAGTATGGGTTAAATAGAATGCACTCCACTATATTTGCACATCAAGTGGGGTGGTTTAATGGCAAAGGAATTGATATCCATCCTTGGGGTTTAAGGATCAAACCTCACAAGTTTATATTGTTGTGATCAATGATGGTGTGTTCAACATATGTACCCAAAATAATTAGGCTATTTAACCTAAGTGCTTACCTAGGCCCACCTAGGTATTTAGATTAAGTGGCCTACCTAGCTACATAAATTAGGTTTTTAGCCTAGCTTAATAATTGACACATGTCAACAATTCATAGGTTCAAAATTTATGAAATTACCAATAACATGATTTATTATATTATGTGATTTAAAATATATATTAAATAATTCAAATTTAATTATATTTAAAGTGTTGCTCAATATTTTATGTAGTTGTATTTGTGCTTACATAGTCCTACGACTAATCAATGGGTGAAAAATCCTTGTAATCACAAGTGATATGCGACTACAAAGGTGACTATACATGTCGCATGGAGTTTTTTGTGGCTGGTTGTTTTTTGCCACTTGTCCAAGGTGATTACAGGGTTAATCTTAACATTCTTCTATCACCTTATTATATGTTGGAATTAATGCATAATTGATTAAATTTTCATAAGCAAAAGAAATTTTTGTTTGTGGTTTTATTAATGTTGTCAAAACCTATCAAGAATAATTCTATTATTTGTATGTTGATCCTACCACAAAATTTGGCTTAGATACATTCTATGAGTAGTATCCTTTGTTGGATTGTGTTCTTGACAACATCATTATTTGGTGGACACAACATCTTGGATCCTTTGTTGAGCATTTCCATTTTGATTTGAAGGCTAATCGTATTTACTCTTGTTGCAATGACTAAACATTACTACAAAATGTGGGTGCAATTCACTAGTCCCCATTCACTACAACCGGTGACTTCACTTGAAATCCAGTGAAATCACTTAGCGTACAGGGACACCTTTTGTTGTAGTGAAGTGACAAAGGACAAGGTATCATATATACTAAGGGAAGTTTGGGAGTAATGTGCAAATGGTGTGGAAGCTATAATTACAAGTTTTTCACATTCACCATAATATATATTCTTTCTTTTTATGTTTGTTTTGTGTTTTATTAACTAGGTTGTTAAGTTTTTGTTGATTTCACAATGTGCATGCCTCTTTTTATTCTTGAATATTTTGTCTTGTCAATTTTTGTTTCAAGTTTTTTTTTGTGTTACTTATTTTTAAAAACCTATAATTTTAAGTGTTTGTTTATGAAATCCTTCTAGGCAAAATTGAACAACAAATTTCCATTGCATGGCATACTTGATGCGATTCATATACCTACAATATTGGTTTCAAGAAGATGTTAAAGAATCCTTCCTAGAACATCGTGTTGTTTTGAACCATCGATTTGCAAGTGCCCACATGCATTTCCCAAAGAAGAAAATGTTTTGCCAATTTTGGTGTTCGAGATTATTTCTTGTTTAGCATTTGATTTGCAACAAAACTTTTTCAAATTCCCAATGAAAAACTAAACATTAAATGCGATGGAAATTCCCTTGGATTTCAACCTTGTCACTTGGTTGTGGCGTATCATTTTGTTTTTTCGATTGTTGTGCCACAAATTGTTCAAATATTTCAAACTTGCTAATATAGCAAGTGTCCTTGTTTCAGGGTGTGTGAAGGATGAAAGGTGTTTTTCAAATTTGAAAATTTTGAAATCTAGCATTTGTAAAAAATTGAGTTTTCATCCTCCCATGGTTATGAACATGTTTTGACAATAATTCTTGACATTAACTCAATTTCCTCACAAGGAGGCAATTATTTTTGGAAGAATGAATGTAAGTAGTATGGTGATACCTAGGTTTATTGTTGTATTGTTTCAAGTTTGGACACATAAGTTTTCACAAATTTTGTTGATTAACCTTTTAGTTTTAATGATGTAAACCCATTTTGTGATTTTGTTGTTGAATTTTTAATGTTGGGCTTTGATTACTTCTAACTTCAAACCTAAAACATTAAAGGAAAAGTGCCAATTTAATTGATTATAATTTGTGACTATAAATAAGCTGCAATTGACATCAACGACTAAGAATATATTAGTTGGATAAATGAAATTACACCTAACATCTAATCATAAATGATGACTCACCATGATGTTAGCACATTTCACATGGATGAAGTATATAGTCAACACACATCCATCCATTTACTATACATATTCAACTTGCTACTAGTCCTCATTTTTGTAACAAACATATAACCCATGCACTAATTGTCACTTGGTAATATAATAAATTATTAATGTTCTTGCAAGTTTTTTTTAAAAATATAAATCAAATTTTCATTGTCTTTTTTAAATGACTTATAGTTTTACCATGTTCATCATAGGAAATTTGTCATGTTGAATAATTTGTTTTAATGGGATTGAATTTGCCACGTGCCATAATTTGGACATATTTCATGAAAATGAAATGAAATTTTGTTCAAAATAAATTTAAATCAATATCGAAGTAAATAAATAAGATTAAATAAGCACGTAAGGAAGGAAGTCAATTGAACCTATCTAGATAGGGTAAGGTGGCAGGTAAGTTAAAAGGTGGAAACATAAATATATTTATTTTATTTTTTGTTTAATGTTTAGGGTTAAACCTTTTTGATTGGGTCATCCCAAATGGCACATGTTTTTAAATATGAGAATCTAGGACGAAACACCTTTTTTGTATAAATTACAAGATGGAAATAAAGAACAAAGCATACGGAATAAAATTTCTAATTATAATTTAATTGCAAGTCAAGTTGCAAATATAAAGTTTATCCCATGCATTTTTTTGTCCTCTTTTTTTAATATAAATTCTAGATAAATAAGTATTTAATTAAGAAACTAATTAAGTAATTAACTAGCCATTAACTAATTACCTACCCATTTACCAACCTACCTACTCACTATTATTACTTATTCATTAATATTAATAATTAATTCATAGTTAAAAATTAGAAAATTTAAACATATATTAACGTTATTAACTCATCAATTCACTTGTAACTATTAATTGCTATTACATATTGAATATACTACTTAATTAGTAGGTAGCCTTAGCTAATTAATTACCTATCTATTTACTTACATACTTACCTACTTACCTAGCTTACCTAACCACAATATATATAGTATATATATTTAACATGCCTTAAATGCGACATAAATACACAATTCTATACAATATATACTGAATATTTTCAAAAAACCTTAATATATTGCAAAATCATAAGTAAACTAGATAGAAATAACCAAGTTGCAACTACTTTTGCAACTAATTTGACATAGAGGCCTATTCTCAAATGAAAAACCCCAAAAACTAATTAACAAGGAAACTTTAATAATCACAACCTAGTCACATCATGGTTGCAAGAAAATTAATAGATTGAAAAAGATAGTATCTAGTTGTAAAAATAACAAAACATAGTTGCAAATGACAACTAATCACATATGATCACACATTGAATAGTTGCAAAATGCAAGATTTCATTTAGTGCAAGGAATTCTCAACAAATTTTCAAGCACCCACATTGTTGTCAAATCTTTATCCATTTTGTGATTCTATTGTTGGATCTTCTAAGCTTTGGCTATTCCTATTTATAATTTTAAAATCCATAATCCAAACTCAAGAGGTGTTTTCAATAGTTCTTCAAATGCATGCATTACTACCATATTTTGACTCCCTATGCCTTTGGTTGTTTTTGGTTGATTTTGAGTTTTTGAATGTTCATTATGTAATAAATTGTAGCTCTAGAGTTTTTCTTCAATACCTTACCAAGATTATAGACTTTGCAATGTAATTTTTTTGGTATTTTCTATAAGTTTTGAACTTCTATAGTGATTACATGTTTTCTTTGAATTTTGCAAACCATTTATGCTACATTATGTAGTTTAAAGCTTCAATCCCTCCATAAGTGACATAAATAACAGTTTAATGAAATGTACTTAGAAGTTAATTTACTATGATCTATCTATGTTGTAAATTTAACTTGTAACTTGTAAAGTAGGCTCACTACTTGTAGCCTCACAAATGTTCAATTTGCATTTTTCTACACATTAAATTTTGGAATTTAACATCTTTATTTAAAAAATGAACACATAGCCTTCATTCTTCTACAACAGAAAACATTTGGTAGTCTCAAAAACAAAACCCATAATATGAAAAATATACAGAAGAATACACTGGTTTATATGCTGCAGAAACCCCTGAGTATCAAGGTTTACAGGAATCAGGTCGACGCTCCACTCCACCTCATGGTGCCTATATTCCCATAAAGCCCTCCCCCTTGGGTCTTACCCTACATCAAAAGTATGATGCCCTTATAAGCAGCTGCTAGTTTGGCAGGTTTGTATCTTCAACCCTAGAAGATCCAGATGGCGTAGACTAGATGGAACCTAAGTTAGCGAGTTGATCTCAAGCTTTTTCAGATATGAGATGGGCAAGTTATTTCATGATGTCATAATCACCAACTTCAATCAGCGGTGAAGGGGTGAACACTTAAAGCATTTTCACCCCACACCTGCCATCACCCCTTTTCATTAAATCTTACAGCAGGATAGTGTGAATCTTGCTGCTCTCCTGTATTGATGTCCATTTTGCACTGGGCATTTTAAGTCCTTTAATATCTTTTTTCTACTATGGATCTGGACGGTGACTGTTACTCGTCCAGATGAAAAGACATAAATGGTCTTTGAATGTTTAAAGGAGAATTTATGTCGTTTTTGGGTGGGGACAGTGATCATTAAACATTATTCTATTTTAAAATAAAGGAGTTGCTGGGGTGGAAATGCTCTTTATAGTTGCTGATTACAATTCAAATTACTTCCCTGCTTATAATTTATTAGAAGGAAACAAAGTGTTAGCTTAGAGCAACATGTTCATTAAGTTTATGTACATACTAGTTTATAAACCCATTTTGTTTGCAAAATGATAAATAAGCAAAAGATTAAAGTGTTATGTTCTCAAGGTCCTGTGAATCCTTTCTCCTGATCATTTTGCTTGCAAAATGGGTAATGGGTTTACTTACTTGTACTCTATAATGAATCTAAACACAATATCATGACCTCGGTAGGCGAGGCCAATAAAATAATGGACAATTTGCTCCTTGTGATTAATTGTGGAATCACATGGGAAACCATGTGATTTTGTTCCTTGTGATTAATTGTGAAATCACATGGGGAACCATGTGATTTTGTTCCTTGTGATTAATTGTGAAATCACATGGGGAACCATGTGATTTTGCCCATTGTGATTAAATGTGGAATCACATGGGGAACCATGTGATTTTGTTCCTTATGATTAATTGTGGAATCACATGGGGAACCATGTGATTTTGTTTCCTTGTGATTTTGTTTTCTTTTGATTATTTGGGGAACCATGTGGTGGATAATTTTTAGGAAGTTTCTTGACTTGTTTTTCTTTTTGATTAATATATAAAAGGGTGTTTGTGACCTTGAGAGACACCACCGTCCTTTGTAAATAATCATAATTTGAATACAAAGTTGTTTTGCTTTGGAAAGACTTTTGGTTGATTGTTTTGATGTTGAAAGTGTGTAGTTCATGGTAGGAAAATGATGAAGCCCATCACTTATGCATATACATGTTTTGGTGTTGATTGTGTGAGGACAGAAGGAGGATGAGGAAGTAGATGTGCAACTAATAACATAGATCTCCATAGCTATGTAACAAAACACATAGTTTCAGTCCTATACCCGTTCATGTGCTACACTACCATCCCAACTTTGTCATCTGGAATGCCTGAATTTTGAAACAGTTACAAAACAGTTCTCTGGATCTGAAATGTTTGGAAAGCCTACAATTATTTTTAAAAATCAAATGTGCCCCAACACTGAATAGGTGGGGTGTTCTTTGCACGGGGTGTTAGCCCATGCCAAAAATGGTGACAAAGTCTTTTGGGAAGAGAAATTTCATGCAGCCAATGGGAAGGCCCAAGCATGCACTCAAGGTGCCTTTCTTTTTTTCCTTTTATGTTTTGGGGTTGGGGGGGGGCGGGGAGAGGGGGGGAGAGAGATTTTTTTTCATTTTTCCCGACTTCCCAATGTGTTTGCACTATGTTCCTTTCAAGTTCCCAATGGGTTCCCAATATTTTCCCAAACATTTTTTCCATACCTCCTCACTTTTATCCCATATGCCTTGAAGCCAATGGGAAGGTGCAACATCCATTCAGGCGTCCCAACATTTTAATTTCGGTTTTGAGGGCAGGGGGAAAGGGGGAGAGGTGTTTTTTTCATGAGTTGCTCATGTGTTCCTACCATGTTCCCAAGTTGTTCCCCAAGTTTTCAATGTGTTCCTCAAGGGTGTTCCCAATAGCACCTAATATCAAACCCATATGTTTTGCCCAAAATCCTCCCCTTCTCACCTATATAGCCAGGGTGTTCGTTCCAAGGGGTAATAGCCCAAGCAGAAAAATGTGATGAACCCTTTTGAGGAGAGAAATTTCATCCAACCAATGGGAAGTGCAATCATGCTCTCAAGGTGCCTTGGTTTTTTTCTTTTCAAGTTTTGGGTTTAGGGTTGGGAAGTTGGAGGTTGGAGGGGAGGTTTTTTTTTTCAAGCTGTATTTGGTGTGGACAGTCGATAGTGGACACTGGACTTTCCATGCAAGTGGGCCCAAGGGGAGGAACTACATACATCAAAACAGAACCTCCTATTTTGAGGAACCTCCAACTTTGTTCGGGCAGCAATGGGCCAATCAAATTGGTTTTGGCCCAGAATTTTGGCACACTTTGTTCATGAGAGCCAACATTTCGGAGGCTTCACCAATGGGGAATTTTGGCATCAAGCCCGTGTGGACAGACACCAATTTTTTTATATAAGTAGATGATGTAAAGTCCTTATCACACTTCCAGTCTGGGGTAATCCAGCAGCTTGTTGACATGACTCCTCAACACCTAATTACAAATGGGAAACCAATCCATTCACCATTAATAGCTAATCGATCTTTGCATGATCTTAAGATAATTTGTTTGTAGGGGAGGTCCTTGTACAAGTGTGTTCTCCTGAGGGAGGGCCACCTAATGGCATGAACTGGAGGGTGTTCTCAAACCTCAGGAGAACACACAAGTATGGGAACTTCCCCTTTTGCAAACAGCTCTCTTTTGATTGCCTGGCTTCTTTCCCGTTTTGTAGAAAAGAAATATTTCTGTGGGAACTTGGGAACATATGAAATTGGGGAACTCCCTGGCATAAAGCCCTAGGGTTCTTCTGCTGGTGGAGATCACTCAAAATACTCACACAAATCAAAAGGGAGTTGTTTACTCTGTGGTGAATGGTTGTTTTTTTGGGACTTTTGCTGTCTCATCTTGCGTAGTAAAATCACTTGACAATTGTGCCCTTGTTTCATCTGGAAAGTTGTTGCAACTGGTATTTTATTTTTTTCACATATTTCTTGAATGAGGAGTTGATAGCATCTTCCAGGCCCCCTCTCTCATTTTTTATATTGTAGTCTACGGTCAGCTTCCACTTTGATAAAAATAAAATAAAATAAAATTCCAAAATATTTTTTATTTTAACAAATTTGGATTTTACTTTTTTCATTATGTATTGTGCTATTGTCATATGAAGAGTGAAATTATTCAGATTGTAGCCTCTGATAATTAAGATGGTTTTCAACACCTCACCTTCATATTTCACCAAAAACCCATTTCTCTATTTAAAGGATTATTTAATGACGAAACTGACCCTAGGGCAAAGTGTGATGTTCTATGCAAGGATATCCAAAGAGTAAAGGTCACTTTCCATGTAGCCCACCCACCCACTATTTTCTGGTGGGTCTCGGGGTGGGCTCTTCAGGCCTTCCCCCCGCCTCCACCCACCAAAATTGAGTCGTTTCTAGTTTCTACCAGTGCTTTTTCTTTGTTGTGAAAATTCTCAACTTGGGCATTGATAGCCACATCTTGGACGGGCAAATGGGCAGCCAGGGAAAAAAGAAGCAGCAGTACTTATTTACTGCCTACATTAAGCAACCACCCTTTGCTTATTTAACGCCTTCCCACATGCCATCTTACTGGCTGGCTTGAAATAAATAGTGGATGGAGTCCATTAAGGGCCGACAGTACAAGCACTAATTGTAATCATGACCAAATACTCACCAACCTTGCCACTCTACAAAATGACTTAATTCTCCGAGAAAGAAAAGAAAGTGATTTATACTTAACTAACACAGAGCCTGGAATTTGAATACCCCAGGAGCCATACATGGGTATATATTTCTCCCCTAGTTCCAATTTACTTCCAAGTTTCAACCCTGTCTACCTGTCTTCAACACATATAACTTTTCTTGACCAAAATCAAAATATTTGAACTAATGTTCTTGAAGGATTGAGGATGTAGAGCTTGGAAATTTAAACTGTGGTGTAGTGTCCTCACAGCTTGGCATTCACCCAGCATAAAATTTCCCAGGTATGCCTGCCCTGCACAGAGTCGCTTCTGGATAATAAGCAGCTCTTTGTGTAACGAGCTCTGCCCTGAATTACAAACAAGAGTTGTGCACGTATTTGATTTTAAAACAACTGGTTGTTCTGGTTGGTTAAAATTTTCAGAAAGGTTCAAACCAGCGTTGTGCACTTATTTGATTCTTAAAACAATGGGTTGTTCTAGTTCCCTAAAATTTTCAGAACCAAAGAATCGCTGGTTTCAGTTTTTTGAAGGGCAAAAAAGAACAGAATCAGAGAATCGTTCATTTTGGCTATTTCAGAAACATTACAGAATCAGGTTGATAACTGACCAGTATTCACCATAGCATATTCTAATAACCCTCAGCTACTGTTTGGCAGCTCTCTTCTTTTTTGTTTGTATAGAATTTGGTTTTAATTAAAGGGTTTTAAGAACTGGCCAGTTATTTTAATATATATTTTTTCAAGCTTTAGAGAATTGGTTAGGGTATAAGTTTTAATTTTTTTTACTAAGTCGGTTCTCAAAGTGTTGGTTCTCATTAAGTTAAGAATAGTTAATTATGTAATGAAGTTCTCACAACCCGATTATCAAAGTAATCTTTCTTTTTATTTAACAAAACGAGAACTAGACCCTAGGTACCTAATGCTCTAGACCATAGTTACCTAAACCCTAATAGCCTAAGAACTAGATCAAGGTAATCACTTTTTACCTCACCTCGGTATCAACTTTTTGAAAAATCTCAAATGGAGCCGGTTCTGAATGGCCGGTTCCCACTTCAGGTGAAAACTAGCAGGCTAGTCATTCCAACAAACAAGGGAGCGCTGGACAGTAGACCAGCTTGTTGGTAAAATGGCCCTTGTCCCTTATATGTAGCAGTACTTCGTTTATATCCGCGAATTTTCGCATTTTTCCTACCAGAAAAACATGATTACATGATTTTTTAAAGAGTAAATTCAACTATTTTTTCTGAAGTAAACCTGATTTCACAAGGTAGCCAAAACATGAAAGGATTCTTCAAAATTTCTACTTTCATATTTGGTCTATAGCCAAATCTGGTTATAGATATTCTTGTGGATGATCACCATTTTGGCCACATCACAAAATTGGAAAAGAAAAAGAAAGCCTGGTAAATAGGCTAGTTAGTTTTCTGCTTTTCTTAAAATCCATTACTGTTCTCATCGGCCACTGGTGGTAGTTAGGGGCTCACCAGTCTCGAGCTCTCAGAAGAGGGCCAGAGTGAATTAACAGCCACCAATGCACCAGTTGGCCGTTCTGTCCACTGGATGGGTTGCGTTGTTTCATTCGGCGCCGGATGGGGCTCATCACAGTCGATTTCTTTTTGCTGCTGACCACTGTATTTTTTATTTTTTTTCCTTGCTCGTTTTTCCCTGGACCTGACCTCCCACATAACTACCCTGCTCACTTTTCTACCCTGTTCACTTTTCTACCTAGCTACTGTACTCAGCACCTACCCTACTAACCTGGCTACTGTACTCAGCACCTACTCTACTAACCTGGCTACTGCACTCATCACCTACCCTACTAACCTAGCTACTCTAAGGACTTACCACCTACCCTACTAACCTAGCTACCCTATTAATTACATACCCTACCCTAAAAACCTTACCCTAAATGCAATACCTGCATTTGGGCCATTTCGAAAATACGCATGTGAGGTTCAAGCTTTCTTTATACAAAGATCCTACCCTAAATGCAATACCTGCATTTTGGGCCATTTCGAAAGTACGCATGTGGGGTTTTAGCATCTTTATATGAAGATCATACCCTAAATGCAATATTTGCATTTTGGGTCACACCACTAACCAAGCTACTGTACTAACCACCTACCTTACTAACCTAGCTACTCTATTAATTACATACCCTACTAACTTAATCATTAGGTTTAGGGTTGAGACACATAAATTAATTGATAAGTTTTTCATAAATGTATAGTAATTAATTTAAAGTAAGCTAAATTTGGGGGGAAATTTTTAGGGTTTACACACATGTGAAGTAATACAATTGCATTTTATACCTTTTTCAGAAAGAATGGAAAAATTAGGTTGGAAAAATCACACAAAAGTAAAAGACATATCTTCTTTTTTGGTTTTGTACGAAATTTATTTGATTATTTCTAAAGATTAACATATTTTCTTTCAGTTAATAAATATTTATAATTTAAAACCTTTGAATTTTGGTTTCTAAATTTTTTCCTATGTTTTTTAAAATTTGTTTATTTTGCATTATATGATTTGTATAGTTTGTATAGTTTTTTGGGTTTAGGGCATATATCACTAAATCTTATTTTTGTTAGGGTTTGTATAGTTAGGGTTTATATGAAAATCCCACCCTAAATGCAATACCTGCATTTTGGGGCACACAAAAAATACACATGTGGGGTTTAAGTATCTTTATACGAAGATCTTACCCTAAATGCAATACTTACAATTTGGGCCACTCCGAAAGGACGCATATAAGGTTTAAGCTTCTTTATATGAAGATCCTACCCTAAATGCAATACCTACATTTTGGGGCACACAAAAATAATTAATTAATTTCAAATTAATATGCTAACAAAGGTGTGTATAGAGGTTAGCGTTGTTGATTAGGAGTTCCATGATTCTTACTTCGTTTCATGAATTTGAAAGAGGTTGTATTGTTTGTGGATCAAATAATACAATGACAATTGTGATCAAACTTATCTTGGTGTAGGAATTTTTCATGAAAAAGCTGAACTTACAATCTATAACATGGAATAATTATCTTAAATAATGATTTCAATAACTTATTAAAACAAAAATATACTTCAGTTAATTAATCAAATATCAAATTAATCAATCTGATTTTTTATAATTATTCATCTAAATTATTTAATAATAAATTAATTATCAGAAATATTTTATATTAAATTGGGGGGAAATTTTTGGGTGTAGACATATGTGACACAATACAATCTCATTCTATATTTTCTTCAAAGAGATTGAGAAAATGAGGTTGGAGTTATCACACAAAAGTAAGAAACAAACTTTATGTGAAAACCCAACCCTGAATGTGATACAAAGTTTGTTGAGATAAAAAATAAACCAACAACTATTACGAGACCTATATGTGAGTATTGCAAGAGATGCCAAAAAAACCAGCGGCTATTATGGGAATTATATGCGGGTATTGCAACGAATGTTATAAAAACCCAACGAATACCATGGATCGATATGCGGGTATTGCAACGAATGAACAATGTCAGCAACTATTCAGTTGGTAAAAGTAAGTACGGGTGTAGGTATTGCAATGAAACCCCAAAATTCTAGTTGGTAAAGGTAAATATAAGTCTGGGTATTTTAAGTTGAAATGAAAAAACAAACCTAAATGTAATACCCACGTTTCAAAAAACCCCATCTAAATGGTTTGGATACCCTTAAGTGAAGACCTAGCCCTAAACACAATATGCATATGCAAAGTCACTTTGAAATAACCCAACCCTAAATGCAATACCTACAATTTGGGTCACTCCTAAAGGACGCATGTAAGGTTTAAGCATTCTTTATATGAAGATCTTACCCTAAATGCAATACCTGCATTTTGGGTCACGTCGAAAGTACGCATGTGGGATTTAGGGTTCTTTATATGAAGATCCTACCCTAAATGCAATACCTGCATTTTGGGTCACACGAAAAATACGCATGTGGGGTTTAAGCCTTCTTTAAATGAAGATCCTACCCTAAATGCAATACTTGCATTTGGGGTCACTCTAAAATAATTAGTTAACCCTTACTTTATTTCATGAATTTGAAAAGAGGTTCTATTGTTTGTGGAACAAATAGTACAATGACAATTGTGATCAAGCTTATTTTGGTGTAAGAAATTTTCATGAAAAAGTTGAACTTGCAATTTATAACATGGAATAATTATCTTAAATAATGATTCTAATAAATTATTAAAACAAAAATATACTAAATTTAGTCAATCAAATATCAAATTAATTAATCTGATTAATCCAACTTTTTATTTTCAAGTAAATAAATTTAAGCCAAATGATTGGTTAATTATTTTAAATAAATAAATGATTATCTAATTCTTCATAATTAATCATCTAAATTATCTAAAATAATGGTCTATTAATTATTTAATTATATGAAAATTTTTATTGATAATTCATTAATTATCATAAATATTTTATATTAAATTGGGGGGAAAATTTTAGGGTTTAGACATATGTGAAACAATACAATTGCATTCTATATCTTCCTGAAAGAGATTGGGAAAATTAAGTTGGAGTTTTCACACAAAGGTAAAAATTGAACCTTATGTGAAACCCAACCCTAAATGCAATATAAAGTTTGTGAAGATCAAAAAATAAAAAGTTCAAGCTTAAATATTTTTCAAAGATGTTCATATTTTTTTTCCCCTTTTAAAGTTGTATATTCATACTAAAAACGTAAATATAAAGTCTTTAATTTAATGAGATTTTAAATTATGTTAAAATAAATCAAAACACATAATATTGGTTTAAATATTGGTCCAAATATGTTGTTATTTATAAAACCTAATACATAAATAATGATATTATGGAATTATATTGTTGATCCATTTTCAATACATATAATATTTTAGGGGTTTAGGGTTTAGGGTTGGGTTTTCATAGGTTAAGGTTGGGTAAACCTTAAAACCCTAAACCCTACAAATATTAATAGTAAATAAAATAAATCTACAGTGCATTATAGGGGGAATTTTATACGTAAAAAAATGCAATACATATTTTTAAAGAAATTGAAAGAGATCGGCTTGGAGATTAACAAATGGTAAGCGACAAACCTTCTTTTATGTTTTGTCACAAATTTTATTTAATTATTAAAAATTATGGCTAAATTTACAAATGGTGAAAGTAAGTATGTGTGTGGATATTGCAAAATTATATGAAACCTTAACCCTAAATGCAATAACCATATTCATGTTTATTTGAAAATAACCCATAGGTGAATAAGGGGCAACCTACAATGAAAGGGCAACCTTAAATGTACTACCCACATGTAAGGTCACTTTGAAATATCCAATATGTAGTTTGGGTGCGCCTTTGAATGAAGACCAAGGCAATACCTACATTTTGGGCCATTTCGAAAGTATAATAGCCTCCCGCCTAAGTATGCACCCGTTTAAGTATGCATCCCGATAAAGTACGCATTATTTTCTCCTTTGAATAGGGTTCAGATTTAGGGTTTAAGGTTTAAGGTTTAGGTTTAAGATTTAGGGTTTAAGTTTAGGTTTAGATATAGGGTTTAGGTTCAAATTTAGGGTTTAGGTTTAGGTTTAGGTTAAAGGTTTAGAGTTTAGGTTTAGGGTTTAAGTATAGGTTTAGATTTAGGGTTTAGGTTTAGGGTTTAAGGGTAGGTTTAGATTTAGGGTTTAGGTTTAAGGTTTAAGTATAGGTTTAGATTTAGGGTTTAGGTTTAAGGTTTAGGGTTGAAGTTAGGGTTTAGATTTAGGGTTTAAGGTTTAGGTTTAGGTTTAAGTTTAGGGTTTAGGTTTAGATTTAGCATTTAAGGTTAAGGTTTAGGTTTAAGTTTAGGGTTTAGGTTTAGATTTAGGGTTTAAGGTTTAGGTTTAAGTTTAAGTTTAGGGTTTAGGTTTAGATTTAGGGTTTAAGGTTTAGGTTTGGGTTTAGATTTAGGGTTTAGGTTTAAGGTTTAGGGTTGAAGTTAGGGTTTAGATTTAGGGTTTAAGGTTTAGGTTTAAGTTTAAGTTTAGGGTTTAGGTTTAGATTTAGGGTTTAGGGTTTAAGTTAGGGTTTAGATTTAGGGTTTAAGGTTAAGGTTTAGGTTTAAGTTTAGGGTTTAGGGTTTAGGTTTAGGATATTGATAATGATGTTGCAAAAGCTACTATTGTGGCTACAAAGAAAAGTGATTAGTCTTAAGTGCGCACCTACCGGCTAAGTACGCACACTCCTCCCAGGTTCAAGTTGCGTACTTAGGCAGAAGGCTATTGTACGCATATGGGTTTAAGCATCTTTATACGAAGATCCTACCCTAAATGCAATACTTGCACTTTGGGTCACACAAAAAATTACGCATGTGGGGTTTAAGCCTTCTTTAATTGAAGATCCTACCTAAATGCAATACCTACATTTAGGGTCACTTTAAAATTACTAGTTAATTTCAAAATCATATGCTAACAAAGGTGTGTATGGAGGTTGGGGTTCTTGATTGGGAATCCATGATTCAAATTTAGAGTTTGGGAAACCCTAAATTAATTAACAGTTTTTTTACAAATTAATAGTAAATAAAATAAATCTATGGTGCATTATAGGGGAATTTTAATTACAAAAAAATGCAATACATATTTGCAAGATCATACTGAAATAATACATAGGTGATTGGAGGAAAGCATATGTGAAAACCCTAAACCCTAAATGCAATACTCGCATGTAATGTCATTTCAAAAGTGGTATGGGTACCAAAATTATGTCTTTTTATATACCTAAATTAAATATTATTTTAAATTAATTTTGTGACAAAATGTATGTTTTATAATGAATGTAAAAACCAGCAACTATTATGGGACCTATATGCGGGTATTGCAAAAGATGCCAAAAAAACCAGCCACTATTATGGAGACTATATGCGGGTATTGCAATGAATGAAGAATGCCAACGATTATATGTGCCCTTTATGTGGGTATTGCAAGGAATGCAAAATGCTAGCGACTATTATGGGACTCATATGTGGGTATTGCAATGAATGTAAAAGGCCAGTGCCTATTATGGGACTTATATGCGGGTATTGCATTTAATGTAAAATGTCTGTGGCTATTCTTGAGGTTATATGCAGGTATTGCATATTAGAAAATGGTTTTATGGAATTCATAATAAAAAATGATGTGGGTATTATATGTTTAAAATGTGTGGATTATTTTAAAAGTCTTCAGGTGATGTGAGTCCTATTAACTTAGATGTAAGTATTGTATAATGTTCATTTTGATCTTTGGTTTGATTCTTACATCTCAAGTACTAACAAAATTATGACAAAGAAGACATATAGGATTAACTAGATACACATCAAACAAGTGTGAGTAGCCGATACTACTATATTAATCAAAGATGTACAAAAATGGGTGCATGGAAAATTACTAGAAAACCCAATAAAGAAAAAACATTAGATCTCTATAACATATCAAAAGATCAAAGTTCAAAATTGGGTAGTCCAAAAAATAAAAGGCCTACAAAACCTTACTAATTATATAAAATGAAACCCTAACCCATATTAGTATCTACAATCCCGTGTTTAGCTTGATATGCAGCTGCTGCATGTTGAGCAGTGTAAAGATGGCGGCGTTGCATCTCAACCTGAACTGCATTTGCAACAAACTGGGCCTTTGTTTGGTCTTGAACCCTACAAACACCCAAAAATCACCAAATTAAACCATAACACACCTTGGATCAAATACAATAAAAAAACAATAAACATTGTTTAGTATTTTTTCTTACCTTCCATGAATCATTCTAGATTCATGAAACCCCAAAACATCCGATAATTGTTTTGTCCAACTTGTTTTGCTGGACTCTCGCTCCCAATTCTTCACCATGTCGTCTTTAATTGTCGTGCATATGCACAACGGGTGGATCAGATCATCCCCTGTAAGTCATCATCTTTCTCCATTCGTATAATTGCATCTCGTGCCACACTGCCCACGCCCCAGGCATTAAGGCCCAACACCTTCAACAATTGCTTTGAAGCAAATCTGACCAAAGGTGGTTTTGGGAGTGCTGGACACTGTTTTGCAAGAGTCACTAAGCGATTCCACTCGCATTCTGCTTTGGCACGAGCACGACTAGCAACTTTCTGATCATTTCGCTTTTGTACAGCCATTGCATCTCCCAAAATGCGAGCGTTCATCTTCCCATGGTCTTGATGCCAAGGACCTCCTACAACAGTTGAAGGCCTCCCAGGTTTTGACTTTTCTGCCACCAAGCCGTGCACCTCCTTCAAATGCATGGTTAATAGCCATTTCGCACAATATGCGACAGTGCAATTGTGGACTTTGCACTTCCATTTGGACCCAACCTTTGTCCATTCCTTATCCCTCCGAGCCAGATTAGGTGGACAAATAAGTGCAAGTGGTTGAAAAGCTTGCTCAGTTTCTAGTTCCGGACCTAAACCCAAAAACAGAAAGTTCAATAAACAAAATGCAGGTATTGCAAAACATCAAATCACAAAATTACATATTACTTCTATAAACATGAACTGTTCTAAGGTATTGCAGTAAAAAAATTTTGACAAAAAAACTCCTGCACCTTCCAACAAATGGAAAGTGCAGGTGCAATTAAATTTTGAGAAATTTGTACAATTTTATTAATTTGTAATTAATCTAATGTCCACGAATTCTAAAGTAATCTATACCAATGCTACCCTTCTGTTTCAATTGTGATAGAACACAATTATGCTCACTAGTTTCCCGATCTAATGTAGCAATATTATCCTTAGCAACAATTTGCTGGGCACCTCCCGCATCTGATGTGTTGACAATTTGCTGGGCACCTCTCGCATCTGATGTGGTGACAATTTCCTCGGCACCTCCCGCATCTGATGTGCTGACAATTTCCTGAGCACCTCCCGCATCTACTGCATCGCTTTTCTTTACTCTCCTCCTACCCATTACAACCTCCAACCCTAAACCAGTAGTTATTACCTTGTTAACTCTAATGAACTAAAGCACAAGCAACAACAAAGCAAAAAAAATAAATCGCCACCAGCAACAAGAAAAAAAAAAAAAAAAGCGTTGCAACTTTGAGCTTTAGAAAATTGCAGCTTTGAGCTCGGAGCTTTGAGCGTTGCAGCTTTGAGCTTTGAGGGTTTAGGGTTTTAGCCACGAGCTGGGAGCTGCAGCTGCAGCTCCAAGCAGCTCGGAGCTGCCAGCTCGAAGTGGAGCTGCGTTGCAAGCGCAGCTGCGAGCTCCGAGTGGAGCTTGGAGCTTGCTGCAACGCTGCAGTAAGCTCCGCAGCTCCAGAGCTTGCGTTGCACCAAGCTCCGCAGCTCCGCAGCTTGCGTTGCAGCAAGCTCGGGAGCTGCTGCGGAGCTTGTTGCTGCGTTGCAGCAAGCTCCGGAGCTTCGGAGCTGCTTGTTGCTGCGTTGCAGCAAGCTTCGGAGCTTGGAGCTTGCTGCAACGCTGCAACAAGCTCCGCAGCTTGTGTGGGTAAAAAAAATGAACATTGTGATTTAAAAAAAATGTTTACCTGGGTCCTGCGTGGGTCCGGCTCCAGCCGCTCCAAGCTCCAAGCTTCTTCCAAGTTCCAAGCTCGTTCCCGCTCCAAGCCGCTCCAAGCTCGCTCCCGCTCAACGTCTCCAGCCCGCTCCAAGCCGCTCCAAGCTCACTCCCGCTCAACGTCTCTGGAGCCAGGAGCTCTGGCGATGGAGTGAGGGGGGAGGGGTTGGTAGGTGGTAGGTAGGAGGGGGGAGGTAGGAGTGGGTAGGTAGGAGGTAGGAGGGGGGAGGAAGGTAGGTAGGGGAGAAATGTTTTGGGGCAGAGTAGAGGCAGGAGAAAAAATATATATTTGGGCAGGATGTGGTTTTGGTTCATCCCCAAAACGGGTTGAACGGGCTCATCCTCAACTGGTGCATTGGTGGCTGCTAATTCACTCAAGCCTCAGAAGAGAGCTAGGTATATAGTGGCGTGCCCATCGCATCGTTTTACTCCGATCTCTTCACACGTCTTCTCCTCCTCTCCCCTTCTCCAGTCTGATCGGCAGCGCATGTCACATCACATCTTGTTCCTATCTTTTCCAAGGTCTTCTTCTTTTCTCCGCTTCCCCTCTCATGATCAGCGCTAACCTTTGTTGAACCGACCAGCTTGCAGCTCAGCTATATAGAGGCGTTGAAGGTCACTCCGTGCTTCTATCTCTTCTCAAGTTTTCTTCTCCTTTCCTGTTCTCTTCTGATCAGCCTTCAGGATCTCCTCAGGTTTCATTTCCTTACTGCTTCTTCTCTTATTCGTTGCTGAATAAGAGAACAAGCAGCACGAAAATGAAATCTCAGCAGATCCTTCTGATCTCTGAATGTCCTCTGATCACCCCTTTGGGTCTGCTCAGATTTCATTATTTCTTCCTGTTCCTTTTTCTTCTATTCATTGCTGAACGCTTTGGGTCCACGGCACCCTATCCTCTAAGACCAGGGTTTGCCCAGAGTATGTCACTGTCAGTATTTCTATCGCGTGCTTGTGTTGGGAAGCGTCCTGTGATTCTTGCACAGAGGTGTCTGTCTGGGCCTGTGGTGCTGCAGCTTGATGTAGTTGTTTTCTTTTATCTAGATAAGTACGCAGATCAGTTCATTGCATAGCTTTGGTCATGAAAAATTCGTTAATTTTCCAGATCCAGATGCTTCATTTGGAGCTCTCGAAAATTAATGAATTCTTCATGACCAGGGTTGATACATCATGAGCACAAAGTGCAGGACTACATTGTTACAACGCATGTAAGCCATTCTATCACCATGCCTGCATAATTTTCTTGGTGTCCACTCTTTAATTTGTTTACAGAACTTCAGCATGTGGTAAGCTGAAGAATCTTACAGCCTCACTTTTTGGTATGCTTTATACAGCAAGACTTGACAACATGTGGTGCAACTTGGAGAAAACCCTGCAGAGCAATGTACTTCATCCCTTCAGCTGTACATTCTGGAGGTGAGAGAAATTGCTGAATTTAAGATGAAGTATGTTCAAGCTTTCTGAGAGTCACCTTTAAATTTGGGAGTTTCTTTTGGCTCCAGAATGCATGTTGCTTGCCATGAAGAGGTGACGATTTCAGATGTCAGGTGGATCTGTTATGAACATGGAATAGAACTTCCTACACTATCAAGCTTTTTACAGTTTTGACATTTTTGCATGGTCTCTAATTTTTACAATCAGCTCATGAGTAATTAACATTTGGCATAGAATTTTTTTGGGGATGTTCCATAATTCATGGCACAAGCCCTAGGAAGTGTTCAGGACATAGTTGCATTAGTTTATGCAAGGGGAAGATTCAACTATGTTCCAACCTGTCACATGAATTGCACAGTGAATTACTTGGTAATGATATATGCACAGACCAAGGAATTACACTTACCAAGATTGTGCTTCAGCAGTCGGTATGATTATGAATTGAAGTATAATTAAGATCTTGATCAATCTCCAGGAGAGTTGCTGTATTTATGAAATTAGGATGTAGAAGTGCCACTTCAGCTGAAACATGATCAACTCATTTCCACTATCATGCCCTTGGAATGTACATACATCATGAACCTCCTATGCTTTTGCACTAAACCCTGCAAGTGAACACATCAGACACATTTGACACCAAAATGTGACATCATAGAATTAGGTTTTGACATGCATTAAGGTATTGTATTCCCTTCAAGACACTGCTCCCTGCACTTGGCTGTGCTACACAAAGTCTTTCATGAGGCAACCCATGTTTATGCAAACATTTAGAGATTGTGTAGTTGTGTCTTCTGCAGACCTTTGTTTGTAAGCTGGAATAAATTTATAGTAACTCTTTGGGAAAGCAAGAGATGCTGAAAGGATATGGGGAAATTCCAGAGACCAAGAGACCAGATCTGAACACAGGTCTCTTGGTCTCTGGAATCCGAACACATTGTCTTTGCAAAGATGACTAAAGGATGGTCAAGAGAGAATGCCATGATAAGAGTGTTAGTTTTATGTTACATTCAATTTTCTCCAGGAATCAAAGGCCGGATAAAAACCTATTCATGAAGGAGAGGTTGGAAGGTCTACTCACAAGTTTAGAATTCACAGGGCTTTCTGGTTCATGGTTGCTGACACAGTGAGTTCAAGCAATTCTGAGCGGACCAACATCTTGCAATGTAGCCACTGTCACACCATGCATGAGCTTTGTTGTGCAAATGCACCCGAGGAATCATCCCATGTGGCTTTCAGACCTAAAGGTACAATGTCATGTTGACTATAGCTGTAAGAATTGGATAAAAGGTGTAAATGATTCTCAATTAAGAGAACCTGGAAGAAGAGGATTTCTTGCAGGACAGCAGTGTCGGGAACTCCTTCAGGCCACATGGATTACTACATAAACAGCAAAGTGCTGCCTATCCTGAATTTTTGCTGCCACTTTCAATGGTAATCCCATCAGTATAAGTTGGTTGGCGCCTGTGTATCAATTGTAGTGATCCTCTTCTCACTAGACCTTGAGGGACCAAGTCATTAGATGCTCCCCGAGAAATTGTGGCATAATTCCCTTGACAATTGTCATACTTGACGCGGGGGGATCCTTGCACTTGGCCACTTTTCACTCTTTTGAATGACAGATCACATTATTGGTGGGTTTATGGGGTAATCTAACTCAGTTGAAGAAGATGAATGATCAACTTCTCAACAGAATTCATAACAAGCACAAGCCCATATGCATATTGTGTGTATTGCTAGATGAGGATACAATATACAATCAAGGATACAGATTTGAAAAGGAAGGATATAAACTTGGATATTACTAAAGGGAACAGAGGGAGAGGAGTTGGAGTGAATGTACCAGCATTCTTGTAGTCAGGCCAATTGTACAAGGAACTGCTGAACTACCAATTCTCAATATAGGTGTAATGTTGATCTGAATGAATGGCCTTCACATAAGCAAATTGGATGCGGATGTCTACAGATACTTTATTTTGCCCGGACAACATGCTGTGGATGAAGTCTACCACACATCAAACTATACAAACAGCATGTCCACTAAACAATCTTTTTCAATTGCTGAAATTTTGACAGTGATCTCCTCATGAAACGCACGATTACTTCAGAGACTTAGTTATTATGGTTTTTCAATCCTTCTTTTGATGAAGAATGTATAGAAGATTTAATTGTCAGAGTAAATCTTGATCCAATTTTCATGATCCTCTTTTTGTGAAGTTGCACATGGAAGCTGAAGCTGTCGGCATCCACAAGCATTTGGTAGGAATAAAATGTGCCATGGAAACCTTTCTTTGATCCTAAACCTAGGGGGAAAAAACACATGTTTGACATTTTGGTTGACAAATTGGATTACAGCAACCAATGAACATCCCACCATTTCCAACACTGAACTGGCTAATAAACCAGAACCGCAAGACACCTTGAACAATGCTCCCATTGTTCAGAACTCAGTTATGTTCAACATGCAGAGGTTTGAGAATACAACACAAAGACACAAAGAGGTGGACCCTGGAGGAGTACCTGAGCATGCCAAGTGCTTGGTTCATTGTCCACTGTCACATGTAGGATATCCTTCAGGAGGGCCATTAGCTGATCGACTCAAAACGCATGGAATCCTATTCATTTGAATTAGTTCTTTCTTGTGTCACCCTTTCTCCAGCGCTGCTGAAAATGAGTAAGGACATCATAGGCTGCTTGCCCGTCACTTTTGCAGTGCTAGTCCAGCCGTGGCTCTCTGGGACCTCCTACATCTGCCATGGGCCAGCAGAGTGTGTTACCTTAGAACCAAGTGCACATGAAGACCAATGACAAGACTGTACACAACGAAAAATGTTAGGGAGGATATCCATCTGCTGCCTTGGTCAAAATTCGTAAACTCCTCATAAACACTTCCGTAGTACACTAGACCGACATTTGACAACTCCAGTGTGACATTAACCTGTACTTCAGTATGGACACTATTGAAAACATTAAAGACGGAGGGAAGCGATAGACGCAACAGCAGATTGCTTGCTTGAGCAGGTTGGCTTTCAAGAAATGGCATAGTTGTGAACTATTTTGAAGGAACTGATGATTCTTAATGAGGGCACCGGCATTTTCCCTCAGATTTCTACTCAATCTTAGGGTTTCTGCGCTCA
The DNA here is from genome assembly GCA_963920785.1 of Sphagnum contortum. Lineage (NCBI taxonomy): Eukaryota > Viridiplantae > Streptophyta > Sphagnopsida > Sphagnales > Sphagnaceae > Sphagnum > Sphagnum contortum. The sequence continues at coordinate 3,062,403 of OY987282.1, forward strand.
CAAAATCCTCCAATCTTGCTACATAACCATGTAAATGTATTAGAGCCCCTTTGTGGAACAATGGCTCAATGTGTGTACGTAATCAACTCGGCTCTATGACACCAAGGGGTTATAACTTGTAACCAGTGTTGGGCGGTTCTTGACTTTTATGAAGAACCTGCAGTTCTGGTTGTAATTTTCTTTTAAAAACAGACCCTGTGCCACACACAAATGGAATTGGGAACCCAGTTCCAGGTTTGGTTCTTAAAAAAATATTTATTCTGGTCAAGTTTTGACGTAGTTCCGGTTTTGAGAATCAGACCTGGTTCTGGTCCTATTCCAGACAACCTGGACCAGAACCAGTAGATTACTTCCAATTAATCTCCAGTTAGCCCCTGGTTTTAGTTCTTTTTTAAGAAAACCTTTTTCCAAAATTCTCGGTTCGGGTTCCTATTCCATACATAACATAGAACTGAGAACCAATGTTTTTCGTGTGGCGAATTTTGTCATTTGGTGAATTGTCTTCTCCAAAAAACAATTCTGTCAAATGTTCCTTTTTTCCAAAAATTTGCCCCAAAGTGTGCTTTTGTGTGTGTGTGTGTGTGTTTTCCTTTGGGGCTCGAGAGTGGCAGTTTTGATGATTCAAGGAGAAAATGAGCTCCATAAAAGCGGAAGAGGTTTGTTTGTGAGGCCTTCTTTCTTTCCTTTCTCTTCTGAATTTGGAGCTTTTCTTTGCTTTGGATTTGTTTTCCCTCTCAGATCCAAGCTCTGGATTATTATTATTTTAAAATATTTTCCTTTGCCATTTGAACTTCTTCGATTCTGTTGTATTTCACATGCCAAGGGCACTTGGGAGTTGGATGTTGGCTTTTGTGTCGTCTTCTTTATGTGGATGGACGGTTTTTTTGTTTTGAAGATGACGGCTCTCTTTGTGGGCTTTGCAGTCTGTGAGTACTTTCGTGTAGTGGGGTTTCTCCAAGGTTTAATGCTGTTGTGGATGTGGGAATTCTTTTGCTGGTTCTGGATTGCCAGGTCATGTTGTACCTAAATGTGAATTGCTTTTGCTGGGCTTGAAATCAACAGCTAAGCTCTTCTGTGTTTCTGCTTGTGAATTGAGGGAAATTTTGTCTCCTGGGGTTTCAGATTACATGCTTTTCATATCATTGGATTCTCAATGAATAGGGTTGCATCAAGTTTTCGGACTTATGTGCAAAAGTTATTGAATATTAATTTTATCATTGAAAATTCAATGAAATATAAAAATCATTTTGGGACAATTGGGGCATGTTTTTGATATTTTTGGAAAGCCATGAATGATCAATAGGAAATATTAAACCTTGAGAAATTTTTTGTTTCTAAAAATTCAGGAACAAACAAAAAGAAAAAAGAAGATTTTAGGCTTAGGAAAAACAATTGAGGTGAATTCTTGGTGTTTTTGGAAATTTTTTAATGAATAATATTTAATGGAAATGGTTTTGTAATTTTTAGACCTAAGATGCAAGAGACATTGAATTTTAAATTAAATAATGTTTATCAATAAAAATATACTAACAAATAAAATTTCAAATTTTTAACGAGAATGAAAATTGGATTTAGATCTGATAGACTAAAGAAGTTAGGGCACATTCTTGATGTTGTGGGAAAAACCTCAATGAATAGGATATATCAGAGAAATTTTAATTTTTAGACTTAAAGTATAAGAAATAGTGAGTTTTGAGTAAAAACATTTATTCTAATTTTAAATTTAAAAGTGGGACTTTTGATGTCTTATCTTGCAAACTAAAATCACTTGACAATTCTGCCCTTGTTTCATCTGGAAAGTTGTTGCAACTGGTATTTTATTTTTTTCACATATTTGTTGAACGAGGAGTTGATAGCATCTTCCAGGCCCCCTCTCTCATTTTTATATTGTAGTCTACGGTCAGCTTCCACTTTGATAAAAATAAAATAAAATAAAATTCCAAAACATTTTTTATTTTAACAAATTTGAATTTGACTTTTTTCATTATCTATTGTGGTATTGTCATATGAAGATGAAATTATTCAGATTGTAGCCTCTGATCATTAAGATGGTTTTCAACACCTCACCTTCATATTTTCACCAAAAACCCATTTCTCTATTTAAAGGATTATTTAATGTCGAAACTGACCCTAGGGCAAAGTGTGATGTTCTATGCAAGGATATCCAAAGAGTACGGGTCACTTTCCATGTAGCCCACCCACCCACTATTTTCTGGTGGGTCTTGGGGTGGGCTCTTCAGGCCTTCCCCCCGCCTCCACCCACCAAAATTGAGTCGTTTCTAGTTTCTACCAGTGCTTTTTCTTTGTTGTGAAAATTCTCAACTTGGGCATTGATAGCCACATCTTGGACGGGCAAATGGGCAGCCAGGAAAAAACGAAGCAACAGTACTTATGTACTGCCTACATTAAAGCACCTACCCTTTGCTTATTTAACGCCTTCCCACATGCCATCTTACTGGCTGGCTTGAAATAAATAGTGGCTTGAGTCCATTAAGGGCGGACAGTACAAGCATTAATTGTAATCATAACCAAAATACACACCAACCTTGCCACTCTACAAAATGACTTAATTCTCCGAGAAAGAAAAGAAAGTGATTTATATGTAACTAACACAGAGCCTGGAATCTGAATACCCCAGGAGCCATACATGGGTATATATTTTTCCCCTAGTTCCAATTTACTTCCAAGTTTCAACCCTGTCTACCTGTATTCAACACATATAACTTTTCTTGACCAAAATCAAAATATTTGAACTAATGTTCTGAAGGATTGAGGATGTAGAGCTTGGAAATTTAAACTGTGGTGTAGTGTCCTCACAGCTTGGCATTCACCCAGTATAAAATTTACCCAGGTATGCCTGCCCTGCACAGAGTCGCTTCTGGATAATAAGCAGCTCTTTGTGTAACGAACTCTGCCCTGAATTACAAACCAGAGTTGTGCACTTACTTGATTTTAAAACAACTGGTTGTTCAACTTAAAATTTTCAGAAATGTTCAAACCAGCGTTGTGCACTTATTTGACTCTTAAAACAACAGGTTGTTCTAGTTCCCTAAAATTTTCAGAATCAAAGAATCGCTGGTTTCAGTTTTTTGAAGGGGAAAACAAAAACAGAATCAGAGAATCATTCATTTTGGCTATTTCAGAAACATTACAGAATCAACAGTTTTCATGGAAGAACTGTCCAAGAACTGGTGGTTAGGAAGGAAGTTTTTTGAATTTTTCAAAAATGGCAATTCTATATGAAAACTGGGTTTTTTTGTTTTTTCACCCCTGCCGGGTAAGGGAGTGATACCCAGGTTGATAACTGACCAGTATTCACCATAGTATATTCTAATAACCCTCAACCACTGTTTGGCAGCTCTCTTCTTTTTTGTTTGTTTAGAATTTGGTTTTATTTAAAGGGTTTTAAGAACTGGCTCAGTTATTTTAATATTTTTTTTTTCAAGCTTTAGAGAATTGGTTAGGGTATAAGTTTTAATTTTTTTTACTAAGTCGGTTCTCAAAGTGTTGGTTCTCATTAAGTTAAGAATAGTTAATTATGTAATGAAGTTCTCACAACCCGATTATCAAAGTAATCTTTCTTTTTATTTAACAAAACGAGAACTAGACCCTAGATACCTAATGCTCTAGACCATAGTTACCTAAACCCTAATAGCCTAAGAACTAGATCAAGGTAATCACTTTTTACCTCACCTCGGTATCAACTTTTTGAAAAATCTCAAATGGAGCGGCTTCTGAATGGCCGGTTCCCACTTCAGGTGAGAACCAGCAGGCTAGTTATTCGAACAAACAAGGGAGCGCTGGACAGTAGACCAGCTTGTTGGTAAAATGGCCCTTGTCCCTTATATGTATCAGTACTTCGTTTTTATCCGCGAATTTTCGCATTTTTCCGACCAGAAAAACATGATTACATGATTTTTTTAAGTGTAAATTCAAATATTTTTTCTGAAGTAAACCTGATTTCACAAGGTAGCCAAAACATGAAAGGATTCTTCAAAATTTCTACTTTCATATCTGGTCTATAGCCAAATCTGGTTATAGATATTCTTGTGGATGATCACCATTTTGGCCACATCACAAAATTGGAAAAAAAAAAAAAAAACCCTGGTAGATAGGCTAGTTAGTTTTCTGCTTTTCTTAAAATCCATTACTGTTCTCATCGGCCACTGGTGGTAGTTAGGGGCTCACCAGTCTCGAGCTCTCAGAAGAGAGCTAGGTATATAGTGGCGTGCCCATTACATCGTTTTATTCCTATCTCTTCTCACGTCTTCTCCTCCTCTCCCCTTCTCCTGTCGGATCGGCAACGCATGTCACATCACATCTTGTTCCTATCTTTTCCAAGGTCTTCTTCTTTTCTCCGCTTCCCCTCTCATGATCAGCGCTAACCTTTGTTGAACCGACCAGCTTGCAGCTCAGCTATATAGAGGCGTTGAAGGTCACTCCGTGCTTCTATCTCTTCTCAAGTTTTCTTCTCCTTTCCTGTTCTCTTCTGATCAGCCTTCGGGATCTGCTTAGGTTTCATTTCCTTACTGCTTCTTCTCTTATTCGTTGCTGAATAAGAGAACAAGCAGCAAGAAAATGAAATCTCAGCAGATCCTTCTGATCTCTGAATGTCCTCTGATCACCCCTTTGGGTCTGCTCAGATTTCATTATTTCTTCCTGCTCCTTTTTCTTCTATTCATTGCTGAACGCTTTGGGTCCACGGCACCCTATCCTCTAAGACCAGGGTTTGCCCAGAGTATGTAACTGTCAGTATTTCTATCGCGTGCTTGTGTTGGGAAGCGTCCTGTGATTCTTGCACACAGGTGTTTGTCTGGGGTTGTGGTGCTGCAGCTTGATGTAGTTGTTTTCTTTCTTCTTGATAAGTATGCAGAATTCAGTTCATTGCATAGCTTTGGTCATGAAAAATTCGTTAATTTTCCAGAGCTCCAGATGCTTCATTTGAAGCTCTCGAAAATTATTGAATTCTTCATGACCAGGGTTGATACATCATGAGCACAAAGTGCAGTACTACATTGTTACAACGCATGTAAGCCATTCTATCACCATGCCTGCATAATTTTCTTGGTGTCCACTCTTTACTTTGTTTACAGAACTTCAGCATGTGGTAAGCTGAAGAATCTTACAGCCTCACTTTTTGGTATGCTTTATACAGCAAGACTTGACAACATGTGGTGCAAATTGGAGAAAACCCTGCAGAACAATGTACTTCATCCCTTCAGCTGTACATTCTGGAGGTGAAAGAAACTGCTGGATTGAAGATTGAAGTACGTTCAAGCTTTCTGAGAGTCACCTTTAAATTTGGGAGGTTCTTTTGTCTCCAGAATGCATGTTGCTTGCCATAAAGAGATGATGATTTCAGATGTCAGGTGGATCTGTTATGAACATGGAATAGAACTTCCTACACTATCAAGCTTTTTACAGTTTTGACATTTTTGCATGGTCTCTATTTTTTAGAATCAGCTCACGAGTAATTAACATTTGGCATAGAATTTTTTTGGGCATGTTCCATAATTCATGGCAAAAGCCCTAGGAAGTGTTCAGGACATAGTTGCATTAGTTTATGCAAGGGGAAGATTCAACTATGTTCCAACCTGTCACATGAATTGCACAGTGAATTACTTGGTAATGGTATATGCACAGACCAAGGAAATTACAATTACCAAGATTGTGCTTCAGCAGTTGGTATGATTATGAATTTGAAAGTATAATTAAGATCTTGATCAATCTCCAGGAGAGTTGCTGTATTTATGAAATTAGGATGTAGAGGTGCCGCTTCAGCTGAGAACACATGATCAACTCATTTCCACTATCATGCCCTTGGAATGTACATACATCATGAACCTCCTATGCTTTTGCACTAAACCCTGCAAGTGAACACATCAGACACATTTGAAACCAAAATGTGACATCATAGAATTAGGTTTTGACATGCATTAAGGTATTGTATTCCCTTCAAGACTCTGCTCCCTGCACTTGTCTGTGCTACACAAAGTCTTTCATGAGGCAACCCATGTTTATGCCAACATTTAGAGATTGTGTAGTTGTCTCTTCTGCAGACCTTTGTTTGTAAGCTGGAATAAATTTGTAGTAACTCTTTGGGAAAGCAAGAGATGCTGAAAGGATATGGGGAAATTCCAGAGACCAAGAGACCAGATCTGAACACAGGTCTCTTGGTCTCTGGAATCCGAACACATTGTCTTTGCAAAGATGACTAAAGGATGGTCAAGAGAGAATGCCATGATAAGAGTTAGTTTTCTGTTACATTCAATTTTCTCCAGGAATCAAACGCCAGATAAAAACCTATTCATGAAGGAGAGGTTGGCAGGTCTACTCACAAGTTTAGAGTTCACAGGGCTTTCTGGTTCATGGTTGCTGACACAGTGAGTTCAAGCAATTCTGAGCGGACCAACATCTTGCAATGTAGCCACTGTCAGACCATGCACGAGCTTTGTTGTGCAAATGCACCTGAGGAATCATCCCACATGGCTTTCAGACCTGAAGGTACAATGTCATGTTGACTATAGATGTAAGAATTGGATAAAAGGTGTAAATGATTCTTAATTAAGAGAACCTGGAAGAAGAGGATTTCTTGCAGGACAGCAGTGTCGGGAACTCCTTCAGGCCACATGCATTACTACATACACAGCAAAGTGCTGCCTATCCTGAATTTTTGCTGCCACTTTCAATGGTAATCCCATCAGTATAAGTTGGTTGGCGACTCTGTATCAATTGTAGTGATCCCCTTCTCACTAGGCCTTGCAAGGGACCAAGTCTTTAGATGCTCCCCTAGAAATTGTGGCATAAATCCCTTCACAATTGTCATACTTGTCGCTGGGGGATCCTTGCACTTGGCCACTTTTCACTCTTTTGAATGTCAGATCACATTTTGGTGGGTTTATGGGGTAAATCTAACTCAGTTGAAGAAGTTGAATGATCAACTTCTCAACAGAATTCATAACAAGCACAAGCCCGTATGCATATTGTGTGTATTGCTAGATGAGGATACAATATACAATCAATGATACAGATTTGAAAAGGAAGGATAGAAACTTGGATATTACTAAAGGGAACAGGGGGAGAGGAGTTAGAGTGAGTGTACCAGCATTCTTGTAGTCAGGCCAAGTGTACAAGGAACTGCTGAACTACCAATTCTCAATATAGGTGTAATGTTGATCCGAATGAATGGGCTTCACATAAGCGAATTGGATGCAAATGTCTACAGATACTTATTTTGCCTGGACAACATGCTGTGTATGAAGTCTACCACACATCAAACTATACAAACAGCATGTCCACTAAACAATCTTTTTCAATTGCTGAAATTTTGACAGTGATCTCCTCATGAAACGCACGATTACTTCAGAGACTTAGTTATTATGGTTTTTTAATCCTTCTTTTGATGAAGAATGTATAGAAGATTTAATTGTCAGAGGAAATCTTGATCAAATTTTCATGATCCTCTTTTTGTGAAGTTGCACATGGAAGCTGAAGCTGTCGGCATCCACAAGCATTTGGTAGGAATAGAATGTGCCATGGAAACCTTTCTTTGATCCTGGGGCTCGAGAGTGGCGGTTTTGATGATTCAAGGAGAAAATGAGCTCCATAAAAGCGGAAGAGGTTTGTTTGTGAGGCCTTCTTTCTTTCCTTTCTCTTCTGAATTTGGAGCTTTTCTTTGCTTTGGATTTGTTTTCCCTCTCAGATCCAAGCTCTGGATTATTATTATTTTAAAATATTTTCCTTTGCCATTTGAACTTCTTCGATTCTGTTGTATTTCACATGCCAAGTGCACTTGGGAGTTGGATTTTGGCTTTTGTGTCGTCTTCTTTATGTGGATGGACAGTTTTTTTGTTTTGAAGATGCCGGCTCTCTTTGTGGGCTTTGCAGTCTGTGAGTACTTTCATGTAGTGGGGTTTCTCCAAGGTTTAATGCTGTTGTGGATGTGGATATGGGAATTCTTTTGCGGTTCTGGATTTCCAGGTCATGTTGTACCTGAATGGGAATTGCTTTTGCTGGGCTTGAAATCAAAAGCTAAGCTCTTCTGTGTTTCTGCTTGTGAATTGAGGGAAATTTTGTCTCCTGGGTTTTCAGATTACATGCTTTTCATATCATTGGATTCTCAATGAATAGGGTTGCATCAAGCTTTCGGACTTATGTGCAAAAGTTATTGAATATTAATTTTATCATTGAAAATTCAATGAAATATAAAAATCATTTTGGGACAATTGGGGCATGTTTTTGATATTTTTGGAAAGCCATGAATGATCAATAGGAAATATTAAATGTTGAGTAATTTTTTTTTCTAAAAATTCAGGAACAAAAAAAAAAGAAAAAAGAAGATTTTAGGCTTAGGAAAAACAATTGGGGTGAATTCTTGGTGTTTTTGGAAATCTTTTAATGAATAATATTTAATGGAAATGGTTTTGTAATTTTTAGACCTAAGATGCAAGAGATATTGAATTTTAAATTAAATAATGTTTATCAATAAAAATATACTAACAAATAAAATTTCAAATTTTTAATGAGAATGAAATTGGATTTAGATTTGAGAGACTAAAGAAGTTAGGGCACATTCTTGATGTTGTGGGAAAAACCTCAATGAATAGAATATATTGGAGAAATTTTAATTTTTAGACTTAAGGTATAAGAAATAGTGAGTTTTGAGTAAAAAATTGTATTGTAATTTTAGAAATAACTAAAATTTTCAAAGCCTAAATATAGAATAATAATAATAATAATGACATTAAAGACATATTGACTGAACTTCATTTTAAGATGTATTGACATTTCAAATTTCAAAAAACTGAATTATATGTAGATATGAGATTAAATGCTTTAAAATAATTAAATTATTATATTTGGATTTCTAGCCAATTTCAGAATTTTTAAAATCCATATAAAAAATTTTGACACATGAAATTTGAATACTTTCAAAAATCGAATATATTTATGAAATTAAAGATTTGAAAATTACACATTATTAAAGATAGTACATTTGAATTTATAATTTGAATACCAAATTTTAAATATTATATCTGATTCTTTGAAATACATGTTTAAAATTAATGTCTAATGCTTATATCTAATTGAATGTCAATATTTTTCACTACATGATATTGTGGTTGGATTGAAACCTTAGTGTGTGGCCAAAAAGACGGAGGGTTCAATTCTTTCATGTAATATCAAATTTTCAAAAATTGACACATGACTTATTATAGTGATTTTAAAAAAAAACCCGAATGAAAGATGACTACATAAATATTTTTTTTAAATCCTATACATGACAAAATAAAAATAAAATAAACAAGAGACCATTGCCTATACCATACAGTTGAACAACACTGAGGAACCCACAAATATATCTAAACATAACACCATACTAGCCAACATACACATAACAAAAAGTGAGAAACCTAATAAATAAATCTTAACATGAAACCATAAGCCACAATAGATCATTTGCCAAGACTAAAGAAACCTACATAAATAAATTCAAACAAGCAATCAACACGTACAATACACACCATTAAATTAAGAAACCTTTTTTTAAAAAACCATTCCAAACCTACAACCAACACAATATGTACATGTGCAATACATGTTACCAAAACTGGAAAATCTCAATTTAGAAAAATCAAATATTTTATTTAATTTGAACATGTGACATTTTTACATTTGCTACATGGTTGGAACAACTTAAGTGTGATAGTAAAAAATGAATTAAAAGTTTTTTTTTTTCATCATATGATTATCAAACATCTTAAGTGCAACCATGAATAAAATGCTTATTATTTTTTTTCTTTCATGTGAAGATGTCAATATTTTTACATGACCAAAATAAATAAATATTTATATATTTATCATACTCAAGGCTCAAGGGCCAGGTGGGTAGGGTGGAGCATGCTTTGCATATTTTATGAAACACTTGGGATAAAGAGCTGAAAGAAGTACAAAGAGAAACACGTGGCTATGTGTCAAAAGAGCCTGTAAATCCTTGCAAACTTAGCATAATCCCAAGATCACAGTAGTGTAAGAATGTGAGATTCTATCAATGTGGGTTGTTACAAATCTCCTTTTTTAAGGATTCAACATTGATATCCCTGTAAGAATGTGTCAATCAACAAATTCTTATAGTAGGGGATTATGGGTTGTTTTTAGTCCCCTACTACAAGATTGAACATTCATCATGTTGTTAGCTGATGCATATTGAAGGTGAGATGATATTTTTCACTTGGCACTTGAAAGTGATGGTTACTTGTCACTACATTCAATTTGTTTCAAAGTTATTTCAAGAAAGTGGGAAAATCCATTAAAATCCAAAATATGAAAGTTGTTCGTAACAACATGATATAAATAAAGTTCTTCAAACTCATTTAATATATATCAATGTTCAAACATGTCCCAAAACTCAAGTTTCAACATGAACATTTGTCCACATTAGCCAATTTTATTTGTGCAAAATGCAATGTTGAAAGTTTTTGATATTTTTTGTGGCACATTCAAGAAGTCATTTTTTTGAAAAAGTTGATCAATTTATGTCGTAACCCCACTTTGAAGGAGTGTGAGGATGACATTCACACTCCCAAAATGGGGACTTGGGAGTCCCCTGGGACTCCCAAAAACTCAGAGTTCAATTGTAGGGGTCAAAACACCTCACCTTGAAGTGTTCTTTATACCATTGGAAAGGTCTCAAAGTGTAGATGTCGAAATGACCTTGCATGAGCCATTCGGACATCTACAACACAAGTTATGAATGAAAGAAGGGTTGGGAATCAAATTGGCAATTCGACTCCCGACCACTAAAAGTGGGGAATCAACCCGACCCCGATGTGTACCGGTGAAGTGTAACACACCATTGGAAAGCTCTTGAGGAGAGCTATAAGTTTGCTTTAGACCTCATCCCAATTGGAGGTCTGAGCAAGAGTTACGAACTCCCATAGTCCCGGGAGTCTAAACCGAGACAGTTTCGAGACTCCTCCTTGGGAGCCCCGGGAAAAAGTGGCATTTGGATATAGGTGCCGCGGGCAAATGTAGATAATACTATATGGGGGAAGGCCGTGGCTTCCCCCAAGTCCAGGCCGTGGTGAGTCATGTGAGTCTAGGCCGTGGTGAATCATGTGAGTCCAAGGTCGCCCGTGGCTTGTGCTAGCATTAAAAATGCTTCCGAATGTGAACTAACCAACTTGTTGGTTGGTTCGATGCAAGTCCGAGTAACTAAGCAAAGCTTGTCCATCTTCCTAGTCTAATCTTGGGGCTTCAGCACGCCCTTCTACCCCTTTTAATGCTGGAAGCTGGGAGCGTGCCCCGAATCCCAAACATTTCCGCTGTTTGATTAACTTGGACCCAATTTGGATCTAACAAGGGACTTGTTAGTGCATCAATTTATTTCTTAAATCAAAAAAATTCAAAAATTCTCTTGAGGTTTTACATAATTAAAGTTGGTACATACAAAAATTTATTTAAAACGTTGAAATGTTTTCATTTCATATTTTTTCAATTTCCAAATGTGGTTAAATTGCTTAGGCGGATGATTGCCACCTTGGATACATCAAAAAGTTCAAGAAAAAAATAAAATGATCAAAACTTGAATTTACTAAATATATCACATGCACCTTGGATGAATTCTATGTATTTGGAGCTTTAGATTATGAAAGGTTTGTAAATTGAGGTCGAAAATCATAGCACCAATATGGGAGATTATAATGGGTTACCTTAAGGAAGTTTCGAATTGCCTTCCATGCACCTCTTACGTGGGATTATGGAAGGGTTGTAAACTTAAATTACCATCTCAAAAATTTCAGTTGGCAGTTATATTTTCTTTAGCACAATTGTTTTCTTAAGTTTCACATAATGTCATGTGACTTTATGGACATTTGGTCCCATGAGGTACATTTGAATATGTTTAATTAAAAAAAAAATAACATCTCAAAATTTCAACACTTATTCTTACAAGCAAAATTCTAAAATCATTTTTGGTAGACAAAAGATTCTTTGTGCACCAACCAACTTATTCACAACCAAAAAAATTCAATAAAGCTTAGTGCATAACATGGTAAATTTCTAATTGGTTGGTGCTTGATTTTTTCTTAAAAAATTCTTGTTCAGAACCCCCCCCCCGGGAAAAAAAAACATAACAATTATGAGTAAAATATAAGACTTATGACTCCCTGCTCACCATGTGTGATTTACATCTCTACACATATAGAATTAATCACTTGGACCGCACTACTATTATTCATGAAGTTTGATCCTTGGACCTCAAGGATGAAATTAAACTCCTTAACCACCAAGCCACCCATTTGTTGTGAAAATGGTCTAAACCATACTTGATTTAAACATTACACACAACCTCAAATTTGATGATTCACAATCTTATTGATAAATTTTCCACATGAAAAAATGAAAAAATTATTCATAAATTTCCTTCAATAATATACACAAATTATATATATGTAAAAATGTAAATTAATTTTTTTAAATTTAATTTAATTATTGAATAATATTTTAATGACCATTCTTTGGAAAAAAATTCAAACACATGATTTTTGAATGGAAATACCTTTGTGGGTAATATAAGAATACATAAAATATATTTTTCATATTTTAACCTTCATTTGATTTATGAATTTATATTATACAAATTTTCTTCCAATATATCATAATTTTATTATAAATTTTAATTTAATCATATGAGTCCATAAAATCTATCTACATAAAATATTTATGAATGGATCATAAATCAATTGTAATATCTAAGTTTATATAAAAAATAAATGATTTTGTGTCAGTCATATTAAGTTGATTTACAATTTAATTAAAATATTTTAGTTATAATTTAAAATAATAATAATAATTTAATATTGAATACTTTCCTGCAATTATAAATGTTACACATATATTTTAATGTTATAATTTTTAATATTTATTTAAATATATATAGTATATAATATTTATTTAAATTGATGATAAAAATTTAAGGTAAAATAATTATATATACACTTCATCTTACATTTAAATCTAATTTTAAAATTATAACATAAAACATTATTTCTAGTATATCATTTTATCAATAAAATTTATTCAATATGTGATAATTAATTTATTCATATAAAATATTTTTTAATGGATCATATATCGAGTATATTGAAGAAAAAATATAATTAAACTTTTTATATTACTTATATGTATCATGATTCCTTATGTGTGAACTTATATTGATAGTCATTTTTTAACATTGTAAAGTAATTTTATGATTAAATATGTACATAATGACACATCATTTTGTACATGTTATTGTACAATCATTCTTTAGTTACATTTGAAATGATTTTATTTTATTCACATTTTCATATGATATTTTGGACATTCACGTCATTTTGTCATCAACCATGGATGGCATATGGATGAAAACTTATAATGCAAAAACGATATCAGCCTTTCTTTTATCACGTCATCATTTACTAGTAAAATGCACCACTAAAATATGACTACAACATTTTACACATGAGATTTGAAGTAATATCCAATTATTATAGTCAATAACTAGTCGTTTAAAACATTTAATCATTGATTTCTTGGTTGTAAAGGACAAGATTTCTTCTCGTGTTGATGTGACTAGAATTTGTCATCCAAATATGACAGTGCTACTTTTGATCATTTGATAATAGTCCTACTATCAAAGTAAACCTAAAAGAAAAAACATTTTTGTCATGCCAAGATTTTTCAAACCATGACACCTTTTGTCGTGCTTTTCATATCATTGGATTGTCAATGAATAGGGTTGCATCAAGTTTTTGGACTTATGTTGCAAAAGTTATTGAATATAAATTTTATCATTGAAAATTCAATTTTTTATTATTGTTCAATTTTTTTAAAAACTTGTAATAAACCTAAATATTTGTAATAACAATTGCATAATCATGGGGCATTTAAGGTTTTGAATTAAGGATCTTCTGAACAATAACCTAATACCTTAATATTGATGACCTTGATGACACCACTTGGTGTAATTTGTAGTTCTTTCCTTAGATTTGAGAAAAGAATGTTGTTGTGTTGCTACCGCTATTATTTCCAAAGTTTAGACCTTTCTTTGCCTCTCTCTTTTTCATTCTCTCATTTTTTTCCCTTAGGTATGTTTCGAGCTTTCCTTCTCTATCACTCTTTCTTTTTTGTCTTTACTCCCTCTCTAATGTTTGTATCTCCTTTAAGAAGCCAATTTTCTTTCTTTGAGTATGTATGTGTCCAAGTCCAAGGAGTGTCGTGGTGCTCTTTTTTTGAATCTATGCGCCTACACTATATGCACCTCTCTAGGAAGATGACATCAAATACTATTGCCAATGTTCCCTCGTTGACTCTTTGTGCATGTATGTGCATCATTTCTTGCTAACACCTATTTGTGAATGCCTAGGATGCCATCGCCAAAACCTGTTGATGTCCCCTTATGACGCTCCCTTGTTGATGGTCCCCATCCCCAATGTTCTTTTGTTGTAAGCTAATGGTCCTTCAAGCAAGCTCCTTGGTCGAATTGCTTTTCCAGCAAATTGAATGTCTATGTACACTATATGCCAATGATGCCATTGTTAGAATCTTTCTGCTTAAGCCATCGTTATTGACACAAATAGGAGGCCATCATTGTTGACATAAATTAGAGGCCATCACATTAATGCAAACATCACCATCTACCATCCTTTTTTAATTTCTCATTTGCCATTTGTGTCTACCATGTTTTGGTCTTCCATGTTTGAGTTTTATTTGAAATTACCATGTTCGTGACTACCATTGCTTCATCTCATCTTATTTTTATGTTTGTGTTTTCTACAAGAAACTATTACATCAATGGCAATGACGATGGCCAAGTTACCCCCATGCCACATTTTTTCATAGTAGTGACATACTCTCAAATTTTTCAAACAAACGCGTATTTTACGTTTTTTTGGGTTTTTTTTTAAATACTTGAAAATACTTGATACAAAGGCTAATTTTCAAGCCTTTGTATTTTTATAATGTTTTTTTAAAAATACTTGAAAATACTTCTTTTTGAGCACCTTCGAAAAATACTCGTATTTCGTATGTCACTACTATGCATTTTTTCCCCCCTTGAAAATAAGGAGTTATTTTTCTATTGCCATTGCTATTCACTCTCTCTCACTTATTCCCTGGGCTTTGCCTTACTCCCTGTACTTCACTCCCTGTCTTCACCTTATCCCCCTTGTTTTAACCTCCCTAGATGTTTACTTCATTCTATCTATATTTTACCCTCCTATTTTTATCATACTCCATGTATTCCCTTTATTCCTTGACCTACATATTTTTTCCCTTTGTTCTTTAAACTCCTTCTTGATTGGCCATCATAACCCACAACAAACCTCTTTCACTTATATATTTGAGTGGAAGGTTGTAATTTAATTAGAACACGCCTAACAAGTTGCATTTTTTCCTTTTTACGTTGCTTATCATTTTTCTATCATGCAAAAGTGATTCCTAAACTAAACCCCATGTAACTTAGAGGATGAATTTGATACCCTGTTCTCAATGTTGCAACCCCACTTTGAAGGAGTGTGAGGTTGACATTCACATTCCCGAAAATGGGGATTTGGGAGTCCTCTAGGACTTCTGAAAACATAAAGTTTGATTGCAGGGGTCAAAACACCTTGTCTTGAGGTGTTCTTTATAACGTTGGAAAGGTCGTGAAGTGTAGATGTCGAAAATGACCTCACATGAGCCATTTGGACATCTGCAGCACACGTTATGGATGAAAGAAAGGTCAGGAGTCAAACTGGCAATTTGACTCCCGACCACTAAAAGTCGGGAATCGACCTAACCCCGGTGTGTGCAGGTGGAGTGTGACACACCGTTGGGAAAGTTCTTGAGGAGAGCTACAAGTTAGATTGAGGCCTCATCTTGATCTGAGGTCTGAGCAAGGAGTTATGAACTCCCAAAGTCCCAGGAGTCTAAATCGAGACAGTTTTGAGACTCCTCCTTGGGAGTCCCGGGAAAAAGTGCCATTCGGATGTAGGTGTCGTGGGCAAATGGTGAAAATACTATATGGGGGAAGGTGGTCGCTTCCCTTGAGTCCGGACCGTGATGAGTCAAGTGAGTCCAAGGTCGCTTGTGGTTTGTCTTAGCATTGAAAGTGCTCTTGAATGTGAACTAACCAACTTGTTGATTAGTTTGATGTAGGTCTGAGTAACTAAGTAAAGCTTGTCCCTCTTCCTAGTTTAATCTCAGAGCTTCAGTACGCCCTTCTACCCCTTTTAGTGCTAAGAGTTGGGAGCGTGCCACAAGTCCCAAACAATTTCAATGTTTAACTTCTTTGGACCCTACTTGGGTCTAACAAAGGACTTGGGAGCGCGACACTGAAGTTATTGTGAAATCTTTCACTAACAAGTTCAATAGAAGTAGCAAACCATGCATCATTATACTTAGCTCTATTTTCTTTAAAAAGAAATTTTTGAGCTGCTTGCTGAACCTAGGTGAGCTATGTACTTTCAACCCTTCTAGACATTTTTTCTCCCCTTTTTTCAGCTTTTTGTTCCCTTAGTTTATTTGCATAGTCTTTTGTTTTGAAATAACTAGATATTGGTCTAATGTTACCACATGTGAATTGGAATAATCCACTAATGGTTCATTGCCTTGTTTTCTTTTAGTTGGTAATGTAGGTAGTGACAACATGTGAGCAAATCCAATTTCTTCACTTTGATTTGAACACAATTAGGTTTTTTGATTTCGAAATAACATCTTCCAAATCCACCACCAATTAATTTTCTTCATGCTTGTTTACTATTGTGCCGGGATTATTTGCCATTTCAACATAATAACGTGCCATGGGTGAAGGGGGGCAATTAAAATTAGTTGGAAATTTTGCTTAAAAGGTCGCTACAATGTTCAGCAACTATGTGGTAACATTATCCTCATTGTTGTTTGATTCATCTGTTGCATTTGAATGGTATGAAAGTTCATGCTCCTTTTTTTGTGTTGTAATGAATACATTACTTCGACCAAATTTTGTAACCATGGCTGCATGATTTAGTGGCCAAATTCTAAAAACCGTAAACCTTGATTTTATGTTCTCCTTTTTCAAGGATTATTGCAAGGCCTTGTCCACCCATGTTTCTATTATAGTTTTGTTTTGGTTCAAGATAATTGTTTTTCACCATGGCAAAGTTTTTTTCTTTCTACAAATTATTTTGAATGGTTTGAAGTAGGTGACATCCAATGGTTGTAGTGCATGTGAAGTATGAGTAGGTAAGGTGACCATGTTTAACCCAATTATTTTAGTCTTGTACTAGTGCTTGTATTGTAACATAAAACCATGCCCATCTAGAATCAAAAGATGTCAATTCTCTTGAGAAAACCCCCCTAGAATAGATTTATAGAAAAAAGCCAACCATACTTGAAAAGGTAATTATCATCCAAGCCTTTTTTTACATTGCCATGCATGTTCCTAGTTTACAATCTCAAATGTAATCTTGTCATATCCTTGAACCTTTGAAAATGTAAAATGTAAACAATATTGCCATTGTAACATTAACAACACAATTCACAATCAACCATTCCTAGGATTTAAGGATGGTGTTGTAAACATCCTATAAGCCTCATTTAGCCAAAACCCTAACACCAAATTGACACCCTACTTGAATTCTTGTCTTATTTGAATTCCAAATGTGATCTGATGCATATTTGTGTTATGTGTACAAGTAAATTTCCAAGTTGAAATTAAAAGTATGACATGTTTCCTTAGTAAGTCTTTAAATTGCTCGAAAAACCTTTAGTCCTTCTGCAAATCAAATATTGTTCTTTCGATTTTTAAACTAGTACCACCAACTTGTTCTTGGAACACTACATTCCAAAATGGGGTAGGTATAATTTGTGTGACTTCAGCAACCTTCAGCTTTAGTTGTTGAAAGGTGATAAATAATCTAGCAGTCTACATGTTTGAAACCCAAGTTAATTGTTGCATCCTCCTGTTTTGTTGGTACTCCTTGGGGTCTCACTTTCTTGTTTCTGGTTCTACCATTGAGATGATTTGAAAGTGAGGTAAATGGAATGTTCTAACACCTGGTTGACTTTTGCAAAGAAATGTGTCCTTCTCCACTACATCCATGGCATTTTCTAGATGTTGATATGTCCATTTGGGCAGATTAGTTGCATTAGGTACTTTGTTAGTTTTGGCTAACTTGTGTATTTCAACTATGGGAGGATGGTATTGCTACTGTGTTGGTGCTTGAGCTAGTTGTGATTATGGAATCTTTTACATTGTTGGGGTGACTTGGGTGATAGGTTGTGGAGGTCAATCCTCTTGCTCTGCACAAGTGGTACTTGAAATGCCATTTCATCACTTTCATGACACATTCAAATGTGTTGGAGTGCAGTTTGTTAGTGGCGCACCTGTAGCACATTGTGATGATCATTGCAAGGCCCAACGATGCATTGGTACACTCATCTTAGCCCTATTCCTCTTGGTGCTAATCTCCAAGCATTCGAGGGTGTCCATTCAAGTCCTACTAAAGGTACAAATCTATGCTTCCTATATGAAGACCAAGAAATCAGAAAATGTGTTAGATTTAGATGATGTTTAAGTGGATAGGTAAATTAAGCAAAGTTGGCCCAATCTAATGTGATGTCATTTGTGGATGTGTAGGTAGTCGAAATGTATCTCAAGGTGTAATGTGAGGGAAAAGAAGGAAATCTATGATTAGTGCTACTAATATAATATGGTTGTTTTGGGAATGTTGATTGTTGAATCTAGCAATAGTATAAGTAGTTTAAGTACTTGATATTGTACTCTTGTACTAGCTTTGGTATACCAGTTAGATTTATATTTATTTGCATTATTTTTATTCCTTTAGGCTTTTCTACTTCTTCTTTGACTACAAATGCAATTAGAACTCTTTTTACTTTATCCTTGATTTCAAATGTAGTAAGGAGTTCTTTTTTCACATCCCTTACATTAGGGTGGACTTTCATTGCCTTCTTGATATAAATCGTAACTAAATTGTTGTCTAATCCTTTATTGATCTTAGATTGTAATCTTTATAAAGAATGTTGAAACTCTTGCAACAAACTTTCACCTTGATGTGACATGCTTAGTCTTGAACTACACGGTTTTACAATAGAATTGCAATGCAAAGTTATGTGATATATGCCCTTACCTTATTGTTTCATGGCTTTTGGTGGGAAAATCCCATATATGAATTTTGGTGGAATTTTTTTTTAATGGATTTACTTGGTTCTTGATCCAACATTGGTATCCAGAGTTGTCTTCATTGTTTTCATGGAGTTGTTTCTTGTGTGTGATCTATTTTAGCACAGGCCCATTTTTTTATTTGTATGTTATGTTTTTTGTTTTCTGTTCACCCAAGGAGACATTCCCAAACATTTGGTTTTTGTTTTTGGTGCATGAAATTTTTAATTAACAATCATATCATTGTTTATTAATGTTACCTTGGACCTCTATTATTGAACAAAAAATTGCACAAAAGTGAAAAAAAAGGTATGTGTTCCAAAATGCTCGTTTAAAGTTGAGCATCTTAATCCTTTTTCTCGAACATTAAATATCCAAAGGTGTTTTGCATTGTATAAATTTTAGAAGACAAGATTTTTGGTCAAATGTTCAATCATGAATGTTCCTTTGAACAATAATCAATAGAAGAAGAATTAACGCCAATGTTGTAATCCACTAAATAGATGTTTGCTCATTGGCTTCCAATCGGTCATGGGGCATTTTACCCCATTGAAACTGGGGATTTTTACTCTTTTGTTTCTTACTTTTGGCAAGTGTAAACCTTCAAAATCATTTTCTTTTTGAAAATTTGAATTTTGATGTTACATTTGGGCAATATATCACCAGCAAAAAGAAAAGGCTACTGAACATAGGGGAGCAACCTTTTTTTCGCAGTGAACTAGTGCAAAATTGCACTCAAATTTTTTTAAAGAAGATTATTCTTTTGCATATTCTTAAAAATTTCACTGAATTTGATAACACCTCAAAAAAGAGTTCACCACATTTAGACAGGTTACTAGCATGAAATGAGGTTTTTCAACCAGATTTTCTACTATGTTTTTCAATAACTTGTCGGCATCAACCTTAAATCCTTTCTGGGATGCTCTCCACTAGTGCCCCATCACCAAAATGAATAAAAGGGCTGTATGGGACTATAAGCATAAGTTTGGCGGGGTTTCATAGAGGTTCTATGCACATTAAGTACTTGCAGAACATAATATTGTGGAAACTATACAGTTATACATGGGTAGACTAGATGAACTTTTTGATATTTCATTTTCTAATTCTTGATATTTGCACAATATTTTCCATCAAGTATCACAAAATCAAATAGTCTTTTGCTGTTAAAAGTTTCCACCTTCAACAGCAAAAATGAGACAGTCGCACAAGGGGTTTTTCATATTTGGATGCAGCTAACTGGCGATCATTCATGACACAACTTCCCCAAATATGGCTATACATAGGTATGAAAATATTTTAAAAAAAGGTTTCTTCACATTTTTTGCTACATTCTAGAATCAAATAGAGAAATCTGACAATATCTTTTTTTCAACTGTAGGAATTTAGCAACTAGCAAACCGATAAGACACATTTTTTAGCCATTTTGAAATGTTTTAACCAACTCACTAAATTTATCCAGGAAAAAAGGGCTGGTCAGCACTTCAAAAGGCAGTCAAAAGAAAGCTACCTTGTGTCATCCAAGCATAAGGTTCCAAATGATTGTTCATAGATAGTAAAATGCATGAAGATATAGTTTAATGTGTTCTATCCAACTTTTTTCAAACAACAAGACCCCCCTCCCTTTGGGGGGTCTTAACTTTCTCATTCTAGCTCACAATGAAGTGCTGTAAAGGCTTAGTAGTGCTATGGTTGAAGGGGCATCTAAACTCTTTGAAGACCTACTGCAAAAAATGCACAATTCAAGAGACTGGCTCTCAAATGTTCACTCACCAGCCCTATGTGGTTGTCATTGTGTAGCCAAACAAGTAGCAAGATGTACTTTATTTCTAGTCTATAGCCAGATCTGGCTAAATCTTTTGGCGATGATCATCACTTATTCTATATCTTCTGATAAATGATCGTCACTTTAGTTACAAACAGAAATTCCTTAATTAACACTATATTCAAGATGTACTAGTTTTTTTTGGCCCCTTTGAAAAGCAAAATTCCACACCTCCATGGTTACAGTAGCATACTTAAGTAGCCCACTGTTCAATACACCCAAACCAACATCCTTCCCAATGTAAAAACTGTGCAGTTCCCACATTCCTATTTTTTGGAGGCTTTTCAACCAAAAGTCTTGCAACGCTTTTAAATATAAATGAAACATGTATTCATATGACTGCATGCAGCAATGCTAAGCATGATCAACCAATGCAGGTAAATTCCATCTGGCCAGCTTTTGTACTTCACTTTGAAGGTGTAGGTTGTCTCCGATCATATGACCCAGCACCCAGGAGCAGTCTTTTTCTTAGGTTTTGGAAAACAAAATGCGTGATCCAGCACCCAGGAGCAGTCTCTTTCTTAGGGTTTTGAAAATAAATGCTGGGTGAGACCAAGCCGTTTCGACATCCCCTTTCTTTTTCCCAAGCTCAAAATAAAATGGTGACACCTCTGAAGTTTAAAGAATCCTTAGTCTGGCTACAAAGCAACCCCACTCTTCCATAAATGCTGAAGTACCATAGGAAGTAATTGGCAGCAAGGGAAATAATTACGTCACATGGAACAATGTTTTTACTTAATGCACCAGCTTTCTGGTGCCTCAAAAAAAATCACAAGCAAAATTTAGGAAATTTTTAGTGCTTTCAGGCAATACATTACTCTAAGGTCAGTGGGTCTCTAAGTTTATATGCCCAGTTATCAACATAGCAACCAAACGCCCAATTCCACTTCCCAACTATTTCTAAAAGGGTGCACAATCCAGATTAGGAAAGCCATCCTTAACACTGCCTAAATCAACTACTGCTTCATTTGAAATTATTGCTTAAGTTTCCTACTTATCAGAATTTGAATTCTCAATGCTTAGTTAAATGTATTGAACTTCAGGATGGAACTCTTATACGGATCATTAATTATGTGAGTCGACATAGTAAAGAAGATATTCTTTTCATTAATTAAGTGAGTTCACATAATAAAGACGATTTTCTTCTTCTTCTTCTTCTTGTCCAACTAGAGGAAATCCCATTCAATCCTATCAAATGCTTTTTCAAAATCGAGAAGTAGGAGGACAAGGCCCTGACCGCTCTCTGGTGCCCAGACTAGAGCCTCCTGAGCCAGGAAGTTATTGTCTAGAATGTTTCTTCCTTCTACGAAACCGGTTTGGTTTGGTCTGATCACGAGAGGAAGGAATTCTTGAATTCTTCTAGCTAAAGTTTTGGCAAGGATCTTGTATATGCTTCCCAAAAGTGTGATTGGGCGCCAATTCCCCAGTTTTGAGTGATCCCCTGACTTCGGAATCAGGGTGATCATGCCCTTGTTAATGTATTCCGAGGTCAATCCTTGTGCTAACATGGCCTTGAAGGCTAGTAGTAGTGTGGGGGCTACCTCATCCACATATTCTTGAAAGAATTCTGTTGGTATTCCATCGTGCCCTGGGGCCTTGCCTTTGGGAAGCAAGGTGATGGCTTCCGTGATTTCTACTAGGGATAAGGATCGGGTCATGTTGGCATTCATGGCCTCCGTGACCCGAGTGGGGACGCTCTCCCAACATCTCTCTTGTGCCTCAAAGGTGCCCGGGGCGTGTGTCTCTGACTCATAGAGGTTGGCATAAAATCTTGTGATGTAATGAGAAAGGTCTTTCTGGTCAGAAATTGTCCCTCCATCAACCTCTAACTCCTTCAGGAGTGCCTTTTTCTTTCTGATTCGATGGAAATCAAAGAAAGTTTTGGAGCAGGTGTCCCCATACCTGAACCATTTGGCCGCTGAGAGGTGACTATTGCGCTCAACTGAGGCTTGGAAAACCTCAGCCAGCTTTCCTTGCGATTCGGACAAGATGTCCCGCACTTGTTCATTAGTTGGGTCCCGTTGGAGCTGCTCCTCAGCCAGCTGAATTTTCTTTACGTGCACTCTGACCTGCGCCCCTCTCAGGCGGCGCCTTTCCTTTGCTAATCTTGTGTTGCATGCCAATACTCTTCTGGTGGCAGCCTCCAACCAGGGAGCCCACTCTGAGTCGTTTAAGGGCTTGGGCAGCTCCCCTTCCCAGGCTTGCAGCATTTCAGTTCTCCCTTTTTCATCTTTGAGTAGGGAAGAGTCAAAATAATGAGATAGTTTGTCAAGTATGTCAGGCTGACCCCATATGGATAGGACTAAAGGAGAGTGGTCGGAAAATTTTCGGATCAAAGCAGCCGCCTCAATTCTCCCGCCTCTCGAATCCAGGTCCTGGGAAATGAAGAACTTGTCTATGCGTGAGATCGCCGAGTGTGCGCCGGATCTTCCATTGTCGAAGGTGAATTCCTTGGCAGACATTTTCCGAAAGTTATCAAGCAGTCATGCGTCCATTAAACCATATTGGAGGGTTAGGTGGTGCCATGCAGCCGCCTCCCTTCTATGCATCCTACGCTTGCCAACCACCCCTCCTCGCTGACTTTCTTCCCAGTGGTTGAAGTCGCCACCTATAATGAAGTGGTCAGCAACTAGATTCGCTTCACTCAACCGTTTCCACATCGACGCTCTCTCGTTTGAGGAACATGAAGCATAAACGTTGATGATTGTCAAGGTACCAGTACCCAAGATGTGAAGGGTGATGAACTGTGCCCTGCCTTCGAAAAGAATGCCATTGGCACTAATGAGGGGGGCGAGGGATCTGTTAACGAGAATGGAAGTGCCCGCGCTCATTCGCTGTGAGCGCCCCATTGGTAGGCCATAGTTCCAAAAAGAAGTGCCATTCCAGAATTGGATCCCTTTTATGGAGTTGGAGCAATCTATTTTCCCCTAGGTGATGTTCTTGTAAAATCAGTATTTGAGGGGTGGGAACCAGGGAGGAAATCCAGGAGCGGATTTCTTTTTGCTTGGAGGAGTTATTCCTTAAGCCCCTCACATTTAAGGAGGCTACCGTAAGGGGCCTCTTATTCATGAGATGGCTGGTCTGGGGCGGTTTGAATGCCGATCGATCCCTGTGGTAGGAGGCTCCTCCGGGAGCTATCTTCGTTCCGTTCCCATTCGAGCTCTTGCGAGTTGGTGATAATGGTGGTGTTTTGTATGACCACATTGGGAGTCTAAGAATGCCCCAGATCTAGCGGGATGAAACGCTTCTTCCGAGTCGCTTGGGGTGAAGTATGGCGGCTGACGACCTTGGTCTTATGTACTTGGCATTCTGCCTCGCCCATTCCCTGTTTTAGAAGAAGGCTGTGAACTGGGGCAACAAATTCTATCTCATTGTTCATGCTTGAAATTGATTTGAGAGCTTTCCAGTGTAAGTGTTTTTTGTTCTGTATGCTGACGAGATTGGAGCCGGTGGGGATGTGTGCAAGAATGGTACATTCAGATCCGCCCCTGCTTGGCTCCTCTTGCCAACTCCATTCGAGGCTGAGTTGGTCCTTTAGCAGGAGTTTGTGTCTTACAACATTCTCCTCTAGCCCGATTGCTATGTGTTGGATCAGTTCGTCCATGGCCGGTTTAGAGGACCAGTCCTCTCTCCCGTCCCCTGTGATTCTGATGCCAATTGGAAGGTTGGGGAGAGCTTGGTTTTTGGAATGTATTATTACCTCCTTTTGGGGGCCTTTTTCTCTTGTGAGTATTGGCCAGATTTGAGTTCTACAGACATCCACATTGGTTGGGAGAGGGATTCCTAAGGAAGTAAAGAAGGATGGATGGAGTTCTGAATAGGTCTGACCTCTTTTCCCCCCTGGGGCTATGCTTGCTCTTGTGGAAGGGTGAGGAAATTGGTTGCTCTCCGGGCGTATTGTGTCTATCCTTACTTTATTTATTTTTTTCCCCTGGAATGTCCATCCACCCTCTAGCTCTTCCAGGATTTTCCTAAGAAAATCGGAGCGCTCGTTTTCCCCGTTTAAAACTTCAAAAGGATTTACGTCAACCCATTTTCCTTGCGCTGAATCATTCTTCTCCCCCGAAAGATTGAAACTTAATTTAGCTTTGGAGGTGTTACTCCCACCCGTGCCCTCCACCAGAGTCGTGACTTTTGAAGGGTTCTCGTTGAGGTTACACTCTATCTGGTGAGTTAGTGAGGCTGACAACTCCCCTATTCCCTGGTTTTTTCCGATTTTAGTGGGAGCATTTTGTCTTGTTTGAGCCCCTTCCGTTTGAGAAGGTGGTCCAGATTCCCTAGTTGATTACTTGCTCCAATTCCCTTGTCTACTCTCAATCTTTGTGAGAGTGGGTGGTGGATTGGGTGGCAGATGTATTAATAGGGCCTCGTGCTACCCTTTCACTCCATGTTTGGGGAGTGCTTGCAGGAGCATTTCTGTTCCAAATTGGGATTTTGGTCATTGTGCAGGTTCGAGCAAAATGCCCAAATCGGCGGCATTTCCGGCATTGATTTGGGAGGCTCGAGTATAGGATTCTTTGTAGTGTAGTGTCTTTCGCGGTTGCCCCTTCTGCCATGGAGGGGATACGAATGTATCCGGCGAGTTTGTTGATGTCATGGGTTTCCACTGTGATCATGGGGCCGACGGGTCTTTTTATGTATGAATCCTCTGGTTTTATTTCTAGAACTTCTCCAATTTTGCTGGCCATGATAGTGAGAGCTTTTGTGTTTTTAAATTGCTCATGAAGATTTGGGAATTGGACCTTTATTGTGTGTGAGAGTAAGGTCTCAACCTTTTGTACACTGGTGCCAAAGTTTGGGATGTACCGAGAGAAGGAGAGGTGTAAACCACTCCATTCCACCGTTGCTATTTTCCTGGCAAACTTAGCTCTTTCTTCATCCGTGAAAAGAACCTCGAAGAAGCCCCTTGTTAACAAAGTGACTGATGTGTATGAGGCGGGCAAGTGTAGTTTGAGGCAATCTTGAAGTGCTTTGATCGTGGGTCTACCACCTAGAGCTCTTCCGATCACCATTCTTCGTGCTTTGCAGACAGCACCTTCCTGCATTTCTAGCACCATTTCCGGTGGAAAATCCGTCTCTAGCTCTAATTCATAGTCTACTGGTGATAATCCTTGGGGTTCTTCACCTAATGGCGGAGTGGATCCTGTCCCGTTGCCTGTAGGCACGATCAGAGGGGGGGTGGATGGGGCTGATGCTGGAGTTGTTAGTTGCCTTCTTTGCGTGAGCTTTGAACTTGATGCTTTAGCTTTGGCGACTGAGTGGTCTTGGGCCACCTGCCCTGTTGCAATCGCGTCCACGTCCCCAAGACCAAATCTTGGTCCAATGCTTATAGCTGAAAGATCTGCTATGCATGTGGGGGAAGAGGTGAGGGGAGGTACCTGAATGAAATGGGTCGGATTTGGAGTCTCAGTTGCTTCCGCCACCCCTTGTGTTGGCATGAGAAGGGGATTGTGTGATTGTGACGGTCAGTAGATGTTCTCATCATTGTGACTGCCTTTACTCCTTGATCGAGCTGCTTCGTCAGTCTTTGCGGAAAGTGGTTGCCGCGCTGAACCTCTAATGGTCACCAAGACCGCTGGCGCTTTACTTCCAGAATCTGGATTTTTCAGAGACGGGCTTTCCAATGAAGGAATGCATGTCCCGGATCGAGTTACACGGTCGTTTGGTGCTTGCGAGCCAACAGATCGCGTGGTTAGAGCGCTTTCTTTTGAGCTGATCGGAAACGAAGGGGCTGGAGTACCGTCATCGCTAGGGTTCAACAGCTTGTTTTTCAACCAACCGTTGCCTTGTTGCGCACTGTGTCCAACCTTCCGGATTCTATCAGCTACAAGAAGATGCTCATTTAGCTTAGAGATCTGTTGGGCTTCTAAATCTGCAGCCCAATTCATTTTCTCCATCGAAAAAAAAAAAAAAAAAAGTTGTGACGGGGCAAAAAAAAAAAAAAACTGCTGCTGTGGCCGTTGCTGTCGCGACTGGTGCTCGCGTTGCTGCTACTATTGTCGCGGTTACTCCAAAAAACACACGGCCCCCTTCTTCGTCCTGCTGCAACAACCACTGTGCGAAAAAGAACACAAGCCCTCCTCTTTCTCCTGCTGCGGCAAGCACTGCGAAAAAGAACACAACCCTCCTCTTTCTCCTGTTGCGGCAAGCACCGCGAAAAAGAACACAAGCCCTATTCTTTCTCCTGCTGCGGCAAGCACCGCGAAAAAGATCACAGCCCCCCCCCGCCCCCCCCTCCCCTCTTTTCCTCTTGTTGCAGCAAGCACCTTAGGCGCTGGCTCCAGGTTGAGACATAAGTAGAGAGGTCTCACAAATGTAAGGCAAGGTACCACTGTATCCTGGCTGTATATGCACTCCCACACCCAAGAAGACAAAAGAAGAATCACCTAAGAGGGTTGAGCTTTGCTCAGGGCTTCTAAGAGAGCTCACCCATTCCCTTCCTAACAAAGCAAAAGTTCTTAGAGGAGAAACTCTAGGCACCTGCGCTGCCTTGAGAGCCAGACTCCAAAATTCCCCAGAGCAGACCTCATCTAGGACAGTGAGCCGTGACGTTTCTCACATCCGCGAACCCTCCATCACTCTAGAGCTCTTCAAACCCTCCCTTGGGAGATAGAGAACCCCAAGCAAGCTGGTTCGGATGTGCCTAGAGACAATGCACAAGTCCTCTTTGGACCCCATAAGAAAACAAATCACCAACCTTGTCCAAACTAGGTTTCTGCCCCACATGGATTCAATGGATCTCATCCCTTTACTGGCTCGCATCTTCATCAGTTAAAGTAAACGGGAAATCTGGAAAGGATTTCAGACTCGCTAGGTCAGTCAGACAAGGCTGTCCACTAGCTCCATACCTGTTCATTCTTGCTATGGATGTTCTGGGCCATATGCTAGATGACCCAAAGCACGAAATAGAAGGGTTACACCTCCCCAAAGGGGGATGCGTCCGAGATCAAACTTTCGTGGATGACACCGCACTTTACCTCAAAGGCTCCCCGAGTAACTTAAGCAAAGCTCAGGCGGTCCTCGATCTATTCTGTCTTGCCTCTGGGGCAAAAATCAATTGGGGAAAATCCGCGGCCATATGGGCTAGCAAGGATAAAAAGGAATGGGAATGGGGACAAGAAGTTGGGCTGAAATGGATCCCCGAGGGTCAAGGGGTTCGATACTTAGGCATACAAATAGGCTTCCGGTTACCCATCGAGGCCAATTTTGAAAAACTCATGCTCACCCTAAAAGGGAAGATGATCGCTTGGGGCAAGTGCAACCTCTCTCTTGCCGGCAGAATTTTGGTTGCCAACCAAGTATTGCTCTCCTCAATGTGGTATCTGGCAGCCTGTTGGAACCCCAATCCCAGGATGTGTAACCAGATCAGAGGAGTCGTTCGAAACTTCATTTGGGGAGGAAAGGGTTCCAACACACGGGCCAAGGTCAAATGGGATTCTCTTACACTTCCCTTGTCTAGTGGTGGCCTAGGGATCATAGACCCCAAGGCACAATCTGAAGCACTACTTGCCAAACTTCTGGTGAGAGGTCTTGCCCCAAGAGGAGAACCCTGGAAAGAGATTCTAAGGCACCGAGCAGATCAGGTCCATCTTCCGGTGCACGGCAAAGGGCCAAGCATCCCAGATATAAATTGGCTCTTTGCCGCCCCCAAGCTCAAAAAATTGAAATGCTCATTTTGGAAGAGCAGCCTTGGTTCTTGGCTCAATGTAAGAGTTGGTCTAACAAAATCCAAACCCACATCCCATGCAGAGGTTCTTAGACAGCCCATTTTCAGCAACCCTCTCATCCTCAACACAACTGGTCACCCTTTGGGAGTGAGTGGTCGCAATGAAGGACGAGCCATTGCCAATTCCGGCTCCACCCGAATCAAAGATCTTTGGGATCAGGAGGGAAGGGCATGGAAAAGCCTCCAAGACCTCCGGATGACCTACCATGCCACCAACAGGAACAACAGAGAAATCATCATAGCGAGCATCTCATGGAATCCTGCAATTTACACTAATCGCTTTCAAGCAGGGGACTGGATCAACGAAAGAAACTCTGGAAATAACACCACTCTAGAATGGATATACCATGTAACCGGGGTCACCCTGCAACACGGTGCAAGCCATTGAATTCCAAAGGGTAACCCCCACTGGTCTCATCAGAGCTGCGAACTCCCAAATGATAACCCTCTCCCCTGAAGGTTATCACCCAATCAGGGTCCTCTTTCAAGAAAGACATGGAGCCCCATATAAAGTTGCCAGGGAGCTCCCATCACTCACTAAGCTCCCCTTACTCTGGATTTTCGAATCCGGTTTCATTGATGGGCTTCCTTGGGACCCGGGAGAGTGGCATTGGCAAGCCTCTTCCCAAATGGGTGACTCTCCTTTTTTTGGCTATTCCACAAAGCGGGGTTACCGAAACGTAAGGAACCCCACCCAGAGCGCTTACATTTGCTCCTTCATTCAAAGGTTAAATCTGCAGAACTCCACCGTCAGGCAAGTTATAGCCAGAATCTGGCATAACGCCCGACCCCGGAAGGTCGGTACTCTCATATGGCTCACTTTAAATCGGGGCCTCCCGGTTGGCACCTGGCTACAATGCATGGGGATCCTCCCCACTTGCAAGGTTTGCACAGAGGAGGTCCCTGAATCCCCTCAACACTGTCTTCTCGAGTGCCCCCTTGCAAAACGGGCTTGGGAGGCCTTCTTTCACATCTGGCAAAAATGGGGAGCGCCCAATGACATCACTCTTTCCTGGTCATTCATCATGCTGGGTGAAGCTGTTTTTGAGAGAGAAGATGACCCCCCTGGGATCCAAGGGTACCATGTAGGAGGCTTCTCCTATATCAGACAACCGCTTGACATCCTTCGTAGTTTTATTCTCTACTTCCTCTGGACGGAGAGATGCCGGAAGCATTTTGATAACCAGTATTCCTCTAGGAAAATCCTTCAGCAAGCCTGGGTTGCTACCGTTGAGGTTGGAATGGCCACTTGGAAGGCCATTAATTCTCTTCGGTCCACCCGGGACCCTAGTATTCAAGCTACGCTTGATCAAGCCTTTAAGGCGGAATGGTGCCACTTAGGCATCTTTGGGGCTGATTGCGCCACCATTGTGTGGTGCTTCTTGCCCCCCTTGTATTTCTTGAACTTCTTTAATGTTTGATGGGGCTGCTGCCTCCCTCCCCTGCTGGGGGTCTTTTCTTGTCCAACTAGAAGGTCTAATAAGCTGTGCACAGTGCACACTAGTTGCCCCAACTAAACAAGTCACTACTTGTGGACAGTAAATGTAAATAGCATTGAAGGGCAGGTAGGTATAAGAAACTGCACCAAACCCAACTAGGGTATGAAACCGGGTATCATAGTGATAACCATGATTATCAAGAAATCAGTTAATATATAATTGTGATTCTGAAATTTGTTTTCTCGAAAATGTCAAATAACTGTTGGTTTTTGGTTTGCTTCCTCCGTGAAACCCATGGGTCTTTCACGGTTTTGAAATACCCAGAACTCACAGTTTTTTTATGCTGATATTTTCAAAATACCTGAACCCAATGTTTCTTTGACTCTGATTTTTTCAAATACACTGAACTGGCAGTTGTTACAAAAATCTAAGAAGCAGCCAACACACCACTAGATAGCTTCTTCCTCTAGCTTGAGGAGGTTGGCTCTCAAGAAACGTTAAGAGATATGGGCACTTATTCCCTTAAGCTTATTGCCTAAGTCTTCTGGGTGCAAACACAATAATAGGAGTCACAAAAGATGTGGACCCTACTAAAAAACTGTACCCACCTATTTGGAGAGTCATTTTTTTCCAACTGATGTGGGAAGAAATAAAACTGATTCATTAGGAAATAAATTTCATAAATGATTAAAATGTGTATATAGTTGTTAGAATGGATTATGAAAAATATAATTTACATATACCTACAATATTTTCTCATTATTCTATTATTTCATACTATACTAGAAATGAATTATTTATCTTAAGTGTTTCATAAAATATGCAAAGCTTGCTCCACCTTACCCACCTGGCCTTTGAGCCTTGAGTATGATAAATAAATAAATAAATAAATAAATAAATAAATATATATATCTCGGTCACATGTAAAAATGTTAACATCGTCACATGAAAGAAAAAAATAATCATCATTTTATTCATGGTTGCACTTAAGATGTTTGATAATCATATGATGAAAAAAAAAAACTTTTAATTCATTTTTCACTATCACACATAAGTTGTTACAGCCACGTGTCAAATGTAAAAATGTCACATGTTCAAATTAAATAAAACATCTTATTTTTCTAAATTGACATTTTCTAGTTTTGGTCACATGTATTGCACAGGTACATGTTGTGTTGGTTGTAGGTTTGGAATGCTTAAAAAAAAAAAAAAAGGCTCTTAGTTTAATTAGTGTGAACCTAGTGCATAATGCACCCGTCGAGCTCCCCCCGCCCATCCCCCCGCTCGCCCGTGTTGACCCCCCCTGCTGGCCTCACAGGGAACGGGCAGTGACTGGAAGGAAAGATGAATGGACAAAAGGACTGACGGACGAACGAACAAACAGAAACTAAGAAACTAACTGCCGCCTGATCCTAATTCCTAATTGCCGTTGGTTCTGCCATAGTGTTAAAATGCAGAACGCCATGTGACACACACACACAAACACCATGTTTGCTTTTATATATAGATGATGTGTATTGTGCGTGTTGATTGCTTGTTTGAATTTATTTATTTAGGTTTCTTTAGTCTTGACAAATGATCTAATGTGGCTTATAGTTTCATGTTAAGGTGTATTTATTCATTTAAGGTGTTTTTCACTTTTTGTTATGTGTATGTTGGCTAGTATGGCGTTATGTTTAGATATTTTTGTGGGGTTCCTCAGTTTTGTTCAGCTATATGGTATAGGCTACAGTCACATGTTAAGATATTTTATTTTGGAAGGGAGAGGGGTTGTTAGTTTTTATTATGTGTATGTGAGCTATGGTCTCTTGTTTATTTTTATTTTATTTTATTTTGCAATGTAAGCTTGGTGTCATGTATAGTTTTTTAAAAAAGAAGAAGTTATATAGTAATTTTTAGTCTTTCATTTGGTTTTAAAAAAATATTACAATACTTCATGTGTCAATTTTTGAACATTTGATATTACATGAAAAAATTGAACTCTCCATCTTCTCGGCCACACATTAAGGTTTAAACATTCCAAGCACAATATCATGTATTGAAAAATATTGACACAATTATACATAAACATTAGAAATTTATTTTAAACATGTATTTCAAAGATTCTAATATAATATTTAAACTTTGGTATTCAAATTATCAATTCAAATGTACTGTCTTTAATAATCTGTAATTTCGAAATTTTTAATTTCATAAATATACTCAATTTTTGAAAGTATTCAAATTTCAAGTGTCAAAAGAATTTATATGGATTAAAAAATTCTGAAATTGGCTAGAAATTCAAATATAAAAATTTTAAGCATTTAATCTCATAATTACATAGAATTCAATTTTTTAAATTTAAAATGTCAATACATCATAGATGAAGTTAATTCAATATGTCTTTGATGTCATTACTATTATTATTTAATGTTTAGGCTTGGGAAAATTTAGCTATTTCTAAAAATAATAATGAAATTGTTTACTCAAAATTCACTATTTGTTATACCTTAAGTGTAAAAAAAAATTAAAATTCCATTATATCCTGTTCATTGAGGTTTTCCCCACAACATAAAAAATGTGCCCTAACTTCTTTAGGATATCAAATCTAAGTCCAATTCTCATTCTCGTTAAAAATTTGAGATTTTATTTGTTAAATTTTAATGATAAACATAATTTATTCAAAATTCAATATCTCTTGCATCTTAGGTCTAAAAATTACAAAACCATGTCCATTAAATCTTATGCATTAAAAGATTTCCAAAAACACCAAGAATTTACCCCAATTTGTTTTCCTAAACGTAAAATCAAATTTTTATTTTTATTTGTTACTGAATTTTTAGAAATAAAAATTACTCAAGATTTAATATTTCCTATTGATCATTCATGGCTTTCCAACAATATCGAGAACATGCCCCAATTGATCCAAACTTTTTTTTGGAAATTCATCCTCCGATCAGATACTCATTGGAGTGTTATGCTGCCATTCGACAAGAGAGCGAAAGTTTTGAAATATGGGTGGCAGGTCTGTCATTTCATATTGTCAACAGGTGCAAGCAAATAGTTCAAGCCTACATGGCCAACTAGATGGAAGTTGGTTCTTCACAAACTGGTGACTCTCCAAATCTTTCCCATACATTAAAGTTATCCATAAAGTACCCCAAACTGGGGCTACTGGGCCCAGTTTCCCCAAAACTGGAGACAAATGAAAAGTCAGGATGAGAACAATACACAAGGAGGACACCAAAATAAAAACCAAAGGATTAAATTGGTTTTCTCACCTGAAATTGGTCCTCAAGGGAATTTTAACTCCAGTTTTGAATTTGCCTGACATTCATTGAGCTGCTCATATTCACTCCTGCAAGTCTTCCAAATTGATACCCAGTTTCATGAAATGGTGTCCCATTTCAGTCAGTTTCCCACTACACTCAAACTGGGGATGAAACAGGGGCTAGAGGGTCAAACTAGGGCTCAAAAACAGGGTGACTTCTTGGATAACTCTAATGAACCAATATTCAAGGTGAACTATACATGTAGTCCACCAGATAAATAAGAGTTCAATATCTGGAATTTCTTCTCAGAATATAGTTACTGGGCTGGCTGGCTTGAAAGAACAGGGCATTAAAGTCTATTGAAAGCTGATAGTACGAACATTAATTGTGTACATCATGGTGTCCGCCAATCTCAACTGACACTTTAACCCCCCCCCACAATTTTCTTTATTCCCTCATATAAAAAGTGAGCTGTACAGGAAACTAAGAGTTTACAGAATTGGAAAGCACCCAATATGTGAATATAAATTATCCTCAATCTCTTGACTTACTTGGGGGCAATTCCCAATAAACTCATGGACCCAATTTGTTTGGTTGGACCCAGAAACATGAAAATAAAAAGCAAAGTTGATTATTTGAAAAGGTCCGTGGAGCAATATAGAATTGAAAATTGAAGTGTATTATGCAAATTAGCCCAAGGTGAGGGATATTTGCCAAATTAGTTTGTAAATTCATAATAAGCTTTCTGCTACTGTTCTAAGTCATAACCTGAGTTTTTTTTTCCAATTTTGTGAGGCAGGTGGATGGGCAATCATCTGCAAGGGATTTAGCCAGATTTGGCTAGAAGTCAGAGAGAAAAATAGTAGATTTTTTTTCAAACACTCCCATATACTGGTGACATACAAGAACTAAGGTCTAAATATGACAAGTTCAACTTTTTTGGTCCTTGAAAATATGACGACTTTGTGCCTTTTCGTCCATAAAAAATCCTTGGATAGGTCACAGCCCCTTTTTTTTTGGTCTCAAGTGGTGAAAATTTAACAAATTTGCCACGAAAACAACATCCTGGTCATGACCCATTTGGAACTTCACATAAAGCTGTATGTGGATGAGTAACAACGAAGGCTGAGATGGAAAGAATACACCTTGTTGGCAAATGCACGTTGTCACTTGGTAGGTATGTAGTCAGGGAACTCCTGAC
Source organism: Sphagnum contortum (assembly GCA_963920785.1). Classification (NCBI taxonomy): domain Eukaryota; kingdom Viridiplantae; phylum Streptophyta; class Sphagnopsida; order Sphagnales; family Sphagnaceae; genus Sphagnum; species Sphagnum contortum. Next base: position 3,097,025 of record OY987282.1, read on the forward strand.
TAGGTACCTGCCAACTTGGGACAAAGTGCCTTCTCTAAGAGGCAGGCAAGGCTTGTCACCTGCATTTGTTACGAGTCGACTGTCCAGGCAGCTATATAGAGACGAGCAGACTTTACGGTTTTCCTATCTCTTCTCAAGTCTTCTTCTCCTTCTTTTCCTCTCTGCACTTCTCTGATCAGCCTGTGAAATCTGCGGAGATTTCCTTTCTCGTTCCCCTCCGATCAGTCTTAAAAATCTGTTGAAGTTTCCTTTCTGGTTCTTCTCAAGTGATCAGCCTTTGCGATCTGCCCGAACATTTCCTTTCTTCCGTGAGCTTCTTCCTGCACCCGCTGCTAAACCTTCAGCTATAAACTCTTTTCTCTCCTGGAGACTCCTTTCTGGTTCTCCTCTGATCAGCCTTCGAGGTATGCTGGATTTCCTTTCTTCTTCTTTTTTCTTCTGTCCGTTGCTGCAGAACGCTTCTTGACAGCATCCTCTCCTCTAAAACCACGGTTTTCTCAGAGTATGCATGCACCCCAGTGTTCCCATATTGTGTGTTCGTATTTGGAAGTGTCGTGCGTTCTTGCGCAATGGTTTCTGTTGGTACGCGATCTAGAGTTTCTTTTTTCGCTCCCTTGGCACCGACTGGCTTAGCGTAGTTACGTTTTTCTTCTCTTATTTCTGGTTGTGTGCGGTCTAGAGCTTTTTTTACCCTTGATATCGATTGGATTGGCCTAGCTGTGTTTTTCTTCTCTTAACGGGACTAGTTATCAGAGATTGGTGAAGGTGATGTGGAGTTGCTTTCTAGTGCTGTCGAAGTTATGTGGTTGTGCTCGTTGTAGGCGAAGGAATTAGTCTTGTAGCTCTCTGGTGTTTTTCTCTTGACGTGATAAGCATGGTTTTCAGACATTGCACATAATGATATGAAGTTGCTTTAGGGATGTTGAAAGAAGCTAATACCTATATATGGTTGTGTTTTTTTGTCAGTGGAAGCAAGTTTGTAGCTCGCTGGCCAGTCCTTGAAGGCTCTTGCCATCAGAAGAATCTCAGCCGGAACCATGAAGTTTGGCAAATTACTGGCAGGAGTAGTAGAGGTAATGCCTGCGGAGTACCGGCCAGTGTTTCTGAACTATAAGCTTTTGAAGAAGCAAATCTTTCTCCAGCAAAGAAGAGCCTGCCAGTGCTCAATCGAGAGGCAAATGCAAGGACTCAGGGAGGTATTTCGACACCCTGCATTGCAAGGGCGGCCTTGCCACCTGTGTAGTCGTCCTGTATATTCCCTTACACGTGATGATCAGTTCAAATCCACTGTACATGACAGTGACAATGATCCGACTCCAATTATCAACCTCGAACACCAGTTTTTGACGTTCGAGAATTTACTTCAATTGGAGCTTGATAAAATCAATGCTTTCTTCACGAATTCCATGCAATACTACGTTGACACCATGGACGTGAGCCATTCCGTCACCTTCATCTGCAGTTCTTTTTTCACTCTTTAATTTCTTTTACAAAGCTTCTTCACCATGGTTATAACTGTTGTACAAAACTGTTCAAATCACATCGTGATCATCAGCTTTTTGGCATGCTTAATAAATGCTGCAGGAATTGGACCTCATGCGCCGCAAGGAGGAATCACGGCAGAACATACTTCATTCCGGAGGCCGAAGATTCTGGAGTCTAAAAAAACTCCTGAAATTCAGGCGACGCATGGTCACCCTCTCTGAGAAGATGGTCCTCTTGGACACTTACAGTTTTTTAAACCACGCAGGTAATGCTGCTGCTGCTGACGGATCTAAGTTCCTTAGCTACAACTCAGCTCCAGATCTTTTTCCTGCCAAAATAAATAAAGAAATCAGTGGCACGTAATTATACAGACTTTTGAAGCTAATGGGAATCATGGTTGTAATTTGCAGCTTTTGAGAAAATTTTAAAAAAGCACGATAAGAGAACGGGTTCCAGCATTGGCCGGGAATACGTCCACCAGATCCTGGAACGCCAGGATTTTTTTCTTTTCACGCCGATATTGAATGACCACCATGCCAGATGCGTTTCACTAGTGGATCGGTTTCCGAGGCCACGCAGAACACATGCAGATCGAGCTGCTGCTCTTCACCGTGCAAGAGCCTTGGGACCCCTTGCAACAGGTGCTGGAGAATGTGTGCGGACTGACCATGACTCGTCTGTAACTGCATCTCCTAATGCACTAAGAAATCAACCATTAGTGCAATCCCATCATGATCGCGGTAGTCGATGCGTTTATACCAGAGCAGTAGAGGTAGCAATGGCTGCCATATTCGAGCTTTACAACGCTGTTAGCTCGACTCATAACGTTGAGTCGCTGTATCCCCTCAATGTATGAAATCACAAACTGGTTTGCATGTACTGGCGAAACACCAAGTCTAGAGGTGAAGGTCTTTTATTGAACATGAACAAATTTTCCTACATTTCAAACTTCTCCTTCCTTAGTCTTCACTTCAGATTAGGATCTACCTGAAGTGGTTACCGTTTTCTATATTTTGGTATGGGTGAAGCCTGAAGGTTAGGTTGACCGGAAGTCCCTCCACGGATAGTTTGATAGTTTTGAGGTTTTTGCATAGTTTCTATGATTCAACATTATTTACTCTTGTGGAAACATTTGCCCATGGACCATTTTTAATTTCATTTGGTTTTGCCAAAAAGAATGCATGGTTTTGGCATCTTGAAATTAAATTCGTATAAAAATTTGTCCATTAGCATTTTTATTTCATTTTGGAGTTTGCTGACTTTGTTTAGCTCCTCAAGGACCCAGGTACAACCTTGGGACTTTTAGCCATGGACATTTTGGAACTTAATTATTGAACCTAAGTTCCTTTTGTATTATTGGGGACCTAATCTTCATTTCCCATTGAGCCCTGATATGTTAAGGACATTTGTTTGTGCAAGGAGCCACTGGACCCGTCTCACCAACGGCACATTGCAAATTAATGATAGTAATAACTGGGGCCAGATTATAATGTGGAACCTATTAATAAACTATCTAAAACTTGTATTTAAGATGTAACACATTGGTCTATTAAATCATGAAATAGAAAGCAAATGAATCCAGTGCTAAAAACATTTCTTTTAGTGTATACATTGTGATCTCTGATTTTTAAATAATCTATAATATCATTTTATAATAGAGCATATTAAAATGGACAGGATATTATCAGCATTTTTCTTTTCAATTTTGTGCTATAGCTGCTCAAGGTGGTGTTCATCCATAAGCCAATTTAGCCACATTTGGCTATTAACAAAATATGAAAAGACAAAATCTAAACATTCATATACATGTTTTGCTATTTGAACCAATCTTGAACAATGTATAGAAATGAGGAAATTTTTAAAGATAACTTTTACAAAATTTTCAATTTCGGTCCATTTTTTTCCAAAACTTTGCAACAAATAAATTCCAAATTTTCATCACAGTTCAAGATTCTGCACCAAGAATAAGGCTGGTTACTGTTGAAACAGTGAGCCTTCTTCTTTTAATCATAAAGCACTCTTTGAATTTGAAAGCACCTCAGGCTCACCCAGAACATGCTTTCAGCAATTGAAGGGACCTTCTGCCATTCTCATCCAAACCTTAACCCCATTCAAATAGAAAACTTTTGTACTTCACGCAGATGAGGCCCTGCTCTTGAGGGCCTCCTCTAATTTCAGGCCTACACCCTTGAGGCTATGGCCGTTGAATGAGGGAAGGCCCTCAAGAGCAGGCCTTCCCTTGTACTTATAATAATAGAGAACTGATAATGAGATGTTGTATATAGTAAGTGGAAACTACTTAAGTCTTAAAGAGCCCATTTGGTAGGAGTAGACAAACCATTATGACATTGTATTATTTTGCATCTCATATGTGGTCAATAAATAGTTGAATAGGTCTATTGGAGGGAGTAAGCTACAATAAGTCAGTTGCATGAAGATGGTTAGACAATTGTAATTTGCAAGTGGAAATTTTTTAATCATGTCCAAATTCTCAAAACTGCTTGACCTGAAGTTTTGTTATTATATTATCTCAGCTCCACCTCGAATTTTCTTGACGTGCATATGATGAGTAATATTTTCTTTGTACATTATCGAATGCATATGAAATTAGATTATTTTTCCATCTCTTTCTTAATTTTCAAAAATAATCTATTAGGTTACAGGCAGGGAGCAAGGGACAATTTCTATCAAAATTTATTTTTTTTTCAGTTTTTCCATTTTTGAAAAGTTGACAAATCTTTGGCCTGTATTAGAAAAAATAAAAAAATTGGTCGAATTTACAGCAGGAAAAAATAATCAATAATTTTCTGCTTTTCTGGTCAAAAAAACAACAATTTTTTTGGAAGAAAAAACTCATTTAAGAATTTTGAATTTGCAATCAGAAATTTCTCACCTCTTCCAGGCAGTAATTTCTTTTGTGGGGGGGGGGGGGGGGACTTCACGATTTTGCTATAAGAAAGTCCCAAGCAACATGGTCAAGGAAACTTTTTGGAAAATTTTCAACAGCAATTCTCATATTTTGAGAAAAAAAGTTATGATATCACCAAGAAAGCTTTCTTCTTTTGATACCATCTTACTTAGGTAATATGTTCTAGTAGTTCACCAACATATAATAGGATTCCTATATTTTCTACTTCTCTATTTGTTTTATAGCCAGATTTTGCCAAATTCTCTTGTGGCTGACTGCCATTTTTGGTGAAACATGAGAAAATTGGAAAAAAGGCCGGTGGTTCCAGGTTCTCACAAGTCCTTGACATTACAACCTGTTATATTATTTTTATTACCTTAGTTGAGCCTTAAACACTCCAAGGTTATTTTTCGTTGTGTTTGAAACACCTTGGGTGAACCACCACCCACATGGTACAATGGTAAAAATCTTAAAATTCATTTAAATTATAAGTTCTAAATATTACAAATATCTAATTCTTAGACTAAATCAGGGTCTCTGAGTTCAAATCTAACATTTTTTGGGCTTAATATGGCCATCAAGAGGCGTCACTCAGAAAGCTGAAGGTACCAACATGGGTGCTGGTTCAACCTGGCCAAAAGGAAGCATCCCTTGGAAGGGCCACAGTGAACTGGCACCCTTGGATGCCTGTTATTACTCAGTTTTGGATGAAACTTAACTGAGTTAATATTTGGTTTCACCTTCGTAACCATTTCTGTAAGAGGTAGGTCTCATATATAAGTAAATAGGTAGGGAAACAGGGCACTACTAGGTAATTAGACGGTTTATACATAGGTAAAGACTGTTTTTACTACCTACCTACTAACAACTCACAAGTAAGTTTTTAGTAGGTAGGTAGAGAGAAAAAACAATTGAGTTAACCAACATAGGGGAACTGCAACCCAACAGAAAACTATTACCTGACCACTTACCATTCATCCTCCATAGTGCGCTGGTGGGTGCAGGTTCATTGTGACCCCCTTGGAAGATGCTTTCATCAATTGAAGGGGCATTCCATCGGTCATTCACATGCAAACTTTCTGCCATTCAAATGAAAACCCCGTTGTACTTTAAGTTGCAGAACACCTGCTTCATCAGGCTCCCCTAATTTTCAGGTCTACACATCCTTGGATACCCTGCTAATTGTACATTGCACCCATTATTCTTTAGTAAACAGCAAAAGAATAGTTCACTCTGTGCTGAGCACATGCCTGTCTACACCCTGGGGCTACTGCCCTTGAGACTACAACCCTCGCCTGAGCATGCCAAGTTTCACTGTACAGTTTCTTGATGTAAGCAGTTATTATAAATCTTCAAAAAGCTCTCCCAATTATAATTCCACAAACCAGTGAGTTTCTTTTTCAATTTTGTGGTGTAGCCAAGGTGGCAACCATCCATAAGCCGATTTAGCCAAATTTGGCTATTAGGAAAATATGAAAAGAAAAATTACATTCATGTATAATTTGGCTACCTTTTTAACCATTTGTAATAATGTAACAATTTTTTAAATTTTCTTAAATTATATTTGTTTCAGAAAATCATTGAATTTGCAACATTAAATTTCACCTCCAAAAAATGAGACTGCCACCAACCCAGGCCAATTTGTTATCTAGCATAGCTGGCGACATTTTGCTGAGAAAACACTTTTTTTCAAGTCCCAGGAACTGATATCTGGGTGCTTTTTTATAATCTTTCAGAGGCTCCTTATTGATTTTGCATTATCCTTTCGTATGGTTGTCCTTGAACAATTTCAAAGACATTTTCAAATATAATTACCTCATTTTCAAGCCTAACTATTTGGCTTCCTTCTTAAAATTATCTCACTCCATTCTTGATAATTATCTCTTATTTTTATGATTATTTCACCTTTTTCGTTATCCACCACGATGGATATAAAAAGACAAATTAATAAATGTTTTTCATGTTGATGGAATAAATATTAATTTAAATAAAATTTGACATTGACATAACTAATGATGAATTATTAAAAACCATATGAAAACATAAGGAAAAAAAAAAAGAGTTGATCATCGTTAGTAATATGCAACAACGCAAAGCTCGAATTTTATAAAAAAGTGAAATTCCACCATCAAAAAAGTCTTAGGCTACTCGTGCACACAATTTGGGGATTACTAACCTGGGGTTTTAAAGTCTAATTTGCATGAGTTACCATGTTCCACATGATAAACTCTTCTTGTTGAGCCCATGAACACATTTAACCCATAAAGCATTACCATGTTCCCATATACCATATAACATCATGTTTAGCATCTCTACATAATCCCCCAAAGCAGTTATGCATCTTGGTTCCGAAATGTGTGCACATCTCTAAAAGCAGCTGCTATCACAATGTACTTTTGCAGCTACAAGAAAATGTATGTAAGGTACTTGGAAACCAATTGCATGTGTCCCAAAAACATTTAAATGAAGATTCATTCCCAAGAAATCAACTGCATATATTAAAGTAGAGAATCTTCCTCTGTAGGTTGAGATACAATGTGGACTTGGAGCTCATGGACTACCCTGCAAACTAGTTGTGTTTGCCCCCATACATGCTTGGTAAAAGCTAAATTCATACATGCATCTACTATCTTGGGCAATAATAAATTTCTAAAACATAAAAGGCAATAACAATACAATCAAATTAATCAATTAAAAATTAATTTCATCATGATTTTTGTTATCAAATTTTCATCAAAGCCTTATTGAAGTTTTTCAAATAACATTAAATTCATTAAAAGCATTTATATCTCAAGATTGATGTGTCTTATTTTAATTGATTTTGCATAATGATCTTTCAAATCAATTTTCTAAGACTCTCATTTCAATAAGATTTAAAGCAATTGAAGATAATCATTTGGATGTTTATCAAAAAAAATTCATTTAAAAAATTAGTCATGTGAATTGTTTTTTACATTTCATAGTGAGACAAAACCTCATGATACAAAAAGCCAAGTGACAACCCAAAAAAATAAAGTGATATAGAGACATGATTAAATCAGATATCCAACATTCATATTTTGAAAAGAAACCTAACAAGTAGATGGGTAGACTTCAAAACAACCCATCAATTGGATGAGTGCGCCCAAAATCCATCAGCTTGGGGCAATAACAAGGTGTGCTATTTGCTAATCCCGGTTAACAAATCCACTATACATAACCCTTTCACTGTCTTCAAGAAAATGCTCTCAACTTCCATGTATTCTACAACAGGGCAGCAACTTGTAAGCTCATGGCAGACCTCTGAGCTCAAGACATAATCTTTAACAAGGCTCTACTGGTTAAGTTACTCCCAATGATCTAGAAGAGTTCTCGCTATATTGACAGCAACCTTGGCTCAGGAAATAATGCTGCCACCACACAGGAGAATACAGACACTTCAATTAGATCCTTCCATGTGACTTGTCTTCATGCATCCTAATTGCTTCTGCTAAATTATGGCTCCCCTTGAAACTTGTGTTGCAGGCCCTGGATTTAGATTGATTTATCAAGGACACAGCTTCAAGGAATATTGAAGCTTAGGTTCTCAATTTACCATCAGGCAGGTTATATTGACTGCTACCTAAGATGTTGCCACCCACATCAAGAAATGTTTTGTAGCCAAGTAGAGCCACTCTGAATCACCTCAAAGGGATATGGCATGAGATGTTCCCTTCATATTTGTTACTTCCTCAGGCATATATTCCTCCCAGTTTGCTTGGGCCGTCACATTCACTCTCAGCACACATTCAAGCATTTCTGGGTCCCTAAACGGGTCTTCCAGTAGGCAAAGATGTCTACCCAAAGTCACATACAAAACCCATAGATCTGTGTCAAAGCAACATTGGCAACAGAACCAAGAACCATATACATGTTAGATTTCTTGACTACTTCATGTCTTCTCAGCTTTTGCAGAATGGACACAGAAATGGTTAGGGCACAAGATAATCAACATACCCTGCTACCATCCCCATTGAGATACTAAAACCAAAAAAATCCATAAGATCCAAGACATTATACTTCATCATACTTCTCATTACACTACATCAAGAGCCTCAGCAAGAATTGAGACAGAGCCTAAATATGTACGGGAAGAGGTTCACCTAAGGGGATGAACAATCTTACAAGCCCATCTGCGGTGGGGTTGGTAGCCCTCCTATAGCAATCTCAGTATCTGGGGATCCATCCATATGTTTGCAGACCCACATATGATGTACTCCTCATCCACTATCACGCCTTAGAATGCACATATATCATCAACCTCCCATGTTTCTGGACTAAACCCTACAAGTGAACACAACATGCACATTTGACACTAAAGGGTAGCATCTGATCTAAATGGTTTTTTGACATACATCAAGTTATCCTCTCGTCTTTAAGAATTCCTCACTGGGCTGTCTGCACTTGGCTGTGCCATGCACACTTTGTTGAGGTCACACATAAATATTATCCAGACATTAAAAGACCATGTAATTGTCTCTTCTGCAGACCGTTGTTTGTAAGCTGCAATAAATTAGTAGTGACTCTTGGAACAGGGAGAGATGTTTGCAGGATATGAGAACTTTTTTGTGTGCCCATCAACCCCTCCTCCACATGCCTGAAAGGTACATACAAGTTATAGCCAGATCCATGACAGTCTAGACTGTAAGCATACAGCCACATCGTAAAAGCAAGTCATTCAACAAAGATTTTTCTTTTTGATAGAGTTCAACAGAGATATTTTAGAGACATATACTTACAGTCTTAAAGAAGGGGTTACTGTGAGAATGTTTTGTCATCCCAAGATTGCCTTTTGTCATTCCAATTTTGCCAAAACTAGCACATGCACTCCTGCTGCTGTCTTTCTCCTCAAAAACTCTCCAAAGTGTCAAATCTCTACCATCATATAAAGGATAGATTACTGTCACGAATGAATCTAACTTTGATGTAAATAGACCATCCTGTATTCACACCAAATAACATACCTCTAAGATAGCTGTACACGTTTCCTCCAAGCATCACTGCTGTTCAACATTTCCTTGTTCTCCGGTATCACATTTGGAAGCTCATCATCAAAAACATGAGCATCTTGAACGTAAGCTTCCTACAAACCTTGTGGCAGGGGAAAGTATCTGTTAGGTACCCCATAGACATGCTACCCTTCTGCAGCAGCTCCAAGTGTGAACAGCAGATCTCTATCAATTAGATGGAGTATGATCCTAAGGGGCAACTTAGCACATTCATGACAGAGCTTAACAGAAGTATTCGATACATCATACCAGCCCTCCAAAACCTGTTGTTTAAGCACTTCTTCTGCTGGTAGCACACTTCCCCAATATGCCATGCACCCATCATGACTTTATGTTTTATCAAGATCCTGAAGTATAGAACAGGGATCTGAAAATGCTCATTTCATCTATTTTGAGATTACCCTTGTGGATGCCACCATTGCCCCTGCAAGCATGACATATGCATATGGGTCACTAGTGATGCTTTTTGGACAGGGGGCATGAGAGTCCTTCTCCACATTTGCTTTTGCCTCAAATATAAAGCAGGGCTTATAAATGACAAGGAAAAGCACCGGCACCACTCTGAGAAGAAGTCCATATTGGGCAAGTTTTTGGCCTCATATAGGCAGACCTCAAGTGTTCCATGTCATAGGGGAGCTGGCATCACACCATACATTACTGTTCTCTCCAATGACTGCAAGTTCGCATCATCTTCCCATGGTTGTGATTGCTCCATAGACAATCATATCAGCTGTTTTCACAACACATTTTCAGCTCCAGTACAGTCTGGGGAAAAAATTCAGTTGTAAGATATGTTTCCAGGTCCTGCATTTCAAAAACACTAATAGATGAATGTACTTTCCAGGTAAATTGCTTGAAATTCCAGATGAGATTTTGCACGTTTCTGAGGAGCTGCAAACAAAAATATTCTCCAATTTCATTGTCATGCAAGTTTCAGATCTCCAGTTCTCATCATGTTCTCTGCTGAGGCAGTACTTGTGCCCACTCCGTATATACAGTAACTTCTTCCTGGAGATCAAGAGTGAAGACCTTACTTACACTTAGAATCCAAAATCACAGCAACAGCCGAAGCACAATGTTTCCATGCACTTGTCAAATGCTTACTGAGCGCACAATCTTTTCAGCAATATTTTTGACTGTTTTTTCATGATAAAGTATGAGCCAGCTAAATCATGTATAAATCCAAATTTCTTTTTGTTAAATAACTTTTATGTGAGGTCCATGTGCTTTCTGTTAAGTCCTTAATGAGTTGACAAGATCACCTGTCTTAATAATTTTTAGAAGAGGTAATAAGGACTTGAACATTGAACATAATCTGGGGAGGTGTTTTAGGCCTTGGTTCTCTGCATATCATTCATGTGCAATTTACATGGCAGGTTTGGACATAGTTGACCCTTCTCATTGCATAAACTGATGTAATGATGTCCTAAACACATCCTAGAACTAGTGCAAGGAATTGCAGATCATGCCCCAAAGAATTCCATGCCAATTTAATTCTAAAACATACAATTTATGCAAAGATGTCAAAACTATGTGCAGAGTTTGAAATTGCAGGAAATTTTATTTCATGTGAACATAACAGATTCACCCCACATGTGAAATCATCACCTCCTCTTCAAGTTTTCAGTACACACAATCAATTTGTTTCCAGCTTTGCTGCAAGACACTTTCTTATATAAAATCACATGGTAGTACATGATTTACAGTGGTGTCAGCTCTACTCAAAACTGTGGCACGTCCATGCATCGACCATCACTTTTTTGATTGTCCAGTACATGCAATCAGTTTGTTTCAAGCTTATAAACTATAAATTCTTCAAAAAACAATAACAGGATGCTACAAAATTGATAAATTCTCAAGAAGGATGAAAAGCACACTGGCTGCACCACCAAGACACAAGGTCAATGGCTCCAACATCAGCAGTTTCATACCTTCCAGAATGAATGACATCGAAGCCAATGACTTTGTGGTGCTGATGTTGGAGGCAGTGACTTTGTCCTGCTCCTTGAGTATTCCTACAGAAGTTGCAAATTACACCCATTTGGCATTATCCATGTAGCTTCCTTTTTTTGCTCTTTCTGCAACAAACTTCGTTGATAGCAAATGAGTTTGATTTCTGCAAGAAATAGCTCTCTCAAGCTCAGTGGTAGCAAGGCAAGATAAATCTGTCACATAACTGCAAGGTTCAGGAAGCTATAGTTGCCTGGTAGGACCATCGACTTCATAGGAAGGCTGAACATGTGTCACCTTACATTCAACAGTTTGTTTTGGCTCCAGAATCTCATCCTGCTGAAGAGGTGAAGTATCTTTTAAAGGGCTTTTTCCTCATGCTACATGTCGTCCAAGTCCTGCAGTACAAAGCATACCAAAAAGCAGAACTGTAAGATTCAATAAACTTTCCACATGCCGAAGTCCTGTATCGAGGTTATAGAGCAGTTCAGCAGAGAAGAATATGCTAGGCAAGGTGATAGAGTGGATTACACTCATGGTAGCAAGGAAGTACTGCTGAATGGCCATGATGAAACCGTCGGTTTTTGGAAAGCTCCACATGATGTAACCACTCCATTCCCGGAAGTTCGAAATCCATCGCAGGTGCATCCTCGTCCAAAGCCATCATCTGAATGGATATGTCAGCAATTATTTTCCCTAACTTCATCATGCAAGGGATTAACCCCTCTCACCTTAATCCCTCGCACTATGAAGTTTGGGAAAATACTGGCTGGAATATCAGCTGGGACCTCAACTGGCCGGGCCAGCTAAAACTTCCTTCGCAAATCGTCAGCCTCTTTCAGCAGCCTTCTGCAACTTCACATCATCACTTTCAATCTCTGATAACCATGTCTTTATCCAGGTTATGAAAAGAATGCCCGTGAGCAACCACAGACCTCCCTTCGCCTTCGGACAATGAACATATAAACCGTCAGCCTCGCTACGCAACAGCCCTAAAGTAACATCACATCATCATCTACAATCTCTGACAACCATGCTTACACATGTTAAGAGAAAGAAGACAACTGTACGATAAGCTACAATGGTCTACCGCAACCCTCCACCAACAACAGAAACCGTTGTGCAAGAAGGACACAGTTCCCTGCTTAACCATGTTAAGAAAGAAAACAACTACGCCAAGCTGCAGTACCTCCTCCCGGACAGAAACCCTTGTGCAAGAATTACACGTAGACCCTTCCCAGGACGAACACACAATAGTGAAAAACTCATGGCAGTGACATACTCTTGAGCGAACCCTGGTCTTAGAAAACAGGGTGCCAACGTGCGGTGGACCCGAAGTTTTGGACAGTCGAAGAAGGAGCAGGACGAAAGGAAATCTTAGGCGCAGACCCCAAAAAGGGATCAGAGGAGAGGAAGGGATCAGGAGGAAAAGACTTCGGCGTAAGATTCAGCAACGAATAGAAGACGACGAAGAAGAAGCAGAGCAGGAAAGAAAATATCGACAGATTCCGAAGGCTGATCAGAAGAGAACTGGCGCGGCGAAGAAAAGGTGAGAAGAGATAGGAATTACACTTCGTGTTCTGCAAGCCTCTCTATATAGCTGACTATGAGCTGGTCGGTTCAGCAACTGATCTATAGCGCTGATCATGTGAGGAGAAACGGAGAAAGGAATTAGAAGACCTCACAAGAAGAGATAGGAACACGATGTGATGTGACTTGCGCTGCTGATCACATTGGAGAAGCTGAGAGGAGAAAAAGACGCGAGAAGAGATAAGAAGAACACAACGTGATGTGGACGCTCTCTTCCGCAAGCTCGAGAAGGCTGATGATGAAAAGGTGACTAACTTACCACGAGTAGCCAATGAGCACAGAAACGCAGAAAATTCACACCTACCAGGATTTTGTTTTTCCAATTTTGTGATGTAGCCACGCTGGGGATCAGTCACAAGAATAAAATCCCGTTTTCATGTCCAAAAGTCATGACAGCAGCCCTGCTATAGAAAAGGGCGAGAGATGGATGGATGGATGGATGGATGAAGAAGTGGGAGGGAGGAGGGAAGGTACCTAATGATGATGATGGATGGATGAAAAAGTGGGTACATAATGATGACGGATGGATGGATGAAGAAGTGCACGGGAGGAGGTTGGGTACCTTATGATGATGGATGGATGCATGGATGAAGAAGTGCGAGGGAGTGAGATAGGATACACTATGATGATGGATGGATGAAGAAGTGGAAGGCAAGACGAACGGTAAATAATGAGGGTGGATGAATGAAGAAGGGGAAGGAGGAGATGGGCTACCTAATGATAATGGATGGAAATGTGGATGAAGAACTGGTGCCCAGCAGATGAGAAAATCGGGTTGGTGCGTGTTCATGGGTGGCAAGGCACCCAAGTCACACTAGTCTTAAGATAATGCAAAGATACATTGGGTAGCTATCTATGGTAGATCCGTTGGTTTGCTATTTGCAACCAGTTGTTGAGGAGTCATGTCAACAAGCTGCTCAAGATTATCATTATTTACATCAACTATGTTACAGGTTAAGGTAACATGTTGCACTAGGCTGGCTCTTTATTTCATGCTAGTAAATTCTAATCTGGGAAGTAATCTGACTTGTAATCAGTAACTATAATTATTTATTTGCCACAAAAAACTTTGTGGTGAATTTTTGCCATTTTGTGAAAAATATTTTCGAAAATGAATGTTCTGAAGCAAATTCTATGTTTAAAAATATCGCCTAAAATCGTCACAATTGTCTACAGTATGAAAGGATGCTTCAGATTTTCTGAGTTCATAATTTGAATATTTCCAAGTTTGGCTAAATATACTTATTGATGATAGCCACTTAAGCATCACAAAATCTAAAGAGAAAAACACTGCTTTACCTACTGAGTGTGCCTGTGAACTCTGATTCAAGTTGGTGATCATGACTTGAAATGACTTTACTTGCCCCTCTCATATCTAACTTTTGAAAGAAGATTGAGATCAGCTCTCTAACTATAGTACCTTGAGTCTGTGCCATGTGAGTCTTGAAGATACAAACTCACCAAAGTAACGGCTGCTTGAAAGGGTATCATAATTTTGGTGGGTTGTGGTTATTCATTAGCCTTCAAGTGGTAGTGTTTGAACTAATGTTGGCCTGTTCTTTTTCCTTTTTTCAGAATGGGCTGGAGCAAACAGGTTTCTTTTTGAAAAAACTTATTGGCACCACACAAGGCATAATAATAATTTTAAAAAATTCAAAAGCGGTTGGGTAGTTTTGTTTTTTTGGGGGGGGGGGCACCACACAGGGTATTATTAATTTTTTAATTCGGAACTGGCTGGGCAAGTTTTCAAAATAAAAATTGGCATCATGTAGTATAATTTTTTTTGCATCAAATTGTTTAGACCCACTACCAATTAACTCAATTTTTTTAGTGTTAACAACTTTTTATGCATAATGGTCAATTATCAAATATTCACCTTGCAAACTGCTTAGTGTATCACCTAAGTAGGTTGTAGGGTTTAAGTTTTTTCTTACCCTCTTTTGCTATGGCCTCATCAAATAGAAGTGGATGCCCAACTTGAGTACATGTAAAGTTCAAAATCAAAAAAATTATTGGACTAATATTTTGTGAAATGACTTGAAATATTGAATTGAACTCACAATGATCATGAATTACAGCTATATGGCCAAAATATGTTGATGTTTTCTCATGAGTGTGGCCAATTGACAAAGATATGCAAATGCATTTTTAGACAACTACAACAATTTCATTAGATTGATTTCTTTTGTACTTAATCGAAGAACCAAAGTGAGATCTATTGAAGAATTTGTGTTTTTTTTCCTTTTGGCAAAAAAATAAAACATGTATCTCAATGTATTTGGGATATTGTACTTCTATATTTAATTCATAGTTGTTAGCACTATGACCCATATTATAATTATAAAGGGTAGCAGGAAACCAAGAGACTTGTGATTCTATTGATCGGACGAAGCATAATAACGCTTGAACATTTGACAACCATATAATATTAGATTATTGATATGCCCATGTATTCTGAATTTCCACCAAATGAGAAGCTACAACTAAATTGATAATGTACCCTAATGAAATTTCTAAGTAATTAAATTTGTGAGGTTTGAGGATTGAGAATTTACTTGGATGAAAATTTCAAACATCTAAATAAATTAATATCAAAATTTAATGTTAAGTGAATGTTAGCTTAACATAAAATGTTCATGATAAGTAGATGTAAGTCCTAAATGACTAGCATGGTGTTAGGGGACTCAATGCTAGAGTCCCTAACACCAAGGGTGAATGCACCTTTAGTTGCCTGACTGATTCAGGAATATTAGTGTGCACAAAGCTCAGCCCTTCTTAAACAAGAACAAAAAAGAGAACAGCTTCTTGATTTTATGTCTATCAAACTGTGAACATTTCAATCACACAATCAACCAATTCCAGATGCTCCCTGAACAATTTTGTTGTGCACAATCTTGTCATTGGTCTTCAACTGCACTTGGTTCTAGCTGTGTCCAATATTGAGCAGAAAATTGGAGGTAACGCGCTCTGCTGGGATATGACAAAGGCAATGACAAATGCAAGAGGTCCGAGAGAGCCATATCATGACTTGCACTGCAAAATTGAGGGGCAAGCAGCCTGTTACATCCTTACTCATATTAACCAGCACTGGAGAAAGGCACGCTGGTGGCACACGACAGTTGTAATTCAATTCAAAAGGATTCAATGGATTTTGAGTCCATCAGCTAATATCCTTCCTGAAGGACATCCTAAGCTGTACATGACCAATTACAATGAACCTTGAAGCAATTGGCATTCTCAGGTACTCCTCCAGGGGCCACCACTTTGTGTCTTTGTGTAGATTCTTGAAAAAAATGAATGTAAGATGGCATCGATACTTTTGTCATGGCATTCTCTCTTGACCATTCTTCAATCATTTTACTTTGCAACAACATGTTCAGCTCTTGATCTGTATAATTTCCTCATATCCTCCAAACATCTCAGATCCCTTTCCCAAAAGTTACTATGGGCCCATGTGTAGTAGGGTTGGTAGCCCTCCTATAGCATTCTCAGTATTTGGGGATCCATTCATAGAACTTTGATTAATGTTGGCAGACCCACAAATGATGTACTCATCATCCACTATCATGCCCTTGGAATGCACATATATCATGAAGCTCCTATGCTTCTGCACAAAACCCTGCTAGTGAACACATTATGCACATAATTTGACCTTGGAAAACATAGCAGATTCCTCTATTATGTTTTGACATGTATGGAGGTACAATTCTCTCCTCTTTAAGAAATTGATTCCTCACTTGACTCTCTGTACTTGGCTGTGCCACACTTTGTTGAGGTTATGCATATTTATCCCAACAGTGAAAGACCATAATTGTCTCTTCTTGAAACCTTTGTTTGTAAGCAGGAATAAATTGCTTGCTCATACCCTTGGTCAGGTGGGTCTCTTCCTTGACATATTTAGGCTCAGTCTAACTATTTCCTGAGGCTCATAAATTATGCAGTGTGATAAGAAGTGTGATGAACTGTAATATTGTGGATCTCCTGGATTTTCTTGATTTTAGAGTCTCAATGGGATAGTAGCAGGCTATGTTGGTTAGTACATTGTGCCTGAACAATTTCTGGATCCATTGTGCAAAAGTCAGAAGACATGAAGGAATCAAGGTATCTAACTTGTGTACAGTTCTTCACTGTTGGCAAAGTTGCTTTGGGACAGATCTATGGGTTTCATATGTCACTCTGGGCAGAACATCTGGGCCTACTGGAAGACCTATTTAAGGATTGAGAAATACTTTAATGTGTGCTGAGTGAAAGAGATGGCCCAAGCAAACTGGGAACAATATTGGCTGAGGAAGTCACCAATATGAAGGGACATCTCATGAGTCATGCCATATCTATTAAGGTGATTCGGAATGGCTGTATTGAGTCACTTCCTGGCCACAAAACATTTCGTGATGTGGGTGGCAACATCTTAGGTAGCAGTCAATATAGTATGCCTGATGGTTTGGCAACCTAAGCTTCAACATTCCTTGAAGTTAGGTGTTTGATAAACCAATCTAAATCCTTGTGCAATACAATTTTGGAGGAGAGGCATTAGTAGAAGCAGTCAGAACACATGGAAACAATACACAATGAAGGATAAGTGAAATGTTTGTATTGTTCTGTGTGGTAGCCACATTATTTCCTGAGACAGGCTTGTAGCCTGTAGTCAGTACAGCAAGAACTCCCCTGGGTTATAGGAAGTATATTAACAACTTATAACCTTGAATAAAGATTAGGTCTTGGCCTTAAGTGGTCTGCCATGGGCTTACAAGTTGCTGCTCTATTGTAAAATAGATGGA
The DNA here is from genome assembly GCA_963920785.1 of Sphagnum contortum. Taxonomy (NCBI): domain Eukaryota; kingdom Viridiplantae; phylum Streptophyta; class Sphagnopsida; order Sphagnales; family Sphagnaceae; genus Sphagnum; species Sphagnum contortum. The sequence continues at coordinate 3,114,763 of OY987282.1, forward strand.
TTTTGAGAGTATTTTCTTGCAGACATTGAGGAGGTCATGTATTGTGGGTTTATAACTGCGGATCATACAAATAGCAGACCTTGTTTGCACAGGAGTCTATGAGGCGTGATCTACAACAGGATCTCAAACCAAAAAGGAAGATTCATAACTGTAATATACAGTCACTGGTTGAGTTCTTTGACTGCCTAGTTGGAATTACGAAGTCTGGATGTGAAGCAACCAATTCTCTCAGCCACCATATGTGCAGGTAAGTGCATCCATTGCTTTATATCCTTTGATTTCTAAATCACATCTCTATGTTGTCAGACAAGTCAGCATATTTCTCCATGGCTGTTGGGTGGGCAGCTCAACAACTTAGCTTCCCTTTCAATCATGGTTGATGCAAGATATTGAATATCAGTCCAACTCTGAAGTTAGGTTTTGGAACATCATGATTTTCGGTAGCACAATGGCATTCTTTTCAACACTGTACACCTACTGAAATTGACTTTGTTATATATTCTATGGAGCAAGCTAGGTAAAACTCTTTGTCAATTTGTTTCAGGAATAAGACTACCTATTGATCTCTAGTAAATTATCCAACGAATTTTGTTAGATTTCCAATGTGATATATATTTCACTGGGGAAACCAGCATCTAGAGGTGGAGAACAGATTAAGTTTCAAGTAAGGGATTGTCCAGTAACATTAGTGTACAAGAAGCATCTAGTCTTCCACAGATTCAGAATGTAGAAGGAAGTTTTGTTCATGCTAAATTATCTCCATGACCTTTGAGACATTGGAAAGCAGTAACTGCAGCCAGATACAGGTCAGGTAGTAATACAGCTACCATGAATTGAAATACTAAAAAACTAGAACTATGGAATAATTATGATGTAGAAGTCATTTGGTGGAATCCAGGGTTCCTTTTCTAGTTATGAATTCTACACTAGTAGTAACTTGTGCTACCTGCTGTAGGTGTACACGCTTAAGTTTCATTAACTAATTTGTTATAATTTGCAGGTCAAGAAAGCTCAAGGCTGAGCTGAGGTATATAACAATAAATAACACATGACTTAATAATGTCAAGAGCTTTTGAGAACCTGGACAGGCAAGAGAGATTCTGGTTCCATAAGCTATTGTTAGGTTATTGTTCAACCCCTGATAGAAATTGTCCATTTCTCCCTGCCTCTAACCTATTAAATAATTCCTTCATTAAGAAAGAGGTGGCCAAAAATTCAAATTTCATACCTACTCAGTTGAGAATGTACAAAGAAACTATTACTCATCATATGCCGGTCAAGAAAATTCAAGGCTGGGCTGAGATAATATAATAAATTGACTTCATTTCAAGGAATTTTGAGGACTTGAACATGCTTCCCAATTCTTTCTACTTGCAATTACTGTTTTTATGACTGATAATGGGCAAAAACATTGTTGAAATGATGAAGCTTTTTCAAAAATGGGGTGCAGCAACCCTATTTCGAATATTTCAAGATTTCAACAGTATATATACTAAGTCTGCATCCAACTTGTGAATGCAGTGCAGTAGCCTAGTTCTTTGGATTATTATCTTACAATTGATAGGTCCAACATTCACTTCTTTGGAAAACCAGCTTTGTGAGGTCAGAAATATATGTTTCTTCCAAGTGTGCCCTCTAAAAAACTAATTACCAAAGATTGGTGTAGCCTGTAGGTAGTCTTTTTCTATTGGAAAAAGTTCGCCAAAAAACGAAATTACAAATTAAAAATCTGAAAATTATGTGATTTTGGAGGTCTTCAATCACTATTAAGGAAAATTGCCACATTTCTATATTGGGTTTTTTGTGTGGAGCCAAAATATGGTTCAAGGTTATTAAAGATTTGGTTTATATTAACCAAATTTGGCAAAATCTTCCCGGGGATGATCATTGCCATTTTATTTACATCCCTTAAAGAAAACACTAATTGTGAAACAAAATTATTGTCACTTGCTCCCTAGCATCATCATACATTCAATCAATTCTTGATCACATAACAACTACTATTGGGCGGGTATCAAATTGTGGTAAAAAACCGACTTGGTTCTTAACCAATTTTCATGCAAAGAATTAGTAAAGTATCACTTAGGGTGATACCAAAAATGATACCCAAATGTTAGGGTATGTAACTTGAGATACCTAGTTCATTGAGAATTGGGGTTTTTTTTAAACTCAAATTTTGATATTTAAGTAGGCTATATAAATAACCCCTAGGGTTGGTTCTTAAGGGTTTAGTAGATTGAGCTTGTTTAGGGTTAAAGGTTAAATGTGGAGATTGCATTTAGGTTTAGGGAGTAGGCTAGAGGCACCACTATTCCTATGTGGGAAATGGGATTAATATAAGTATGTTGTTTCGAATGTTCATTGTGTTTTTGAAGGTGTTCATTGTGTTGTTGTTGGTTAATAATGCTTATTATGTTGTTAAAGATTATCATGTTGTTGTTCATTGTAGGTGTTCATTGTGTCATTAGCATTCATTTAGTTCATCAATGAAAAATCAAAGTTTGAACATTGTTGCTCATTGTGTTGCTAATGTTCATTGTGTTATTTTCCCCTTCTATGGTTGATACTATGTTTATCCATGCATTGTACTAAAGGTTAGAATTTCGTTGAAGTGGAAACTTCTTAATGATTGCATGGCTATGGCAAAAACCTTCCCATATTAGGTTTTTTTTTTCCCCTCAAACTTGTGTGACTTTTGTTCATTTTTTTCTCTTCTTATATTGAAATTAATGTGTTGACAATATGTTTGGATTTTTTTTTGCAAGAATAACTTCAAAATTGAAAACATTGTTTACAATCTTAATTTTTACTTTCTAGTGTTAGAGGAAATTTTGAAACAATTTTGCATTTGACGAATTAAACATTTTACTTGCATAATGTTTTTCATGAAAAGTGAATCAACTTGTGAATAATTTGTATGCACTTCCACATTTTGCAAAATTGAAAATAAATAATTGTTTAATTTTTTTAGCCTCAGTCGATGAACACATTTTGAAAATGGAATCAATTTCTTAGATGAGGGATGTGATGTGTTCATGAATGAAAATGAAATTAGACTAAAGGAAAGAATTGGTGGTCAAAGGTCTAAAGAAATTTCAAGTTCTCAATAAAAAATGATGATGTCATGTCATTAATTATGAAAAAATTGCATGAATAGAGGTTAAAGTGGAGACCCCATGGCAAAAATTATTCAACTTGGGCATTTTTTCGTGTTAAGGATGAAATTTCATCGATTGATGTTAAGGTGCCATAGGTCATGTGTTGTATGTTGTGTTATAGAAAACCAATAGTCATGTTATGTTGGAACAAGAACAAAGAACAACATTAAGAAAGGTTTTGTTCATATTTCAGAAACAATGGAATAATTATATTAAAAAAACACATGGATGTAAACCATGGATTAATTGTCAAAAAAATTGAAGAAGAAGTGAACAACTTTAAAAGTCCATTGGAAAGTCAAAAAACATTTTATTTTAGGATTGACATAAACCATGGAAATATTGAATTTTGGAGATCTTGTTGATTTGTGAAAATCATGGGATGATTGTGGAAAAATTCACATTGGTTATGGTGCTTGTGTAGACCCGTGTACTCTTTTTATCTATGGGTCGTAAAAACTACAGGAGTGCATCATTGTTTCACCAAAATTTTATTCATTTGTTGCTAAGAACGTTCACTGTTTAGTTCGATTCCAACATTGTGGAATTTTAGATCAATTGTAAAAAAAAATTGTTTTTGGCCAATAAGCTGAATGATTATTAGATTGGAACATATTGGAGATGAAACTATTAATAATTTTACTATGAAAAGGGTGGTTTGTCCGACTGTGGTTTGAAATGTTAGCACATTTGGAAAACACCAAAATGATCAAGTTTCTACCCAAGGGCTCCTCGTGTTTTCGAAGGGTGAATATAGTGAAAGTAGTGAGTCTCTTAGTGTTAACGAAGATTGTGTGGCAAGTTGCCTAATTTAGAAGACATGCACCGAAAAGAAGCTTCATTAATAGGGCTTAGTAGTTGGTGCAAAAAGGTATAATATTTTCTAGATCTTGAAGGTGTTTTCTTTATGAAAGGTTGTGTGGTGGCATCTAACCTAAGGGAAACAATTCTTTGGAACAAGTTGTTTGAGGAGAGATTCACCCACACGTTGGATATTCCAAGAAGGTTGCATTGAAAAAGATATTGCAATTGTGCAAAATTTGTGACATTTCAAGAAAGATTGTTTGCAAAATTGCTGAGTACAAAATCATGGGGATTTCGATGTCAACTTACATGAGTGACAAGCAAGAAAACAAAAGAGGGTGTAGGATTTTACCACATTGAAATAAGGAGAGTCAAAAGAAGTGAACCCCAATGATACATGTTGAATCAAACATTTAGTCCTTGATTGGGTAATGTGCTAATGTAATGCCGCATCAAATGAAGCGAATTGGAGATGGGAGATAAAATGTTTGTCTCTTTTTCTAAATACTTGGAAGACAATGTAGGAACGTAGTGACCAAATAAGCTTGGAATGATTCATTTTCATTGTGTTGTATGAAAAGATGTTACATTTAACAATTAAAGCTTCATCTAATGGCCACTAGATCAAGTAATGATGTGTTTATTATCTCATTCAAGCATTGGTTACAAGTTGATTATTCATGGAGTCTTGTAATCCTACAATGTCTTGACCATTTTTTGACCCGGTGGCCACCAGGTCTAGAGGGGAACATGACTTTAATTGAAGTTACAACATATATTTAACATTCTTGTCTATCATCTTGATATTTGGTTTCTCCTCACATTTGTAGATTAGCAAGGAATTGCAAATTAAAAGTATCTTGAAATTTATTATGAATTGGTTGAGAAAGAAAAAACATCTAAATGTGGATGTGTAAAAAAATGGATTTGTTTTTGCCAAGTATATCATTTGTGAATCCTTGAAGGATTTCATATCCAAAGCAAGGAAAAAAAACCCTTGTGTGAAAGAGCATGGAATTAAATTGAAGAAACATAACATTCATCAAGAATTTTGTCGACGTTTATATCACACTTGGCGAGTTGAATTTGTGCAATCTAAAGAAGATTTTTCATGTGTAATTCATGATAAGATGGACCATTTTAAAATAATATTTCCTCGACTTCAAATGAAGAACAAAATGGTGTTCAGGCTAAGGTAGTTGCTAATGACATTGATTGGAATGATTGCTCATGGATATGGGGACAACCTTTGCTCAATGTTTCAATGAACTCTGGCCCAATGATTGTAATTTCACAATTGGGTCACTTCTGCGCTTTTCTTTTAGCTCTGAAAAGGAGCAAGTTAAGGAGTCACGGGGTTTTTTTGAGTTTGAACCCAAAATGCATTTTTCCAACAAATCTTACAAGGAAGTTCCCATTGTTTGAATGCATTGAAGCTTATGGACAATATTGTAGGTGTGAAGCCGTTGCCAAGGAGGCTACTCCTTTAGATGGAAAATTGTGTGAAAGATAACAAGAATCATCACCTATTAGCATTTCTTTCCTTGTTACTACTCGCGAAGTTTTTGAAGAAGTTCGATTGGGGTTTCTTGTAGTTGGCCACACACATGGAGATATTCATGGAAGTTTTGGATATTTGTTGAAGAAATTGAGAGAGCAGAATAATTATGTCATAGCGGATTTGATGAAAGCATTCATGTTTTCCCAAAATCGTCCATTCCTTTCACAACTCATTCAAAAAAATCCTTAATTCAAATCTTGGGTCAAAAGATATTTGAGTAATGGTTCAAACATCCTTGTGAATCATATGCAAATGCATTTGTTTTAATAAGGTGGCTAGTGATGCAATACAAAGTATTTCCTAGTGATGTTTTGTCGAGCCCTAAAGATGGCCTAGCCATACAATTGTGGGAAGAAGATGGCATTTGACGGCCAAAACTATTAATAGGGGTTTTAAGTCCTATTCCGTTTTGTTCAATATGGGGAAATGATGAATTAAGGGCAAGTGAGAAGGAAAGGTTCATTAGTAGTGAGATTTTAAAAAATTATACTAAAATTTAAAAGCTTGGGATGTCAAAAAATGATTTGTATTTTAGAGTTATGGATCATGTGTGAGATACTGGGAGAACATTTTAGAATTATTATCAAGACCTATCCCACGGTAGAGTTCTATTTTGTTGGAAGGATTTTGGCCTTTTAGCAATTGGAGAGTTAATTATGAATGCGCATCCATTCCTACCATTGTAGATGTTGACCTTGAAGATCTTGTCATCCTTCCATATTATGGCCTTAAAAGCGTGCACCTTTTTTTAATTTGAACATTATTGCATATGTGTACCTTTTTGTGATTTGTTTGTTGATAATTTTATTCTTCTGTGAGATGTAGACCAATTTAGCTAAAGAGCTTAAGATTTGGTAGCAAGGTGCGCCCTGTAATTAGCTTTTTAGTGAGCTAAGGCAAACTAAATTTGAATAACCTACATGTTAAAAACAATATTTCAAGTGATTGGTGGTCTACAACTAAGTTGAACTTGGTGTTGATCCTTTAAAAATTGGTTTAAATGAATGACAATTTGACACAAAATTTTCAGATTTGGAGTGTTTGAGTTTGAAAAATATATCTATCAATTCTAAATCATAAATGTTGAATAGGAGGCAAGCTACTTGGTTTCAACTACAAATGCAATTTATCATCTAGAAATACACTTGCATTTTTCCTTCATTGGTAGCATATGTACTTTCAAACATAGTCACCTCATAAGACCGGGAGTAAAGGGACAAGAAGTCACTTCATAGTCACCATATGGGTTTTTGTTCCTTAGCTTGTTGAGTTTGGTGTCAAATTCAAATTTTTTCTCAAAATTTATGCAATTACATGAAAAGATGGTTGAAATATGTCCTATTTGGTGGCCACCATATGGGTTTTGCTCCCCATCTTGTTGAATTTGGTTTCAAATTCAGCTTTTTGTTGAAAATTTATGCAAATTACATGAAAAGATGGTTGAAATATGTCCTATTTGGTGGCCACTAGATATGTTTTGGCTTCCCTTCATGTATTGATTAAGTTTAAAATTAAAGTCCGAAATTAATTAAATATGCATTCTTTTTACTATATGTTGGTCTATATCATATATATATAATGCATCCATGCCCTAAATAGCACAAAAATGAATAACTTTTGTTAAAGACACATTTTTAAAATTCTTGATCTTCAGGGTCAAAAACATGTTTGAAAGTTATTTGAAATAAATTTGTTCAAATGTGTTTCAAAATGAAATTTATCAATTTCAAGTGCTTTTTGCAATATAATCACCAATGTTAAGGCCTTCTTCAATTTTGAGAAGGAATGGGGTACATCTGATAAAAAAAAAAGATTTTTGAAAGAAAAACCAAGTTGTCACAGTTGCTTTGAACATGTAAAACGATTATTAAAACATTATCAATTTGCTCAAAGATATAAATTACAATTTACGGAGTTGTGACACAATTCTTTGCTCCTTTTACCACATTTACACCCATATGAATTGTTTATATATATACAATATTTATGATTGATAATTGGCACTACTTTGCCAAATATTATTTATTTTAGAAAACAAGGTTCAAAATTTCAAAATTTTAATAGTTGAGGAATAAGTAGCAAAAAAACATACTGAATTGTTTATTCATAATAGTAACCCAATGGTTGGGACAATAAATGATCCTTTCACAAGTTTGGAGATAAATTCTCAACAATTTTGGCAAATATCAAATAAATTTTTTCTCGTTTTCAACAAGGCCTTCTGAGAATTTTTTTTTGCAGACCATTATATATATATTCTTAACTTACAAACTTGACACTAACTAACTCTACATGTTGTTTGTATATGTAAAACTAAAAGAATTATGTGTATATCAAAATCTTGTCCAATATAAGACATTCAAGAACAGGATGAGCTTGCATATTATTAACCTCTAGGCCAAGAAGTGAAGAACTATACATATTTTCCTTCAACTTGGAGTTGGGGAAGTGGAAGGACTTCTAGATGCTGATTCCTAGGCCTTATGCTTGACAATAATAACAGATTGATGTTGTTTTCTAAATTTCAATCAACTTCTCTGGTTCAAAAGACCCCAGTCATATAATTATCTCAATCATGTTTATTCATGTTTTCCAGCTCAAATTACTGTTTTCCCACACTTATAAGTCTGAAGGTTGCAAAAAAAGGGTATGACATTTTTCTGGGAACCTCTCAAAAGGGCAAAAATTAACATACTCCAACAGAATGGGATACAAATATGTTTTGAGTATCCAAGATATTCAAGAGAAAGTTGTCACGTATATTGCATGGACGTATCCACAAACATCACCGGGTCCCAGATTCTGTTTCCACCCATCAGCTAGCAGTCTGGTTGATGGGCCAAGCATGTAAATTTTCATACATTTACATCGGGTTTAGGGCTCCTCATCTTATGTATGAAGCATCAACATTTTGTTTAACATTCTCAAATGTTGGTCCTGAGAACATATGAAAAACGCATTCTCAAGACCAGTACTAATGTCTTTTGTAACCAGGATAAGTTCCAGGACCCTTCAATGTACAAACAAAGTTCCGTGCAGTGTTCCCAAGGTAGTCGGGAATGTTCACTCTCATGGGTCATAGTCTCAGTGTTTTTTTTTTAGGAATTTTTGTTTGTAGCCAAAGTGGCTAGGAAGATGTAGAATAAGTGGCAATCATCATCCCTAGGAAGACTTAGCCAAATCTGACTATAAACCAAATGTTCATAAAGTAAAAAATAATTAATCATCCTTTAATATTTTGGCTACACACTGAAAACCAAGTATAAAAAAATCTGAATTTTATTTTCCCCTCACGTTTGGCCATTAAGTACCTCGAAAATTAATTAATTTTTGAATTTTTCTTTTTTCTTTATGGCGAAATTTAGCAAATTTTTAAAAAAAGGTTAGTCACAGAATGCCAAGTTTGAGTATATGTGCGTTACAAAGACAAGGTTTCTTGAGAGAAACTTAGGTTGTGCACTGGGCCCTGCTCTGCTTTCTGGTCTAAGAAAGGAGCTGAATCAAAACTGAGACTAAAAATTAGATACGAAGAAAGCAAATACAACTATTGAGCTATTTAATATGGAAGTACTTTTGCATTACTTGTGTTGTAAGAACTTGAGATTTATGTTAACCTTAAGTGCAACTACGCACGACATGAGGTTGTGCATTATATATGTCGATTGCTTGCAAAGTGTTGAGCAGTGCCTGTAGCCAGCTCTATATGATATCAGATCCGCTGATTGTTATACAGCCATAAAAAACATACAGAACAGTACTATGCCGCAACAAAACACTCAGCATGAGACTTGAGCTTCATACAGTTGATCTAACAATTTTACAGCAAATAGAAAGATAATGTGTCTGCAAACACTAAGTGCACATTTAAAATGGAGAGAGCAAGCTAATTCAGAAACCTATATATGAAAGGAATGTAATAAGTATGAACTACTTACCACTACATGGAATTCTAGTATTCAAAAACTGTATATCCAACGCTCTAAGACAACATGACAAAGGAAAGATCTTCTCTCATGATCTTAAAAGAAGCATATATGATTATTAAATTCATACCTTGGCAGGCATCAGCAGAAAGAGATTTTTTATTATGATCTTTATTACAATGACGTAACTAAAGCTCTAGACTTTCAGGAACATAACATTATTAGAGCCATGACCATTTCTAGTCCAATTACCCTGTAGGCAATTAGGCACCACGAATAGCCTGTAACACTGGAAAATGTAACACAATCACAAAGGATGTTGGGTCAATACTAAGATATTGGAATAATATTATTGACGAGTGATCTTCTACCTATCACATTGAATTTCCTGAAATTCCTTGATCAAGTAAGTCATGGAGAGTTCCAACTAAGAACTAATTTGTATGAGAAGGGAGAGCGACAAGAGAAGAAATCTGTGACCGGTCATGCAGACCAGCTTGTAATTAGCTCCAGCAGGCTCAGAAAGTCAGGATACGGCAGAGTTCTGTTTCCGTTATCATCACTTCACGAAAGGTGACGAAATCCTGAGTCTTCACAAAGTCCATATAAGTCGAGGTAATCTCTGATCCCGTGAGCTCATCATGCAATTTCAAGATCTTTTCAATTGCTGCACATGCATACGACATCGAGAGCTTTGCATTATTCAATGGACGAACCCGCGTTATTACTGGATTATTTTTTTTCACCCTTAACCTAATTTCATGTACCACAAACTTCAGGAAGTTCAAAGACTATGAGCACCATTAACTACATACATGTCGCAGCTTCACCCTTAATGTTGCCAGATCCAGTTCATGTTGCAAACCAGATTACATATACTTTTGATGTTTATTCGTTAACGCGTTAGCATCTTTGTGATCTGGCATGGAAGCTCTTACCACTTGAATTTTCATCAATGTCAACATATTATAAGAGTGCGGACACATGCATCTAAACGTGTTTGAAGCAGCTAACAATTACAGACCAACTATAACAGCAGTTTCGCGGTACCTTCGTAGTTGATCTTGCTGAAGATAAGCAACTGGTACATCTCACTAAACAGTCGAAACGTTGCCAGCCGAATCCATTCGAGCTCTTTTGACCTAACGCGGCCGTGGGGAAAAGCCGGGGGTTGAATCAGTTTCTGCCTACTCTCCGCATCTTGCCTCATAACCATGTATCGCTGCAAGACCAAATCAAAGTATGATCGGCTATGAAAAAACTGACATCTAGTGGCAACAGCTAGTGGCAAATGAATTAAGAAAGAGGTGGTGAGCAGATGGTGGCATGACTTACATTCGCTGCTCGGACTTGAAGACGATGGGTCGAAACCAGAAATGTGTTCATCTTCTCGACCTCGAGATCAAGCAAACTCGTGAACCGGGTTACTTGAAGGGAAATGTCTTGGGGTAAGCTGCTATCCTCTGGTTGTACATAGCTGCGTGCAGGAGGAGGGTACAACGAGGGAATGTCGCCAGCTTGAGGGGCCAAGAACGACCCTATTTGCTCGGCTAGACCCACAGTGGGGTCCAGGAAAGTTTCGATTTGCTTCCGTAGAAGCTTAAAGGGTAAACACTTTTCTTTATAATGCGAGGGCATGTTCTTGATCCCTTCATGAAACCACTTCATGTCTAACCACTCGCGGGTCCGCGCCATTGTATATTTGCTCAGTCTAAAAAGAGCTCTAAAGAAACCCACTCGATAGCCTAACACAACTTCATTCAATTCAGAAGCTCATAACTGATCCACTAATTACGTCTGCGCTCTCTAACCCGCAACATTAATGTCTACACGCAAGCTAGGACCACATGGTTCAATTCAGATGCTTCCAAAAGATCAATTACACTCCGGATTCATGTGCACTGAAGAATGTAAACACGGGTACTATTGGAGAGTATGCATAGCGCACTCTAAACTCGTAGTAGAAAAGAACAAGTCTGGAGATCTTTTGCACTGAGAAGAAGCTGTAAGAGTCCCTTTTATCGGGAAAGGCGTCACAAGCTGAAGAAGCTGTCCAAGTGTTCTGGGTCAGCGTCAGAGCCCGTCGTGTCAGGTCCAAAAGATGGGATTAAAACAAATCTAGATGTGATAGAAGGAAAAAAGGAGAAAATAAAACTCTGTTGTCTACGCTGGTAGTAAAATGACCCTTGGTCCATCGTGATCAGTCGCTCTAAATTCCGTATTGACATTTAAAATCTATAAAGCCCTGTCTATGGTTAAAACAAAGAGTAAGAAGACAAGCGGTCCAAATTACACCAAAGATAATACCGAGTGCTGAAAGAAGTACATAAAGAGAACCACGTGGCCATGTGTAGATAGAGCCTGTGAAATCCTTGCAAAATTAGCGTGATCCGAACGCTAATAAAGATCACAATAGTGAATGTAAGATTGTGAGAATCAACTAATTTTCTTGTTAAATTAAAATTACTACTGAGCCTAGGTTTCTATATAGAAAATTTAACCAAGAAATGCACATGGTTCCTTTTGTGTTTATTATACATATTTGTGTCCATAGACAATGACAGTTCCAAGAGACAATGACAGTTTAATGCTGCGCCACCTTCCCTATTAGATCACAGTGTGTTGTTACAAATCTCCTTATGTGTTAGTATTCAACCCTGCTGTTCCTGTCTGATGGATATTGAAACATGATGGTTTTTCACACTGTCTTCTATATGGTATAACTTAAAGTGATGGTTACTTTTAATTATTCAATTTGATTCAAAGTTATCAAGAAAGGGAAACATTGAAAGGCTCATAACAACATCAATAACGTTGCTTTTGAAACAAGCCCATCACATCAAGGTTGAGTAATGTTCCAATACTCAACAAAGAAGAGTTGTCTATGATCCTCCAATTTTGTTAAATATTCAAGATGTGCCTTGAATTACTGATTTCGAATAATATGCGTGGACCATCCTCGTTATTAAAAACATTTCCTACTTGTCTTGAGAACGTGTTTTCTGTACGTTCTCTTCTGTACGTTCTCAGGAGCACTGCTCATATGGGAACGTAAATAACAATGTTCTGTTGCATGTATAGGATGAGAAGTCCTAAATTGGATGAAAATGGATGAAAATTTACATGCTTCCATCAACCAGAGTGGTGGCTGATGGGTGGAAAAAGAATCCCAGTCATAATTGTGGATCCACATGAGACACATGGCAACTTTCTTATGAATGCATTGCTTACTCAAATGTATTTGTGTGTACCATTCTTTTGGAGTACATTGGTTTTTCTGTTCTCAGAGGTACCCTGAAAAAAAATTCACAACCTTGCCTTCCATTCTGTAGTTGGGACTTAGGTTGTAAACTTACATCCATGGTAATTAATATTGCCAATCCTTTGATTGGTCAACGCTTCCATTTTGTAGGAAGGTTTGTAAGTTTTAATCAATTCCCAATCATTTCAGTTGGCAAGCATATATTGCTTAGCATTTTCTTTTCCAATGGTTCAAGGGGCTTGAGCAACTATAGTCATGTGACTTTCTGGACATTTGGCCACTTGTAGGTCTGGGTAAGAAAAATAATTTTCGGTCATTTATTCTTGCAGGCAACTCAAGGCACCAATTCATCAGAACCAAAATAAGTCAAAACAGGGGTTCAAGATCAATCTAGGGTAGCTCTCTAACTGTCTGGTGCCCACTCTAGAAAAGTGCGTGTTCGTATCTCAAATGCAAGTAACATAGTGTGGTGAATAAAACTACACTACTTACGACTCCCTGGTCATATACCCCATGGGTAATTGTCCCCTCTATAAACATGTATAGAACTAATGACTTGGATTCTTAGAGCTCAGGTGGAAAGGTGTTTGTTACCTTCAGCTGGTAACAGTTCAACGGCTTGGGTAGTTCATATGGTACATAATTTAAAACTACAGTTATTTCAACACACATCCATACACATCTCATGAGACATGGATTTTAAGCATTCAAATCTTCATCATATGGATGTTTGTTGAATGGATCCATATACATCATACACATGTGTTCAAGAAATGTATGGTTAAGCTTCAATCCATGTCTCATGGCTATGCACAAAAAAACCTGAGGATGTCAATCAACGTTATGAGAGTGCCACACAGCTCCTTGATCAACACAGAAGATAGATCTTGGATGGCCTGATTACCATTTATTTTCTTTCCGGAACCTATTCTGGGCATGTGGACAAGTTACAATCCATCCCTATCAGAGGAGTGTAGGATGTATGACCATACAAACCCTACTTGGAATTCCAAAGGGCCCAGCCTAATAAGCTTACAGTGGTGCAGCAAGCCTGGCGGATATGGTGACCACACAAACCCTGATCATCTTAAGCATAAAGCTCAGGATAATCCAGGTGCACTGAATTCTTAGAGCAATAATTCCTTCATTATGATTGGTAACTCTGCCTAGTTCTTGAGAGCCAACTTGCTCAAGCTGGAGGAGGAAGCTAATTATTGTCCACAACTAGTTGCTTGACTAGTTGGGTTATTAGCGGTGTTTTGTTTTGGAGCAAATGAATTTGCATTTTTTGAGAATGAGAAATATGATTCCAACCCATACAAGGGATTTTTTTTGATAAAATGGACCCTCATTCTACAGATTCCAAAAAGATGTTAATCACCAGATTTCAATATTGGTTTCCAGTAGGTAACCAATTTATATAAAAAGATTGTTTAATTTTTTTTATTTTCATATATGTTCTAGAGCCAAATTTGGCTAAACCTTCTTATGGATGATCGCCAATGTGGCTGCATCCCAAATTTGACGAAAAGAACTGTGTTTACTAGACACAGCTCACAGGCTATAGCCAATAGTTTTTTGGAGGAGAACTTTTGCCAAATGGCAATTTCTCCCTTCAAAATGGAGAAATTTTAGTGGTTTTTACTAACCAAATTCCAGAAATAAATCCAAACAAGCCTTTTAAATCACCAAATTCTATCCTAAGTTCCAGTAGGTAGCCAAAAATATAGAAAGGTGCTAATTTATGTTTTTTACTTTCATAGTTTTTATCAGGTGCAAATCTGGCTAAATTGTCTTATGGATGATGGGCACTTCATGAGCTACATCACAAAATTGAAAGAAAAAACACTGGCAACAGCCCTTCTGGAATGACAAAAAGAACAGCTTCTTTATTATGTCTATTCACACATTTAATGAACCTTACAAGAGTCCCAACCATGATTGAGGATGTCCTTAATAATTGAGAATTCAAATTAAGCAGTGATTTCAGATGAAACAATAATTGAACTAAACCAAGGTTGAAAGGATTACTAAGTAAGTTTTGAGGATGGATTTTTTTTTAATACGTACCTTTTTAGACATAGTTGGGATTTGGGAAGCTGAATTGGGCTAAGTTTTGTTGCTTATGGTGCATTTACACTTGATGTTAAGTCAGTATTGAATGAGAGTCTAGATGGCATCCTAGTTGGCACCCAATATTAAAAGGACAATAATTTAATGTTAAGTGAAAATTAGCTTAACATAAAATTTCATGGTAAGGAGGCTTAAGTTCTAAATGACTAGCATGGTGTTAAGGGGCTTAACACTAGAGTCTCTAACACCAAGTGTGAATGCACCTGTAGATATTTCATTAACTGGGCAGATAAAGCTTAAGGCAAAAATAACCAGCTATAGTGAACCAGCAGCCCCCACCAGCACATGATGCCGGATGGATGATTTGTGGACAGGAAACCACTTTTTCATTATATTGTTGTTTGATATAAGCTAACCATAGTGTTTCTATCTACCTGGTAGTCGTCAAGTGCGTTACTACTGAACTAACTAGTTCCCAGTTACATACCCTACCTACTTACATATGGTACTTATCAAGTTAGACAGGTAGTTTTGTAGATAGTGTGAAGTTGAATTTTAGGGTTTACTGGATAGGTGACGAGATTCAGCTATGGTTCATCCACAACTAAGTGATCAGGGGTTTCCAATTGAGGTGCACTGGAGACAGGGTTTTCTTTTTCAATTTTGTGATGTAGCTGAAGTGGCAATCTCCATAAGATGATTTAGCCAGATCTGGATACATATTAGACATGAAAGTAAAAACAAAACGAAATCCATCTATATTCTTTGCTACCTACTAGAACTTATGATAAAAAACTGGCTATTGGAAAAAAATTCCTTTGAGATTTGGCAAATTTGGGCCATTTTTTCCATGAAAATACCTGTGTATAGGTTGAAGTCATCTTTTTCACCTTGAATATGGAAAAATTTCGCCAAAATAAAAAAACACTGACTGGAGGGTGCTATACAGTTTTTTTTTCCCTTTGCCAAAAAATTGTCAAAAAGGGAACTACTTAAAAAATTTGGCAAAAATTCCCTGTTTTTTTCATAAAAGAGTAGCCAAATTTCACCCAAATTGGGGAAGTGGCCATAGTTCTGGCCATAGTTCTGTCTACTTCTATGACCTGTCTACTGGGCTATTGGTCATGTGCAAAAGTGTCTCCACTTAAGTCAGAATTGGGGATACTTGGCACTGTGGCTGCGTTACACAAAATTGAAAATACAAACTTGTGCTAGGTGACATAATCCCATAGAACCTATGATTCAGTGAATTTTTTACTGGCGATATTTTGCCAGTTCACACTAAAAATTTACCCCTTCTATTTGTTGAAGGAAATGCTGAGAAATTTGTTAAAGAAAATCATCTAAATTTTGCCTGATGACCAGTCTCTTTTTTTTGGATGACTTTTAATTTTGTTTTGGTGATAATTTGCGAGAAGGTGACACAATTTTCTGGAAAAGGAATATTCTATTGCTAATTCTTTTATTTTAAAGAATCACCTAAAAGTGATAGAAAACTATTTTTTGGGGAGGGTGTCACCATATTTGTGCCTACTGGCTACAATTTTAAGAGGTCTTTGAAATAATGTCACTAGTTAGGTCAGAATCTGCCTGGGGATGTTTGCCCAGGCTAGCTCCATCATAAAATTGGAAAAAAAACACTACCAATGATGTAGGAGGCAAGTCTAGAAAGCACCTGCACTAAATAAAAAGGTTGTCCTCTATTGACTAATTATTTACTTTCCCTTTCAATATTTATGGATGGCTAGGTTTACTTTGCTAGTGACTATACGAGAGTTTTTTTAAAATGTTTTTTTGAAGCTTTTGCATTTTTAGTTTAGATGGTTACTATACATGTAACGTAGTAATATATGTGGTTAAGGTTTAAATTTTGAGGCTGCACAAGTGTGTTAATAGTGCTTACAATTTGGATAAAACTGGTTGCAACATAATAAGATAAAATAGTTCATTACACAAACATTTGGCAAAAGGTCCTTTACATTGAATAGGCTCCATGCTACATAAGCAAAAAAATCTAAAACAAAATTGTACCTTGTACATAGTCCCTCAAATTCAACCTTGGAGTTATCAACTATTTGTTCACAAAGGATGTAGCTTTCAAAAACATTGACCCAAAACAACTTCTTAAACAACACATATAAGTAATGTGAACTATAGTGAACACATTGGTGATGAAATATGGATGTATGAATCAAGGTTGGCAATCCTCACTATCAAAAGGAAACAAGTTAGCAATAAACCTAAATGTTTGCACTTTGAATGTACCCACCTTGCAACATATGATAGATTTCATTAGGTCTATTTGGTTATAAACATAAGCTATCAAATAGCATAAATGTTGTCATTGTCAACTATCATTCAATTTTGAGGCTAATTTTTTGTATTTCAACCTTTCATTTTACAATAGGTCTTTAGCTAGGCACGGATTTCTATAGGAATTTCACTAATTGGAACCCATACAAATAAACCCTAAACTAGACTAAGAACTGTTTAAACTTTTGAGGTGCTAAAATTTTAATTTTAGTTGAAGAAAAAAAGAGGTTTGCTAATTCTTTTTTGATGTTACAAAGTTGAGAATAAATTTTTTTACATTGGTGATATATTGTTAGAAACAAAATCAAAATTCAAAAAAACAATTTGGGAGAATTTCAATTACCAAAAGTGAGAAAAAAATTAATTTACTTGCCAAATTCATATATGTGATTTTCATTGTGTAGCCAAACATATAGAAAGGTGATAAATGATTTTTATTTTATTTATGACTTATAGCCAAATTTGGCTAAATCTTCCTAGGGACAATTGCCAATTTTTCTACATCTTTGAATGAATGATTGCCACTTCCACTAAAACAAATTCTAAAAAACACTAGAACTTGGGAGTAGCATTCTTTTTGTGGCTAAAATTCACCAAATGGCTACTTCAAATTTGAACTTGCTATTTGTAATCTTTATAAAAACAAAAAATTTAAATTTTCTTGCCAAAACCTAGGGTTTCAAACAACGATGGAGCATCACCACCCCTCATGTCACCATTCCAACTCTCTTCACCCAAGAGCTTTTCACCTTTTCTACTCTCTCACATCAAGTTTTTGCCAATGCAACAATTTTATTTCACTTTGTCATTGTTTTGCATAGGGGGTTAAACTTTTTAGGAGCTTTGTAGGTAGGTCAATATGGATGTTGATATGTATTCGTAGATTTGTAGAACTGTAATAAAAAAATTTGAGGTGTTTATTACTTGCATTGTGTGATTTGGAAATTGGAATAATGTTTGATTCACCTTCAATAGTGCAATTGATGGAAAAGGTTGTTAGTGTGGTGAATGGATTCTTAAAACTTATTGAAAAATTTGGGGGCTAAATTGATTCCAAGATCTTGTGCTACAATTGGTCATTAGTGATTTGGGAGTTTAAAACTCTCAATTAGAAAGTGACAATGTGAAAATTGGATGATTGGATTTATCTTCTTTTTGTTATTATGTTTCCTTGTGTATGTGCATTGTGCATTGTGTGTATGTAAGTTTTTGCAAGTTCTCATTGGGTTTTTTGTTTTTGCATTGTGTTTTTGAGTTCACAATTGCACACTGCACACTGCATATTTATAGTACGATGTCTCTTCTATCACTTCCAAAGACTTTTATACTTAAGCATGTCTTCCTTCTTGTTGTTGTTATTGTTAATGTCAAAGTTGTTACAATCAATCTTGAACAAGATTTTTCCCAAACTGTTGTTGTTGCTCAATAAAAGATTCAATAAATCTAACCTTGGCAATTAATAGGAAAAGCATTCATGAAGGGATGAATGCACACTAAGGTGGCTCACTTTTTGAGTCACAATGCCCATTTTTGTAGAGTACTGTTTCTTTGGACATTTATAACAAATGATAAAATTAATCAAATTGAATTTTTGAAATTGAATATACATTAACAACTTGAGTATGAATATATATATATTGTTATTCTTCAATAAAAATACACCCACTTTTCACAATGGACTTTTGAAGTACAAAAACATGGACTAGTCCATAAACTGGATTAGTAAAAAGTAAAATGGTTCATATTGAGTTCCATTCCAATTTATTTATAAGGAATGAATATATGGTGTAACATCAAATAATAAAGTTTTATGTAAATTTTTTCCTTACACAATCATAATTAAATTTAATTAGGGATTTTTGAATGGTCAAAATTGAGCCATATTTTCATAAGTCCCTAACATAATTGGTTTTTCTATCAATTTTCAAAAAACATTTAGAGGTGTATATATTTGGAATATGTACGTGGGCTCCTATTAACATGGATTTTACTACTTTTAGTACATGGACTATATTATCATTGAACCCCTAGTACTAAAAAAATTCAAAATTTTGACATTATAGAATGGACTTTTGTGGACTTTTATTTCTCAAAAAGTGAGCCACCTTAGTGTGCATTCTCTAGAAGGATCAAATAATTTAATTTCTAACACAAATGGGCCATAAATTTGTCCTGAGCTAAATTTGTAGAAGGTACTAAAAGGTGATGTGCAGCAAGTATGTTGTCTGATCTATTCTAAAGTAGAAGCCAAAGAAAAACTTTTGGTTCTTAAGCTTGAGAATATGTTGAAACATGCACATAGGTGCAAAACCAAAGTTTTTAATGTTGGCGTGAAGGTAGGTTCTTTTGATTTCAACCTTAAATGCCAACATGCATGTAATGATCAATGAATATACACAACCTTTAAGTGTCCTTTGATTTTGGATTTGGTCATTGCTATAGTTTCAAAGAGAAAAAATTGTTTAATTTGCTTTTGTTTATTATATGTTGTCTAAAGGTTAAATAACGACTAATTTTTAAGGTTTGAAAAAACTTTTCAGTGTGCTTAAGATCAAACACACTTTTGAAAAAATATTAAAATGACTTTATAATTTGGGGTATAAAGGATCCATGAATGAATCGTTATTGGACGCCACTTGAAATGTTGTTGCTACAAATTTCTTGTTTATTAATGTGGATGAGGTCATTGCAAAATTGACAATACCTTTTATATATCCATTCATTTGTATAATGTTTAGGATTGTAAACATATTCCACTTCTAGTTTGTGTGGAAAATGTTGGTGTGCAAAGATTATTGAAAATGTTTTTCATTTGATGATCAATGTGATGGCCACATTTGGGGGTTTCAATGTTGAGAAGTTGGGAATGAAGCTCATATCAATGGCCTATGATGGCAACATTTGTTTAAAGGTGCAAAAGTTAGGATGATTCTCAAAATGTAGAAAACACATGCAAACAATGAATGGTAATTTGTTTCAATTTTTTTGAAAAAATAACTTTAATCCCTCTTTAGTTCCAATCCAATATTTAATGTCATTGGAGGTGCAAACTAAAGGGCCACAAATTGTTTTTGAACATCAGAAATAAATGAGCAACAAAGAAAACACATGAAGACAATGAGTGATAGTTTGTTTCAATTTTTGAGAAAGAATAACTCTAGATCCTTTTCTAGTTCCAACCCCATATTTTTTTCATTTTTAATCCATTTTGAGTGATTTAAAACTTGATTGGTGCACCAATTATTGGTTTACAAAAGTTCCTTGTATTTAAGAAAAAGAAATACAATAATCAAAGATTTTAAGCTTGAAATCTTGATCTTGTTCAATTCACTTGTCACCAAACATTGAACCCCCTTACACCAAACACCCCATATGTTCCCCATTCTTTTATTAAATTGAACAATTTTGTGGTGTTGGAAGCACTAGGTGCAAGGCTACAAATGTTCTTTGAACTTCAAAAGCAAAGGAACATTGTGTGAGGATTCAACCTCCAATTATTTCTTAAATGTTATTCACTAGCCTATTTACCTTAATGGTTATTCTGTGCTTGAGTTAATAACTTAGGTGGCTACATTCCTATGCCTATAATTATCTTGTTGGGTGCATTCACAATAAAAGGAGCCAAAAGTGCCAAGGACTCAATGCTTTGTAATGGTTGGGTTTAATCATATTTTACACCATTCACTATGAAATATATAAAAAAATTCACCCAACTTTTGGCAATGTTATCTACTTATATACATTAATGAATTTCAAGTACAAAAAAATAAATGTCTAAACAAAATGATTAACCTTTGAATATAAAAAGTGATTACATCTCCAAGATAAATTGAACATCCCAAAATTGTATACTAAATTGAATTTTACGTTATTTGGAAAAAGTTTATCACATAAAATCATTTTTTAAATATAAAAAAGTTGAAAATTGAACATAATTTTTTCATTTTTCAAGATAGCATGATAAAAAACAACGAAGTAAACTATTTAATTAATATTCTTTCCTCCATAAAATTGATCCATGCCTTCACCATATAAAAATAACAACTTTTGTTTTAAAAAAATCATCAAATTTTGTAATTTAAAAGGCCAAAAGCATGTTTGAACAAATGTGTAAATATATGTAATAAATAATTTTTTTATTAATCTCAATTCCTTTTACACTTTTAATCATCAATATTAATCTCCTTTCAAATTTTGGGAATGAATGGTCCACATTTGATGGGTTTACCAAGTTTTGTGCAATGTACCATTTCTTTCAACAAAAAAACCCTAAAAAAAGCTTGATGGAAATGGTGGTATCAAAATCAAAGAAAGATATAACCTTTTCCACCGCTGGCTTCTTGCTTAGGATGCCAATTATTTAAATCCTTAACCTATGATATTCCATTTAGAAGATCTTTCGGTTTTGCTTGAAATTGTTCTTGACGAGGTTTTTGTATTAGTTCATAAACAAAAAGGACATTCAAATCTAAAAGCACTATTTGACAATTGCATTTTAAATGTTTTATGTGCATGGAAAGACTCTCAAAACTTAATGAAATGACTTTAAATTTGTGGAAGATCAAGATCATTAGAAAATAAATATAATTGCAAAAAGAAATAATAATTTGATAAATAAATTACACAAACTTGTCTTTCAAAGTAGACATGGTACAATATCACACTACATTTGACAACTACTTTGGCTCCTTTTAGTGTGAATACACTCGACTATATATAAAAAAATTAGAAATAACATATGGAAAATTTCCCACCTAGAGAGGTGGTGTATTTGGTTATTTCAAGTTGCATTGTGTAGGTGAATATAATGGTTATTTTGATTTTGATGAGTCTAAATTTAACCTACAATAATAACTTGTGGAATCATTTGGTGAATTTCGAAGGATTGGAATGGTAAAGCTAGCAATAATCTCAATTGTCCTAATTAGAGTATTTGTTGCAAGATGAAACCCTAAGCCACTAAACCCTTATCTAGAAGCGAGTCGACAAAGCTAAGCTCCAACTAGTTTTAAATCAAAAATATTTCCCCTCGCTTTTATGGGTTCTTTTGGAATGAGATAAGCACATGCAATGATCCGGAATTGAAAAACAAGGCCATTAAACACAATGGTAGAAGCAAAATTTGATTTTAATGTGCTACATGTCTAAAATTTTTATGGATTCTCTACAACTCTAAGAAGGACTTTCCAAACTGTGCAAAACCTAAAAAGAGTTTTGTGCCAAGGATATTCCAACTTGAAGGAAAACTCTGCGTGAATCAAATAACAAGTTACAAGAGAACTCTGTAGCAAGGAAATTCAACTATAATAAGAATTTCACCAGCAAAAAAAATTGTAAGTTTCCAAGAGGTTCTTAAACCCTGGAAGCTGTAAGTTCCAATCAACCTACTAGTAATGTGACTAAAATTAGTCAATTAATTTACACATGTAATCAAAGTGATATATATATATATATATGATTAAAATCAGTCATTTATCTAACATGTGTACAAATCTGACTAAAGTCAATCATTTTGATTACACATGTATTATCAACATAGGTTGATCTCACTCCAAAAAAAAACAACATATAAACCCCCTTCACTTTCAAGTTTCATATCTTTTTCATTACTTGTCCGTTCTCAATGATTTAAAAAGATTCAGATGTGATATTTTAAGATTCACAAACTTTCTTTGAATTGTAAAAACAAAAAAAAAATGTAGAACAAGTTTAAAGGCAAAAACGAAAGCCGCACCAACATGTGGTCAATTTTTGCATATCACCCCATTCACTTTCAATGAACATATCTTTTTCATTTCTTTATCAAATTGAGAAGTTTCTATAATATTGGATGTGCCAAGAGGAGAAATCAAACCTTATCAAACTTGACCTAAGATGCAAGGTTATGCATGAAATAAGTGGGACATAATGTGGATTTGTTTTCTGGCAATGTGTGAAGGATTGTTGCATCGTTTTGAAAGTACTAAAGATGATTTTTTGACTTTTAGTATGTGGCTAAAGAATGTGATGCTACCAAAATTTTGAGATGTTTGCCTTTCTTGTTTTTGAAATTGTTCAACTACAAGACCCAAGCAAAAACAATAGCTACATTTTAAGTGCATGATGCATCGACAAAACAATGTGGAGTAAAAATTTGTTCTTCCTTGTGTAGAAAATTCTTAAACCCAAAACCAGCAAAAAGTTGTCCTTGTGCATGGAACTCTTAAATCCAAGTTGGTTTAGTGAAATTATACATGGAGTCTTGAATTCCTAGGGGACATTTAACTGCTTCCTTTAACTATTCGAATGCTTTGGGAATTCTTATAAGCAGAGATAGATAAATCGGGGCGTCTCACTAGCTTCTATGCACATGAGGTACATATTATGATGATCTGTTGATCCCAGCCTCGACTAGGGCAAGTCTTGTGGTGCGGTCTTTGGATGATCTCACTGATTGATATGTTGCAGAGACACAAGGCTTACATTGTGCAAACTATTAACACTAGTAAATTTCATGCGTGCTGGTCCTAGCTAATCTAACCATGTCCTGCAACGAACAACCAGCCTAAACCTTAAGGCACAACCTAAGTCAAGAATTTCAATGTGATGCACAACGATGTTTCAAATCTCAAACAATCATCATCTCTTGCAACCGACAACCGGTCCCATCTGAAGCATGAACTTAAAGTCGAAAATTTCAGTGCTACGCAGAACCTTCCAAATCTCATACATCTTCGCACTTAAGGGAACATGTTCCTTGGCACATTTCATCATTAAATGTTCAATGTCGAGAGATCCTGTAAGCACTACAGAGTTACTAGCTCCAGGGGAGTCTCCTGTAAGAGCGTGTTGCTGGAGGACAGTGTTTGGTGATCAACCTCTGAAAGATGTGAACATGTTTGCATGGTCATTGTTCACTAGGTTGATCTAACACTGTCCATCTCCTACTGATTACCGTGTAGCATAGCTTGACCAAGTTTATTGAAGGAGAAAAAACTTGATTTCTTGCTGGTGGTGGTGGTTTTTTTTCCTTTCTTTTTGGCAAAAGTTTTTCCCTAGTTGGCAAATTTATTTTCAAATTTGTTTTGAAACTGGCTAAAAATGAGTTTTTTGAGTTATATAGTAACAAGGTTTTGAAAAAATTTAGAAAGATTTAAAAAAATTGCAAGGTTCTACAGGAAGGTTCCAGTAGGGTAGCCAAAAACATAAAAAGATGCTTACAGTTTTTTACTTTCATATTTTGTTTGTATCCAGATTTGGCTAAATCCTCTCTAGGATGGTTGCCACTTCAGCCGTGTCACAAAATTGGGGGAGGGAGTTGGACTGTTCCTTGCTGGCTAGAGAAGTGTTACATGGTGCTGGACCCTGCTTACATCATCTTGGAATTTACTTGCATAATTTCATTGAGCTGAGGGTTGATCTGATCCGTGGGGTTCACACCAGTTTTGGGCGGTTCTCACCCTCCAGCTGAAAACCGGCGCCAGTTTTCAGTCCAGTTCTCAGTGAGAACCGGCCAGCGAGAAACTGTCATGAGAACCGGATTGAAGGTTATCACTTGGCATCCAATCTAAAAACTGGA
Source organism: Sphagnum contortum (assembly GCA_963920785.1). NCBI lineage: Eukaryota > Viridiplantae > Streptophyta > Sphagnopsida > Sphagnales > Sphagnaceae > Sphagnum > Sphagnum contortum. Next base: position 3,139,415 of record OY987282.1, read on the forward strand.
TCGGTTCTCATATTTTGAGAAGGGTCCGGTTCTCATGGTAAAAAATAAAAAGTAAATATTAACGTTATCCAGAAAGTCATGCCCCCTTGAGCCTGAGTTGCAGTCCCCATTTGATGGGTCATGCCCTCTTGGCTGTGGTCCGCAAAGTCATGGAATTTTATTAAATAAGAGTATTAAATACTGAGAACATTGCATTAAATGCATCATGCTTGAGAACATTTATAGCTACAGCACACATACGGCAGTGATTGGTTGAAAGAGTTCAGGAAAAGAAAGGACAGGGCAAACTCAGTTTAGCACCACATTTGCCACTAAACTGAATGTCACAAAAAAAACGTTGATTGTGAGAAACGAAACACAAAAAAATAAAAAGGCATATAATATACATAAACCATGATTTGTGAGAACCGACTTGTGAGAACCGTTCTTCAAAACTGATGATTCAAAATTCTGTGAGAACTGCTAACTCTGAGAACCGCCTAACCAAAATTTAAAAAAAAATTCTGATAATGGAGGCGATTCTCAGAATGGGAAGTTTTTTTAATAAAGAACCGGGGCAATTCTTAGAACCTGCCCCAAAATCCGGAACCGAGGGTTCTCAGGAAAAAGTGAGAACCGCCCAACACAGGTTCGGACTCTTTGGACTTGTAGCGAGCTTGAAAGCAAAACCTTATGGCAGACACATCACCGACAGGAAATCCGGCCAGAGTGAACAAGCACACCAGCACATCATCCACTGGGATGTTTGGTATGACTCAGTTGTGGATGAACCTCAACTGAGTTACTATTTGGTTTCACCTGGTAACCCATTCTGTAGGAAGTAGGTCATATGTATAGGTAGATAGGTAGGAAAATAGATTTCATACGTAAATAAATGGTTTGTACATAGGTAAGGACTGCTTTTATTACCTATCTATTAATTCAAACCTGCATATGTGGGGAAAGTTATGGATGAAATTACATGAATGAAAGATGTGAATATAGTATTGACCTGGCCTTCAGACTTAGCCTCATTCAAATCATCATCTAAATATTGATGAAGATTTGATATCTAGACCAAGAACTGATTGGGATGGACATTTAGGTTGAACGCGAGTTAGAAATATGACATATATGACACAAAAATTTCACTCAAATGTAAATGAAATGAAATTAGAATTAAATTCAGATTTAACCCAAATCAATTAAACATCATACCGATTATATTATAATAAAAATACATACTACAGATAATATTATTAAAAATCTAAATCAAGATCACATGGAGATAATCACAACTTAGACAAATTGAATAGAAAACTTGAAAAGTTCAATCTTTTATTTAATGGCACCCCTTTAAAGCCCCCTTTGATTGCACCCCTTTGGTCCTCTCCCCTTAAAAGTGTTGATTCCCATATCTTGCTAAAACTATGTATTTCATCCATAGAGCAACTTACTTGTGGATTATTAATAGGAAGATAATAAAATAAGCAACTGAGCTAACCACCATGGCTAACCATTGTTAACAAGTAAGGAACAAAAACTCAATAAAAAATTATTTTCTGATCACTTATCGTCCTCCTTCATGGTGTGGTAGTGGCTGCTGGTTCACTCTAGCCCAAGGATCCCTTCCCTTTCCTCTCAAAATGTTGTGGATGATTGTTCAACATATTCAGAGTCATTTGGATCAACTGACTCATAAATATTGATCTAGGTTGCAAAATTTATGATTAGTGTGATCCATTGTTGTGCTATTATTTGAATTTATAAGAATTTTTGATTTTGGTTGTTTAATCATTTGAGAATTAGAGAACCACTGGTCCTAGTTATTTCAAAAGCCTTAAAGAATTGACTGTTTTCATGCAAGAACTGGCAATGAAATTGGCAGTTTTGTGGTGGGTTATTTGATTTTTCAAGCTTTTTGAGAACTAGGATTATATACCTGAACCTGGTATTTGATTTTTTTGAAAATCATGGTTATGAATCTTAACAACTATAATTATAATTGTTAAGGGTTTGTTTTTTATTTTTATAACCATCCAGCACTGGTGTGAACCTTAGAGCCTGGGATTCCAAGAGACATCCAATAGTCTCAATATAAATAGACTGCCAATAAGCTAGTGGCCAATTATCAAAACCACATACTCAAGTATGCACAAAAGTTTTGTGTTGGTACATTTTAGCATCATGTAATGAAATGTTTGTCCCTGGCTTCCATTCTAGCTCACCCAAAGACCAATTGACAATTTTTCTCCTTAAAAAACAATTGAAACCTCAACAGCCACAAAATGCCTAGGTTTTATGCCGAGCTCAATATGTTTTTATAAAGTGGACTGGGGATCCTATAGGATTACTGCCCGAATGTCTACCAATTCCCAAAAAGTGATAAAGACGTTGAACTATGGCCTATATACAATAACAAAATATGTGATGAATTAAATTTTGGATTGAAGGGCATGCAAGAGAGTCTGAACATTCAGATCTCAAAAGGTCTACCACCTGGTGACCTGGGCATATGCTTTCCAATCTCTGTCTAGATTCTGGTAGTAGTTTACTTAATATGATATCATATTGTAGCTTATAATATGTGCTGAGTTTGAACCCAAGACAATCAACTCTGAGGAGTTGTGTGAGTAATAGTTTTTTTCTTGGTGAATTTGCACATTGTGGTGACAAAAGTTTTTTGAAATTATTTTCAGTTTAAATTCCCAAAAATACCAAAAGTTTGGAGAAAATTGCCAAACTTTCTAAGTCACAATTTTTTATAAAAAAATTTGTGTGTGATGCTTCATCTGTACCTTCGTATTACTAAGTACAATATATTAGTTTTTCCTTAACTAATGTGAATGAATATCCATTCCATATGTTCCCACTCACTGTAGCAGAGGCAAGTTGTGCTCGGTAATATCTAACCACATAAATCAGCTAGCCCACATATAACATGGCTGGGCCCCGTACGTTTCCAATTATTATTGATTGGTTCCTTATCTAGGTATAAATGTACTGATCGATCTTGGAAGATATCCTTGATTAGGTCCCTTCATGCAATGTAGTGTGAACCAATGTCGTTTGATTTGTTTTAAACTTTTTTGGCATTCATCCTTGAGCCCAACACAACTAACAATCAATTCCAAAGATTTTTTACTTTGGCTTGCATCTAACTTAATAAACGACCTCTCATTACAGCCTTGTCTGGGAGATAGCTAGAAAACTATGAAAAGGTCATTTCATTTTGTAAATTGAATGCAAACTATGTTTATTTTTCATTTCTCCTCCAGTGACAGCTAGGGTTCTTTTCTCAAAATTTTGATAAAAAATTGGCAAGTTTTTTTGAAAAAATAGCAAAATTAGTGAAATTTATACTAGAAAAAGAAAAAAATATCCCAAAATTTTTGTCAACAAAATTTGTAGGAAAAAGTAATGATGATTACAACAATCTAAAAAGAAGTGAAGATAAGTGTAAGTTGGGCCAGTGAAGTGAGCCAAAGGAAGAACAACAATTATATGCTGGAATTCCATACATGTAATGTAAGCATGGTGAAGTTAGTTAACTGTACATTCAAAAGAAAGAAAGAAAAAGGGGGGAAAAAGGAAAGAACAAACCAAGAGATACTCTACTTCAAAGGTGGGACCCTGAGTGAAGTTGAGCGAGCAGATTTCCAAATGGAGTTTGTATTGAAACCCATAGTTCTATGATGCATCAGTATGCTAGGGTTAAACAAAAGTAGATGTGAAGAAACGTAATATAGCTGAATTGGCCATGGCCCATGATCACCCCATTGTACATGAGCCACCAACCCAAACTATTTATTTTTAGGTTTAAGTAGGGAGTTATAAGGAGTTAAAGGATAAGTCCATGACACCCCTGGCACCATCACCACAGGCCCAAAACCAGTCTAAACACTAATTATATTGTCACAATCCAAAGAATAAATTGAAATTTTTAAGTTCTATCTCTACAGTAGTTAATTATATTTTTGATCAAAGTGTTTTTATAACTAGACCTGTATTGGATAAGCATCCACCATGATGCCATGGTAGTTATACTTGCAAGCTAGTAGACATCTTTTTGACGTAGATGTGTGAAGTGTTAGACATGTGATTGTGAAGTGTGAAGATAAAATGGAAAGATTATAGTGAACAATTTATAGCAATGGGAACAACAACCTCTGGTTGAAATTAAAAGGCCATGAGGAAAAACAAAAGATGTGTACAATGACTGGATAGCTATCAGTTGACATAACAAGCCCATTTCAATTTTGTGATGTAGCCAAATTGGCAGTATAATACCTATGAAAATTTTAATAATCCTTTAATATTTTGGCTAATTTTAGAACCGGTTGTAAAAATATGGCGATTTTACATTATCATTTTTCAAAATATGGCAAATTAGGACCATGTTTTCAAAAAATCCTTAGTATGTGTCCAGGTAAAAAGGAAGTGAAAACATTAGCTCAAAAACACATACTAATGAGGAGAAATCAAGAGACGTGCACAATGACTGGATAGGCTCCAGCAATGAAGAGAATATGTAATTTTCTTCTTTGACCTCAGAGTCCTTGTCTAATGAATTATTGTCTAAGTACGGGAACTTTCTATTTTGAATGGTCAGTAAACAATTGCAATGCAAAGAAGACCTGCATTAATGACAATCAAATCTCAGTGGTTACCAGCTGTTACTCTGGTTTAAACAACTGCAGGCAAGGGATTAAGGAATCCTCAAGGTTTTTTTTCCATTTTTGTGATCTAGCTGAACTGGCGATCATCCATAATATAGTTTACCCAAACTTGGACATATTTTAAAGATTTCTTCACTTTTTTGGCTACACGCGAGAAGACAATAGAGAAATCCGGAGATTTTTTTAAAAAAAACTGTAACAAAATTTGGCAGTTAGAAACCAAAAAAGCACAATATTTTTAGCCATTTTGAAAATAAATTTAGCCAGAAAGAAAAAAAAGGTTGAATTATTATTATCCTTGTTGTTAATTACTCTGGTTTAAAACCACTGTGGGCAAAGGATTAAGGAATCCTTGTCCTCGCTAGGAAGAAGAAGGCATCTGATTCCTTGCTGAGAGGTGGGAAGAGTGGTATCACTGACTGATCTTCCATACATTCTCTAACCGGGATCATCAATGAACTTTTTCCCTCTCCTTCACTAGCGCTCTCTCTTTAAGGTGGTGAACTCTAGAGTTTGGAGCTACTCTTCCGCGTGTGTGCGTCTGCTGCGAGACTTGTGTAATCTCTACACAACGAAGAGCTCTCTCTCTACCTCTCCAGCTCTTAGGCCTCTCCAGCCACAATATTTCCGTCTCTGGTTTAGAGGTATTTTTCTCTTGCCAAATGATTACAAACACATGCATTTGCCATTTTTGCATTGGTCGTTTTTCAACAAAGACTTTGTAATTATAGTGGTTTTGAAGAGTGTTGCCGAATTTGCAACGAAATGAGAGAACGAAAACTCGATTTTTTCTATTATGTGCAGTAGCAACAGGAGGTACAAATGCCGCTGATAGAATTCTCATATTTTGTTGTAACGTTGTTCATGCTTTCTTGCAGATTGCCGTGCGCGCGATATTTCGAGGCCGTCGTTAAACATGAAGTTTGGGAAGCGACTGTTGCGAATCGTCACGATCATGCCTTCACAGTACAGAGAGAAACTGTTTCTCGACTATGATATGCTGAAAGGGAATATCAAGGATTTTGTGAATGCCACCTTGGCCTTCCGTAACGACGAGCCAGCTACTGCTGCTGTCTGTGCCTCCCTTGAAGACGGCGATAATGACACATCTCATGTACTGTCTCTTCTTGCAGTTGAAGAAGAAAATACCCAGGTGGGGCTCCTGACAGGAGAAGAGGGTGTCGAGGAGGTTGAAGGAGAAAACACCCAGGTGAGGCTCCTGACAGGAGAAGAGGGTGTCCAGGAGTTTGAAGAAGAAAATACCCAGGTGGGGCTCATGACAGGAGAAGAGGGTGTCCAGGAGGATGCCGAATTTAATCAGTTCATGGACTGGATCGTTGAAGAAAATGCCCAGTCGCGGTTGGCAGAACCAGAGGTTGAAGAAAATACCGAGGCGGAGCTGATAGAATCAGACGTGGATGTCCAGGAGCTGGTTGTCGAGCATATTGAACTCATGAACTGGGTCAGCATTGGGTTCCCTGGCATGGCTCCGGACGTCGAGCCTATTGAGCTTATAGACTTGGTCAGCACTGCGTATCCTGGTATGCCTCTGGCTTTGGGTCTTGATTATGGGATTTCTCCCCACCCCATATGGCAAAGCGTAGACAGTTGGGAACTGCGTAGTGGGTGGTGGCCTAGCTATGGTAATGAAAAAAATTCTCAACCCCTGGAGCTCATGTTAGGCGATGGTGTAGACGGTCGAGTAGAGAAGCAGGGTGGTGGTGTCGACCTCGACATTGTCGAGCCAAAGCAATGGCATTCCGGTATAGAGGGTGTGGACCCAGAAGTCGAAGCCTTCATCTATCAAGTCTTCCACTCAGAAGGAGACAATGCAGCTGATGACGCGCATATTCTTTCCTACCAAGTCACAATATTCAAGCGCATGCTCGATGGAGAGTTCTTCCAGATCAACAAGATTTTCGTGGCTCTCCACGAGCATAACGTTGCACTGATGGCTGTAAGCCATATGGGTTTTGACATCTTCATTTCCTCTCTGGATCAATATCTTTCAGCTCTGTGTTCGCTCACCTTCATTTCTGGAAACAGTTTGGATGTAGATATGTGAGCATGATAGGTCAGAGACCGATTTAATGTCACGACTTTTGTCTTGGTAGCATGTGTAGCTGCCTGTGCAGCTGTAGCGATATCATGTTGATCATTCTGGAATTAATGCTTGTGCAGAAACTGGAGCTGATGAAGGTAGAGGAGGAGGCTAGGCAAACCAGTCTTCATGCTTCTAGTTCAGTTTCTTCCTGGGACATGCGCAAGCTGCAAGCACTTCAGAGGCGCATCACGCAGCTTTACGTAGATTTCACCATTCTGGATTATTGCAGCAGCGTCAACTATGAAGGTAGAAAGTGCTTAAATTGCAGCTGCACGTGTCTCTGCAAGTGTTTGTAAGCTAGTTAGGCATCCCCAAATTTCCTGGTTGAACAACATTGTTCATGAGGCCTTAGACCTGTGGAGTCTAAGCTGCAGGGGAATTACTTGCTGTGGGCAAAAAATTGCTCTCGAAATTTGTAAAGCGCAAGAAAGAACTAATTCATTCTTTCTCTTAAATTGTGCAGCTGCAGTTAAGATATTGAAAAAACATGATAAGTGCACTGGTTCAGATCTCCGCTGGAACTATATCCATCATGTGGAGGCCCAGGACTTCTACGTTCTGCAGCCACAGTTCCAGGAGTACACCAAGCAATGTAAAAGACTCATGGCTATTGGTGAGCTTGAACAGCCCTCTATGTCTGACGAGGAATTGGACCTGGAGCATGGTGATCTAACTCTGGTCTCTAGGTTGTTGGAGGAGCTTTCAGTTACAACAGAACATGCAAGTTCAACTCACAATGCCCAGTCTTTCCGGCCTCCTGCAAGTGCTCAATTGATGTGCTTGCAAGCTGCTATTGTCAATTGAAAGAGGCCAATGCATGATTTCAACAGAATGAACATTAATGAATGAATCTTTGAGTTTTAGATTATTTTGGCACATGACATGGAGTTAGTTTGCAAGTACTTAAAGCACCATATATACATGTACATTTTCTTGTCGCTGCAAAGTTCTACATGAACTGATGATATTACAGCTCCTTTTGGATCATGTGCACACATTTCTTTCCAGACGTATAATTGTTAATTTGGGGTGTACATAGTTATATGTGGTAACATTAAACTTCATGTTATACAATATGTCCAACTCCATTCATGGCTGCAGGTTCATGACAAAGTATAACCTGGCACAAATCTAGAGACTGTAGTATGAGATTCTGTTATATGTTCTTGAAAACTTCCCCACACAAATTACTTTGAAGATTAAATGAGTTTGAGAAAAGCTTGGAGTGAAGTGTGTCCACCTAAAAACCTATGTTCAAATGGTGCTTGAGTACAGAAACTAGAAACTTCCAGTGCTCTTTTCAATGGGTTTTTAGGTGTTGATGGGCTCAAGAAGATTTAGAGTTTCTCATAGGAGTTTATGGTAACTCTTTTCAGAGTTTTTAGGTGTTCATGGGCTCAAGCAAAAGAGATTCTCATTGGAAAATGGTAACTATTTTTGAGCTTCTCAGGTGTTCATGCCAGGCTCAAAAAAGTCTAAGAGTTTCTTGAGTACATGGTGACTAACGAAAACTAAACTCCTATCCTCTGGGGTAGTTTAATTTGCAAATTATTTGCAGGAGTATTTGATTTTTTGGTGGTGAATTTTCACTGTTAATTAAATTTTCTTTTTTGAAAAAAAAGTTGGAATAATTTATTTACTCAGCAGACTATTGCCAGTTTTGCAAACTCAAAAAACTTGTGGAAAATAAATACTGAAAGGTTGGCGACATCAGAAGTGGGATTTTTGAAGAGAGTTTTGAGGATTTCCAATAATTGTTTACCAAATATGAAGATACTTGTAAGTTGATGTAATATGCATGCCTAGAGAAGGCATGCTCCCCAGGGGCCCCTAATTTTAGGGTCATACCTTCAAGGGTACATGACGTGGCAGAAAATTGGAGGTCGTCCTTTGGAGCAAGCATTCCCACAAAAAGTAGAAAAGGTTTTTCATTGGAAGGTCCCTTCCATTGATGACAGCATCTTCTGCGGAGTGCCTTATCCAGGTCAAGAAAGTTCAAGACTGAGCTGAGGCAACAAAAAATGAAATAACAGAAGCTAATGTCAAGGACTTTTGAGAACCTGGAATAGGCCTGAAAAATTCTGCTTGCAAATTGTTCAACCCATGATAGAAATTGTCACTTGCTCGCTGCATCAAACCTATTAAATTTATTTCTTCATTAAGAAAGAGATGGCAAAATAGAATTTGATACTCACTAAACATTTTACAGCTTAGAATTTCACGAAATTTCTATTGAACATTGCAGGTCAAGAAAATGTGCCAATCTTTTGTCATTTTTGTATGGTGGTGTTGAAAACATAGAAATACTTGTCACTACATCAAAGCATGGCATATACGACTACATTCACGATTGAGTTTGTAGTCACAAGTGTCACAAATAACTACATGACTAGTTAGGAAATACATGATTATCTCATTTATTCATCAGTCATTTTTTTCCTCAGACAAATTTTTTATTCATGATCATGATCATAATCATATAAGTCATATGGTTTTATTTTGATCGTTCATCCTCGCTCATCAGATTAACATTATATATATAGATATATATAACCTAGCCATTCATCACATGACATTTGTCCATGTGATATTGTGCCACATGATGTTAAAATCTAAGCTAGGCTCAAAACATAGGTTAGGTAGGAACTTAGGTGGCATAGTGCAAACACCTCAATCTAAATCACATAAATTATCTAGCTTAGACTATGGTAGATAGGTTGCCCAAAGAAATAAATTGAATTGTTCACCACCACATTGAATTGAAGGCAAATTCTTTGCAAAAAGATCCCATTGGTGTTTAAATTAAAAAATACAAAATGGCCAGACAAAAAGATCCCATTGGTGTTTAAATTAAAAAATACAAAATGGCCAGAGTCTGAGGGGGGGGGGGAACGAAGGCCCACATTAGGAACAAAATTAGGAGACCTAATGGTGACAACACCATAATGTTTTTAGCTTGAAGCTAACTAAAAGCCTAACCACAGAGGCCACCCAAGCTAGGTTGGTACGGCCCTTGGTAAATGGAAAGCAACTCACATAGATCAATTTTGGAGGGCCCATAATGGGCAGGGGGATTTCAAGATTCACTATAGCGTAATATTGAGCTCTTGGTCAAAAGGAAGCTTACTGTCAAAACACTCTAGTTCCTCACTAGGAGTCACATGTTTCTTGAGAATTGCCCATTGGAGCTGTTGAGGCCTTCCTTCCAAGAGCTAGGAATACCTTACCCTAAGGTCAGTTTCGTCATTAAATAATCCTCAAAATAGTGAAATGAAATTTTGTGAAAATATGAAGCTGGCATGTTGAATATCATCATAATTATTATCAGCTACACTCTAAATAATTTCACTACTCATATCACAATATTACAGTAGTCGATGGAAAAAATGATAATTTCAAAATTAGAAAATGAATTTTTTTTTTGAAAAAAATTAGTTGTTCGTTTTGTCAATGTGGAAACTCACCCTAGGCTACGGCAGGCATAGTGACACTTGCTTGATGTATCTTTCAAGTGGATTGTGAAAAGTTCATGTTCAAGGTTAGCAATGGTCTTCCTAATGGTGAGTTTGGGCACATTGGGAGGGTTTTTCCAGGGTGATTACTGGTCCATGTGCTGATGCTATGGCTCTAGAGCTAGATCCTAGTGCAGGAGGTTGAACATCATATTCATTAGAACTTGCTTACCTTTGTTGAAGAGTTTCTTGAAGTGGGGAAGCCTGTTGAACTTTTGGAGAGGCAGTGCATATTTGAGATGGAACAATTGGAAGGCTAGCCGCAGGATGTAACGGTAAAGTCTTCCCACATTACTTGGTCTTGTTGTGCTGCTATGTTGTATAGCTTTTGCTTTTGGGATGTTACTGGTATTTCCCCCTTTCTTGTTCTACCCTTTGCTAATCCCATCATTTATCTGAATAGGCTATTTATGGTTGCTTAAAGTATTTATGTGTTGTGTGTCCTTTAGTCAGAGCTCAAATCTGTGATTGATGAAGTAGAATATGTGGGCCCCTTGAATAGGCAAAGTTGTTATTGTGGCCAAATGTTAAGGCAAAAACATGGTTGGAGGAATGAGACATTTTATGGTTCCATTTACGATGACTGAGAAGACATTTCCATGTGTCCATATTGATGTAAGTTTTACTTCCCACTCCTTTGCTTCAAATTTCTAGATTTTTATGATTAAAAGGATATAGACATGTGGTTCTTTTTATGAAATAATATGTTAAAACTCATAATAAAATTGAAAACATTTGGTAAAAGTTCCAATAATAAAAAAACATGTTTAATTTTAAATAATGTTCAAAAGCATTATCAACAAGTGCTTTGAGTATGATAAAGGATTGTAATAACATGCTAAAATGGTTTCAAATTCACATGAAATTTCAATTTCATGAGTAAAAGAAACACAATTCTTGAATATGGATCATTATTTCATTAAATATAATAAATGGTTGTTTTACAAAATAATGCATGTATGGTTTCCATTGCAGTCAACAATTGTTTTTTATTCTTTTTATTGTGATTACACCTTAAAGGCTATTGAGGGGTTCCCTAGACTATGTAGGTTACTTCAAGAAGCTACCTAGGGGCTATCTAAGCTATCTAAGGCCTACTTAGGGACTACTCAATCCACCTAAGGATTACATATGGGCTTTTCAAGCTACTAGATGTTTATTTCAGGGTTGCTTTAGGCTACCTAAAGATTGCTTTAAGGGTTCTTGAAGCTACTAGATGTTTATTTAAGGGTTGCATAAGCTACCTAAAGGACACATAGACTAGCTAAGCTACCTAGGGATTATATATATTAGGCTTGTTAGGCTACCTAAGTTATGTAAGCTACTTAAGGACTACATATGGGTTACTTAGGCTACTAAAAAGGCCCATTTAAAAATTATTTAGGCTATGTAGGCTACCTAAAGGCATACCTAAAGGTTGCTTAATCTATGTAAACTACTTAAGAGCTACATAGGGGCTACCTAAGTCCGACATAGGCCTATCTAGGGGGTCACTTAAGGGCTGTTTAAGTTATCATGTGGTCATAGGCCAACCTAGGGGCTACTTAAGTTACCTAGGGTATTTAGGTACCTAAAGGTTACTTAATGTATTTAGGCTACCTCAAGGGCCCACCTAAAGTTTATGTGGGGGTTATTTAGGCTACTTACGAGTTCTCTAGGGCTATTGAGGGGTTACCTAAACTATGTAGGATTTACATAGGCCTACCTATAGGGATACTTAAGTTACTTAATGGTTAACTTTGGTTAGGGGTTATTTGGTCCTACCTAAGGTCTACATTAGCCTAATTAGTAAGGGTTTACATAAGCTACATATTATAACAAGACAATATCATTTTTTTAATTAAAAAATTCAAATAATAATTTATATTTGTGCATTAATTATATGGTAAAACCATCCTTTGGTGGTACTATTAAAAACCACCTCACCAAAATTCATTGAAAGGTGGACTTAAATTTTAAAAATTTAATACTTCAATATTTTTAAATTGTGTTTTTTACTATTAACTTGCACCACACGGGCTTTGTATTCCTCACCTATTTATACATTATGAAAACCTTGTAAGCACTTATATAAGCTACACAAGTAAGATATTTGTGTTTCTAAAATGTTTTTGACATGTGTTCTTGATATTTTTAACCCTTTATTATTAAATGCACCATTGTAAAAACAAATATAGAAAATTATATATATATGTTTTATTAACTATACTCATTAGGGTATGGCCCAAATTGTTGATTGAAATTTTTTAAGAAAATTATTACAAATTTGTAAACATGAATGCAATGGCCATGCAAGACTTTATAGTTTTGACTTTAAAAAACTGCTCAAAAATTAATGATTGTTTCAATCCACTATTTATTAATCAAATACAAGAGAGGACCATGTGAGGCCTTTCCTAGAGATTAAAAGAATTTAAAAAGGTGAAAAAACAGGTTTTTTTTATGTTCCTAAACAAAGGAACTTAAAATGTACTTTCATAAAAAAAAAATCTTTGACCAGTCATTTGAAACATTTTAATTTAATTTTCTTGAAATCCAATCAAAGTTTCAAATTTAGCATGACTTTGATATAAATTTTGAAATGAAAAGTCTTTTTGAAATGACTTCTATTTTATTTTTAAGTTGAATGGGTTTAAAAATTTTGGGATTTGGTGTTCCTATTGGTACCACCCAAGGATGGGTTTGTGTTTTATGCTTGGTTATTTACAACCTTTTATGGTTACTACCTTTCATTTCAATTTTTTTAATTCAAAAATATTGATTTCAAATCAAAATTAAATAAAATTTTGTTTTGACCAGCTTCAAGAATTTTTTTAATTGTGTAATCATATTCATCATTACAAGTTTATGTCTAGAAGCAAAAATGTGGCTAATATGACTACATGACTAAGCTAGTCAAATTAATCATATTTTGTCAACTTAATTATAAATGTCAAGTTTTATGTAATGTGCTTTTCATGCTATGCGTTCTGTGGCCTTGTTACCAATTGGCTTAGGCCTTAATTTCTACATGAATGCACAATAAATCATACCTTAGAAGAGAAGGCTTGTTTCTAAGGGTCAAACCTAATTTAATGATGATAGTTGAATCAAGTGTAGTAGCTTGAAGGTGTGGGCTTGAAACTTGCTTTGGAGGCTCAATGTAGTAATAAACCTTCCCGAACATAGAGTACATGAAAGGTTTTTATTGGAATGGCAAAAGGTTTGTGTGTGACTGGTGGAAGGTCCAAGTTGAATTGATGAAAACATATTTCATGATCATGTTGGCTATTCCAATTGAGTGAAAATAAGAAATATTATTCTTGATACCAAGGCCAAATGCTTTTCAAATATTACATTTCACATGTGGCATTTAAGTGTTTGTTTATTATATCATTTTCATGTATTTTTATATTATTTTAAAAATTAGCAGATTCAGCAATCTGGAAAATATTTCAGCAATTTTAGTAACCAAATTTTAGTGATAATCAGCAAGTGGCTGTCAAATTAATCAACTAAAAAGAAATGGGTCCTACAGCCATGATATGAATATTTCAAATTTTGATAGTAAGTAATAAGTACATACTAAGTCTGCCATCATGACCCCATTGTGCCATCTTTCCATTGTTTGTCATGTTGATTGAGATATATCTTAATGGTTTCCACTATTACTATGTCTTTGACTGACGCTTGGTGGTAATTAATTCTGTGTAAGGCAAACCAAGAAAAAAAAATTGAAAACAAATCTCATCGATTCTAGCAGAATCAAACCCTGCACCTAATGCACAAAGAACAGCCCCTACCATTGAACCTTTCCCATTCACCTCTCCTATTCACTAGATGAGGTGCCCCCCAAGTTCAATTTTTATTTTTTTGGCAACCAACCAAATTAATTGAGCCATCACTCAAATGAAGCTGCAAAGGCAACCATTGAACTATGGAGGTCCTCCCCTTTCCCCAAAATATATAGGTGAAAGGAGGACAACATTGGCAAAGCATATGGGATAAAAGTGAGGTGCTGTGGAGAACATGTTGGGGAATACATTAGGAACTCGGGGAACATACTGGCAAGTTCTCATTGGGAACTTAAAGGGAACATAGCGAGAACATATTGGGAACCCAGGGAAAAATGAAAAACATCCTTCTCACCCCAAACTTGAAAGGAAAAAAAGCAAGGCACCTTGAGTGCCTGCTCAGGCCTTCCCATTGGCTGCAGAAATTTCTCTTCCCAAAAGAACTTGTCACCATTTTCGGGCCTGGGCTAATACCCCTTGAAAAAGTTTATGTCTTAATAACCACAGGCAATTCTTCCAGCAGGACCCTATAATCAAAACTCCTAGAGTTTAGTGACCTGTTGAATGGTTTTCTTCCATCAATTTGCCACCCAACCACCCAGGAGCTTCATATCTGTATTTCACTCAAAAGTTTGCATGTGGGTTGACATCGTCAGTTGTTCCAAAGCAGAAGTAAATTGTGGATGCACTACATTGGAAATTGGAATTCTCCTGCCATTGATTCATCTATATTGGGTCATATACAAACACGGTCCAATTTAAGAAAATCACTACCTAGTAGATAGAATTCACATGGCGAGGACTCCTTTCCTTGCTTCCTGAAAAAATATCATCATTGTAGCCCAAGGCAGCCAAGTTCTGTAATGAGATCTCACCAGGTAAAACAATAATCCAGTGTACATATGAGCCTTTTATATATCGATTTTGTGTTGGCAATTGTTTCAATTGCAGAAGACTTGTCACAATTGAATTCCAGGTGCAATCAAGTCTGTATGTCCCAATTTGACTAGCTCATAGTTACTGGATACTGATGTAAGATTTCTTTGTTACTAGGTTCTGAATATGCCCAAATCCCAATGTGAAGTAACTGATAACTTGTGCATAGCTCTTTCCCATTTCTTTTTCACCTATCTCATTGTGTTATGCACTCTTGGTCCCCAGCAAATTGGCACCAATAACCACATAGCCTATTATGAAATAATGGCTTATTACTAAGAGTACAAGGTGGATAGTAATAACATGGAATTGTTTTCCAAATTTCTTATATAATTAACTTCTCTAGTTCTTGAAAGCCACTCATGTATTTTTCTCAATCATGTTTATTAATGTGAACTACTGAAATTGGTATTTCCCACACTTGGAACTTCCAGGAGTCTTAAATGCAAGAAAATTTCCATGCACATGGTCTTCCCAAGGGACAGATTCACACCATGGACAGAAGGTCAAGTTCATATGCTTTACAAAAACAATCTTTGTTGAGATATAAGGGATAGCACTGGAACTGTTTTTTTTTGGTCTGAGAAGGGAGTCGAGGGTCAAAACTGATACTGAGAAACAGCTATATGAACAAAGAAAATACAAGTAAAGCAATGATTAAATAACATGGAAGTACTTTAGCATTACTTGTGTTAAGTATAAGAGCTTCAGTTTTATAACCTTGAGACGTGCAGCTAAACCACAATATTAAGTTGCCTTATATCTGGATTGCTTACAAATTGCTGATCAGTGTGTGCAGCCAGCTCTATGAGATAAGGTCTGATTGCTATACAGCCGTACAAAACATACAAAACACTATGCCTGGACGAGACACTCAGCACGAGAAGTGCTTCATACAGAACAGCTAAATACTGCGAAAAGAAGGATATGGTGTTTGCACACGTAAAGTCCACCACTAAAAAAGTTGTACACTCATGCAAGCTATCTAATTCAATAATATAATTTTTAGAATGCCCATTTAGTAAGTACATTCCATTTTCACACTGTAGAACTGCATCCAAAAATTACTTCCAACACTCAAAGATAGCATGCATTGTCCAAAAGAAGATCCTCTCTCATGATCTTAAAGGATCAATATATACCTTGCATCAGCAGAAAGAGATAAGTCATATAAATGGTGATATCATCATGTAAATAGCAAGACTTAGGTCATGGAGCTTGATCTCAGTCATGGGGAATTCAAACTAAGAACTCATGTGAATAAGAAGGAAGAGTGACAAAGGAAGACCAGTCATAGCCAGTCATCAATGCAGCGGCCCAGCTGCTTGTAAGCTCCAGGCTCATAAAGTCAGTATAAAGCATAATTCTGTTTCCGTTATCATCGCTTCACGAAAGGTGACGAAATCCTGAGTCTTCACATAGTCCATATACGTCGAGGTAATCTCTGACCCCGTGCGCTGATCATGCTCTTGCAAGATCGTTTCGATAGCTGCACATGGGTACGACATCCAGCTGCTGCATTATTCAAAAGGATCTTTTCTATTACCGACTAGCACCATTAACTATATTATGTCTCAATTTCACCCTTAATGTTGCTATCTATCCCGTCCATTTTGGAAATAAATATGTGTGTTTGCGTGTATGTATCTATGTATACTTTTAATGTAATGCATTCTTTATGGTTACCATCTTCGTTTAGTGACATGGAATCCTGGCATAGGCTCTTACCACTTGGCTTGACATCTTGATGCAGTTGACTAATAAGAGTGCACAATCACTGTTGAATGCAGCATCTAAAAGTGTTGGAACCAGCAGCAATTACAGAACAACGTCATGTACCTTTGTAGTTGATTTTGCTGAAGATTATCAGCTGGTACATGTAGGTAAAGAGTCGGTGCGTTGCCAGCCTAATCTCTTCAAGCTCTTCCGACCTAACCCGACCGTAAGGGAAAGCCGCAGGTTTGATCAGTTTCTGCCTCCTTTCCGCCTCTTGCCTCATAAGCATGTAGTGCTGCAACACCAAATCGGAGTATGAGAATCACCTATGAGAAAAAAAACTGAAAGCAAGAGGCAGATGAAAGAAACGGATAGTGGCCGCGGCATCACTCACATTTGCCGCTCGGGCTTGGCTACGATGAGTCGACACCAGAAAATTGTTCATCCTAGCGATCTCCAGATTGAGCAAACTCGTGAACTGGTTCACTTCGAGAGAAAGGTCTTTCGGTGTGCCATCATCCGACGGTTGAGCAGGAAGACAGTACAGCGTCGCACTCTCGCCAGCTTCAAGCTTCAAGAACGATGCTATTTGCTCGGATAGACCTACACTTGGGTCCAGGAAACGATCTATTTGCTTCCTCAGAAACAGAAAAGGTAAACACTTTTCTTTATAAAGCGGGGGCATGTCCTGGATCGCTTCATGAAACCACTTCATGTCTAACCATTCTTCGGTCCGCGCCATTCTATACTCGATCAATGATCTCCTCCTCAACAAGTTAAAGAGATCAGAAGAAACGTACTCGAGAGCCTAATAACACAGCGTCATTCAATTCAGAAGCTCATGAAGGATCCACTAATTATGTGCGCGCGCTATGTGCACTGAAGAATGTCCACAATATGCTACTGGTGAGCATGCGCGTCGAAACCCTCAACTTTATCTATATGCAAAGTAGGACCACATGAGGTTATAATGTCGTACAATTCAGAAGCTTCTGAAGGATCCACTAATCTGTGGCTTCTTTTGCACTAAAGAATTCACACACGGGTACTACAGGTGAGTATGAAGAGTGCTCTTAACTCGCAACTTTTAATTATAGACTACATGCAAGGGCCAATATATAATGTAGTGTGCTGTGAAGGCACAAGATCCAAACATCTCTTTTGAAGTTTTAAAGAGATTTTTCTCAATGAAAAACACCTAGCTTGCATACCGACTCATAGTAGAACAGACCAAGCTCACTGAAATCTTTTGCAGCTAGAAGAAAAATTTTAAGGGGAAAGGCATGGGAATCTCTCCCCGTCGGTCGAAGGGGGAAGGCACCACCCGTTGAAAGTAGTTGTCCAAGTGTTCCGGGTCAGCACCAGAACCCCTAAGATCATCCGGCGCAAAAGGAGGGATTGATGAAATCCAGATGTGTCAGAAAGCAAAAAAAAATGGGGAAAAAGGAAAAATCCGTTAGCTGTGCTGGTTCTAAAATGACCCTTGGTCGATCGTGAGCAGTCGCTCTCAAATTCCGTAATGGCATTTACAACCGGCAAAGCCCTACTTATGGTTAAAACAAAAAATGTAGGAAGATAAAGCACGATTCTCGCAACGGCCCAGATTACGTGAAGAAAGATGTTACCGAATGCTGAAAGAAGCGCGGAGACAGAACTACTTGGCCATGTGTAAAAAGAGCCTGTAACATCCTTGCAAGCTTAGCGTTATTCGAACTCTAATAAAGATCAAAGTAATTAGAATGTGAGATTCAACTAAAGTTGCTTCGTAAACCAATATTACTATTTTTCTAGTTTCTTATAGAAATTTAACCAGTTGCATTGCCGCACATGGTCCGTTATCCGTTTATAGTTTATAGAGAGTTCTGGAGGGAGACAGACAGCGAAGTCCCTTGGAAGAAAACAACTCCTCACCCGTTCTAAATGGCCCTAATTATTTTCTATTAATAATTGATCAATTGATTGGTCCATAAATGAGCGGCTATCTGCAACACGCATGGTCAGAGTTGAGAAGTGTGATAAGAACTAAAAATGGTCTTTAACTTAGGGCACTTGCTCTAGGTTGCCTCTGCTTTTTCGCTCCAGTGCTGAGGTAGGAAAGCAATTTGAATTGTGCTATGTACCTATTATTCATCAATATAATTCAATATATATCACTATAAGTCATCACTTTACCTACCGAGAGCAACCCGTGAGAACTCTCATTGAAGTCTGTGATCATGACATGACTCGACCTGAAGAGGATTGCCATCAGCTCTGTAGTAGCCAGAGATCAACTGTCTAACTACTATCTAGTCTGTGGATCTTAGCTAGTATAGAAGATAGAAAGCTGCTAAATTAGCTGTTTCTAAAGGGTGTCATGATCTTGGTGGCACTTACGGTGACTCCTTAGTCTACAGGTAGTTGAAATCTTTTACTTCAAATCTGACCACCCACCAAGAGTTAGACCCACAAAGCTCGCTTGCAACTTACAGGTCTCACTCAGCGAAGGGAGAGCCAAGCTAACAGCCTATAGGTCTCACTTCGGGACGGTAGTTGAGTCTTCGGTGTACGGATGGTTGTGTTTGAAACGCTTGAATTCACGTCTCGTGAGGCTGCACAGGAAAAATTGAGGATGAGAGACAACCTCATAAGAGTCGTTTTTCATAGCTCCTTGATCAACATGGAAGATCGATGCACGACCTGCTTACGATTTTTTTCCTTTTTCAGATCCTATTGCTGACATGTGGACGGGCATGACGAGTTATAATCCATTCCTATCAGAGGTCGAGTGTGGGATGACAGTGTTATCCTGGTTGCAAGGATCTCCATGGAAGATCGCCCACCCTAGGGCTCTCACAAACAACTTTTTAAAAGCCCTAAAAATACACCAGCTAGAGTTTTCACCCGAGGTTGTTACAAAAATCATAAAGCTCAGTTCCAGTTCTTCTTGCCACGCAGCCATGGTCTTTACATACAGTTAAATCTCTAGCATGACGGGCATTACTAGATTTGGGCTGCCATGAGCTTCACCTCAGGAGGACCCTTATTATGCTAAAGACCCCCATCCTAGGGGCTTTACAAAGCACATCGCTTATATGGAACAAGCCTCAGGGATGCACTGACTACACAAACCCTAAGTCCTCAGCATAAAGCTGGGGGATGATAAGAGTGTAATTTTTCTTAGTTCAGTTTGGATGATGTGTGGAAAGGAAACAGTTTCCCATTTAGTCCCATAACTAACCACATTGGTACCAACTATTAACATGTATGATCTCATTACTTACCTAGGTAAGTACCCTACCTTCCCTAAGGACTGCCTATAGTACCTGCCTATGTACAGGCTAGGTAGTATCTGGTGAAAGTAGAAGGATAAGTTACCAAGGTTCAGTTGTTATTTAACCGCAACTGAGTCACAAGGGGTTTCCAATGGATGGTGCATTGGTGGATGGTTGGGTAATCTTCCTTTTTTGGACAAAAAAATTGTCAATTGATTTTTCAAAATTAATTTTGGAAAATAGTTCATTTTTGAGGTTTTCTGTCACCATATTCCATAAAAATTTCAGATACTTAATTGTCACATTTTTATATCATTTTGCAGTGGACTTTAGGTTTAAAGGCCTCCATAAATTCAGTAGCATATGTGTAAACTCTATTGTGACTCTCCAAATCTATCCCCTTATGTTCAATAACTATTTAACATGTAGTCCACCACATAAACACTTTAGTTTAAGAATTTCTTCTCAATTTCCAAATTGCAAAAAAAGGCGTAATTAACTAGATCATGTGATGAAATTGGATGGAAAAACCCAGCTAACACAAGTCCTTTAGTTCTTTAATTGTGATCTCACCCACATGAATTGTGCATGTTTATAAGAAAAATGATCATGTTTTAGGAAGCCCTTCAATTTTGAAAAACCATTTCTTTTTGTTATAACAAACAAACAAGTCTTAGGGTCACTACCCATGTGCCCCCTCCATTCACATGGCATATATCATAATTTATAGTAAAGTACATTTTGTCTCATGTTGTCATTGCTTGCATTTTAAACCAATTTAAGGATCATTGGTTGTTGAATGTTGCTTTGAATCTAGTTATATTTATGAGCATAAAGTTAAAAAAAGAAACAAACCATCCCCTAAATTATCAAATGCTTTGATTGACAATGATTATCGTGACCCTAGCTTTGGGCTCCCAACCAAGGCAAGGGCGTGGAAAGGTGCAGGTTCAAAGTGCAACCTGTGAATCACATTCACACTCTTGGGAGTGCAAGAGAGTGTGAGGGAATGAACCCGCACACTCCCAAGTGGACTCCCATTTTGGGAGTTGAAGTCCCTATGGAATCCCAAATCTTCAAAGAGGAATTAGAGGGGCCAAAACTCATTAAATTGAAAACTTCCTTATAATATTAAAAATCTCTTAAGATGTAGATATTTAAAATGAACTCGCATGATCCATTTGAGTACTTACAACACAAGTTATGGCCGAAAAAAAGGTCGGAAATCAAAGTGTCAATATGACTTCCAACCATTAAAAATCAGGAATCATCCTAAATTACATTTGTGCAAGTGGTGTGCCATATATCTTTGGAAAACTCACAATGAACATTACAACTTTGCTTTAGATCTTGTCTCAATCAAAGTCTACACAAGAAGTTATGGGCTTCTAAAATGATAAAAGTCCCAATTTTGAGAATTTTGAAACTTTCGACTTGGGAGTTTCAAAAAAAATGACATTTGGGTGCAACTAATAGAAGTGAAATTTAAATTCTTTCAAAATATTTCACACTATTGTAACAACATGTTTGCATTTCACATGCCTATGTTCACTATTTTTGTTTTAAGTCTTCAACAAACTTAACATTACGATTCATTCAAATATTAGATTCATGGTTATTGCATATAACCAGAATTTACACTTCATAATACATTATAAAAAATTCCAAAAACAAAACTACAATTCATTTCATCATAATCTAACACTACAAGAAATTACACACAAAAGATGAACATAGAATTCATTATAGAAGTTTATGCTTCTCCGTATTACTGAAAACAAAAATCCAAATTACAACGTAATCCCATCTTTCGTTAAAGAAAATCCCCAAACTAACACTTAAAATATGTGTTATATCAAAACAGAGTATGTGGTTTTCTACCATAAGTACCTCCAACTCTTCTTATTCTTTTCTCAAAACAATATTTTTTGTCTCATCTTCTTCTCCTCTTTTTGTTTTCTAGAACTTTCCCCCTTTAGATTCATCCCAAGTCACATCATAATGATCAAAGCAATAAGAATTCAAAATTCAAACTAAAAAAGTTCCTTGATTAATCCTTATACTAACTACTTTGTTCATCCTAAATCACATACTCAACTTACCCCCTAAACATTAACCCCTTTGTACTTTGGATTCCATCCTTGACATCTTTATAAAATGACAAAATTGAAATGATAATATTTTATATCCTTGTAAACATTTGTTTCTTATACTACAATGTTATAATCCCAATCTACATAGAAACCAATGGTTTTATATCTACGTTTTGCTTTGTAGTTCCGATCTCTTCCCCCACTAATCCAATTTGTCATTTGATGTCTACATGTTGTATCTTGGATATCTTTTCTTCTAGTGTTGGAAAAGCTTCCACCTTGTTATGCACCTTGTTTAGTTTGAAAATGTATCACACATAACATTTAAATGATATAAATGTATATTTTTTGCATTATGTTCATTTACTCATGAAATTGTCGTCCTATGAATTTGAAGTCATTTCATTGTGTTATGAAGGTCTTTTTGTATATGCAAAGGACTTGTTGATAGGTGCTAAAAATAACCATAAAATAAGAACGTGTTTTATTATTATTCAAACCTTCACCAAAATGCTTTCAAATTTTGTATGAGCTTTAATATACTTCAAAACAAGTGGGCCATGTGTCCAATCATTCAAAAATAGTTTTACATGCTTATATGGAAACCTTTTTACATGATTGGTTAAAATGGTTTCAAATGTGTTTAATGACTAAAATAGTTCATAATTTATAATCATGGCTAAAAGAAAAGTTGTACATTTGATTCTAATGTAAAGCATGATCTACAAAAATAAAATTATTTATTATGTTTTGGGTCATATTTGGCCTCAAATTTGATATTTAATCATTATCGAACTTGAAACGTTATTTTTTTAAATGCATTATAAACCAATACACAAAGGTCACATGTGCAATCTAATTTTTGAGAAGGACTTAATTACCGTAAGTGGTTCTTCTTATTGTGATGGCACCCATGTCATTAATCAAAATGCAACATTTTGGAATACAAATATTCAAAACAATAATAGGGGAAAGAATAAAAAATAACATAACTTGCATTGTATTTTGTTTTGACTAGTGTGTTCAATTTTTTAAGCTTGAGTCCTATAGTAATGCAAGCCTTCATCCATGATTCATGTCTTCCTTTCCTTAACTTTTTATGCCATGTAATACATTTTTGCAAAGTTTCTTAGGCATATTTAACAAAAACACATTTCAAACCCCTAAAGAATTTTTCTTCAACAATTGTATATTAATAAGCCTTGAAGAAGGCATGTCGAAAGTAAATCCCTTGAAAGCTTTCCATCACACCCAAAGTTTCACAAGTTACTATTAACCTCAAACTAGCTATCATGGTATTCAAATTTGGATCTTCATCTTTAACATAAACAAAGAATTTTTTATTTAAACCACATTGTTCTAAAAAGTCTTGTAGATTTTTGCTAATGCTTGCCTTGATGTCTCAAATGTGTCAAATAAATTAATTGTAATTAATGTGATTAAACATCCAATCTTATCTTGAGAAATTCACAACCAAAGGAAAAAAATCATTTGCCCCAAATCAAAAATTTGTAGTAACATAAACACATTTTGCTAGGACTGGTAAAACATATGTTTAGTTTGTCTTCTCAACTAAATTTGCTAACATTTTTTTATTAAAGGTTTTTCTAAAAGGGAAAACAACATGAAGGCATGACTATATTACTAAACATTTCAACTAAATACTTTCAACAAACTAAATGGGCAAATGGTTTTTGATAACTAATAAACCAAATCCTCCATGAAATCCTTTTAGTGCACATTATCTTTTTTGTAAGGGTTTATTGCCCCCAAAAAATTGGAAATGACACTCGCATTCACTATAAACCTTTTCTTTGCAAGTTGATTTTCCAATGGACTTTTGAAGTTGTTCATTTCTTCCTCAATTGTTTTGACAATTAGTCCATGGTTTACATCCATGCGTTTTTTTTAATACAATTATTCCATTGTTCTTGAAATATGAAACAAGACCTTTCTTAACTTTGTTTTTTGTTCCAATACTGCATGACTATTGGTTTCTTATAACACAACATACAACACATGACCTCTGGCACCTTAACATCAATCAATGAAATTTCATCCTTGACACAAAAAGTGCCCAAGTTGAATAATTTTTGCCATGGGGTCTCCACTTTAACCTCTATTCATGCAATTTCTTCATAACGACATGGTATCATCATTTTTTATTGAGAACTTGGAATTTCTTTAGACCTTTGACCATCATTTTTTTCCTTTAGTCTTATTTCATTTTCATTCATTAATACATCACATCCTTCATCTAAAAAAGTTGGTTCCATTTTCAAAATGTGTTAATAGACTAAGGCTAAGAAAATCAAACAATTAATTTTTTTCAATTTTTCAAATGTGAAAATTCATACAAATTATTCACAAGTTGATTCACTTTTCATGAAAGACATTATGCAAGTAAAATTTTCAATTCCTCAAATGCAAAATTGCCTCAAAATTTCCTTTAACACTAGAAAATAAAAATTAAGATTGTAAACAATGTTTTCAATTTTGAAGCTATTATTGCACAAAAAAATTCCAAACATATTGTCAACACATTAATTTCAATATAAGAAGAAAATAAAATGAACAAAAATCACACAAGTTTGGGGGAAAAACAAACATACCTAAAATGCAAAGGTTTTTGCCATACCCTTGCAATCATTAAGAAGTTTCCACTTCAACAAAATTCTAACCTTTAGTGCAATGCTTGGTAAGGGTAGTATCAACCACACAAGAGGAAAACAACACAATGAACAATAGTGGTAATACTTTCTTAATAGCAACATGATGAGCAACAATGTTCATACTTTGAGTGTTCATTGATGAACTAAATGAAAGCTAATGACACAATGAGCATCTACAACCAACAACAACATGATAAGCTTTAACAACACAATGAACACCTATAACCAACAATAATATGATGAGCTTTAGCAACAACACAATGAACACTCAAAACAACATACTTGGGTTATAATCCCATTTCCCACATAGGAATAGTGGTGCCTCTAACCTACTCCCTAATCCTAAATGCAATCTCCACATTTAACCCTTAACCCTAAACAAGCTCAATCTACTAAACCCTTAAGAACCAACCCTAGGGGTTATTTATATAACCTACCTAAATGTCAAATTTTGAATTAAAAAAAAATCCCCAATTCTCAATGAACTAGGTATCTTAAGTTACATACCCTAAAATCTGGGTATCATTTTGGGTATCACCCTAAGTGATACCTGACTGATCTTTGCATGAAAACCAGTTTAAAACCAGGTCGATTTTTTACCACAATTTGATGCCCGCCCAATAGTAGTTGTTATGTGATCAAGAATTAATTGAATGTATGATGCTAGGGAGCAAGGGACAAAAATTATGTTTCATGATTAGCGTTTTTTTTAAGGGATGCAAATAAAATCGATTTTGTCAAATTTGGTTAATATAAACCAAATCTTTAATCATCTTGAACCATATTTTGGCTCCACACTCAAAACCCAATATAGAAATTTGGCAATTTTCCTTAATAGTGATTGAGGACCTCCAAAATCACATAATTTTTCACATTTTTAATTTTTAATTTCGTTTTTTGCCAAACTTTTTCCAATAGAAAAAAGACTTCGTACAGGCTACACCAATCTTTGGCATTAATTAGTTATTTAGAGGGCACACTTGGAAGAAACATATATTTCTGACCTCACAAAGCTGGTTTTCCAAAGAATGTTGGACCTATCAATTGTAAGGTAATAATCCAAAGAACTAGGCTACTGTACTGCATTCACAAATTGGATGCAGACATAGTATATTTATTCCATACTGTTGAAATCTTGAAATATTCGAAATAGGGTTGCTGCACCCCATTTTTTGAAAAATCTTAATTATTTCAACAATGTTTTTGCCAATTATCAGTCATAAAAACAGTAATTGCAAGTAGAAAAAATTGGGAAGCATGTTCAAGTTCTCAAAATTCCTTGAAATGAAGTCATGTTATTTTATTATCTCAGCCCAGCCTTGAATTTTCTTGACCTGCATATGATGAGTAATAGTTTCTTTGTACATTCTCAAATGAGTAGGTATGAAATTTGAATTTTTGGCCATCTCTTTCTTAATGAAGGAATCATTTAATAGGTTAGAGGCAGGGAGAAATGGACAATTTCTATGAGGGGTTGAACAATAACTTAATAATAGCTTAGGCAAGCAGAATTTCGCTTGCCTGTCCAGGTTCTCAAAAGCTCTTGACATTATTAAGTCGTGTGTTATTTTATTGTTATTACCTCAGCTCAGCCATGAGATTTCTTGACCTGCAAATTATAGCAAATTAGTTAATGAAACATAAGTGTGTACACCTACAGCAGGTAGCACAAGTTACTACTAGTGTAGAATTCATAACTAGAAAAGGAAGCCTGGATTCCAACATGTGACCTCTACATCATAATTATTCCATAGTTCTAGTTTCTTAGTATTTCAATTCATGGTAGCTGTATTATTACCTGACCTGCCTCTGGCTGCAGTTACTGATTTCCAATGTCTCCAAGGTCATGGAGATAATATAGCATGACCAAAACTTCGTTCTACATTCTTAATCTGTGGAAGGGTATCTAGACTAGATGCTTCTTGTACACTAATGTTACTGGACACTCCTTTACTTGAAACTTAATCTGTTCTCCACCTCTAGATGCTGGTTTCCACAGTGAAATATATATCACATTGGAAATCTAACAAAATTCATTGGATGATTTACTAGAGATCAGTAGGTAGTCTTATTCCCGAAATAAATTGACAAAGAGTTTTAACTAGCTTGCTCTATAGAATATATAACAAAGTCAATTTCAGTAGGTGTACAGT
Source organism: Sphagnum contortum (assembly GCA_963920785.1). Classification (NCBI taxonomy): domain Eukaryota; kingdom Viridiplantae; phylum Streptophyta; class Sphagnopsida; order Sphagnales; family Sphagnaceae; genus Sphagnum; species Sphagnum contortum. The sequence continues at coordinate 3,166,286 of OY987282.1, forward strand.
GTCAAAAAGAATGTCATTGTGCTACCCAAGATCATGATGTTCCGAAACCTAACTTCATAGTTGGACTGATATTCAACATCTTGCATCAACCATGATCGAAAGGGAAGCTAAGTTGTTGAGCTGCCCACCCAACAGCCATGGAGAAATATGCTGACTCGTCTGACAACATAGAGATGTGATTTAGAAATCAAAGGATTTAAAGCCATGGATGCACTTACCTGCACATATGGTGGCTGTGAGAATTGGTTGCTGTGCATCCAGACTTCGTAATTCCAATTAGGCAATTAAAGAACTTGACCAGCGACTGTATATTACAGTTATGAATCTTCCTCTTTGGGTTTGAGATCCTCTCGTGGCTCAGGCCTCATAGACTCCTGTGCAAACAAGCTCTGCTATTTGTATGATCCTCAGTTATGAACCCACAATACATGACCGCCTCAATGTTTGCAAGAAAATTCTCTCAAAATCCATCTATATTACAATAGAGCAGCAACTTGTAAGCCCATGGCAGACCACTTAAGGTCAAGACCTAATCTTTATTCAAGGTTATAAGTTGTTAATATACTCCCCATAACCCAAGGGAGTTCTTGCTGTACTGACTACAGGCTACAAGCCTGCCTCAGGAAATAATGCTGCTACCACACAGAACAATACAAACATTTCACTTATCCTTCATGGTGAATTGTTTCCATGTGCTCTGACTGCTTCGATTAATGCCTCTCCTCCAAACTTGTATTGCACCTGGATTTAGATTGGTTTATCAAACACCTAACTTCAAGGAATGTTGAAGCTTAGGTTGCCAAACCATCAGGCATACTATATTGACTGCCACCTAAGATGTTGCCACCCACATCAGGAAATGTTTTGTGGCCAGGAAGTGATTCAATAGACCATTCCGAATCACCTTAATAGATATGGCATGACTCATGAGATGTCCCTTCATATTGGTGACTTCCTCAGCCAATATTGCTCCCAGTTTGCTTGGGCCATCTCATTCACTCAGCACACATTCAAGCATGTCTCGATCCTTAAATAGGTCTTCCAGTAGGCCCAGATGTTCTGCCCAGAGTGACATATGAAACCCATAGATCTGTCCCAAAGCAACATTGCCAACAGTCAAGAACTGTACACATGTTAGATACCTTGATTCCTTCATGTCTTCTCACTTTTGCACAATGGATCCAGAAATTGTTCAGGCACAATGTACTAACCAACATAGCCTGCTACTATCCCATTGAGACACTAAAATCAAGAAAATCCAGGAGATCCACAATATTACAGTTCATCACACTTCTTATCACACTGCATAACTTATGAGCCTCAGGAAGTAGTTTGACTGAGCCTAAATATGTCAAGGAAGAGACCCACCTGACCAAGGGTATGAGCAAGCAATTTATTCCTGCTTACAAACAAAGGTCTGAAGAAGAGACAATTATAGTCTTTCAACGTTGGGATAAATATGCATAACCTCAACAAAGTGTGGCACAGCCAAGTACAGAGAGTCCAGTGAGGAATCAATTTCTTAAAGAGGAGAGAATTGTACCTCGATACATGTCAAAACCTAATAGAGGAATCTGCTATGTTTTCCAAGGTCAAATTATGTGCATGATGTGTTCACTAGCAGGGTTTTGTGCAGAAGCATAGGAGCTTCATGATATATGTGCATTCCAAGGGCATGATTGTGGATGATGAGTACATCATTCGTGGGTCTGCCAACATTAATCAAAGTTCTATGAATGGATCCCAAATACTGAGAATGCTATAGGAGGGCTACCAACCCTACTACACATGGGGCCCATAGTAACTTTTGGGAAAGGGATCTGAGATGTTTGGAGGATATGAGAAAATTATACAGATCAAAGAGCTGAACATGTTGTTGCAAAGTAAAATGATTGAAGAATGGTCAAGAGAGAATGCCATGATATAAGTGTCGGTGCTATGTTACATTCATTTTTCAAGAATCTATTGCTGGATTAAATCCTACCGATGAAGTTAACTGCATGTCAATTGAAGGAGAGGTTGGATGGTCAACTCACAAGCTTCGAGTCCACATCAGGTCGATCTACAGGTTCCCCTTTATAAGGCTTTCTGGTTCATGGTTGCCAACACAGTAAAAGTTCAAGCAGTCCCAAGGGTGGTGTTTTCCCAACAGACAAACATCTCACAATGCAGCCACTATCACTCCATACATCAGGTTCATTGTGCAAATGCATCTGAGGATTCATCATGCATGGCTTTCAGACCTGAATATCTAATGTCATGTTGACAACAACTGTAAGAATTGGAAATGGACAAAAGGCACAATTGACTCTTGATGAAGAGTACCTGGAAGAAGAGGATTTCTTGCAGGGCAGCAGTTTCAGGAATACATTTAGACCACATGGTGATTATTCCATACACAACAAAGTGCTATCCCAAATTTTGGAGACACTTTCAATGCCAGCTCCATTGGTATAAGGGGGTTGGCACCTGTGTATCAATTGCTAATTAGGCCTTGAAGGAACCAAGTCCTTAGATGCTCCCCTAGAAATTGTGGCATGACTCCATTGACAATGACTGTCATACTTGAAGTTGGAGGATCCTTGTATTCCCAGTTGGGGGGTCCACCCACACTACATTATTGGTGGGTTCATGGGGCTAATATTTGACTTTGTCGAAGAAGTTGAATGATCCACCTCTCAGCAGAAGACATGATCACAGTAATGAGCCCATGTGCAGACTGTGTGTATTGCCAAATGAGGATATAATATAATCAACAATGCAGATTTCAGAAGCGAGGACAGAAAGTTGGATTCTACTATAGGGGACAGAGGGAGAGGAGTTGGAGTGAGTATACCAGCAGTCTTGTTGTCAGGCCAATCGAATGAGAACCCCTGAAGTATTGATTCTCAACATAGGTGTAATGCTGAGCTGAAGTAATGCCTTTCACAGAAGTGATTTGGATGCTGATGTCTACAAACATGTTCTTCTCCTGAACAAGATGCTCTGTGAAGTCCACCATGCACCCAAAATTAAAAACAACAATTCTACTAAACAATCTTTCCAATTGCTGAAACTTTGACAGTGATTTCCTCGTGAAACTAGAGAAGACTACAGAACTTAGTAATTATGGTTTTAAAATCCTTCTTTGAGTTAAGAACGTATAGCAGATTTAATTGTCTGATTATATCTTGTTCAAATCTTCATGATTTCCCTTTTGTGAAGTTGCACATGGAAGCTGAATCTGTTTATATCCAAAAGCATTTGGTAGGGATAGAATACCTGCCATTCAACTCCTGTATTCTTCTTGGGGGAACCCTTCATGGATCCTGAATCTACATGGACAAAAACACCTGTTTCACATTTAGGTCAAATTGGAATACAGCCATCGTTGGAATAATAACAACAGTGCTGTGTGATGTATGAATACAGCATAACATCACACCATTTCACACTTTGCACAAAAACACAGGCTGAGCAGGTTGACAGACCAGAACCTTAAGGCACCTTGAACAATGCTCCCGCTGTTCAGAACTCAGTTATGCTCAACGTTCAAAGGTTTCAGAAAGACTCCCAGCAGGGGAGGGAGGCAGCAGCCCCATCAAACATTAGAGAAATTCAAGAAATACAAGGGGGGCAAGAAGTACCACACAATGGTGGCGTAATCAGCCCCAAAGATGCCTAAGTGGCACCATTCCGCCTTAAAGGCTTGATCAATCCTAGCTTGAATACTAGGGTCCTGGGTGGACCGAAGAGAATTAATGGCCTTCCAAGTGGCCATTCCAACCTCAACGGTAGCAACCCAGGCTTGCTGAAGGTTTTCCTAGAGGAATACTGGTTATCAAAATGCTTCTGGCATCTCTCCGTCCAGAGGAAGTAGAGGATAAAACTACGAAGGATGTCAAGCGGTTGTCTGATATAGGAGAAGCCTCCTACATGGTACCCTTGGATCCCAGGGGGGTCATCTTCTCTCTCAAAAACAGCTTCACCCAGCATGATGAATGGCCAGGAAAGAGTGATGTCATTTGGCGCTCCCCATTTTTGCCAGATGTGAAAGAAGGCCTCCCAAGCCCGTTTGGCGAGGGGGCACTCGAGAGGACTGTTGAGGGGATTCAGGGGCCTCCTCTGTGCAAACCTTGCACGTGGGGAGGATCCCCATACATTGTAGCCAGGTGCCAACCGGGAGGCCCCGGTTTAAAGTGAGCCATATGAGAGTACCGACCTTCCTGGGTCGGGCGTTATGCCAGATTCTGGCTATAACTTGCGTGACGGTGGAGTTCTGCAGGTTTAACCTTTGAATGAAGGAGCAGATGTAAGCGCTCTGGGTGGGGTTCCTTACATTTCGGTAACCCCGTTTTGTGGAATAGCCAAAAAAAGGAGAGTCACCCATTTGGGAAGAGGCTTGCCAATGCCACTCTCCCGGGTCCCAGGGAAGCCCATCAATGAAACCGGATTCGAAAATCCAGAGTAAGGGGAGCTTAGTGAGTGATGGGAGCTCCCTGGCAACTTTATATGGGGCTCCATGTCTTTCTTGAAAGAGGACCCTGATTGGGTGATAACCTTCAGGGGAGAGGGTTATCATTTGGGAGTTCGTAGCTCTGATGAGACCAGTGGGGGTTACCCTTTGGAATTCAATGGCTTGCACCGTGTTGGGGATGACCCCGGTTACATGGTATATCCATTCTAGAGTGGTGTTATTTCCAGAGTTTCTTTCGCTGATCCAGTCCCCTGCTTGAAAGCGGTTAGTGTAAATTGCAGGATTCCATGCTCGCTATGATGATTTCTCTGTTGTTCCGGATTTCTCTGTTGGTGGCGTGGTAGGTCATCCGGAGGGCTTGGAGGCTTTTCCATGCCCTTCCCTCCTGATCCGAAAGATCTTTGATTCGGGTGCAGCCAGAATTGGCAATGGCTCATCCTTCATTGCGACCACTCACTCCCAGAGGGTGACCAGTTGTGTTGAGGATGAGAGGGTTGCTGAAAATGGGTTGTCTAAGAACCTCCGCATGGGATGCGGGTTCAGACTTTGTTAGACCAACTCGTAAATTGAGCCAAGAACCAAGGATGCTCTTCCAAAATGAGCATTTCAATTTTTTGAGCTTGGGGGCAACAAAGAGCCAATTTATATCCAGGATGCTTGGCCATTTGCCGTGCACTAGAAGATGAACCTGATCTGCTTCGTGCCTTAGAATCTCTTTCCAGGGTTCTCCTCCTGGGGCAAGACCTTTCACCAGAAGTTTGGCAAGTAGTGCTTCAGATTGTGCCTTGGGGTCTATGATCCCTAGGCCACCGCTAGACAAGGGAAGTGTAAGAGAATCCCATTTGACCTTGGCCCATGTGTTGGAAGCCTTTCCTCCCCAAATGAAGTTTCGAACCACTCCTCTGATCTGGTTGCACATCCTCGGATTGGGGTTCCAACAGGCTGCCAGATACCACATTGAGGAGAGCAATACTTGGTTGGTAACCAAAATCTTGCCAGCAAGAGAGAGGTTGCATTTGCCCCAAGCGATCATCTTCCCTTTTAGGGTGAACATGAGTTTTTCAAAATTGGCCTCGATGGGTAACCGGAAGCCTATTTGGATGCCTAAATATCGAACCCCTTGACCCTTGGGGATCCATTTCAGCCCAACTTCTTGTCCCCATTCCCATTCCTTTTTATCCTTGCTGGCCCATATGGCCGTGGATTTTCCCCAATTGATTTTTGCCCCAGAGGCAAGACAGAATAGATCGAGGATCGCCCGAGCTTTGCTTAAGTTACTCGGGGAGCCTTTGAGGTAAAGTGCGGTGTCACCGTGAAAGTTTGATCCCGGACGCATCCCCCTTTGGGGAGGTGTAACCCTTCTATTTCGTGCTTTGGGTCATCTAGCATATGGCCCAAAACATCCATAGCAAGAATGAACAGGTATGGAGCTAGTGGACAGCCTTGTCTGACTGACCTAGCGAGTCTGAAATCCTTTCCAGATTTCCCGTTTACTTTAACTAATGAGGATGCGAGCCAGTAAAGGGATGAGATCCATTGAATCTAGGTGGGGCAGAAACCTAGTTTGGACAAAGTTGGGAAGAGGAAATCCCATTCAATCCTGTCAAATGTTTATTTCAAAATCGAGGAGTAGGAGGACAAGGTCCTGGCCGTTCTCTGGTGCCCAGACCAGAGCCTCCTAAGCCAGGAAGTTATTATCTAGAATGTTTCTTCCTTCTACGAAACCGGTTTGGTTTGGTCTGATCACGAGAGGAAGGAATTCTTGAATTCTTCTAGCTAAAGTTTTGGCAAGGATCTTGTATATGCTTCCCAAAAGTGTGATTGGGCACCAATTCCCCATTTTGAGTGATCCCCTGACTTCGGAATCAGGGTGATCATGCCCTTGTTAATGTATTTCGAGGTCAATCCTCGTGCTAACATGGCCTTGAAGGCTAGTAGTAGCATGGGGGCTACCTCATTCACATATTCTTGAAAAAATTATGTTGGTATTCCATCGTGCCCTGGGGCCTTGCCTTTGGGGAGCAAGGTGATGGCTTCCATGATTTCTGCCAAGGATAAGGATTGGGTCATGTTGGCATTCATGGCCTCCGTGACCCGAGTGAGGACGCTCTCCCAACATCTCTCGTGCCTCAGAGGTGCCCGGGGTGTGTGTCTCTGACTCATAGAGATTGACATAAAATCTTGTGATGTAATGAGAAAGGTATTTCTGGTCAGAAATTAACTCCTTCAGGAGTGTCTTTTTCTTTCCGATTTGATGGAAATCAAAGAAAGTTTTGGAGCAGGTGTCCCCATACCTGAACCATTTGGCCGCTGAGAGGTGACTATTGCGCTCAACTGAGGCTTGAAAAACCTCAGCCAGCTCTCCTTGCGATTCGGACAAGATGTCCTACACTTGTTTGTTAGTTGGGTCCTGTTGGAGCTGCTCCTCAGCCAACTGAATTTTCTTTACGTGCACTCTGACCTGCGCCCTTCTCAGGCGGCGCCTTTCCTTCGCTAATCTTGTGTTGCATGTTAATACTCTTCTGGTGGCAGCCTCCAACCAAGGGGCCCACTCTGAGTCATTTAAGGGTTTGGGCAGCTCCCCTTCCCAGGCTTGCAGCATTTCAGCTCTCCCTTTTTCATCTTTGAGCAGGGAAGAGTCAAAATAATGAAACAGTTTGTCAGTTATGTCAGGCTGACCCCATATGGATAGGACTAAGGGAAAGTGGTCGGAGAATTTTCGGATCGAAGCAGCCGCCTCAATTCTCCCGCCTCTCAAATTCAGGTCCTGGGAAATGAGGAACTTGTCTATGCGTGAGACCGTCGAATGTGTGCCAGATCTTCCATTGTCGAAGGTGAATTCTTTGGCGGACATTTTCCAAAAGCTATCAACACAAAGACACAAAGTGGTGGCCCCTGGAGGAGTACCTAAGAATGCCAATTGCTTCAAAGTTCATTGTCATTGGTCATGTACAGCTTAGGATGTCCTTCAAGAGGGATATTAGCTGATGACTGAAAATCCATTGAATCCTTTTGACTTGAATTGCTTCTGTGGTGTGCCACCCAGTGGCATTTCTCCAGTGCTGCTCAACATGAGTAAGGATGTCATAGGCTACTTGCCCCTCAATTTTGCAGTGCAAAGTCATGTCATGGCTCTCTGGGACCACCTGCATTTGTCATTGCCTTTGTCATAGCCCAGCCGAGCATGTCATGATCACCAACTTGAATCAGAGTTCACAGGCACACTCAGAAGGTAAAGCAGGGTTTTTTTCTTTCAATTTTGTGATGTTGCTTAAGTGGCTATCATCCATAAGTATATTTAGCCCAACTTGGCAATATTCACTATATGAACTCAGAAAATCTGAAGCATCCTTTCATACTGTAGACAATTGTGACGATTTTAGCTGATGTCTTTAAACATAGAATTTGCTTCAGAACATTCATTTTCGAAAATATTTTTCACAAAATGGGAAAAATTCACCACAAAGTTTTTCATGGTGAAAAAATAATAATAGTTCCTGATTACAATTCAGATTATTTCCCAGATTAAAATTTACTAGCATGAAATAAAGAGCCAGCCTAGTGCAACATGTTACCTTAACCTGTAACATAGTTGATGTACATAATGATAATCTTGAGCAGCTTGTTGACATGACTTAACAACTGGTTGCACATAGCAAACCAATGGATCTACCATATCTAGCTACCCAATCTATCTTTGGATATTTTGTAATGGGTGCACTCTTGTTTTCTTGGGACTTTTGCTGTCTTTTATCCTGCAAAGTAAATATCACATGACAATCCTCTGTGTATGTTTGTTTCATCTTGATTATTGCAACAGGCTGCTAGGGTTTTATTTTTTTCCTTTACACATACAATAGTAACTTGGCAACTTTGACACATGTCTGTTGAATAAATATTAAATTTTCATTTCAACAAATAGAATATTCTTGAAGATTCAATATTTTCTTTCACAAATAATTTTTCTATACAGAAAATGTTTTTTGAAAATTTCAATGCTTTTGAACATAATATAATTTGCTTTACACTATGAGTCAGGGCCAATGTTCAACCCATTCCAGCATTCCTGTTGGTGCAAAAGTTTAAAGCAGCCCCAAGGGCTTTACACTAGGAGTCAAGGCTAAAATAGAAAAAAACTTTTCAATCTGCCCCGAGTACTAATAAATGTTCCAGCATTTATTAATTTCCCCATATCAATGTTCTAGCACTTATTAGTAAATTGAGGCCAATTTGCAACCCAAAAATACTCAAAGTTGGCCGCAAGTTTTTTTGGCCCTGACTCCTTGTGTAAAGTGGGCATTAGTGTCCAAGCTGCCAAGGTACTATGGTATGTGTTGAAAGACTGGTTGGTAGCATCTTCCAATCCCCCTTTCTCATTTGTACATGATCTTCTATCGACCCACATCCTAAGAGTAAGATAAAATTTGAAGGCCCCATACGTTTGAATATATTTCGCCCCTATCTCCAACTTACTCTCAAGTTCCCATGTTTTTATTTTTGGAGAAAATTTGCATAGTGGCAACAAAATGTTTTTGGAAATTTTTGTAAATTTTCATATTTTCAGTGTAAATTTGAAACAAATCGCCAAAATGAAAAAACCAAAAAACTGAAAAAATAATGCAATTTCCAACCCTGTTCAACCCAAAATAACTTTTTTTAACCAAAAACAAAATATCAAAACCAATGTTCTTGAGTCTTCATAAGGATTAAGCATATAAAGCTTGGAAATTTTAGGTGTAGGGTAATGTCCTGGACATTTTATTTTATTTTATTTTGCGAAATTTCATGTAGTTGCAAAAACAAATGGTGAAAAAGGGAGTATTTTGTCACAATATTCACTATTTTTTTTAAAAACTTCACCAAAAAATAGATATTTTGGGTCAATTTTTGTACATGCCTCTTCCTAGCTGTTGTATATAATCAAATGATCAAAGTTTTTTTTTTGGCATAGGATTTAATAACAGGTCACAATTATTAAAACCTCTTGGGATGCTTGTTACTAACACTCCAGCAAAAACAATTATGGAAAAACACTAATCTTGGTAGCTAGCCATTCAGCAAGCACAATTATCTAGATAGGCTTGAAAGGGATGAAGTTGTTGAAAAATGAAAATCAAATAAATAAATTGTTGGTTTTTTTGTAAAAAAGTTGTAACATTGCTTATGATTTTTGACTTTAAAAGAAAAGGAATAAAATCAATAAATTGTTTGTAATTCTGGTTATGATTTTTTGTTGGAAAAAAAGTTAATAACTTGGCTGTGAGAATCATCAAATGATAACCAACTGTTTTCAAATTTATGAAAATCAACATTGTGAGAATCAGTTCAAATTTTTTAAGTATATTGATATATATTTTATTTTATTTTTTTTAATTTTTTTCAAGGTGCATAATTTTTTACAAAAAATAAAAAGTGAGAACTGGAACCTTTTGCAAGTTACTTTGTGAAAACTGAATCTAAAAAGTATCAGAAAATTTTGATACCATTTAACACTTGTTGAAACCAATGTTGGGTGGTTCTCACTTTTCTTTTTTTTAATCCATTGATCCTAGTTTTTGAGAAAGAAGTTTTAATAATCAGGTTGATTGTTTTAATACATGTAATTGTTGTTCAAGCTCTAGAGAACTGGTTAGGGTATAAGTTTTTTAAATGTTTTTATGAAGCAAATCTCAAAATGTCAGTTCTCATAATATTAAGAACAGTCAAGTATCTACTGAGGTTTGCACAAACCCCCATAACAAAAAAAAAAAAATTTAAACTTTAACAAAATGAGAATTTTTCTGTTAAACCTCTGCAAGTGAAGAGTAGGAGCTGGAGTGGAAAACAAACAACCTAGCTAAGTAAACACTTTTACCTCCGCCCCTTGAGACTTTCAAAAGGCACAAAGTGGTCGATCCTAGAGGAGTACCTGAGCATGCCAAGTGTGGGCTTGGTTAATTGTCAATGGTCATGTATAGCTTAGGATGTCCTTCAGGAAGGATATTAGTTGATGGACTCAATCATTGAATGCTTTTGAGTTGAATCCGTTCTGTCTTGTGCCACAGAGTGACCTTCCTCCAGTGCTGCTCAACATGATTAAGGATGGCATCAGCTGCCAGTTCCTCAATTTTGCAGTGCATGTCATGCCATGACTCTCTGGGACCTCCAGCATCTGCCATTGCACAGCCCAGCCCAGTGTGTTGCCTCCACTTTTCTGCCCAACATCAGATACAGCCAGAACCAAGTGCACGAGGAGAGCAATGACAAGACTGTACACAACAAAAGTGTTTAAGGAGCATCTGGAATTGGTAGATGTATGATTGGAATATTTAGATTTTTGATAGAAATAAAATGCATCTGGAAGTTGTTCTGTTCTTAGAAGATGTTTTTATTTTACGTTGTTTAAAAAGGGCTGAGCTTTGTGCACACTTATATTCCTGGATTAGTCAGGCAACTAAGTACTGTTTGTTGACAGTAGAAGCTTCCCCCAGCTTCAGCAGGTTGGCTTTCAAGAAATGGCATAATAATTAAAAATTATTTATGCTGCAGAAATTGATAAGAAATAAGTGCACCAGGGTCATCCCTGAGCTTTCTACTCGAGTCTCAGGATTTGTGCACCCACAAAATTCTCCAAGCTTGCTACACAGCACCTCGGGCTCTATAACAGGAAACACATCACCTCAGAACCCTTATTGTCATGCTCTGAATAACTTAGGTACAGTGTGGTTTGTAGAAGGGTTATACCTGAAGCAAAAATATGGTGGCAACCATGTCTAGGAATAGAATATGCATGGAGCCAATAAGACGACTGAACGTACACCCGACGGGGTTCATCTTTTTTTCCTTTGGGGTGGGGGGTGAGGTGGTGTGATGATGGAAAAATAAAATTCTTGTGTTCTCATTATATTCTTGTACGTAGGTTCCAAGAAGATAATATTAGGCAAAGCATATTGGACAAAGTGAGGTGCTATTGGGAACATGTTGAGGAACACCTTGGAACTTGGGGAACATGTTTATCACTCAGTCAATTGGGAACATAATGAGAACTAGTTGTCAACGCATTGAGAACAAAATAATCCCAAAATTCAAACACCCACCCCCACCTTCCCCAAAAGAATAAAAACTGGTATATTTGGTGCATGTTCCGATTCATCATTGGCTGAGCAGAAATTCCAACTGTGTTCATCACCTATTTTGGCCTAGGCTAATGGCACGAATTTTGTGGAGATAGTAACTTGTAACTTGTCAGGCGTATGCTATGAATAGGGTTTGAAAACAAATTATCGTTAACCAGGCTGGAATGGCAAAAAGGCCATTACCAATGGCAATACACCATGGTATGGAATATTCACATAATCCTGGTCCTGACCCCTGGCTATGCAAAAATTCTTATGGGAAGGGTTAAGAAACACACGGTATACAAGCCAATGGTAATTGGCTTTTGCTCTTCCATAACCACGCACTCCATCTTTTGGTGTTGTTCAAGTACCTGGGTGGACCGGCTCTTGTATTCTCAAATCTTAAGAAAATTATAACCCACTTTGAAATTTCATCTAGTAAGTTATCAATCTAGTTGGAACTTCTCATCTGATCCAAATTCAGAATACATGTTAGGGGTAAAACTTGAAAATAAAATATACATTTGTAATTCATGGTTGTTGTGAGTTCAATTCAAAATTCAAAGTCATTTCACGAAACAATGGTCCAAGAATCTTTTTGAATTTGGACTTGGCAAATACTCAACATGGGCATGCGCTTCTAGTTAATAAAACAACAAAAAAAAGGGAGGGGGGGGAAGAGTAAAACCTAAAACCTAATTAGGTGATACAAAAGGCTATTAGTTAGGTGGGCATTTGATAGTTGATCCTATCCTCAATTTTGGTTTTGATCATCTTGTAGAATTCATCCCATTATCATCAGATTCATTACAAATCATAAATTTCATTCAAAAAAAGTTGGAAGAACTATGATGCAAGTTGAAAATGGAAGGACTCTTGGGCTTGTGTGTCACTTGGGCACAATATGTTTAGTCACACCGATTATGGCTTTCGGTCTAGCTAAGCATATTGTGCCCATGTGAGATAACTTGGAAAAGCACATGGGAAAAGTGACAAGTAGAGCACAATATCTCTAGTAAGGCTTGAAAGAGAAACAATTATACTACAAGAAGAATAATAAACATTCTTATAATTTGGTGTAGTTTGTTGCTCAATGACTTGATATTTTTATTTTGCAACAAATGGGTGAAGGCATGGATGTCGATAATTAACAAAAGAATGTGCAATTTATTACGTTCTTCCACATTCTATAAAACAAGCAACCCATGGTTGAGTATGAGGCTTTGAAGCGCCTATCCAAATACTTGAAGATGAAGAATATGCCTCAAAAACATTAGATTGATGCTTTTGGGTGGGAAATTGGCAAAACACCTTCACAAAGTTCTAAAGGCCTTAAAGGTAGCAATGGCAAAAGCTCAATAATTTTCCATCTCTTGTGACAAGGTGATTTCAAGTGATAACTAACAATGGTTGTCTAGCCACATTTACTTGGCAAACAATTAGGTTTGCACTACCTTGTTGCCATTTGCGTAAGTGGTGGATGGGTTTAATGTGAAAATTTTAATGGAATACATAATGGTTTTATTGTTGCAAAAAAGAGGTTTGGATTGGGATGTTATAGAAAAAACTAATCGTTTTTGGTGCCAACAATGTGAATGTTTTTCAAGGTTTGAAATTTACCTACATCACAATTTAAATCTATGAATCCTTGGTTTCTTTTAGCTTGGACATACATTGTGTTTCTCATTGTAATAATCTTATAGTGTAGACCTTGTTTACTTTTCCTTTGATGCATCACACTAGAAAAAATCTTGTCCATTCCAACCATATGGTTACAACTATAGATGTGACTAGTGTCCAAATCAACTTCTTTTACGACCATAGTTGGGATAATCTTACTTGTCATTTTAGTCGTAAATGTATGTAGTCATATATGCGACTATTATAATCACATATGCAATTCCAATGTTGATAAAATCGAATGAAGTCAGAAGTGTAACTATAATTTGTAATTATTACATGTTTGGATGGAAAAGTAAAATGAAAATGTACTTTTTCATCCAATATTGTGAATGGATCCTTGGATAAATGAAAACCTAGTTGGTTTTACAATTGGTCATAGCTGTTTTGGCAACTAGAGCAAATAATTTTTCCATTTACAATATTTTGATGAATAAAACATATGTGGCATCTTTGGGAATTACAAAGTATATTTGATAATCAACTTGCACGTAGCTGTTTATTGGTATTTTGTATTTTTTATTGACATTGACAATACAAATTATTATTTATTTATTAAATATATTTTATTTATGATTTATTTATAAACATTATGTATGATGATTATTTAATTACATATTATACATGAAAATTAAATTTTATTGGTAAAATTACAACTTATTATAGTCATAATCAAATATGATATATATTTTTAATCAAATAGAGGTTTAAGATGTCTAAGAAATATTTCATTTATTTGATCATAAGACTTTTCCATAATTTTAGATAAAATTTACATATTATATTTTTAAAATATAAAACTTAAAATCTGTCAAATTCATTAATTGTTAAACATTATTAAATGTGATTTAGATTAAAATATATAATTAAAAAAATTATATATCATAAATATTATAACTGATATTTTTAAAAATATATATTATTTGAAATGTGATAGACATAATATCAATTTATAAAAATTATATGTGAATTAATTAAAATTATGATATATTATAATCACATTGTATAATTTCTTTTTTAATGAAATGAAGGATAATATGTGGGAGATTATTTATTTGTTATTAAATATTAATCGTAAAATATTTTTCATTTATAAATCATGTGCTTGAAAAGAAAATTCCAAAAAATCATCATCAAAATGTAATTCAATTTAACAAAATTTAGAAAAAACTTATTCAAATTAATGTAAAAGTTTTGGGAAAATTATATATTTAATCATGTATGTCATTGAAAGTACTTTTAAAATCAAATTAATTTTTTTTTCCATTTGGAAAAAATATCAATAAAATATAAAATATTGAAATTAATGTTTGTGCAATGTTTTAAATCAAGTATGGGTTAAATAGAATGCATTCCACTATATTTGCACATCAAGTGGTGTGGTTTGATGGCAAAGAAATTGATATCCATCCTTGGGGTTTAAGAATCAAACCTCACAAGTTTATATAGTTGTGATCAATGATGGTGTGTTAAGCATATGTACCAAAATAATTAGGCTATTTAACCTAAGTGCTTACCTAGGCCCACCTAGTTATTTAGATTAAGTGGCCTACCTAGCTAATTAAATTAGGTTTTTAGCCTAGCATAAGTATTGACACATGTCAACAATTCATAGGATCAAATTTTATGAAATTATCAATAACATGAATTATTATATTATATGATTTAAAATATGTACTAAATAATTTAAATTTAATTATTTTAAAATTGTTGCTCAATTGTAGTTGGATTTGTAGTTACATAATCCTACGACTAATCAATGGATGAAAAATCCTTGTAATCACAAGTGATATCCAACTACAAAGGTGACTATACATGTCGCATGGAGTTTTTTGTGACTAGTTGTCTTTCGCCACTTGTCCAAGGTGACTATAGGGTTTGTAATCACATGTGTCTGTTACAACTAATTTTTGTTTTGCAAGTAAAATTGTAGTCGTTTATTTCCAAATTTCTTTTAGTGTCAATTGAAAGGTTTATTTCAAGTTTATTTCAAGTTTTTTTAAAAGTTTTTTTTTCAATATTTTTGCAAAAGTCCAAAGTGGCATTTGGAAGCCACAAAAATCGATTAGTGACATGGAAAATAAAAGGTGTAAGCTCTTGAAAAACATGAAAATGAAATGAATTTCCATGTTTAGCCTAATCAAGAAGGTCATGGTAAAATACAAGACTCTTTTGGCAAAGATGAGTGTGGACATGGGCTCAAAATTTCAAGTTGCAACCAACTTTGACCTCTTGGTTAATCTTGACATTCTTCTATCACCTTTTTATATGTTGGAATTAACGCATGATTGATTAAATTTTCACAAGCAAAAGAAATTTTTGTTTGTGATTTTATTAATGTAGTCAAAACCTATCAAGAATAATTGTATTATTTGTGTGTTGATCCTACCACAAATTTTGGCTTAGATACATTCTATGAGTAACATCCTTTGTTGGATTGTGTTCTTGACAACATCATTACTTGGTGGACACAACATCTTGGATCCTTTGTTGAGCATTTCCATTTTGATTTGAAGGCTAATCATATTTATTCTTATTGTAATGACTAAACATTACTACAAAATGTGGGTGCAATTCAATAGTCTTTGTTCATTAGACCAATGATTTCAAGCTTCTTCACTAGTCCCCATTCACTACAACTAATGAAATCACTTAACGTACAGGGACACCTTTTGTTGTAGTGAAGTGACAAAGGACAAGGTATAATATATTACAAAGGAAGTTTCAGAGTAATGTGCAAATGGTGTGGAAGCTACAATTACAAGTTTTTCACCTTCACCATAATATACATTCTTTCTTTTTATGTTTGTCTTGTGTTTCATTAACTAGGTGGTTAAGTTTTTGTTGGTTTCACAGTGTGCATGCCTCTTTTTATTCTTGAAAATTTTGTCTTGTCAATTTTTGTTTCAAGTTTTTTTTGTGTTCACTTATTTTACAAAACTTGTAATTTTAAGTGTTTGTTTATGAAATCCTTCTAGGCAAAATTGAACAACAAATTTCCATTGCATGGCATACTTGATGCGTTTAGCATCATATACCTACAATATTGGTTTCAAGAAGATGTTAAAGAATCCTTCCTAGAACATTGTGTTGTTTTGAAGCATTGATTTACAAGCGCCTACATGCATTTCCCAAAGAAGAAAATGTTTTGCCAATTTTGGTGTTGGAGATTATTTCTAGTTTAACATTTGATTTGCAACAAAGCTTTTTCAAAATGCCATGAAAATTCCCTACCTTGTCACTTGGTTGTGGCGTATCATTTTGTTTTTTAGATTGTTGTGTCACAAATTGTTCAAATATTTCAAACTTGCTAATATAACAAGTGTCCTTGTTTCAAGGTGTGTGAAGGATGAAACGTGCTTTTCAAATTTGAAAATTTTGTAATCTAGCATTTGTAAAGAAATGAGTTTTCATCTTCCCATGGTTATGAACATGTTTTTACAATAATTTTTGACATTAATTGAATTTCCTCACAAGGAGGCAATTATTTTTGGAAGAATGAATGTAAGCAATATGGTGATACCTAGGTTTATTGTTGCATCCTTTGAAGTTTGGACATAGAAGTTTTCACAAATTTTGTTGATTAACCTTTTAGTATTAATGATGTAAACCCATTTTGTGATTTTGTTGTTGAATTTTTAATATTGGCCTTGGATTACTTCTAACTTCAAACCTAAAACATTAAAGGAAAAAGTGCCAATTTAATTAATTATAATTTGTGACTCTAAATAAGTTGCAATTGACATCAACGACCAAGAATTTATTAGTTGGATGAATGAAATTACACCTAACATCTAATCATAGATGATGATTCACCATGATGTTAGCACATTTCACATGGATGAAGTATATAGTCAACACACATGTTCCCAACCATTGACTATACATATTCAACTTGCAACTAGTTCTCATTTTTGTAACAAACATATAACCCATGCACTAATTGTCACTTGGTAATATAATAAATCATTAATTTTCTTGTAATTGTTTTTGAAAATATAAATCAAATCTTCATTGTCTATTTAAATGACTTATAGTTTTACCATGTTCATCATTGGAAATTTGTCACATTGAATAATTTGTTCTAATGGGATTAAATTTGCCATGTGCCATAATTTGGTCGTATTTCATGAAAACGAAATGAAATTTTGTTCAAAATAAATTTAAATCAATATCTAAGTAAATAAATAAGATTAAATAAGTACGTAAGGAAAGAAGTCAATTGAACCTACCTATCTAGATAGTTTAAGGTGGCAGGTAAGTTAAAAGGTGGAAACATAAATATATTTATTTTATTTTTTGTTTAATGTTTAGTGTTAAACCTTTTTGATTGGCCCATCCCAAATGGCACATGTTTTTAAATATGAGAATCTAGGACAAAACACCTTTTTTGTATAAATTACAAGATGGAAATAAAGAACAAAGCATACGGAATAAAGTTTCTAATTACAACTTAATTGCAAGTCAAGTTGCAAATATAAAGTTTATCCCATGTATTTTTTTGTCCTCTTTTTTAAATAAAAATTCTAGGTAAATAATTAGTTAATTAACAAACTAATTAAGTAATTACCTACCCATTTACCAACCTACCTACTCACTATTATTACTTATTCATTAATATTAATAATTAATTCATAGTTAGAAATTAGAAAATTTAAACATATATTAATGTTAATAACTCATTAATTCATTTGTAACTATTAATAGCTATTACATATTGAATATATTACTTAATTAGTAGGTAGCCTTACCTAATTAATTACCTATCTATTTACTTACATACTTACCTACTTACCTAGCTTACCTTACCACAATATATATAAAATTTATATTTAACATGCCGTAAATACAACATAAATACACAATTCTATACAATATATCCCGAATAAGTTTTCAAAGAAACCTTAAAATATTGCAAAATTATAAGTAAACTAGATAGAAATAACCAAGTTGCAACTACAACTAATTTGACATAGAGGCCTATTCTCAAATGAAAAACCCCAAAAACTAATTAACAAGGAAGCTTTAATAATCACAACCTAGTCACACCATGGTTGCAAGAAAATTAATAGATTGAAAAAGATGGTGTCTAGTTTAAAAAATAACAAAACATAGTTGCAAATGACAACTAATCACATATGATCACACATTGAATAGTTGCAAAATGCAAGATTTCATTTAGTGCAAGGAATTCTCAACAATTTTTTAAGCACCCACATTGTTGCCAAATCTTTATCCATTTTGTGATTCTATTGTTGGATCTTTAATTCTAAGATTTGGCTATTCCTATTTATAACTTTAAAATCCATAATCCAAACTCAAGAGGTGTTCTCAATAGTTTTTCAAATACATGCATTACTACCATATTTTGATATGCCTTTGATTGTTTTTGGTTGATTTTGAGTTTTTGAATGTCCACTATGTAATAAATTGTAGCTCTAGAGTTATTTTTTCAATACCGATTACCAAGATTATAGACTTTGCAATGTAATTTTTTTGGTATTTTCTATAAGTTTTGAACTTCTACAGTGATTACATTTTTTCTTTGAATTTAGCAAACCATTTATGCTACATTATGTAGTTTAAAGCTTCAATCCGTCCATAAGTGACATAAATAACAGTTTAATGCAATGTACTTAGAAGTTAACTTACTATGATCTATCTATGTTGTAAATTTAACTTGTAACTTGTAAAGCAGGCTCACTACTCCTAACTTCACAAATGTTCAATTTGCTAAAATATGGTTGTGTTTGCATTTTTCTACACATTAAATTTTGGAATTTAACATCGTTATTACAAAAATGAACACATAGCCTTCATTTTTCTACAACAGAAAACATTTGGTAGTCTTGAAAAAAAACCCATAATATGAAAAATATACAAAAGAATACACTGGTTTTTATGCTACGGAAACCCCTAAGTGTCAAGGTTTACAGGAATCAGGTCCACGCTCCACTCCACCTCATGGCGCCTATATTCCCATAAAGCCTTCCCCCTTGGGTTTTACCCTACATCAAAAGTATGATGCCCTTACAAGCAGCTGCTAGTTTGGCAGGTTTGTATCTTCAACCCTAGAAGATCCAGATGGCGTAGACTAGATGGAACCTTAGTTAGAGAGTTGATCTCAAGTTTTTTCAGATATGAGATGGGCAAGTCATTTCATGATGTCATAATCACCAACTTCAATCAGCGGTAAAGTGGTGAACACTTAGAGCATCTCCACCCCACACCTGCCATCACCCCTTTTCATTAAATCTTGCAGCAGGATAGTGTGAATCCTGCTGCTCTCCTGTATTGATGTCCATTTTGCACTGGGCATTTTAAGTACTTTAAAATCTTTTTTCTACTATGGATTTGGACAGTGACTGTTACTCGTCCAGATGTAAAGACATAAATGGTCTTTGAGTGTTTAAAGGGGAATTTATGACGTTTGTGGGTGGGGACAGTGATCACTAAACACTGTTCTATTTTAAAATAAAGGAGTTGCTGGGGTGGAGATGCTCTTTATAGTTGCTGATTACAATTCAAATTACTTCCCTGCTTATAATTTATTAGAAGGAAACAAAGTGTTAGCCTAGAGCAACATGTTCATTAAGTTTATGTACATATAATGTAAAGTCCCTTATCACACTTCCAGTCTGGGGTAATCCAGCAGCTTGTTGACATGACTCCTCAACAGCTAGTTACAAATGGGAAACCAATCCATCCACCATTAATAGCTAATAGATCTTTACATGATCTTAAGATAATTTGTTTGTAGGGGAGGCCTTGTACAAGTGTGTTGTCCTGAGGGAGGGCCACCTGATGGCATGAACTGGAGGGTGTTCTCAAACCTCAGGAGAACACACAAGTATGGGAACTTCCCCTTTTGCAAACAACTCTCGTTTGATTGCCTGGCTTCTTTCCCGTTTTGTAGAAAAGAAATATTTCTGTGGGAACTTGGGAACATATGAAATTGGGGAACTCCCTGGCATAAAGCCCTAGGGTTCTCCTGCTGGTGGAGATCACTCAAAATACTCACACAAATCAAAAGGGAGTTGTTTACTCTGTGGTGAATGGTTGTTTTTTCGGGAGTTTTGCAGTCATATCTTGCAAAGTAAAATCACTTGACAATTCTGCCCTTGTTTCATCTGGAAAGTTATTGCAACTGGTATTTTATTTTTTTCAAGTATTTGTTGAACGAGGAGTTGATAGCATCTTCCAGGCCCCCTCTCTCATTTTTATATTGTAGTCTAGGGTCAGCTTCCACTTTGATAAAAATAAAATAAAATAAAATTCCAAAACATTTTTTATTCTAACAAATTTGAATTTGACTTTTTTCATTATCTATTGTGATATTGTCACATGAAGAGTGAAATTATTCAGATTGTAGCCTCTGATAATTAAGATGGTTTTCAACACCTCACCTTCATATTTTCACCAAAAACCCATTTCTCTATTTAACGGATTATTTAATGACGAAACTGACCCTAGGGCAAAGTGTGATGTTCTATGCAAGGATATCCAAAGAGTAAGGGTCACTTTCCATGTAGCGCACCCACCCACTAATTTCTGGTGGGTCTTGGGGTGGGCTCTTCAGGCCTTCCCCCCGCCTCCACCCACCAAATTTGAGTCGTTTCTAGTTCTACCAGTGCTTTTTCTTTGTTGTGAAAATTCTCAACTTGGGCATTGATAGCCACATCTTGGACGGGCAAATGGGCAGCCAGGAAAAAACGAAGCAGCAGTACTTATGTACTGCCTACATTAAGCACCCACCCTTTGCTTATTTAACGCCTTCCCACATGCCATCTTACTGGCTGGCTTGAAATAAATAGTGGTTTGAGTCCATTAAGGGTCGACAGTACAAGCATTAATTGTAATCATGACCAAATACACACCAACCTTGCCACTCTACAAAATGACTTAATTCTCCGAGAAAGAAAAGAAAGTGATTTATATTTAACTAACACAGAGCCTGGAATTTGAATACCCCAGGAGCCATACATGGGTATATATTTCTCCCCTAGTTCCAATTTACTTCCAAGTTTCAACCCTGTCTACCTGTCTTCAACACATAAAACTTTTCTTGACCAAAAACAAAATATTTGAACTAATGTTCTTGAAGGATTGAGGATGTAGAGCTTGGAAATTCAAACTGTGGTGTAGTGTCCTCACAGCTTGGCAATCACCCAGTATAAAATTTACCCAGGTATGCCTGCCCTGCACAGAGTCGCTTCTGGATAATAAGCGGGTCTTTGTGTAACGAACTCTGCCATGAATTACAAACCAGAGTTGTGGACTTATTCGATTTTAAAACAACTGGTTGTTCTGGTTGCTTAAAATTTTCAGAAAGGTTCAAACCAGCGTTGTGCACTTATTTGATTCTTAAAACAACGGGTTGTTCTAGTTGCCTAAAATTTTCAAAATCAAAGAGTCGCTGGTTTCAGTTTTTTGAAGGGGAAAAAAAACAGAATCAGAGAATCGTTCATTTTGGATATTTCAGAAACATTACAGAATCAACAGTTTTCATGGAAGAACTGTCAAAGAACTGGTGGTTAGGAAGGAAGTTTTGAATTTTTCAAAAATGGCAATTCTATATGAAAACTGGTTTTTTTTGTTTTTTCACCCCTGCCGGGTAAGGGAGTCATACCCAGGTTGATAACTGACCAGTATTCACCATAGCATATTCTAATAACCCTCAACCACTGTTTGGCACCTCTCTTCTTTTTTGTTTGTTTAGAATTTGGTTTTATTTAAAGGGTTTTAAGAACTGGCTCAGTTATTTTAATATATATTTTTTCAAGCTTTAGAGAATTGGTTAGGGTATAAGTTAATTTTTTTTTTACTAAGTCGGTTCTCAAAGTGTTGGTTCTCATTAAGTTAAGAATAGTTAATAATGTAATGAAGTTCTCACAACCCGATTATCAAAGTAATCTTTCTTTTTATTTAACAAAACGAGAACTAGACCCTAGATACCTAATGCTCTAGACCATAGTTACCTAAACCCTAATAGCCTAAGAACTAGATCAAGGTAATCACTTTTTACCTCACCTCGGTATCAACTTTTTGAAAAATCTCAAATGGAGCCGGTTCTGAATGGCCGGTTCCCACTTTAGGTGAGAACCAGCAGGCTAGTCATTAGAACAAACAAGGGAGCGCAGGACAGTAGACCAGCTTGTTGGTAAAATGGACCTTGTCCCTTATATGTAGCAGTACTTCGTTTTCATCCGCGAATTTTCGCATTTTTCCTACCAGAAAAACATGATTACATGATTTTTTAAAGTGTAAATTCAACTATTTTTTCTGAAGTAAACCTGATTCCACAAGGTAGCCAAAACATGAAAGGATTCTTCAAATTTTCTACCTTCATATCTGGTCTATAGCCAAATCTGGTTATAGATATTCTTGTGGATGATCACCATTTTGGCCACATCACAAAATTGGAAAAAAAAAAAAAAAAACCCTGGTAGATAGGCTAGTTAGTTTTCTGCTTTTCTTAAAATCTATTACTGTTCTCATCGGCCACTGGTGGTTGGTAGGGGCTCACCAGTCTCGAGCTCTCAGAAGAGAGCTATGTATATAGTGGCGTGCCCATCACATCGTTTTATTCCTATCTCTTCTCACGTCTTCTCTTCCTCTCCCCTTCTCCTGTCTGGTCGGCAGCGCATGTCACATCACATCTTGTTCCTATCTTTTCCAAGGTCGTCTTCTTTTGTCCGCTTCCCCTCTCATGATCAGCGCTAACCTTTGTTGAACCGACCAGCTTGCAGCTCAGCTATATAGAGGCGTTGAAGGTCACTCCGTGCTTCTATCTCTTCTCAAGTTTTCTTCTCGTTTCGTGTTCTCTTCTGATCAGCCTTCGGGATCTGCTCAGGTTTCATTACCTTACTGCTTCTTTTCTTATTCGTTGCAAGAAAATGAAATCTCAGCAGAGCCTTCTGATCTCTGAATGTCCTCTGATCACCCCTTTGGGTCTGCTGAGATTTCATTATTTCTTCCTGCTCCTCTTTCTTCTATTCATTGCTGAGCGCTTTGGGTCCACGGCACCCTATCCTCGAAGACCAGGGTTTGCCCAGAGTATGTCACTGTCAGTATTTCTATCGCGTGCTAGTGTTGGGAAGCGTCCTGTGATTCTTGCACGTAGGTGTTTGTCTGGGGTTGTGGTGCAGCAGCTTGATGTTGTTGTTTTCTTTCTTCTTGATAAGTATGCAGAATTCAGTTCATTGCATAGCTTTGGTCATGAAAAATTCGTTAATTTTCCAGAGCTCCAGATGCTTCATTTGGAGCTCTCGAAAATTAATGAATTCTTCATGACCAAGGTTGATACATCATGAGCACAAAGTGCAGTACTACATTGTTACAACGCATGTAAGCCATTCTATCACCATGCCTGCATAATTTTCTTGGTGTCCACTCTTTAATTTGTTTACAGAATTTCAGCATGTGGTAAGCTGAAGAATCTTACAGCCTCACTTTTTGGTATGCTTTATACAGCAAGACTTGACAACATGTGGTGCAACTTGGAGAAAACCCTGCAGAACAATGTACTTCATCCCTTCAGCTGTACATTCTGGAGGTGAAAGAAATTGCTGAATTTAAGATGAAGTATGTTCAAGCTTTCTGAGAGTCACCTTTAAATTTGGGAGTTTCTTTTGGCTCCAGAATGCATGTTGCTTGCCATGAAGAGGTGATGATTTCACATGTCAGGTGGATCTGTTATGAACATGGAATAGAACTTCCTACACTATCAAGCTTTTTACAGTTTTGACATTTTTGCATGATCTCTAATTTTTACAATCAGCTCATGAGTAATTAACATTTGGCATGGAATTTTTTTGGGGATGTTCCATAATTCATGGCACAAGCCCTAGGAAGTGTTCAGGACATAGTTGCATTAGTTTATTCAAGGGGAAGATTCAACTATGTTCCAACCTGTCACATGAATTGCACAGTGAACTACTTGGTAATGATATATGCACAGACCAAGGAATTACACTTACCAAGATTGTGCTTCAGCAGTCGGTATGATTATGAATTGAAAGTATAATTAAGATCTTGATCAATCTCCAGGAGAGTTGCTGTATTTATGAAATTAGGATGTAGAAGTGCCACTTCAGCTGAGAACACATTATCAACTCATTTCCACTATCATGCCCTTGGAATGTACATACATCATGAACCTCCTATGCTTTTGCACTAAACCCTGCAAGTGAACACATCAGACACATTTGACACCAAAATGTGACATCATAGAATTAGGTTTTGACATGCATTAAGGTATTGCATTCCCTTCAAGACTCTGCTCCCTGCACTTGGCTGTGCTACACAAAGTCTTTCATGAGGCAACCCATGTTTATGTCAACATTTAGAGATTGTGTAGTTGTCTCTTCTGCAGACCTTTGTTTGTAAGCTGGAATAAATTTATAGTAACTCTTTGGGAAAGCAAGAGATGCTCAAAGGATATGGGGAAATTCCAGAGACCAAGAGACCAGATCTGAACACAGGTCTCTTGGTCTCTGGAATCTGAACACATTGTCTTTGCAAAGATGACTAAAGGATGGTCAAGAGAGAATGCCATGATAAGAGTGTTAGTTTTATGCCCATTCAATTTTCTCCAGGAATCAAATGCCGGATAAAAACCTATTCATGAAGGAGAGGTTGGAAGGTCTACTCACAAGTTTAGAGTTCACAGGGCTTTCTGGTTCATGGTTGCTGACACAGTGAGTTCAAGCAATTCTGAGTGGACCAACATCTTGCAATGTAGCCACTGTCACACCATGCAGGAGCTTTGTTGTGCAAATGCACCTGAGGAATCATCCCACATGGCTTTCAGACCTGAAGGTACAATGTCATGTTGACTATAGCTGTAAGAATTGTATAAAAGGTGTAATTGATTCTTAATTAAGAGAACCTGGAAGAAGAGGATTTCTTGCAGGACAGCAGTGTCAGGAACTCCTTCAGGCCACATGGATTACTACATACACAGCAAAGTGCTGCCTATCCTGAAGTTTTGCTGCCACTTTCAATGGTAATCCCATCAGTATAAGTTGGTTGGCGTCTTTGTATCAATTGTAGTGATCCCCTTCTCACTAGGCCTTGCAAGGGACCAAGTCTTTAGATGCTCCCCTAGAAATTGTGGCATAATTCCCTTGACAATTGTCATACTTGATGCTGGGGGATCCTTGCACTTGGCCACTTTTCACTCTTTTGAATGTCAGATCACATTATTGGTGGGTTTATGGGGTTAATCTAACTCAGTTGAAGAAGTTGAATGATCAACTTCTCAACAGAATTCATAACAAGCACAAGCCCATATGCATATTGTGTGTATTGCTAGATGAGGATACAATATACAATCAATGATACAGATTTCAAAAGGAAGGATAGAAACTTGGATATTACTAAAGGGAACAGAGGGAGAGGAGTTGGAGTGAGTGTACCAGCATTCTTGTAGTCAGGCCAATTGTACAAGGAACTGCTGAACTACCAATTCTCAATATAGGTGTAATGTTGATCCGAATGAATGGCCTTCCCATAAGCGAATTGGATGCGGATGTCTACAGATACTTATTTTGCCCAGACAACATGCTGTGTATGAAATCTACCACAAAATCAAACTATACAAACAGCATGTCCACTAAACAATCTTTTTCAATTGCTGAAATTTTGACAGTGATCTCCTCATGAAACGCACGATTACTCCAGAGACTTAGTTATTATGGTTTTTTAATCCTTCTTTTGATGAAGAATGTACAGAAGATTTAATTGTCAGAGTAAATCTTGATCAAATTTTCACGATCCTCTTTTTGTGAAGTTGCACATGGAAGCTGAAGCTGTGGGCATCCACAAGCATTTGGTAGGAATAGAATGTGCCATGGAAACCTTTCTTTGATCCTAAACCTACGGGGATCAAAACACATGTTTGACATTTTGATTGACAAATTTGATTACAGCAATCAATGAACATCACATCATTTCCAACACTGAACTGGCTAATAGACCAGAACCTCAAGACACCTTAAACAATGCTCCCATTGTTCAGTACTCAGTTGTGTTCAACATGCAGAGGTTTCAGAATACAACACAAAGACACAAAGTGGTGGACCCTGGAGGAGTACCTGAGCATGCCAAGTGCTTGGTTCATTGTCAATTGCCACATGTAGGATATCCTTCAGGAGGGGCATTAGCTGATCGACTCAAAACGCATGGAATCCTATCCATTTGAATTAGTTCTTTCTTGTGTCACCCTTTCTCCAGCGCTGCTGAAAATGAGTAAGGACATCATAGGCTGCTTGCCCGTCACTTT
Organism: Sphagnum contortum; assembly: GCA_963920785.1. Classification (NCBI taxonomy): domain Eukaryota; kingdom Viridiplantae; phylum Streptophyta; class Sphagnopsida; order Sphagnales; family Sphagnaceae; genus Sphagnum; species Sphagnum contortum. The sequence continues at coordinate 3,192,804 of OY987282.1, forward strand.
TGCAGTGGTAGTCCAGCCGTGGCTCTCTGGGACCTCCTACATCTGCCATGGGCCAGCAGAGTGTGTTACCTTAGAACCAAGTGCACATGAAGAACAATGACAAGATTGTACACAACGAAAAATGTTAGGGAGCATATCCATCTGCTGCCTCGGTGAAAATTCGTAAACTCCTCATAAACACTTCCGTAGTACACTAGACCGACATTTGACAACTCCAGTGTGACATTAACCTTTACTTCAGTATGGACACTATTGAAAACATAAAAGACGGAGGGAAGCGATAGACGCAACAGCAGATTGCTTGAGCAGGTTGGCTTTCAAGAAATGGCATAGTTGTGAACTATATTGAAGGAACTGATGATTCTTAATGAGGGCACCGGCAATGTCCCTCAGATTTCTACTCAATCTTAGGGCTTCTGCGCTCACAAAATCCTCCAATCTTGCTACATAACCATGTAAATTTATTAGAGCCCCTTTGTGGAACAATGGCTCAATGTATGTACGTAATCGACTCGGCTCTATGACACCAAGGGGTTGTGTAACTTGTAACCAGTGTTTGGCGGTTCTTGACTTTTATGAAGAACCTGCAGTTCTGGTTGTAATTTTCTTTAAAAACAGACCCTGTGCCACACACAAATGGAATTGGGAACCCAGTTCCAGGTCTGGTTCTTAAAAAAATATTTATTCTGGTCAAGTTTTGACCTAGTTCCGGTTTTGAGAATCAGACCTGGTTTTGCTCCTGTTCCAGGCAACCTGGACCAGAACCAGTACATAACTTCCAATTAATCTCCGGTTAGCCCCTGGTTTTAGTTCTTTTTTAAGAAAACCTTTTTCCAAAATTCTCGGTTCAGGTTCCTATTCCATACATAAATAGAACTGAGAACCAATGTTTTTTGTGTGGCGAATTTTGTCATTTGTTGAATTGTCTTCTCCAAAAAACAATTCTGTCAAATGTTCCTTTTTTCCAAAAATTTGCCCCAAAGGTGTGCTTTTGTGTGTGTGTGTGTGTGTTTTTCTTTGGGGCTCGAGAGTGGCGGTTTTGATGATTCAAGGAGAAAATGAGCTCCATAAAAGCAGAAGAGGTTTGTTTGTGAGGCCTTCTTTATTTCCTTTCTCTTCTGAATTTGGAGCTTTTCTTTGCTTTGGATTTGTTTTCCCTCTCAGATCCAAGCTCTGGATTATTATTATTTTAAAATATTTTCCTTTGCCATTTGAACTTCTTCGATTCTGTTGTATTTCACATGCCAAGTGCACTTGGGAGTTGGATTTTGGCTTTTGTGTCATCTTCTTTATGTGAATGGACAGTTTTTTTGTTTTGAAGATGCCGGCTCCCTTTGTGGGCTTTGCAGTCTGTGAGTACTTTTATGTAGTGGGGTTTCTCCAAGGTTTAATGTTGTTATGGATGTGGATATGGGAATTCTTTTGTTGGTTTTCGATTTCCAGGTCATGTTGTACCTATGTGACCAAACAGTAGGTCACCACACTAGTGTGAACACAACATGTTTTTGAGGTTTAATTTTGTTTTATTAGCCGTCATTATTTTTGTTGCAGGAATCTCTCCATTACTGTTGCATGGAATGCATGGGGAGGTCTCTCTCTGGGTGTGTGTGATATGAAATACAAGAATGAGGCGGTGCGAATGATGGTGAGGAGTGGAGATGCATTGATGAAGGGAAGTGGAAGAAACAACGGCGGACACAGTGGGGGGGAAGATGGAATGGTAAGGAGGGAGCTTGCGAGAGAAGGAGCTCTGGTAAAGGAGTTGAGCTGGAGGGAAATTTTTTTGGTCTTGCTTGGTGTGTAGTGGGTAGAAGAGTAGTGCCGAATGAGGTAGACGTTGACATAGAATGCATAGATAGATAGGTGTGAAAGTCTATTTTGGAGAGAACTTGGCTGGTTGTTGAAATTCTCCGCTACGTTAGCAACTTGGCCAAGTAGTTGTGAATGCACTTATGAAAGGTTGGTGCCAAAGTATGATAAGGAACTGAGGGATCCGAGCCTTAGAATGGGGGGGGGGGGAGGGCATATTGACGAGAATGAGCATCTGGGATGGGGAACTTGGGTTGTAGTATCGTGCATCGGTGTTGTCAGCTGTTGTCTGAGTGAGTTACAGGGTGGGATTTAAAACCAGAGGTCTGTTGATCGTCTTTGCATGAGAATTAGTCCCTTTGAGTGGCACTAACAAGCTTGGTTTCTGCTGTTCCGAATCAGAGGTTTCAGAATGTATTTGGATTAGAAAATATTTGGGTCATAGGTTTTCAATCAAGAAGAGTGAAGTAAAGTTGCATTGTTGCATTATGTGGGGAAACGGGTTAAAGGCTCAATGGATCGAGTGAGCATTGAGAGATCTAACCTCAAAGGCTATACCTCAATAGGAGTATGATCTTTGATGAATATCCTGGAGTCAAGAAGCTTGTACTCTCTGGCAATTTTTGTGAATGTAAGGTGTGAGTTCTGGGATTTGCAATCAGTTCTGCCGATTTGTATGAGTATAAGTTGTGTCTGTTTAAAGATCAACGAATGTATACAGGAATATTCTGTGATGAAGAATGAGAGAAAAGATCAGGGGTTGTGGTTTGTTTCAGAATCTCAGAAGATTCAACTCTGTGTAGGCCATACAGGTTGTCAGGTTGGTTGTTTTGTCTTCCACCCTCTTTTTGGTTACACCTGAATGTGAATTGCTTTTGCTGGGCTTGAAATCAAAAGCTAAGCTCTTCTGTGTTTCTGCTTGTGAATTGAGGGAAATTTTGTCTCCTGGGGTTTCAGATTACATGCTTTTCATATCATTGGATTCTCAATGAATAGGGTTGCACCAAGTTATTGAATATTAATTTTATCATTGAAAATTTAGTGAATAAAAAAATCATTTTGGGACAATTGGGGCATGTTTTTGATATTGTTGGAAAGCCATGAATGATCAATAGGAAATATTAAACCTTGAGTAATTTTTATTTCTAAAAATTCAGGAACAAACAAAAATAAAAAATAGATTTTAGGCTTAGGAAAAACAATTGAGATGAATTCTCGGTGTTTTTGGAAATCTTTTAATGAATAATATTCAATGGCAATGATTTTGTAATTTTTAGACCTAAGATGCAAGAGACATTGAATTTTAAATTAAATTATGTTTATCAATAAAAATATACTACAAATAAAATTTCAAATTTTTAACGAGAATGAAAATTGGATTTAGATTTGATAGAATAAAGAAGTTAGGGCACATTCTTGATGTTGTGGGGAAAACCTCAATGAATAGGATATATTGGAGAAATTTTAATTTTTAGACTTAAGGTATAAGAAATAGTGAGTTGAGTAAAAAACATTATTGTAATTTTAGAAATTAAAAAAAATTCAAACCTAAATATAAAATAATAATTATGACATTAAAGACATATTGACTTAACTTCATTTTAAGATGTGTGGACATTTCAAATTTTTAAAAATTGAATTATATGTAGATATGAGATTAAATGCTTTAAAATAATTAAGTATTATATTTGCATTTCTAGCCAATTTCATAATTTTTAAAATCCATACAAAAAGATTTGACACATGAAATTTGAATAATTTCAAAAATTGAATATATTTATGAAATTAAAGATTTGAAAATTACACATTATTAAAGAAAGTACATTTGAATTTATAATTTGAATACCAAATTTTAAATATTATATTTGAGACTTTGAAATACATGTTTAAAATAAATATCTAATGCTTATATCTAATTGAATGTCAATATTTTTCACTACATGATATTGTGGTTGGATTGTTTAAACCTTAGCATGTGGCCAGAAAGATGGAGTGTTCAATCCTTTCATGTAATATCAAATGTTCAAAAGTTGACACATGACGAATCATAGTGATTTAAGAAAAAAATCCAAATGAAAGACTAAAAGTTACTATATAAGTATTTTTTAAAAAACCCCTATACATGACACCAAGCTTACAATGCAAAATAAAATAAAATAAAAATAATCAAGAGACCATAGCCTATACCATACAACTGAACAACACTGAGGAACCCACAAATATATCTAAACATAACACCATACTAGCCAACATACACATACAAAAACTGAGAAACCTAATAAATAAATAAATCTTAACATGAAACTATAAGGCACAATAGATCATTTGCCAAGACTAAAGAAACCTACATAAATAAATTCAAACAAGCAATCAACACGTACAATACACATCATTAAACTAAGAAACCTTTTTTTTAAAAAACCATTCCAAACCTGCAACCAACACAATATGTACCTGTGCAATACATCTGACCAAAAAAGGAAAATCTCAATTTAGAAAAATACAATATTTTATTTAATTTGAACATGTGACATTTTTACATTTGACACGTGGTTGGAACAACTTAAGTGTGATAGTAAAAAATGATTATTTTTTTCATCATATGATTATCAAACATCTTATGTGCAACCATGAATAAAATGATTTTTTTTTTTTCTTTCATGTGACAATGTCAACATTTTTACGTGACCAAGATAAATAAAAATTTATATATTTATCATACTCCCTCATGACCAGTCTCTTTTTTTTGGATGACTTTTAATTTTGTTTTGGTGAAAATTTGCGAGAAGGTGACACAATTTTCTGGAAAAGAAATATTCTATTGTTAATTCTTTTATTTTAAAGAATCACCTAAAAGTGATAGAAAACTATTTTTTTGGGAGGGTGTCACCATATTTGTGCCTACTGGCTACAATTTTAAGAGGTCTTTGAAATAATGTCACTAGTTAGGTCAGAATCTGCCTGGGGATGTTTACCCAGGCTAGCTCCATCATAAAATTGGAAAAAAAACACTACCAATGATGTAGGAGGCAAGTCTAGAAAGCATGTGCACTAAAAAATTTAGATGATTTTCTTTAACAAATTTCTCAGCATTTCTTTCAACAAAATAGAAGGGGTAAATTTTTAGTGTGAACTGGCAAAATATCGCCAGTAAAAAAATTCACTGAATCATAGGTTCCATGGGATTATGTCACCTAGCACAAGTTTGTATTTTCAATTTTGTAACGCAGCCACAGTGCCAAGTATCCCCAATTCTGACTTAAGTGGAGACACTTTTGCACATGACCAGTAGATAGGTCATAGAAGTAGACAGAACTATGGCTAGAACTATGGCCACTTCCCCAATTTGGGTGAAATTTGGCTACTCTTTTATGAAAAAAACAGGGAATTTTTGCCAAAGTTTTAAAGTAGTTCCCTTTTTGACAATTTTTTGGCAAAGGGGAAAAAAAACCTGTATAGCACCCTCCAGTCAGTGTTTTTTTATTTTGGCGAAATTTTTCCATATTTCAAGGTGAAAAAGATGACTTCAACCTATACACAGGTATTTTCATGGAAAAAATGGCCCAAATTTGCCAAATCTCAAAGGAAAAAAATCCAAATAGCCAGTTTTTTATCATAAGTTCTAGTAGGTAGCAAAGAATATAGATGGATTTCGTTTTCTTTTTACTTTCATGTCTAATATGTATCCAGATCTGGCTAAATCATCTTATGGAGATTGCCACTTCAGCTACATCACAAAATTGAAAAAGAAAACCCTGTCTCCAGTGCACCTCAATTGGAAACCCCTGATCACTTAGTTGTGGATGAACCATAGCTGAATCTCGTCACCTATCCAGTAAACCCTAAAATTCAACTTCACACTATCTACAAAACTACCTGTCTAACTTGATAAGTACCATATGTAAGTAGGTAGGGTATGTAACTGGGAACTAGTTAGTTCAGTAGTAACGCACTTGACGACTACCAGGTAGATAGAAACACTATGGTTAGCTTATATGGGACAACAATATAATGAAAAAGTGGTTTCCTGTCCACAAATCATCCATCCGGCATCATGTCCTGGTGGGGGCTGCTGGTTCACTATAGCTGGTTATTTTTGCCTTAAGCTTGATCTGCCCAGTTAATGAAATATCTACAGGTGCATTCACACTTGGTGTTAGAGACTCTAGTGCTGAGCCCCTTAACACCATGCTAGTCATTTAGAACTTAAGCCTCCTTATCATGAAATTTTATGTTAAGCTAATTTTCACTTAACATTAAATTATTGTCCTTTTAATATTGGGTGCCGACTAGGATGCCATCTAGACTCTCATTCAATACTGACTTAACATCAAGTGTAAATGCACCATAAGCAACAAAACTTAGCCCAATTCAGCTTCCCAAATCCCAACTATGTCTAAAAAGGTACGTATTAAAAAAATAATCCATCCTCTCAACTTACTTAGTAATCCTTTCGACCTTGGTTTAGTTCAATTATTATTTCATCTGAAATCACTCCTTAATTTGAATTCTCAATTATTAAGGACATCCTCAATCATGGTTGGGACACTTGTAAGGTTCATTAAATGTGTGAATAGACATAATAAAGAAGCTGTTCTTTTTGTCATTCCAGAAGGGCTGTTGCCAGTGTTTTTTCTTTCAATTTTGTGATGTAGCTCATGAAGTGCCCATCATCCATAAGACAATTTAGCCAGATTTGCACCTGATAAAAACTATGAAAGTAAAAAACATAAATTAGCACCTTTCTATATTTTTGGCTACATACTGGAACTTAGGATAGAATTTGGTGATTTAAAAGGCTTAGATTTATTTCTGGAATTTGGTGAGTAAAAACCACTAAAATTTCTCCATTTTGAAGGGAGAAATTGCCATTTGGCAAAAGTTCTGCTCCAAAAAACTATTGGCTATAGCCTGTGAGCTGTGCACTCTAGTAAACACAGTTCTTTTCGTCAAATTTGGGATGCAGCCACATTGGCGATCATCCATAAGAAGTTTTAGCCAAATTTGGCTCTAGAACATATATGAAAATAATTTTTTTTAAACAATCTTTTTATATAAATTGGTTACCTACTGGAAACCAATATTGAAATCTGGTGATTAACATCTTTTTGGAATCTGTAGAATGAGGGTCCATTTTATCAAAAAAAATCCCTTGTATGGGTTGGAATCATATTTCTCATTTTCAAAAAATGCAAATTCATTTGCTCCAAAACAGAACACCGCTAATTACCCAACTAGTCAAGCAACTAGTTGTGGACAATAATTAGCTTCCTCCTCCAGCTTGAGCAAGTTGGCTCTCAAGAACTAGGCAGAGTTACCAATCATAATGAAGGAATTATTGTTGTAAGAATTCAGTGCACTTGGATTATCCTGAGCTTTATGCTTAAGATGATCAGGGTTTGTGTGGTCACCATATCCGCCAGGCTTGCTGCACCATTGTAAGCTTATTAGGCTGGGCCCTTTGGAATTCCAAGTAGGGTTTGTATGGTCATACATCCTATACTCCTCTGATAGGGATGGCTTGTAACTTGTCCACATGCCCAGAATAGGTTCTGGAAAGAAAAAATATGGTAAGCAGGCCATCCAAGATCTATCTTCTGTGTTGATCAAGGAGCTGTGGCACTCTCATAACGTTGATTGACATCCTCAGGTTTTTTGTGCATAGCCATGAGACATGGATTTAAGCTTAACCATACATTTCTTCAACAGATGTGTATGATGTGTATGGATCCATTCAACACACATCCATATGATGAAGATTTGAATGCTTAAAATCCATGTCTCATGAGATGTGTATGGATGTGTGTTGAAATAACTGTAGTTTTAAATTATGGACCATATGAACTACCCAAGCCCTTGAACTGTTACCAGCTGAAGGTAACACCTTTCCACCTGAGCTCTAAGAATCCAAGTCATTAGTTCTATACATGTCTATAGAGGGGACAATTACCCATGGGGTATATGACCAGGGAGTCGTAAGTAGTGTAGTTTTATTCACCACACTATGTTACTTGCATTTGAGATACGAACAGGCACTTTTCCAGAGTGGGCACCAGACAGTTAGAGAGCTACCCTAGATTGATCTTGAACCCCTGTTTTGACTTATTTTGGTTCTGATGAATTGGTGCCTTGAGTTGCCTGCAAGAATAAGTGACTGAAAAATATTTTTCTTACCCAGACCTACAAGTGGCCAAATGTCCAGAAAGTCACATGACTATAGTTGCTCAAGCCCTTGAACCATTGGAAAAGAAAATGCTAAGCAAAATATGCTTGCCAACTGAAATGATTGGGAATTGATTAAAATTTACAAACCTTCCATGATCCCAGCTACAAAATGGAAGCGTTGACCAATCATAGGATTGGCAATATTAATTACCATGGATGTAAGTTTACAACCTAAATCCCAACTACAGAATGGAAGGCAAGGTTGTGAATTTTTTTTCAGGGTACCTCTGAGAACAGAAAAACCAATGTACTCCAAAAGAATGGTACACACAAATACATTTGAGTAAGCAATGCATTCATAAGAAAGTCGCCATGTGTCTCATGTGGATCCACAAATATGACTGGGATTCTTTTTCCACCCATCAGCCACCACTCTGGTTGATGGAAGCATGTAAATTTTCATCCATTTTCATCCAGTTTAGGACTTCTCATCCTATACATGCAACAGAACGATGTTTTTTACGTTCCCATATGAGCAGTGCTCCTGAGAACGTACAGAAGAGAACGTAAAGAGAACACGTTCTCAAGACAAGTAGGAAATGTTTTTAATAACCAGGATGGTCCACGCATATGATACGAAATCAGTAATTTAAGGCACATCTTGAATATTTAACAAAATTGGAGGATCATAGACAACTCTTCTTTGTTGAGTATTGGAACATTACTCAACCTTGATGTGATGGACTTGTTTCAAAAGCAACGTTATTGATGTTGTTATGAGCCTTTCATTGTTTCCCTTTCTTGATAACTTTGAATCAAATTGAATAATTAAAAGTAACCATCACTTTAAGTTATACCATATAGAAGACTGTGAAAAACCATCATGTTTCAATATCCATCAGACAGGAACAGCAGGGTTGAATCCTAACACATAATCCTAACACACAAGGAGATTTGTAACAACCCACTGTGATCTAATAGGGAAGGTGGCGCAGCATTAAACTGTCATTGTCTCTTGGAACTGTCATTGTCTATGGACACAAATATGTATAATAAACACAAAAGGAACCATGTGCATTTCTTTGTTAAATTTTCTATATAGAAACCTAGGCTCAGTAGTAATTTTAATTTAACAAGAAAATTAGTTGATTCTCACAATCTTACATTCACTATTGTGATCTTTATTAGCGTTCGGATCACGCTAATTTTGCAAGGGTTTCACAGCCTCTATCTGCACAAGGCCACGTAGTTCTCTTTATGTACTTCTTTCAGCACTCGGTATTATCTTTGGTGTAATTTGGACCGCTTGTCTTCTTACTCTTTGTTTTAACCATAGACAAGGCTTTATAGATTTTAAATGTCAATACGGAATTTAGAGCGACTGATCACGATGGACCAAGGGTCATTTTAATACCAGCGTAGACAACAGAGTTTTCTTTTCTCCTTTTTTCATTCTATCACATCTAGATTTGTTTTAATCCCATCTTTTGGACCTGACGCGACGGGTTCTGACGCTGACCCGGAACACTTGGACAGCTTCTTCAGTTTGTGACGCCTTTCCCGATAAAAGGGACTCTTACAGCTTCTTCTCAGTGCAAAAGATCTCCAGACTTTTTCTTTTCTACTACGATTTTAGAGTGCGCTATGCATACTCTCCAATAGTACCCGTGTTTACATTCTTCAGTGCACATGAATCCGGAGTGTAATTGATCCTTTGGAAGCATCTGAATTGAACCATGTGGTCCTAGCTTGCATGTAGACATTAATATTGCGGGTTAGAGAGCGCAGACGTAATTAGTAGATCAGTTATGAGCTTCTGAATTGAATGAAGTTGTGTTAGGCTATCGAGTGCGTTTCTTTAGAGCTCTTTATAGACTGAGCAAATATACAATGGCGCGGACCCGCGAGTGGTTAGACATGAGGTGGTTTCATGAAGGGATCAAGAACATGCCCTCGCACTATAAAGAAAAGTGTTTACCCTTTAAGCTTCTACGGAAGCAAATCGAAACTTTCCTGGACCCCAGTGTGGGTCTAGCCGAGCAAATAGGGTCGTTCTTGGCCCCTCAAACTGGTGACATCCCCTCGTTGTACCCTCCTCCTGCACGCAGCTATGTACAACCAGAGGTTAACAGCTTACCCCAAGGCATTTCCCTTCAAGTCACCCGGTTCACGAGTTTGCTCAATCTGGAGGTCGAGAAGATGAACACATTTCTGGTTTCTACCCATCGTCTTCAAGTCCGAGCAGCAAATGTAAGTGATGCCACCATCTGTTCACCACCTCTTTCTTAATTCATTTGCCACTAGCTGTTGCCACTAGATGTCAGTTTTTTCATAGCCGATCATACTTTGATTTGGTCTTGCAGCGATACATGGTTATGAGGCAAGATGCGGAGAGTAGGCAGAAACTGATTCAACCCCCAGCTTTTCCCCACGGCCGCGTTAGGTCAAAAGAGCTCGAAGGGATTCGGCTGGCATCGTTTCGACTGTTTAGTGAGATGTACCGGTTGCTTATCTTCAGCAAGATCAACTACGAAGGTACCGCGAAACTGCTGTTATAGTTGGTCTGTAATTGTTAGCTGCTTCAAACACGTTTAGATGCATGTGACGGGGTTCCGCACTCTTATAATATGTTGACATTGATGAAAATTCAAGTGGTAAGAGCTTCCATGCCAGATCACAAAGATGGTAACACGTTAACGAATAAACATCAAAAGTATATGTAATCTGGTTTGCAACATGAACTGGATCTGGCAACATTAAGGGTGAAGCTGCGACATGTATGTAGTTAATGGTGCTCATAGTCTTTGAACTTCCTGAAGTTTGTGGTACCTGAAATTAGGTTAAGGGTGAAAAAAAATAATCCAGTAATAACGCGGATTCGTCCATTGAATAATGCAAAGCTCTCGATGTCGTGTGCATGTGCAGCAATTGAAAAGATCTTGAAATTGCATGATGAGCTCACGGGATCAGAGATTACTTCGACTTATATGGAGTTTGTGAAGACTCAGGATTTCGTCACCTTTCGTGAAGTGATGATAACGGAAACAGAACTCTGCCGTACCCTGACTTTCTGAGCCTGCTGGAGCTAATTACAAGCTGGCCTGCATGACCGGTCACAGATTTCTTCTCTTGTCGCTCTCCCTTCTCATACAAATTAGTTCTTAGTTGGAACTCTCCATGACTTACTTGATCAAGGAATTTCAGGAAATTCAATGTGATAGGTAGAAGATCACTCGTCAATAATATTATTCCAATATCTTAGTATTGACCCAACATCCTTTGTGATTGTGTTACATTTTCCAGTGTTACAGGCTATTCGTGGTGCCTAATTGCCTACAGGGTAATTGGACTAGAAATGGTCATGGCTCTAATAATGTTATGTTCCTGAAAGTCTAGAGCTTTAGTTACGTCATTGTAATAAAGATCATAATAAAAAATCTCTTTCTGCTGATGCCTGCCAAGGTATGAATTTAATAATCATACATGCTTCTTTTAAGATCATGAGAGAAGATCTTCCTTTGTCATGTTGTCTTAGAGCGTTGGATATACAGTTTTTGAATACTAGAATTCCATGTAGTGGTAAGTAGTTCATACTTATTACATTCCTTTCATAAACCTGAATTAGCTTGCTTTCTCCATTTTAAACGTGCACTTAGTGTTTGCAGACACATTATCTTTCTATTTGCTGTAAAATTGTTAGATCAACTGTCTGAAGCTCAAATCTCATGCTGAGTGTTTTGTTGCGGCATAGTACTGTTATGTATGTTTTTTATGGCTGTATAACAATCAGCGGATCTGATATCATATAGAGCTGGCTACACGCACTGCTCAACACTTTGCGAGCAATCGACATATATAATGCACAACCTCATGTCGTCGTGCGTAGTTGCACTTAAGGTTAACATAAAACTCAAGTTCTTACAACACAAGTAATGCAAAAGTACTTCCATATTAAATAGCTCAATAGTTGTATTTGCTTTCTTCGTATCTAATTTTTAGTCTCAGTTTTGATTCAGCTCCTTTCTTAGACCAGAAAGCAGAGCAGGGCCCAGTGCACAACCTAAGTTTCTCTCAAGAAACCTTGTCTTTGTAACGCACATATACTCAAACTTGGCATTCTGTGACCAACCTTTTTTTTTAAATTTGCTAAATTTTGCCAAAAAGAAAAATTCAAAAATTAATTAATTTTCGAGGTACTCAATGGCCAAACGTGAGGGGAAAATAAAATTCACATTTTTTTATACTTGGTTTTCAGTGTGTAGCCAAAATATTAAAGGATGATTAATTATTTTTTACTTTGTGAACATTTGGTTCATAGTGAGATTTGGCTAAGTCTTCCTAGGGATGATGATTGCCACTTATTCTACATCTTCCTAGCATTACTACATATTGTGCCTTTTTACGAAGGGCCAAACAAAAAATCTGAAGGGTTTGCGAAGGAAAAAAAAAAACCTGAAGGGTTTGCGAAGCAAAAAAATCTACCAAATTTGCGATGCGATACGCATCACAACTTGTGGTGCACCACTCATTGCAAATTGATAATGAACCTTTAATCATCGCAGCGTTTTTGCAAGATACATGAAAAACAAAACTTTGCGACCCGCTCAGTCTTTGTCCACCATAGCGATATTTCGCACTTCGCAACATTTAATCATACTCAAAACATCGCAACTTTTACAATACACAGAGTATCGCTACAAACTTTGAGACTCACAAGATATCGCAACTTGCATTATTCGGTGCCTCGCATTTTGCGTTTGAATATGTATCGCAAACCTCACCACAGATTTTCGCAAAAGTTTCCTTTGGTGGGCATATCGCAAGTTGCGATGTGCATTAGCTCGCAAAATAGTGAAAGGGTTACTAGAGAAGGAAGTTTCACAAAAGGGTTTCGCAATGTCATCTAATTCCCAAAATGCCATAAAAAAATAAAAAAATCTTTTAGACCAAATGGAAGCTATAAATCCACTTAACCATTATTATAATCTATATTGCCTTGGTAGACTGAATGAAAATATCAATAAAGTACGCATAGCAGTGCTCTTATTCTTGAAAATAAAGTTACACAATGGAACAGAATAGGCAGAAAATGACACAATGAACATTGTGTAGTAATATAGAACCACAAGCCTCAATGGTAATTTGCATAAAATTAATGAGTAGTACATTATACATGGTCATCATCCACCTCAGAGGTTGTAAACACAACCTCTGGTTTCTCACCTAGAATAGAACGGGACCGTGGCACATATGTGACAACAAGTGACCACTCCTCTGGGTTTGGGGGATAAGGAAAATAAAAACATTATTCTACATGACTGGGAAAAGTAAATGGCTCTGAAGTTTGCCAATGAGATGGCTGATAACTGGTGGCAGATGTCTTTAACCGTGTGTGTCCGCACTCATTCTGAACTACAGTGCGAAGGATTGATTACGATGTAGATACTTGATGCAAAAGCAATGAAAGTTCAAAATGATGCAGATTGTTCATTGTTGTAAGAATTGTGAAAAAAATACTTGTAATGACTTTGTAGTTAGTTTTTTTTTGGTTTTGCATGCATCAAGTGTAATTCTTTAGTGGAGAAACCAGTGAAGGCTCATGGCCCCACTGAATGTAGGATGGCCATCACCCAGGGAAGTCAACTGGTCTACCATGCTCATGGACACCCTACCTTTGAACTGCAATTATTGACCAGTTGTAACTTTTTCACCTGAGAGCAATATTGAATGTGACCTTGTTTTCCTTTGCCATTTGTTTGGCTTCTAGAATCATGACTTTCTTTATTGATTACTTAGGTCAGTCTACAATGTTACATGTGTTTATGTCAATTTGTTTAAAAGGAGTACGTGCATATTATGACCTCTGTGCCAATTCTATCATTTTTGAGATAGCATGGCTTCTTTTACAGATTCGTTATGAAAGGGGGGGGGGGGGGTTTTGGACGAAGGAGGAGGGGTAAGGGGGTTAGTTTTTTTCGTAAAGCTTTTTTTTCATTATTGAATGGCTAGTGAAGGGGGCCATGGGCTTTTACCAGATGCATACATTGAATTGAATGTTACTGGCAGGCAGCGCTCTTCAATGATGCGGCCAGTGGGTCAGATATTTTGGTGGCTAATGATGCTATTGGGATGGGATTAAACCTTAATATTAGGCGCGTCATCTTCTCCACGATTGAGAAATCTGATGGCACTTCTATGCGGGCTTTGACTATGGCTAAAATCAAACAAAATTACAGGACACCTATAGTGTTTGTATTCTTATTTCAAGATGCTAGTTGCTTTGGTTATTTTTAGGTTGGTGGCAGTGCCTTCTTCAACCCTTGAATGAGTTCTTTGAACTATTATATGAGGCCTTCCTTGGGAAAACATACGGGATTATAATGCAGGATGTTTATGCATCAAACACCCAACAAACTGTTGCAGAGTTGAAGTTTGACTTGAGTGGAGGAATGTTTTGTGCAAGTCAAGCAGGCAAATATGGATCAAAGTTTCCAGAGGGTGTAGTAACATGTTTAGACAAAGAGGATCTTCCATTACTCCACCACTCCCTCATTGATCTGACACGCCCCCTCGAGGTGATGAACAATACCTGTATGAGGGCTTCGCCAAATAACAAAGGATTGATTCTGCTGTTTGAATCTCAGTCCTTGGCTAAAAAAGTGGGCGTTGAAAACAAAGTATCTCCGAGTCTTGGTTGGTCATTCCTCACCTTGTTATGAAGAAAGAAATGACATGTAGAACTACTGGTGGTTTTTAAGGCTACTGGACTCTTCCCATATTTTGATTTACTGGCCCTATATTCGGCATCACACCCAAATATGACATTCTCTACAATCATGGTAGTTTTTGAACTCTATCTCATTGAGCTTTGTGATCTTTGATGACCAATCCGACCCTGGGCTTATCTGCCTAACACAGGTGTGAATACCAATGTTTCAAATATTGCACTATCTCACTTGATTATGGCGGTGGGTCTTTCTTTTGTTTTTTGGTTATATGCTAATTAATAGGAGCATCAAGGTGCTAGATTGATCAATACCTGGTTCTTGAGCATGGCTTAAGCACAGATGTATCTCTGAAGCATCCTGATCGACATGAGTCGTTCCTTGTTGTAAAACTGGAATTTGAGGATGCAACTTTCATATTAATTAAGTCTATATTGATGTGTCACTGAAATATATCATCGAGTGCACACCTCTAGCATTACTCAAAATTACTGTTGCACATTCTTACACGGTAATCACAATTTCAAAAAATATCTCACCCGGGATGCCGAATTCGTGAGCAAGGCTGTCACAACACAAATTTATATTATAATTTCGGAAGAAAAAAAACGACTCAGCCATTCTTCCATAGGAAGATACCTTTACTAAATAAAAATCAAACAAACGGTGAGAAATTTAAGACGAAGGGTTCGTGAGGTTCCATTTTTTAAGAATCGAAGGTGAACACCTCCTACACGCTAATTGGCCCGTACAGACCGCAAACGGTCTGCACTACCATACAGCCCACGCCAATTGGCCCTTACAGACCGCGATCGTCACTGATCGAGCGGTCTATAATGCCATACAGCTCGTCAGGAGGTGTGCATCCGCGATAACTAAAAAACATGCCACCCTAAACCCAGAAAACGACACACTAAAAAGGGGAAGGTTGGATGATCAAGCAAACCCGACCTTCGCTCAAGGACACATGGTTGACAAATACGAAAGGGAACCATACAAAGGGTGAGAAAGTTAAGACGAAGGGTTCGTGAGGTTCCATTTTTTAAGAATCGGAGGTGAACACCTCCTACACGCTAATTGGCCCGTACAGATCGCGAACGGTCTGCACTACCATACAACCCACACCAATTGGCCCTTACAGATCGCGATCGTCATTGATCGAATGGTTTATAATGCCATACAGCCGGTCAAGAGGTGTGCATCCGCGATAACCAAAAAACATGCCACCCTAAACCTAGAAAAAGACACATTTAAAAAGGGAGGGTTGGATGATCAAGCAAATCCGACCTTCCCTCAAGAACACATGGTTGACAAATACGAAAGGGAACCATACAAAGGGTGAGAAATTTAAGACGAAGGGTTCGTGAGGTTCCATTTTTTAAGAATCGAAGGTGAACACCTCCTACACGCTAATTGGCCCGTACAGACCGCGAACGGTCTGCATTGCCATACAGCCCACACCAATTGGCCCTCACAGATCGCGATCGTCACTGATCAAGCGGTCTGTAATGCCATACAGCCCGTCAGGAGGTGTGCATCCGCGATAATTAAAAAAACATGCCACCCTAAACCCAGAAAAGGACACACTAAAAAGGGGAGAGTTGGATGATCAAGCAAACCTAACCTTCCCTCAAGAACACAGGGTTGACAAATATGGAGGTCACATACCAGGCACTGCCGGAGAAGCTCTGGGATCATCAAATGCCCAACCCTACTTCTCCTCACGGGTTCGAATGGGTCCTTGGACAACAGAGGAGGAAGAAGAAGAGCAGGCCAGATTCACTCTTATAATAATACTTCGGTGTAGCTTCACCTCGGTCTCTGTTTTCACATAATCCTGGTTAGGCCACCTTCACTAGTGTCGCCAGAGACTTTCAACAAAGTTATAGGTAGTACTGAAAAAGTCCCAAAAAGAGGGAGGGCAGAAACAACTCACATTTCCCCTAAAACCTCAAGCTCATCGTGATATCTCGCCGGCTGCTGTCCTCCCTCGACTACCAGCCAGTTCAACTATTTGAAACGAGCTAATAAAGCCAGCACATCTACTTTCGTCAATTGTTAAATTTGAACTTGAGCAATTAATGTTATGCAGGTCAAGATGCCTTACAAATGCATTTCTCCAATGCAACCACAAATGGGAAGCATTGCTCACGTACACCCTCGACACTATGCAGACTTCTCTTAGCTCCACAAGCATATGGTAGCAACTGACAGGAAACTCAAAATAAATCAAACAGCTAGATGGGAATGTTGTACCATCCTACCTGTCTCTTAAGTAGAGCGTCTCCTTATGTATTGAACCCACAGCCTCCTCCAACCGAGGAGAATAAATGTCTGCACTCCCCTTTCAACAAAGCTTGCTGCCGGTATCTTAATCTAGCCACCCAAAAAAATTAACGCACTTGGGCTTACCATTCCAAAACAAACACAAAGTTTTTACAACATTTATCCATGTAAGTAATGACAAAGAACTGCTGAAGAAACTTTAGGTGATCCAAATCCCCTAAAGGAACAGACAAAGGAGAATCAGAAGAGGTTTGAACCACAAAGGAAGCATGAGTCCTCTTCTATATAAACAAAAAAACTTTGGCTTTCCACTCACTTAATATCCCTTGAACTCCTAGAAGTTCTTCTTGCTTGTTGACAAACTTCTTAAGAGCCTTATCAATAGCTTCTTCAATAAACAACATAGACAAGAAGCCACTTCTGAACTTAGTGCCTCTGGAAAAGAGTTCAATTAGGCTGGGCCTAGAAAGGATATTAAGGTTAGCAGAAACAACATGACCATGATGGGAATCAACAAAACTAGGGAAACGAGAACAAACACAACCAGAGTGAAAATTTTTATTAACTTGATTCAGAAACACTAGATTTTCGGTCAGTGCAAAAACCAGGGCCACATCTATCAGAACCTAAGCTAGATGACCCAAAGCAAATGCTGCCATTTCACGAAGTCGAGGATCTGAAGCTTCAAGCATCCTTATCATAGGTCAGACCGCCCCACGTTGGACAACGTGAACCTGAAAGTATAACCCATATCCTTAAATGCAAGAAACCAAAACTAGCTCTTGGAACTCTGGTTGCAGTTTTAACTCTCGATTGGCTCTTCACTGCTATCCAGCATCTCTCTTGTGTACCCTATAAGCATCACCTATTTCTATGTAGACTTCTATTTGAACTGGGACTCAACATGTAACATGGTGCAAGGGGCATAGGATTCACACCTTGCATTCAGGATTTGTTGTGGCAAACTGGCCCAACAAGAGAGCAGACTCCCTTTGACTTTTTGGGCACCTTGAGCTGAACCCAAAAAAACACATAAACAAGGCAAAAATATAATGCAACAACTCAACCAAGCCTACCTTTGTGAAGCTTCTCCCAAGTGACCATATGACCTATGATGGACCTAGAGATCAACAAAAGAACAAATCATATACCAACACTAAAGTAAAGAGATAGACCATTTACTCGTTGCACATAGTTATTCATTGTGGCCACTGGAAGACATATCTACGAGATTGCGGCGGAAAATCCAAAATAACAAGACAAGAATGAGTGTAGTCATAACCAACAAGGACTATAAACCTCCGATTCTTGCTTTGAGAATGGGAATGAAAACCTTGAAGGTCCTCGTCGAAAAAGTGAGAACCACCCAACACATGGCTATCTCCAGCTTCAACATCCAACTAGCCTTCACACTATTCAGAAATTTCTAGGCATTGCATTGTTACACTGAGTCCACAATCCAGATCTGTATCTCGTCCTTGTTCTAGAACTGAAATGCTCCAATCTCATGAGCGTCAATAGAAACCCTAGGATATGAGGGAGGCAGTTTTGAATAGGCGAAATGCTGGAGAACTTGCTCTGGGGAGGAGACAGCTCCTGTGAGACTAAAAGGATGTCGACATCAAACTATGCAAGGGTGTTCTCATCTATTCCATAACCGAACAGCTCGGAACCAGAAGAAAAACAAAGTGCAACAAAGTGATGTTTACAACAGGTACCTCTCCCAGATTTGCTGATGACGGAAGCTACCAGCACCACCTAGAGCACGCATTACAGGTTCAATACGAAAATGGACAAAGCTTTGTTTCGTTTTACCACCAAAAAAACGAAATTAAGGACAGAGCTTGAGTGCATAATAGCCACGGAAAGCACCAAAACACCCACAAAAATTCAGAAACAAAGGTTGGGAATCATCGTAATCCATTACCATTATGGCAGGCTTGTATCTATCCTGCACTCAACACCGGCGATCTCCAATGCTCCCCTGGTTTTCTCCCATGGGCTGCTATCCACAGAGCACTCCCTTGGTGTTTGTCCCTAGGCACGCACCTCTCCCACTCACACCTCAAACACATCTCAACGCATTTCCAACTTCCCTCTCGAGGAAAGAAGAAACAACCGAATCGCCTTCTATCAAAATCACATGAAACGCACTCCGATCTGTTGATGACAGAAAGCGATGCAACGCCGAGGACGCATCTGATGCAAGCGCAGAAGACGAAGAATAATAAGAAGAAGAAGAGGAAGCACACTTTGCAATCGCGCAGCCGCTCAGCCGCGACCATCATACCCTAAACCCTTACAACAGGGAGCTCACATTATGATCCCTCTTGTGCGCCTTCGTGGATGTATCATTCACTGGATGAATATTTTATTCCTCATCCACTGATAATCTGTGTTGTCGAAGCGAAGCCTGATCACACTATGATCCCTCTTGTGTGCCTCCATGGATTTGTCGTTCACTGGATGAAGAGCTTGTTCCTCACCTACTAACAATCCGTGTCGTCCAAGTGAAGCCTATTTTCATCTTTTAAGAATTATGTGTTTTTCTTTTTTTCTGTTTTTTAGTTCGAAAATTTGTCATATTGTTAATGCTTAATGGGGTTTTTTCCCCCCCCCCCAATTTTGTGCTTTCAAAAGTTTGGCGATTTCTTTTCTTAATAGCAAATTTTTTTAAAATTATTATTTTAAAAAAAAAATTTGAAGTTTTGATTTAGGATCCCTATTATGTTGACTTCAAAATGTAATTTATTACTATGCATTACTGCAATGTACCAAGCTTATGTGGCAATTCACATCCATTGACCCGAACATAAATCATAAAACAATATTCATAGAAACCTATGAATGTAGTGGAAATGGTGAAAAGAGAAATCATAAAGGATTTTGAATGATAAAAAATAACATTTAGTGGAATAATATCAAATTTTGACCAATTCATATCTCTAATTAGGGTTTTTATTATTGACCAATGCATATTCTTAATTAAGGTTTTTATTTTTGGCAATTTATAGCCAAATTTTCCCATTGGCCAACTGGAATGGGCATGCAATTTACTCAACGGAAAAGTGCGGGGTATCCTGGGATTTCATGGCCTAGGGGAAAAAATCATTTTTAAGGGTGAGGGCCAATCAACCTGCGCCAAATCAACAAAATAGACCCCCCTTTGGTGCAAACTTAGATGGGAGGTTGCCCATTTGAAAGGTGTAAAAGGCTGAAAAATCAAAAGCCCGCGAAAAAGTAAACAAATACTTATGAGTTCACACATAGGGAACACAGAGATGATGAGGGCAAATTTTTTTAAACTGATGGACTGGGGTTAATCATGAACTGCCACTTCAGTTAGTTTTATTGGCATCACTTTTGGCCATCTCCCATTATTTGGCCCCTTTTTGACCCCATTCATGAATAAATTGCTTTTGTTACACTTGCCAGTTCTTGAGTGGTGCCGTTTTATCGTAAGTGAATGTGAAACGTGTTAAAATTTGGCATCAAGCAACGTCTAGGGGCTTGGGGGTTGGCAATCAAGCCTTTGCTTCTCATCAAATCTGGGTAGTTCAAAATGGGCTTTTGGCCAGCTCTTTGTGAGGCCAAATTTGGCTCTTGACTAGATTTGTGACGGGAAAAACCAAATAGGTATAGCTCAAATGGAAGCGAAAATGTTCCCTCCCCCCCCCACCCCTTCTTTCGGGCCTTTGAGCTTTATGACCATTTGACCCTAAACCCTCTTTCTTTTCACTCCCATCCTCTTTTCTTGTGTTTTGTTGTCATAAAGTTTGGTGGGTTTACATCATTTGTCTATGGACATGGGGAAACCCATCCTATCACCTTTGCTGGACGTGTTCATGTTAGGAGTTCACTCTTTAATGGTGATTGTCAATTGAGTTTGCGTCTAATGAATGATACATTGTCAACGTCAATAGTGAGAGAGAGATATTTAGATGGATGAATAATTTTAAGGCAAGCTTTCATTTATGTGATACTTTTAAGGTAGGTTTTAATACACATGGACCTCCAACATTTATTCTACATGCAAAAGGATATGCTTTGCATTTCAGGTCATGCTAGCAAAATATTCAGGAATTCATTGAATTTGCTCTTGATTTTAAGGACCATTTTTTGGTAGTAGGTCTTCACTAATTTTCTACCCTTATATATTACCCTTAAAATAAAGAATATTCTTGAACATCAAGTTGTCCAACATGTTTTGGATGAAGATTAGTGAAGATTTGTCAGAATAGGGCTTTTATTTTAAAAATAGCTTGGGCTAAACTTTTTTTTTTAAGATGTCGAGGGTCACAAAAAGCCATTGCATTGTGTGATGCCTACTCATCGGCCCAAGTACACTTGCTATTGAGACACGTAAGTTATCTTGATTATGTTTTCTCACATGTCCATGTTCTGTTATGTATCGTACACGATATTCATAATTTGGTAATGAATTAAGGAATTTATTGCACACTGAGGTGAGAATTTAAAACATTAAATATTAAAATTCAATGGTTTTTTGGGAATCAAATTATTGTCAAAAGTATCCATGGGCATTAATTTTGTGAGATTTTTTGGCTACTTAGGCAAAAAGAGACGATTGTTATCGTGGTTGTCTCCATTTTTTTATGTATGCTTTGGGGTTTTGTCTACATCACAAAAGTTGAAAACAATAATTTATGAATCATCACTTCTAGCTCCCTATTTTTATGAACATCCTTTTATAGTTTTTTTTTAATGTAACAATTTCATAAAAATGACTCCATCCTTCTATGAATGACTTTTTTTAGGGATGTTCTGAGTATCTATTTGATGAAGAAAATATAAATCGAGAAAAAATGAAATTTGTGGGTTTTATCACCAAGTTTTGGGGGAAAAAAGAAAAAGAAAGAAATACCAAGAATTCTATGTTGGGTGCTGTAATTAGAAAACAATATAGAAGAGTGCTTAAATCGTTCCACTTTCATATCTTGTTTATAGCCCAATTTGGCTAAATCTTTGTTATGGATGATCACCCCTTCAACTACACCACAAAATTAGAAAGAAAGAAACACTAATCACACCATTTGAATAAAAACTATCCTACATAAAAATAAAAATAAAAGGATCAAAGAAACCAGAAAAGATGGAAAAGAAAGATTTTCCTCTATTTTTGGATGTTATCTTTTTTTTTTGATGAAAAAAGTTCCTTTGGTTCACTAATGTCAGTGATTGACCCATAAGGTGACATTTGATTGGGTCCTTTTAATTTACACTATTTTAGTACCTTGGACAGCTTCAGGGGAAGGAACTTTCTTCCTTTACAATATATAATGATAATCAAATGAGTTCGGTGAGCTTTGCATCGGCTTGCTGAGCACCTTTTTGCCCCCACCCACCAACCAATGTGCCATTTGTGCACGTTACACAAACACCAACCATCTGCAAGCATCGACCTACTTGCCTTTGACCTAACACACTTGTTCCTACCGACCGCCCACGAAGCAATTTTGATTTTCCATAAGACTTTCAACTAGGCACAATCTTATCTAGCCAAGGAGGGGCAAAAATTGATGTGACGTGTCAACTTTTCATTGGCAATGATGTCAACATTCCAACAAATTGCATTGGTTCTGCCATCATATTTGGCACCCGTTCGGGCCTCAAGTCCCTTTCAAATGCAAGCAAATCAACCGAGGCCTGGTATAAAAAATAATACCAATACATGCCATGTATTGGTGACCAAAAATAATCTACCCCATATTGGGGTTATATATCGACGATGGACGTGATCCATGGGCATTGGGAAAATGAAAATGATCTGCGCAATTGGTGTTTTTCCGGGTAGTTAAAAGTGATCTCAATAATGTGTGGATGACCAAAAATAATCCACATCATCCATGCCTTACCAAAAAAGGATCCACCCTATGGAGTGAATATAAATCATCTCTTTTGTCCACGGGTGATTAAAAATGGTCCAGGACATCCACGAATGTTTGGAAATGATCTACCTCATCCATAAACGATTAAAAAAGATGATGAACGTTTTTTGGGAAAGTGATTGTGCATGATGTCCGGCATTCATATGTTAGAATTATTACCAAGATTACAACCCGACTCAAATTACCTTTTGAATAGGCTCTCAGAATGTTGGATTTGCGAATGTTTAGATAAGTGCACAATATCGAGGATCCACATACTCCGTGTTAGGCTTTAAATAACGCTTTGCTGAATTCTTTCCTTTCATTAAAGATTTTGTTTGTTGCTTGTTGGTGGACTTGTTGGTGCATCTATTGATTGTTCATTCATTCTTTTCCATGTGACTAGGAAGTGCATGTTCAAGAATGATGAACTTACGATTAATATATCGAATTGGTATTGTTGCACTTTAATTATATTTGTGTACAAATGTTCTGAGAACATCAACATTCACATGAGGGTCTGGAAAGTGATGTATGTGTATGTGTGTGGAACAACATTGCGAGTGTACGCACCAATTAAGTAGCAGTAGTAGCAGGGGTTTTTTTCCTTTTTTCTTTCCTTGGTTTTTTTTTTGGTGTCTTCAATGGCCAATTTTGTGATGTCACCAAAGTGACCATCATCTCCAAAAAGAAGAAAGAAAACAAAAAAAGGGGCCAAATTCGCCAACATCACCAACTACGAAAGTTTTATTTTTCAAAAAGAAGGAAAAGGGGGTCCTTCCGTAGTATTGGCTACTTAATAGAACTTACCATAAAAGTCTGGTGTTTCAGAAACTTTTTTTTCCCACAAGGTCTAGCCAGTTTGGGACCATTTATTTCCCACGAAAAATCCTTCAAATAGTTTGAAATTTGAAATCATATATTTCAAGTGCAAGTTGGCAAAAAAATCTGGCAATAAAAAAAATCAAGGAGTTGCACATAGGTAGTGGTATGTACATTACTACACATACTGAGTAGGCCAATCACGTGCCTGCCCGAAAAAAAAACTAAAAATATATAAATAAGCGAAACGGAAAATGGGGCAAGGGATGATGGGGAGGTCAATGACGGAAAGACAAATGGATGGAAGGACTGACGAATGGATGAATAGACGGACACAAACTAAGAAAGAAAGAAAGAAAGAAAGGAAAACGGACGTACGTAGAGCTCTTTCATCCCACTACCTTGGCCGCAATTCGCGAATGTCTGTGAAGAACACACAGACAAACAGACACCACCACGTTTGCTCTAATACTAGTGGGTAACCCGTGGCTACTCCACTCCAGCCACCCCCAACACTTTGTGCTTCCATGTTTGGATTTGTAGCCAGGTTTGGCTAAATATTCCTTCAGATAATTGCCCACTTTTTCCACATCTTCATACAGATGATGGCCATTTTGGCTACAAACAAAAACAATTTGCAAAAAAAAAAACCCACCGGTGCTATTATTACCATATGGTTGAAGAATGGGTACCTTTAAAATAAATACATTTATTATTACATTTTCTTTCAAGGAAAGGTTTACAAAAATAATAATAATAATAATAATACAATTAATATGATTATTTTGGGGTGCACAAATAGACAGATCCATCTCAGAAATGGAGAAATCCATAGTTTTGACTCTTATTCAAAATTAGATCTCGACTTCAAACCCTAATCGTTGGATTCGAAGAACCTGGTTTGGGAACCTCAAGCTGCACGTGGATCGAGACCTGGACCTGGAACTGGACTTAAAACCCTAATATTTGGCTTCGAAGAACCTGGATTGAGACTTGGTTTGGGAACTTCAAGGTGCAACCGTGGATCTGGACTTCAAACCCTGAATCTAGGGTTTGAAGAAGAAGAAGAAGGAGGAGGAGGAGGTGGGGACATGGTTAGGGAACCTCAAGCTACACATAAACAGACAGACATACACCATGTTTGCTTTGATATATAGGATATAGGATCCTGCAATGTGACCTAATTTCACAGGGGAAGAAATCTTGTAAATACAATCTAGTTTACTTTTACTGTCATTTGTAAGAAAAATTAAACAATATCCCCTTTAAGTAAATTTTTTTTTCTTATCGTAAATGGTAGGGCCACCATGCGACGCATGTCATGCCCGTCGTGTTTTGTTTGTCCTGGATGGTGAACATGTGTCGTTCGGATAAACCTTGGCCGAATTGTATGATGGATGAAATTGAACCCGAAACCTAGGCAAATTGGTCCCATGAATGAAGATTTGATGTGAGACGTACAGGTTTACAATACAAACGTCGGTTGCAAGAGTGAAAATTAATATTAAATTATTGGTAACAGAGCGGGGGAAAATTGATATTTACTTAAATTGATGTCATATTAATTTCCTTGAACAATCACTTTATTTTTTCCATAGGAGGGTTCAACAAAATGGGTAGCCCAATGTTTGAGTCATTGCAAAACTTCTCGATGGCATAGTTGGGAACGAACCAAACAGTAAGCACTACACTGATTGCTCCATTATGGGTCGTCGCATCAATTGTTCAACCTGGATTGTCAAGACCGGGGGGGGGGGGGGGAGGGGAAGGAGGTTCAATTCCCTGCACCCCTGATCCTCCTACTCTTGTCTAAGCTCTGGTTCGACGACCAGCCTAAACCCCCCCTGCCACACCCCCCTCTTCCCTCTTCCCTCTTCTACTTGCGATTGGTCACCTTTTGTTATTTTTCGTCAAGCCGCACTCGTTTTCGCCCTCTTTTTATTCGATTTTCAATCACTCGAATTGTTCATTTTGTTAAGATGACTTTTTTTTACCAGCGGTTAAAATTGTTGAACTTTTTCCCTCCACGAACGAATGTAAACGCGGAGAGCCCAAAGTCCACTTTATCGGACCCCTCAAATTTTTGAAAAATACATGGGAACCCCCTGAGGATTCTTTTTGTCTGTTTATGTTTTACGAATACATTTAACAGGGTATAAATATTTAATGTTGTGTAAAGAGGTATTTCGTTTGAAGATCGTCATCATTTGCATCATTTTTTAACAGGAGTGTTGTAGGATTTATGCCCTCCAAGGATGTTCATAACTTGATTGAATGGGAAAAGAAAATCGTGCCTTATGAAATTTCCCGGGTTTTTTTTTTGTTTCCCAGGCTTGAATGACCCAACACCCACCAATGCCCCATTCACAAATCTCGTTTTAGGGTTTAGGGTTGAGAAATTTTTCTCCCAGGAAAATTAATAAATAGCTCGGAGAAAAGGGAAAAAGTATACTTGTAAAATTAAAAATCTATACCGTAAAAGAGGTATTTGATATGAATTTGTTTGGAACAACCCAAGCTGCATCACAAAATAAATCAAGAATTGCTTTTCATGACGACCAAATAACAATTAGGGTTGTTTTGGGAAAAGGAACATTATGGCAACACCGCAAGGCATATCTAACCAAATAATAATTAAGGTTGTTTTGGGAAAAGGAACATTATGGCAACGCCGCAGGGCATATCTAAAATATGTCATCGTGGCGAATCGCGGTTAATTTTAATTGGTAAATACTCTAGGACATTTTTGGTAAACAATATTAGAGTTTTTACGCTTGCACAAAGTTTAATATATCACATCCTTTTTAATCTATAAACATTCATTGTAACAAAGCTTTGTTGGGATGGAAGATGAATTAAATGTTTATTAAACAATGAGAATAAGAATTAGATCTATTTCCCTCCAAAATGGCCGCGGCGTTCCCATTTGGTTGTGGACGGCCAATCCCAACGTTATACGGGTCAGTTTAATTAACATGTAAAAATTATAAAATATGTTTCATATATGGTGCACGGGATTTTTGTATAGGCCACATTAAATACTTAAAATTATGTTCAACATTTTCCCAAGTGTATTGAAAGAGGTGGCACCCATATTGCAATGAATACATAATCCTATCAAATCTAACACAAAGTAATCTACCTTTTTTCAAAATTAAATTCCATTTATCCAAATAAATAACATATATATGCATGGATGGCAATAAAAAGGTACGACACGTGACAAACAAAGGGGGGGGGGGGGTAGATATTAATTTTTTTCCAATTTTCTTGTGTGTGCAAGAGGAATATGTCATGTAAAATCCCACGATTTGGAAAACCAAAAGCTATTTTGTATGTGTAGTATAGCAGTGTATAGCACCAAGCGCTTGTTCCTCGGGTGAGCAACACAACATATATCTCCATGTAAAATTCACCAATCCATTTTGGAATCTTTTACACATGGTTCGCCGAACATCCGAACTGTGAACAATTGAATTATCATTTTTTGCATATGTTATGTCCGGAGGGAGCATGACATCACAAACATCGCATGTTAAACTCTGCGTGCATGATTTGTTGGGATGGAGGATGAATTAATGTTTATTGAATGATGGGAATAAAAATATCATCTATTTCCCAGCAAATATACCAAAGATAAATTGGCCATGAATTAAACGGGTCCGCAAATGTTATGTGCTACATCAATTATCATTGAAACAATACCAAAAATAAATCAATACAATCTAAATCTAAACCGACGGTATTAACTTAAACAGGTTTTACTGTAGTATGTGAGCACAATGGAATGGCATGACCAATGTTTTTCTTCAAATTGTCATATTGAAAATTTGGTGATTTTTTCAAGACATAACAAAATTAGCTGAATTCACACAAGAATTATTAGATTGATATTAAAACAGTTAGGTTAATCCATAGCTTCTTTCCCTAACCACAGGGATCTAGTCTAGAAACTTTGTCTTCTTCCTTTTTGGTGCTCTTATCTTCAAGAATTGACATAGACAAACCAAGGATTTCTAGTCTTTTCATATTTATCTTCATATATTTCCAATTTCTAACTTACGGTAGGCAAATTCACCCTCTAAAAATTATTGTTTTGTTTTGAAACATAGTAGTATGCCATATATATGATGTTATAATTTCCTCAAAATTTGCTTCAAAATAGCAAAATTGGTTGAAATTAAATTAGAAAGTAACATTGTCCAAAATTTCCTGGATTTTTATACAAGAAAGGGATAATTCACTCCCCAAAAAAACATTGTTTATGAGGTATATGGCCAAAAAAACAGTGTTTTATGAGGTATATGGGGGTTGATCAATTTGGGGTTTGAAGGGTTCAGGGTTTAAGAGCCAAGTCATTAGGGTCCAGAATAAGTGTGTAGTTTGTACCAAATGTACATGCACCTCCATTATCACCTCAACCTGACAAAATTTTTCCCACGAACAACACCTGATTCTAGTGTACTGGATAGTTTTTTAAATAACCCTTTACGAAAATGACGACTGCCTATAATGACGAAATCTGTATGGGGATGCGACAAAGAAAAGACTGTTGCTTACATCAAGCGTGCTTTCAAGCAATGTCATAGTAAAGTTGCTAGTTCAGAGGTACCACCAGGATTCAGGGATTGAGCATCTCCGAAGTAATCTAGATGCTTCTTGTCGATGTTCTCGTGAGCATCCAGTATATCTCAGAAGGCACAAAATATGTCTAGATTGGTATGGTGTTCATGGTAAATTGAAATGCAAGCATATCCCAAGTTTTGTGAATGATCGAGCAGCACGAAGGTTGTTGTTTGTTCAGAAGCTCAACTTCACAGAAGTGAATTTCTAGGTGTGATATAAAGTTGTTCCCCTATTTTTAGATCCTTTTCGACTACCTCCAACTTTTATCTTACAAACTAGCAATGTTTCTTTTAGAATGCACAATTGCTCAGAGTTCACACAGTGGGTCAGTAGATTTTAACAACCTAGTTGCTAATGGAGGGACTATGGGGGACTCTACAGGTATTGAGCAGTGTTGATGCGAGTTTTGGTCTTGGTCACAATTCGCAAGGTCCTTACCATGGGCCAAAGCTCGAAGAGAAACCTGACATGCTTGGAAGAAACCCTAAGAGTTATCAATCCTTGCTAAAGTGAGATGGACACACTAATGGGTGTTGAGATGGAGTTGAAGGTTGTCAAGAAGGATTTGTAATTTGCATCTGCCAATTCAAACACCAAGGTGGTTGACATGGTGTCCCCTGCACCACCATATGCTCCACCGGCCAAATTCAAGTAAACATCTATAGCAAGGGCTCTTGTAGAATCCAAATGTTGTATAAAACAAAGCCCATTGCTTGGTGATTTTTATATGGTGAACTTGCATATGGTTATTGTGGGTTCAATTTAGCTGCATTACGTTACAATGGTCGTTTCTGGGTTTTCCTAACAAGAGTCCATGCTCCATCAAACACGGAATAACATGTAGGGGACAATGTAGGAGTAGAAAGTTCCTTTTAGGACTGTTTTTGCTTTTAGTGGTTAGGCATCTATTTGGCTGTGGCAGGTATGAATGGTACCAAACAACCAGTTTGGTTGTGGTTTGTATTTTGGCAAAGGTGGCTGAAGAAGAAAATCTGAAAGTTCATTTCAGTGAACACATTGTATGTTCCAAGTTCTATATAATCCCAGACCTTGATTTTGTTTCTCAAATAGTTTGGTTGTATGTTAGTTGGGCTTCTAATGATTTGTATGTGTTTCCAGATCAGCTGCACAATTTTTACAACAGTTTCTTCACCCTGCATTGAACTGTCCAAAAGAATGGCTCCAGGCCTCTGTTATCAGGTCACTGTGTGTTTTTGAAGGCCCAGTGATAGATGGGCCAGTGTTAGGATCTCTTTCCATTAGGCTGTTGTGATCACAGTTACACACAGTGTGTTGTGATTATAGTAGCCTAATGGAAAACCACTGACATATTAACATCTTGTTTCTTGTTTCAGGGACAGTCGATTTCCATTGGAAAGTTACAAGTGTGGTGAAAGTATGTAATTAATTAAAGGTCATATAAAATGATGGATGTTGTGATTTAATGTCACTTACAGCAAATGATGGAATGTGTGTTGGCAGCTAGGCCTGGTCATTAATCTCAGGGAGCCATTGTCGTGCATGTTACAACTCCCCTTGTTTGGCAAGGTGACTAATTATAACTATGCCATTTATGTTACAGTAGAAGGATAAGCCATTTGTGTTACAATAGAAGGATAAACACATTGCTAATGTGCCTAGGTTGCTCACTAGGTTAATTCCCACACGTTGACTGTGCAGGTGATCCCTGCAGAATGTAAATATGCCTGCTTGAAAACCAAGTTGGAGATCAAACTTGTCAAGGCTACGAACATTCATTGGATGCAACTTGGGTGCAACACAAAATGCGGGACTGATTGGGACAAGTTAGAGGCAATTGTTAAAGAAGAGGTGGGTGTTTTTCAGTCTTGATATTTTGTGACAAATATGCGATATGGGTAAAACTATATGCACATTTTGCCTTTAGTAGTAGACCTGTGATCTAACTCGGGCTGGTCTTGATAGGTAAACCACCCACCACCTATACAATACACTACAATCCTAAACAAAGGTAGTGAAAATTGGGCAAAAAAGTACAATGCATTAGAGGCCCGAATATGTGAGCTTGAGGAGAAGATGAATGCAATGACCTTGGAGCTGAAAGAGGTATGCCAAACTGTACTACCGAGTTCATCAGTTCCCTTGCCTACACAACCCAGCCGCCTTGGTGCAAATCCAAAGATAGTTACAGAGGTTGCAAGGATATTTTTCCCATCATGGGAACCACTTGAACCATGATTTTTTTAACTCCCTAATTTTTGATACAAAGCTGTTTGACGAGTGTCCATATTAAACCTTAATGGACCCTATAATTTTCTGTGATATTAGTCGTTGAAAGAGCTAAACCGATTGAAGTCAAATGTACCCAAGATTGTCACCTTAGTGGCATTACAAATTTGTGAAACCTTTTTGGACATCTCAGCTTGCAACATACAAGGTAGCTATTCCTTAGAGCAGTGCAGTCTAAAAGGATATGAGTCCCTAGCTTGGGTGTCTGTATCTTGTGGGCAGAATAGGACATTTTTCCTTTGAGCTTCATTCTCCTTCTAGGCTGCAAAAGCTCCTACCATTGTGGCTGTAAGGTAGAAATAGTGAGTAAGGAGTGATTTCCGTTCATGATCTCATACTTTGTGAGTAGCACCCAAAAGGTAATCACTATACTCATCTTGTAATTGTGAATCATTCTTATGGAGTTTTCTTCAAATCTCAGAAAGATGAGTCGAGTGTGATGCCTTGTGACTTGATAAGATATTGCAAGTGATGCAAATGATGAGACTTTGTTGGCTTCAATGGAATCATCCAATTACCCATTTGATATTGCAAGCAAAGGGGCTCAGTGGGTAATTCATGGCCATGTATAGTGGGAGAACAACAGATGCTGCCAAAGTGGCTACGTTTAGAAAGACCCTGGCTGCTTCTGCTATCAACATTGGTGTGTTCTGTATGTGTACTGTGGCATTTTTGGTGGGTGCAATAGAGTCGGTGATCTTGATGACTTGTCCAAGGTCCAGAGATGAGATTGGTTCTGGCCCTTGGACCAAAAAAAGTGTTCAGGTTTTTTGTCAAATCAGGAGTCACCTGCTTTGTTTCAAACATCTTTAGTTTGTTCATATTGTTCACTGCTTGTCTTTGTTTTCTTTGTTCTAGTTTTCTTTGCAGCCAAAATGTGGTGATTTGGACATGAATCAGCATGTCAACGATGTGAAATATGTTGGATGGGTGATGTAGGTAAGCTTCTCTTAGCCTGTTTTCTCAAAAGTCAAATAAAAGATACATGTTTCTTTTACTGATTACTTACATACATACCTCAGTTTGTGATGACTAATGGTGTGTGACAACTCCTTTTGAGAGCACTTGGCTTCAAGAGTAATTATGTTTTTCTACCTGATGTTTGGGAGATTTGGTGTTATTTTCTGTTATTTAAGTGCCATGCTCATGCAGGATACTTATTTCATTGTTTGGCTGGTCAATAGGAAATGTGGACACAAGGCTAATTCAGAATGTGGCTTTGGCTACAGAGTGTTCCAATTGCAGTTTTGAAAACTATGAACTTTCAAGCATGACACTCAAGTACAGAAGACAGTCCAGCTAATCTGATGCTTTATAGTTAATGTGCAGTCCTACATCTTATACTGCAAAGCTAGAAAAGGAAGCCAAAGTAGAGGTGAATGGAGCAGGTTGTTCATACACAGCTAGATCTCAAACATCAATTCCATATGTTGCCAAGTGTGTAACTCCACACTTACAGTTTACACATTTGTTGTGGTTGCAAGTTGATGGTGCAGAAATCCACCAGGGTAAAACACAGTGGAGATTAAAGAAGTCTAAACACTTGCATTGAAACTGGGTGTTTTTTGTAGGGTAAAGAAGAATATTATAGGACACTTAAATCTGTCATGATATGTTATGACAGGTGTGTTATGGAAGGGAAGGTAGGGGATCTAGTAACATTATCTGAAAGTTGTGCAATCCAACACTTCATAGAGCCACCTCCTCGATACCCAAGGGTTATAAACCTTTTTACATTGTAAATTTTGAAATTTTGATATAAATATTTATTTTTGCCTTCCAAAGTGACTCCAAATGAATATAAACCCTGCTTCCAAAATAAGAATACAGTGGCATGCTCTTGCGATACACAGTGGATTTCAAAACCATTTGCGAATCATAATTCTTCGAAACACTGTAAAAGCCAAAAGACCAAATATACCATGTCACAGACATCGCTACATTTTTACAAGTAAAATCATTCTAGAATAGGTTTGCGAAATCATAGATTTTGCAAACTTTTAGCGGCATTTTGAAAATCCCAAAATGTTTGTGTTAGATCTTACATCGGAAACATATAGACTTTTGAGTCGATTCGCTAAGTCGTTGCAGTCATAGTAGTGACATATTTTCAAATTTTTCAAACATACGCGTATTTTACATTTTTTTGGGCTTTTTTAAAAATACTTGAAAATACTTGATACAAAGGCAAATTTTCAAGCCTTTGTATTTTTATAATCTTTTTTTAAAAATACTTGAAAATACTTATTTTTGAGCACCTTCGAAAAATACTCGTATTTCGTATGTCATTACTATGGTCGCGGTGATGGGTTTGTTGCAAATAGTTTCCAATGTAATGTTAATCGCAAATTTTTAGCGACATTTTGAAAATCTTGAAATGTTTGCATTAGATCTTATATCAAAAACCAATAGAGTTTTGAGTCGATTTGCTAAGTTGTTGCAGTGATGGGTTTGTTGCAAATAGTTTCCGATGTAATGTTAATCGCAAACTTTTAGCAACATTTTGAGAATCTTGAAATGTTTGCGTTAGATCTTATATCGGAAACCAATAGACTTTTGAATCGATTCGCTAAGTCGTTACGGTGATGGGTTTGTTGCAAATAGTTTCCGATGTAATGTTAATCGCAAATTTTTAGCGGCATTGTGAGAATCGCAAAATCTTTGCGTTAGATCTTATATCGAAAACCGATAGACTTTTGAGTCGATTCGCTAAGTCTTTGCGGTGATGAGTTTGCTGCAAATAGTTTCCGATGTCATGTGTATCGCAAACGGGTAGCGGCATTTTGAAAATTGGAAAATGTTTGCGTTAGATCTTATATCGAAAACCGATAGAGTTTTGAGTTGATTCGGTAAGTCGTTGCAGTGATGGGTTTGTTGCAAATAATTTCCGATGTACTGGGAATCGCAAATGGTGTATAGAAGAAATTATAATCGGAAATTTTTTGCGATTGTATCAATTTCGAGAGTTGCGAAGAACTTGCGATTGTATGGGTGCAAATGTTATGGTTTCGTAAGAGCTTAAGAATTTGCGAGAAATTGTGGTTCGCAACTGCGGGTTTTCGGAAACTTTTTTCTTTGTTGTTTACGATGATATTTGGATCGCAATATACCCCTCTTTTGTTGTAGTGTAGCCACTTTGGTTACAAACAAAAATTCCTAAAAAAAACACTGAGACTATGACCCATGAGAGTGAACATTCCCCACTACCTTGGGAACACTGCACGGAACTTTGTTTGTACATTGAAGGGTCCTGGAACTTATCCTGGTTACAGAAGACATTAGTACTGGTCTTGAGAATGCGTTTCTAATATGTTCTCAAGACCAACATTTGAGAATGTTAAACACAATGTTGATGCTTCATACATAAGATGAGGAGCCCTAAACCCGATGTAAATGTATGAAAATTTACATGCTTGGCCCATCAACCAGATTGTTAGCTGATGGGTGGAAACAGAATCTAGCACTCGGTGATGTTTGTGGATACGTCCATGCAATATACGTGACAACTTTCTCTTGAATATCTTGCATACTCAAAACATATTTGTATCCCATTCTGTTGGAGTATGTTAATTTTTGCCCTTTTGAGAGGTTCCCAGAAAAATGTCATACCCTTTTTTTGCAACCTTCAGACTTATAAGTGTGGGAAAACAGTAATTTGAGCTAGAGAACATGAATAAACATGATTGAGATAATTATATGACTGGGTTCTTTTGAACTAGAGAAGTTGATTGAAATTTAGAAAACAACATCAATCTGTTATT